>OW028756.1:25473701-26673701 GCA_932294355.1 Aporophyla lueneburgensis | reverse complement strand
ATGTGTAGTTTTTAAGAAAGTCAAATCATCAGTCAATAATTAACATACCTGTGAAATAAAATGAAATTGAAAATAATAATATCATTGTTTAAGACAACCTAAGACCAGCAGTAATGACAGGTTGACAACAATAGTAGACTTGGAGCCCAATAGCTCTTTGTGTTTAGTTAGTGTTTAGTTAAATGGTAAAATTTAGTTTATTTTCCTCTTTGTATTTCTCTTTGTTTTTTTTATTTTCCTCTTTGTATTTCGTTATATATTTCAATGTTAACGATAGTAGGTACTCAAGTTTTATGTCGAGCCAGAGGGCACATAAAAACGTTATATAAATAACATCATAATCATTTTCAATCGTTAGTCTCAATAAAAATAGCTGTAGGGTTATAAAACTCCACTCACTGCGGTATCTTGATTGCCGAGTTCGAAGAGTCAAAGCCGCTGTTGTAGCATCGGCAGGGGTAGAGCTTGGTGCTGGCACACGAGTCTGGTCAGAAGTAGACGCTGCAGTGATCTTGATGAAGGGTATAACAACGACAGAACTTCCACTATCAACGCAGAAAGACGAGCAGAATTTTCATTCCATGCCTACAAATTATTACGTCCAATTAAATACCTTTGCACAGTGATACAATTAAATATTGATTTAAGATAAACAAGTATTTACTTACTCTGTATTTATAAATTACCCAATTTGCATGAAATAATTAAATTTAATTTTGTTGATATTTATTGTTGACATAACCACAGATTATTAAGACCACAGACTACCACAGACTAATTATGACATATCTGAAGGGAAAACTTTTATGTATTCGTTGCCAGCTTATAAAGTTTTTTTTGTTTCTAGTTTCCCTTTTCAGGGCTTATTTGTGACATTTTTATATTTTTTATGCATACAGTAATTAAATAACATTTCAACAGTTAGAAATAATCACTTGTATTTATTAAATCTTCAAAGAAATATTTACCGGTAAAATTACGGTCTTTATTTTTTTCATGCTGCAACATTTACACCAAATGTGATTCGGATATGAATTGAATTGAGTATGATATCGCTAATATGTGTCACCATTTTACGAAAGTTAGAGGAATTGCTAAGGTATTGCTGGGAATTCACAATATGAATTAGTTTTAGCAGAAATGCTTAATGTGGCCTTTTTAGACCCCCTGACCCTGACACCTGAAGCATGTGTGCTGTGACTGTGAGTGATAGACTGAGGAATGATGTCATAAGACAATGGTGCGGTTCAAAAGAAGATGTAGTGACAAAAATTGAAAAGAGTACGTTTAGATGGTTTGGTCATGTTGAGAGGATGAATAAAGGGTGGCTTACTAGAGGTATTTACAAGGTAGGTGTGACTGGACATGCCGAAATGGGACACCCTAGGAGAAACATATAGTGACCTTATTGGTGATGTTCTTCAGAAGGGTCATCTATAATTTATTTATCTAATATACGAACTAAATGATGAAATAGCTGTCTGTTGCACCGGGGCTGGGTATAATTTGTATGGGCCGTTTCGAGTCTTCAGATTGTCTGTTTGTTTCGGCTGATCTCCGAAACGGCTTAACCGATTTTGACGGCAAAGCTAGTTTGAATTAAAACAATTGTCTAAACATACCATAAATTAAAGTCCTGTTTCACGTCTATCTGTACGCCTGCTTTGTTCTACTTTCGCAAAAAGCGCATCAAAATTCGTAATGCAGTAAATACACTACGAATTTTGATGTGGTTTGCACCATCATTTAGATATTCTTTTCCATAAGGTGTATTTGTGTTTAATATATTTATAGTAATAATATTTTAATAAACATACAACTTCACACTGACCTGGAAATAGCAAAATACGATAATATACAGAGGATAAACTTTCTGTATGTAGGGGTAATGTCCAGTCTTCAGTGTCTCTGTCTCTGACTAACAGGCGCATTTGAATAATAAAGCATTTCATGGCATTGGGCTATGAAATGCTTTTTTCAAACGCGATTCCTTGAAGAAGCTTATGGCCTTATAGGCTATTTATCATAACGCTATGACCTTTTTTTTAGATGGAAAATCATCAAAGGACGTCTCCCGCTCTTGCGGAGCGGGAGGGCGTGTCAGACTTTTACTGACTAAAACCCACCCGTGTTCCTTCAGTTGCCCATGTGCCAGGGTCACGGTGTCTCTATAGAACAGTCTCGTGACCCTGACAGACGCTATGACCCTTAGAAGCCATGCAAAACGTCAGAAACTAGTTGATAATCATTGACTTATCTCTTCTACCTAGTTCAGGCAAATGAGCAAATCTGCTCTATTTTAATTGTTTGAGGTATTTATTGTAAATGTGTCCCTTTTTATTAATAAACAATTTTATTTATTTAGGGGAGGCCTAAGTCCAGCAGTGGACATCTTACGGCTGAAATGATGATGTTTATTATTTATTTATTTGTTCTGTTCATTTACAGAGCTAGAACCAGATGTAGACAATAACTGTCTAGGTGTTGCCGATATAGCATCACACCATTCTGAGTCAGATTTCGAAGTTGATGTAGTGACGGTTCAAACTGAACAGGAAGAACAAGAAGTATATCGCAAGAAACGCACAGCCAGGGGGACCACAAGTAAGTGCTAGTTAGTTAATCTATACAAGATTTTTTTTAACCAGTGCACAAATTTTAACAAATGAAACTTAAACGAGTTATAGGAACTGGTTATTATGGTAACATGCGCGCGGCGGCGGCGAAGGTGAACGACCGAGCGTAGCTACGAGTAGGTACTCGGCTGGTAGGTATCAGCTGTTCGGTCGGTCAAAATTCTAAGTAGTTCGAAGTACTTACGCCGGCGCGCGGTTACTAACCTATTCCTATTGTCGATATCATATTAGGTATGAAGTATGTAGGGTGTCCACAGTTTACTGATTTAAGGTCGGATAAAAATAAAAATAAAATATTGAAAAAATGGTTGAAATGTGTTCTATTACTGATACTGAACCACCAAGAAAACTTTGCGCACTGGTTATTTTTTTTTCCTGTATATGTAAGCAAATAGGCCAATAATTCTCCTCATAGGAAATAGTTACGTTACCTGTTCGGTATCGAATTCTGAAACTGAATGAACTGTTTCTCGAAGTCACAAATGATAAATTAGAACCGTCGTAGTTAAATCCAATTTCTGGTAACATTAACAAATACACGACCAGTCACCAGTTGCATGACTCATTCACGATCTTCACGTGTGCCCCGACGCTACCGCAAGCTGTGACGACTAAGGAGCATGACAAACTTGCTGCCAGTTGCTCCGAACAGAATCTATACTAATATAATATTATAAAGTTAAAGAGTTTGTTTTGTTTTTTGGTTGAACGCGTTTATCTCAGGTACTACTGGTGCGAATAGGCAACATGCAATATTTTTATTATATGTAGAATAGACCACAAATATATTAAAAAATTAAAACATTGTAATTTCTCGGAAAAAATGCAGTTTTAAATTGACAGTTTGAATTTTCGCGCGAAAACGGACCTATAGTTCCTATGACGTCATTCCTGTCTGTCACTGGTCGTACTTGTGGCTTGCTTTCATACTTTGCATATTTTTCCGACTACTGAAATATATTTTTTTGCAAAAATTTTAAATGTGCTCTCCATCAACATCAGGTGATCATAACAACACCACTAAAATTCCAAAAAGCCGTGTTGACTCATGTTTTGTGCCAACATGTCCATCTACTTCAACAAAGTTTCCAAACAAATTGTTTTTGTCTGGACCTTCTGACCCAAAACTAAGAGCAAAGTGGTTTCAAGCTGCGAAGAGAAATGAACATTATTCTCCAAAGACCATTATTCGATGTTGTGAAGATCATTTTGACTTAAGTCGGCGAATATACTTGTTATAATGCTTAATTAATCTACGTATACGTAAAAAGCATTTTAGTTACCTACGTTGTACCTAATACTTACAGAACTCTTACTTGTCTATAACATATTTTTAATTTTACAGTTGTAGAACGACGTCCAAAATTGGATAAAGTTTAAACTGTGTGGAGGAAAACTTTTTCTGAAAAAAGAGGTAGTACCTCATATTTTTCGAATGCGAAAATAGAATGCTGCCACTGAAACCTAGATCAGTTACAATGAAAAGGAAAAAAAACGTGAAATTCTTGAGAGCATTGAAAATACACTGGGTATAATTTTGATTTTTTCTCATATACCAGAGACAAACACGTTCAAATGTTTTATGATATAAGGCTAATGCTGTCTAATGTAGAACTATATCATTGTATCTTTCATGTACATTAATGTACATTAATCACAGAACCACAAAGTTCTAAAAATATTGAAATATCCAATGATAAAGGTGTACAAGTGTCTATTTATCCTTATAAATGATCAAAACAAATTCAAGTAGAAATAAAAATACCCCAAAAGACTGTAGCTTTATCACCTAAGCGAGTGAATGTTATAGATTGTAAAACATCACCAATAAAAATGTATATGAATAAAATGATTTATAGTGACTCTAGTGATAGTGACAGTATCAGGAGTTTATTTAAACCTGAAGAAGAGACTGATGGTACTTCAGAATCTGTTTTAAGTGGATGTAAACAGTTAAAGTGTCTCCCAGCACGGCTGGTCCCCGCGGGAGAACTAGACCACCACCCTCTAACTAAAAGATGTGAAGTTTACAACATTGCAACACTTAACACAAGAACCCTCAGGACACCTGAAAGCTTGATGGAATTAAACAAAGCCCTAGAAGATATAAAGTACGACATACTAGGCATAAGCGAAATGAGAAGACTAGGTGAAAAAATTGAAGAATATCCAGATTATATCCTATACCATAAAGGAGAAACAGCCGGGCAGAGAGGAGTAGGATTTTTGATTAAAACGTACCTAAAACAACATATACAAGAATTTATTGGAATCTCAGACAGGTTAGCTGTACTTAACATTAAACTGCCAGGCTATAAGAAACAATGGTCAATTATACAAGTTTACGCTCCAACTGAGCAAGCAGAATTGTCAGTGTTAGAGTCGTTCTATAAAGAGATGTCACAAGCATTAAAAAACAGCTCAGATAAATTTATTATCTTAATGGGGGATTTTAATGCACAAGTAGGGACTAGAAAAAATACAGAAGAATATTTCCTTGGAAAATTTGGTTACGGTAAGAGAAGCTGCAACGGCCAGAAACTTGTTGAATTTGTTATGGAACATAATTTAACTCTACTGAACTCGATGTTCAAGAAAAACAACAAAACCAAATGGACATGGATCTCTCCGGACGGATCATACAAAAATGAAATCGACTACATAATAAGCAACTACCCCAAAGCATTCACAGACACTGCCGTTATATGCAAGTTGAACTTTAACACAAACCACTGCATGATACGCAGCTCCTTAAAAAAATGCACCACAAAAACTTCTCGAAATCACATAAACATCAACCGATTTGATCAACCAAGAAATCTAGAAATTACAAACAACACAACTTACACAACGAACGAAACAAAAAATATTACAACAAAGGATTCAATTGTGACACAGAAATATGATATACTAGAGAAAAAAATTCAAAACCATATGACCAGGAAAGAAAAAAATAACAAATACCAACTTAGCGACCAAACTTTGCAACTGATTAATGAAAGAAAAGAACTGATAAAGAACCAAATAAAAAAAGAAAACATTAAATTGATAACAGAAACAAGTAAGAAACTTAAAGCAAGTATCAGAAGGGATCGTAAAATCAAAAGACTGCAAACCCTAGAATATCATTACAAAGAACTGGCGGTGTCAAAAAAGCTCTAAAGGAACTAAGGGAAGCAGGAAAAGAATGGATACCAAAACTTAAAAAAAGGTCAAAGATTACTACACAGAGGAAGAACATCAAAGAACTGGCAACAGATTTCTACCGTTGTCTATACGCAAAACAAAAATCAAACGCTGTAAGGAAAAATCATACTCCAGGACCAGACAAAATCACAAATGAGCTGTTGCAGGGTTCAATGGAAGAACTGGTACCCAATTTAACTCAAATATTTAACGAGATTCTGAGGAGCGGGGATATCCCTGAGAAATGGGCAAAGTCTCACATCATCTTAATCCACAAAAAAGGCGACAAAGAGGACATTGACAATTACAGACCAATAAGCCTGATGTCGAATGTGTATAAGATATTTGCAAAGGTCATACTGGATAGAATAAGCCCAATGTTGGACGAACAACAGCCGGTGGAACAGGCAGGCTTCAGAAAAGGGTTTTCCACAATTGATCGTATCTACACAGTTAAACAGATAATGGAAAAGTATAAGGAATACAATAAAATTATATACATTGCCTTCATTGACAACGCAAAAGCTTTCGACAGCTTAAGCCATGAATACATATGGGAAACTCTTAACCAACAAGGAATACCAGCAGCATACATCAACATTATCCAAACTATTTACTCCAACAGTATGGCTAGAATCCAATTGGAATCCCTAGGAAACGAATTCCACGTTGAACGAGGGGTGAGGCAAGGTGACCCACTATCTCCGAAATTGTTCTCAGCCGTGTTAGAAAACATCTTTCGTAACTTGAACTGGGAAAAGTTTGGTCTTAATATAAATGGGTTGAAAATGAACCACCTCAGATTTGCCGACGACTTAGTGTTATTCGAAGAAATCCCAGAAAACTTGCAAATTATGATACAAAGTCTGAGCGAAGAAAGCGAAAAGATTGGTCTGAAAATAAACTACAGCAAAACAAAACTAATGACTAACTCTGTAATTTTAAAATAAGCTGTTGAGTTTCCTAATAAATAAATAAATAAACTCTAAAACGGTTGGTATAAAAATAAATGAGGAAGCTTTGGCCTATGTAGAGGACTACATATACCTTGGTCAAGTCATCTCCACCAAAGACCAAACTAGCCAGGAAATTGATATGAGGATTGCAATAGGTTGGAAAAAATACTGGTCCCTCAAGGAGATCATGAAGTCAAAAGACCTAAGTATGACTTTGAAAAGAAAGACCTTCAACTCATGTATACTCCCATGTCTAACTTACGGGTGTGAGACATGGGCACTCACGAAAGCACTCAGAGAAAAGCTTGCCAGGTGCCAAAGAGCAATGGAGAGAAGCATGGTTGGCTCAAAAAGACAGGACAGAATTAAGAACACAGATCTCCGGTCCAAAACAAAACTGACCGATGTTCTAACAAGAATAGACCAACAAAAGTGGAGGTGGCCAGCCCACATGATGCGAGACACTAAAGGCAAGTGGAGCAAGCTAGTGACAGAATGGTATCCAAGGGAGGGCAAAAGAAATCGAGGTAGGCAGCCTACCCGCTGGGAGGAAAAAATAAAGCTGACAGCAGCACAGTGTTTTATGAAGACCATTTTTCGGACATTGCTTTTTTATATAAAAATCTGATAGTTTATGTTATTACAATGCAATATTTCGTATCCCCATTTCACTAGTATGTTTAGTTTTTGAGATATAATTTTTTGAAAATCGTCTTTTTTTCAACCGGATATTTAGAAAAAAAATCATATCTCTGAAACTAAATATGATACGCAATTGTGACCTTAAAAACATCGATGGCGTTTTTTATGTTGCATATTTTAGAGTAAAAATAAAACTCAGAACTTCGTTAGATTTAGACTTATACGAGGTTTTTAGTTTTTCGTTTTTATTTTTTTTCTCGGTAATTCCATCGTATTTGGAAAAGTTATTTATACTAAAATTATGCCCTTCATCTTCCCTACATACCTCAAAAATAACACATCCTAATTGCGTGGAATCTAGAAACCACAACATTTTTAAGCTTGATCCGTATTCTACGTCGTTAGGGTTGTCACGCGATCATATTATATTACTTCATATCCGGATCTGAAGTTATCTCTATATTTAAACCAAAGTTATCCACACAATCAGAAGAATCGCCAAACTTAACGGGCAGTGGGCAGGGCACATTTACATTTTAATGTCATTTTAGATTTTCAGAACTACCTCTAATAGAACAATTTAGGGGTTTTTAAAGATTGTATGGAGGAATCTTATTTCTTAGGTTAATAAACTTAAAATTTAGCACAAATTCTTATCAAAATAAAAATTGTTATTGATGCCAATTCTGTTGTACACCGAACTAAACTATCTCTAAAATTCCTTACTTTTGGCTATGAGAATTGTAACTAGGGCGTGCAATATCTGAGGGTTCTTAATTCCGGAACTGAGATCCGATACTGGAGAACTAATTCCGGAATTTCGGAACTGGTATCTTTTTTCTTTTTTAGATTTTTTTCTTTCTTTTTCTTTTTAATTGTTTCAGTGTCTCTTCTCTATCTAGGAAAATAAACAAAAATTGTTTCAAATCAAACAAAATTTATAATAAATCAGTCTTTGAATCATTTTGAGTTACAAATTAAACATATTTGGTCATCATTTTTCCTTATTACTCTATTAGACATTTTCACAATAGTAAAGTCAACAAGGTTTATAGAAAATAAAATAATGTAATTAAACAGTAACAAAAACATAAAAAATGTACTCTAAATAGTCTCCTTCCTGTCTAAAATTATTATTACGACAAAATATCATAATGGAAGGTGAAAGGTTCTGGAGTGGCGACCGCGTACCGGAAGACGTAGAGTTGGAAATCCTCCAACAAGGTGGACCGATGACCTTGTGAAGGCCGCAGGAATCCGCTGGATGCGGGAAGCACAAAACCGGTCGAAGTGGTGGAGCTTGGGGGAGGCCTATGTCCAGCAGTGGACGTCTTTCGGCTGAAATCATGATGATGATGATCATAATGGAAGGACTGGAAGGAGTTACAAAAATATCCTTACATCGCATGCGCTGCGAAAACTATGGATAATGGAACAAAATAATGTACTACGGCTTTTCAGAATACATCATTATCTATAAAAAGTGTCGCGACAGCTCACAGCATATGTCTAACTGTTACAGTTATGTAACACGTAAGGACATCACTTCAGAACGACTGCACCTATTTGGCTTTTTTTTGTAGTGTTCGTATTGTCAGGACAAGGTCTGTTGTAAAGAAAATTGAAAGAAATCGAAAAAGAAATTGCACCCAGGCAAAGCTGGGGAGGGCAACTAGTTATATATAAATATCGGAATTCCGGAATTACTCCCGTCAATTCCGGAACTGAAAAATCAATAAAATTGATCCGGAATTCCGGAGTTGAGGAATTGTAATGCTGTTCTGCAAGAAAAAATCTCTAAATTAAAAAAATATTTTGACATGATTAAAATCGAATTTGACAATCGCGACTCAACGTGGATTTTTTTTTTCTTTTGGCTACGCAACGTGGTACTTGTGTGCGCTACGCAATGATTTTTTTGAGAGACGAAGGCGCGCACAAGGGGGCAGCCTGGATGTGTTTTATATGGAATTTTTCACTTTTTGTTTGAAAATTAAAAAAAAATATTACCCACGTGTTGAGATTTATATTTGTGTGGATTACAAAGGGGCTCGAAAATTTCATTATTTTTGCGATAGAACACGCCATTTTCGAGATATAAGCAAAAGAAAAGGAAAACAAAAAATACAGTTCTGTCTTTGCACGTGAAGGCGAGGCGTTTCGTTAGTGTGAATTTTAGTTCATGATCACTAATTTTATTCCATACCTTTTTGATCGTTGTAGTCAGATTTAGAAAAAATAAATTATTATAGTCAAAATTTTTGGTGAAAACTAAACCAATAATTCAGCGCAATCTTAGTGCTGCCAAACTAAAATATAGTTAAGTTGTGTCACTTTAGTCTATTTCAGAATAGGAAATCCTCGTTCGACAGGGATAAACCAAAATTAAGTGATTTTTAGTTTAGTTTAGAGAATTTTGTGACAAAAGAATCGGCCCGTTATTCGTTTTTTCTAAACTACCGTCAAAAAACAGTTTTAAAGGGTGTTAAAGTTTTTATGAAAACATGCGCGAACGAAACTGGCAAAGTGCTAGTTTCAGTTTAAATAACTTATCCCAATACTACGGAATTATCGAGAACAAAATAAATAAAAATTAAAAACCTTTTATAAGTCTGGATATAACAAAGTTCCTTGGTTTAATAGTCGAAATTTTAATAACCAATACGTCCCATTAAATAAAAATTGAGTCATCAAAATTCAAATTCGAAAGTGACAACCCTAGCAAAAACAGTTAATTTGGAATAACTTCTAGATTCCACGCAATTAGGATGTGTTATTTTTGTGGTATGTAGAGAAGATGAAGGGCATAATTTTAGTATAAATAACTTTTCCAAATACGATGGAGTTTATTTGTACTCTAAAATATGCAGCATAAAAAACGCCATCGATGTTTTTAAGGTCACAATTACGTATCATATTTAGTTTCAGAGATATGATTTTTTTTCTAAATACCCGGTTGAAAAAAAGACGATTTTCAAAAAATTATATCTCAAAAACTAAACATACTGGTGTAATGGGGATACGAAATATTGCATTGAAATAACATAAACTATCAGTTTTTTATATAAAAAAGCAATGTCCGAAAAATCGTCTTCATAAAACACTGTGAGTAGGTCCAAACTGGCGGAGAGTACCTCACGACAGACGTCAATGGAAATTGTTAGAGGAGGCCTATGCCAAGAGGCACACCGAAATTCGAGACATTTTGTGATTTTTGATATAACCATTTATTGTTAGTGTAATTGTCTGGTTTCGGAATAAAAGGCTTTATTATTATTTTTGTTTTCAAAGTTTATTTTCTCAGGTTCATAGAACCTGGTTTTTCTTTTTAACCGACGAAAAAAAAAGGAGGAGGTTATCAATTCGACGCGTATTTTTTTAAATCTCACGGGTGTAGACCAAGGTGAGATTTAAGTTTCAATAGTTTAAGTGTCTGCGTTAAAGTTATTGTCTAAATCTAATTGTAAAAAAATCCGGACTATGCGACATGGGTTTAATATAGCTGCTTTCTGCAGTGTAAGATAAACATATCTGGAGATATTTATTACTTTTAAACTGATAAATAGTTGTTTTGGGATGATACCAGTCGTTGATATCACTATTGGGACTATGGTAACTCTGTTCCTTTTCCAGACTTTGGTAATTTCTTCTTGTAGTTCTGTATATTTCCTAATTTTTTCAGTGATGGTTTTCTGTATATTATTGGTGTTTGGGACTGCTATGTCTATTATACAACATGTCCCAAAATTCAACAATAAGCCGGCACCAAAGGATGCACCTACTAATGACTACTCGAGAAAAAAAAAGAAAAAAAAAATACCTCTACTTTTTTTTTTTAAATCTATTTTGGGCACATAGTAGAAGTGATTACTATTAACAACTTATGAAATTTGGTTCTTGATTAGAAAAAGTGTCATTATTTTTTTTGTGGCTAGTTTTCCTAAAGTATTGTACCATTTTAAAATCTAGGTTAGTTGCGCTAATTTTTTAAAAAACTTGCCATAGTAGTGTCCATATTTTTTTTTTACACTACGATGAGTTAAAGTGTACTGAACGTTAAAATCTTTCAAAATTTTAGGGAAATATTTTTTTTTGGTTGTTTTTTTTGTATAAAACTACGAAAATTCTGTAATTTTCAAAGATTATGGTGAATAGAAGTACTACTTAGGTTGCCGATACAAACAAAAAAACTGAAACATTTGAAAAATTGTGGTCATGGTAGTTAAAAGTGTCATAAGGGGTATACATTTTCGAAGAATTTCCATTTTTTTTAGTAATTTAAAAAAAAGTAGAGGTACTTTTTTTTCTTTTTTTTCCTCGAGTAGTCATTAGTAGGTCCATCCTCTGGTGCCGGCTAATCGTTGAATTTTGGGACATGTTGTATATGTGTGTTTATTTTCTTTATCAACAAGTGATAAATCGGGCTTGTTGTTATATATTCTATGATCGGTAATTATGGTACGGTCATAATACAGTTTGTAAAATTGGTTTTCTAATACATATTATTATTATTATTATAAACAGCTAAAACAAAGACAGTTATGTGACATAACAATTAGGGGTCACAAAACCGCAGGTATATTAGAAAACCGGTTTTTCGATTTTTATTTTGTCCCAAAGCCGGTTTTTTCGATTATTTCTATGTTTCTTTAATTAATCCTATTTTTATGGTTCTTAAGTCTTTTTGTCGTTGACAACCGTTAATTAGCTTTATTGCTAAATCAGAGAACACTAGAATGGAACGAAAAACTCCTCTTGAATGGATAAACTAAAAAAATAAACAACAATTATAGTATTTGAGAATCAACAAAACATCTGGCTTAAAGCAACGATAAATTAAACTCAATTTTTATTTTTTGTAATTCGACCGTAAAATTAAAAGAATATCTAAAGGCTTATTATTATTCCGCGAGGTTCCGAGCCTGATTTACTTTATTATTCAGACGTCAGTCTGTTTAACGTCGATAATTGAAAATCAAATTAAAAATTAAAAACGTAGCTCATTAATTTCATCAAAATTGAAATGATCATAGTTTGATCAAAACTAAAATGATGAATGAATGAACATAGAAATACATTATTGTAACTGTAAAATCACGTAAATCAGCAAAATCAAAAACAAATACTGTGCCACGGATTTTTAAGTGGTTATAAAGGTAACCGGCTGATGAGAAAATTCTTTCAGACTCGACACTCGGAGGGAGGAACTTTAAACAAATTATTGTACACCTGCAAAACCCTCCATTTTCATAAGTACAAGGCCTGCACCAGGGCCGGACGCGAGAGATAGACGCCGCCGACCGCATCCACGAGAACACGGTGGTGCTTCGCCCAGGTAGGACGCACTTTCACCGTATGCTCCACCGTGTCATCCAGGCGATTCTCACAGTGGTAACACCCGGGCGTTTCTTGCGACCCTATCCTGAATGGAACTTCGTGAAGCACCCGTGTCCGGCGAGGATCTGCGTAAGGCGGAATTTGAGGACGCCGTGGAGCCTTTCCAGCCACTCCTCAAAGAGGGGAAGGGGTGGACTTCGTACTGCCGTTGTTAGGTTGAGACTCAGGCACAAACTTTTCAATTGATTGATACTATACCTAGGCAAAGACAACACCAACTGTGTCACAGATTACTTAATAGTTACTACGTAACAGATACTTCACTCAGTAGAAAATTTTCAATACCTACTGCTATAATAGCCTACTCCGTGGCGTCAGCAACCGCTGCATGCTAAAATGTGCCTAAATGCTCAAGCGTACAGTTGTGATTGCTTCGCACCGCGCGATCCCACAGCAATCGCAGGGCTGCCTCTTCGATAAAATTAAATTAACATAACTATTTGTGCCCATTTTATTGAGAACTGTGTATATGTTCGGTAGTTTAAAATTGTATCGTATAAAGGTAAAATATGTTTTTAATAAATTGGTGCTGACTGTGCAAATACATCTAAAACATAATTATAGAGGTCAGTGTGTAGGTAAAATAAAAAAATCTTTAAAAGCTACATGTGTTTTATTTTTATATATTTTTTATAATTTTCTTACCCTTTCTTAATTCTCGGTTATTAAATTTTAATGTAGAAAAAATCCTGAATCTAATAAAAAGTTTTATTAAATATTGTTTTGGGAAACAAGGGTAGGGAGAATCAAAATGTATGTCATTTAAAATTTCATAAAGAGTACTACCCGGCCTTTGTTTCATATTTTTACAAAATATTAATAAATATAGTCTCGAGTTCTCTTACATAATTATGAAACGCATCTGTTGGCACTTTTAACTTTCCGTAAAAAGACGATGTTTTATAGAATGCTTTTAAATGGATAAACAGTCTATTCGTAGATTCATTTAAATCAGAAATGTTCTGTAATTCAGCAACAAAGCCAGAACAGGTATGCTTGAATGGAACAAATTGAACAACGTGCGTGCGCTTCGCTTGCGAAAACCGCACTGAATATGGTCCGCAAACGGCCCGAGACCGCTCGGCCGGGCGGTAGGTAATTATAGCGCGCAAGTACATGGAGTGACGGAGGCCTCACTGTGTGATCAATATAATAATTGGACGTAGTTATGCAAAAAGGATCCAATCCACATTCAGTTAATTTTGAGTTATTGACGTTTTAAGTTCAAGAGGTATTTTGCCATTACCTACTTAAAAAATAATTGTCTGTGGAATATTAACACGTTTTTTATTAGTAATGGTATATTAACATATTCTGGTACAAATACTAGTTAAGAACCAGAAAGTTTAAATAGTTTATACTGAAAAAAAAAATAAGAAGCGCCATACCGTTGGTTTTAAAAATTAAAGTACACGAAAAATAAAGCTATTTTTAGCTAGGTCGTTTTTACTGACTCGTAGTATGTATAATTTGGATCAGTTTGGTGCACTTAACTCATTTTTGACCAAGTTGTGGATTGGATCCTTTTTGCATAACTACGTCCAATTATAATTGATGAGACAGTATGAGTACATTGTAAACATGTCATATCATTGGATAAGTTATTATTTTAAGAAAACCGAAATAATCGAAACCTCTGTTTTCGCTAAACTGAAACCCGGTTTCTAAAAATGACGTGAAAACCGGTTTAACAGGTATTTACGATTTCGGTGAAACCGGTTTTGTGACCCCTAATGACAATGTCTGGTGGGCAATAAATGAAGAAAAATTAAAAAAAATACGCTCTGAAAACTGCTGTGCTCTATTTAAAATGGTATCCATGGTATAATATGCGGACTACCATTCACAGATTATTAATTCATGGACATATTATAATACAGAATGCAGTAGTTCCCATAGGCCTTTTATCTGAAGAGGCCCATGAAAGTGAGAACAAAGATATAAAAAAATATCGTGAAGGTTTTACCCGAAAATTCTTTAGAAAACAAACGTTGGAAGATTTATTTCATCAGCTTTTCCACACATCACAAGTCTCAGAAAACTACCACAAAGACAAGTAAAGTCCTATACTCACGATGTTATTTTATTTGTATACTCTTAAAAGAACCTCAACTTATGATTTAAAGAAGATGTTTCATCAGATGAGATCAGATTTTTTCCTCTTTTTCGATAAATGTATTTATCGAAAAAGAGGAAAAAATACCACAAACTGGGGAAAAATATTCTCTGGTGAATTTGAGCCTGATTTGTTGTGTACAAAAAATAATAGTTTTTCAATTATTGTCATGTTTTAGTCAACATGGTGTCTCGTTTGCTTGCAGACTTCATTCTTTCTGAAATCATGTCTCATCAAAACAAAGTTAAATAGAAAAAAATAAAAAAATGTGTATATTCTTGTAGTGTTAAAAAAAAATTACTATTATTCTCTTATAAATATTTTTCAGTAAACATAATTAAGTGTGACCATTTCATCGTTACAAAAATCTTAAGTGTCCATTTTTGAAGGGTGTTTCTAAAGGTAGAATTCCGTGCATCGCGATCGATCGCGGCCGCGCGCGGCCTACGACTGTCGTCGATCGCTCGCGACAATAGTCAAATTATGAAAATGTATGGCACCGCTGCCGAGGCCCGCGACAGACGCGCGCGGCCGACGAATGTCGTGAGCCGCGCGCGGCCGTGTCTTGAAATTAGTAGATGTTATTCGTCAGTTCCCTCTAGACGTGTATCTACCGAAGTCAAAATCATGGTCGAAGTGCTAATTGACATCCTTGAAGAAGAAGAGGAGGATAATCTCCATGCCTCATATCATATATGATTGGAGTTTGAGACACAAAATTTATGAATATTTCGTCTTCCTCGACCGAAAAGTTTTCTCCTGCATTCCAGACATATTTGCGCCATGAAATCCACAATTTTACTAAGCGCTAGAACATGTTAAGAAACGCACGGCCGCGCGCGGCTCACGACATTCGTCGGCCGCGCGCGTCTGTCGCGGGCCTCGGCAGCGGTGCCATACATTTTCATAATTTGACTATTGTCGCGAGCGATCGACGACAGTCGTAGGCCGCGCGCGGCCGCGATCGATCGCGATGCACGGAATTCTACCTTAAACGAATTCAAAATAACCGCTTGCTAACTCTTAGGACAATCGTCAAACATTTTAAATTTTTATTTTGTACATAAAAACCATTTGATTTTATGAAAAAATTGTTACTTTATTCTATTCAGGAGTAAGTTTCCCAGCTTTGCTAAACGGTACACGTTATGGCCGGAGCCCCATATAAAAATGAAACATCTCCTTTGTATTTTCTGTTTTCCTATAAATATGGTATCAATAAAGCTTATATTTTCATAATACACAATAAACTATTATTTTATACTAACTGTAGCAATATACGGGGGTTAACATATTTAAAGTAATATTGGCAAAGTTTTCGATAAATTTCACCTGTGTGCGACGCCCCGCCCCTTTCACTAAAAAATTGGTGAAGGTAACGCTCACGTCAGTGTCTCAGTTGCGCCCGAACCGGAAGTAAAGTGCGCGTGCGCTACCGCTACCGGTTATCAAACGTTCGCGATCGCTACTAAGTGCAGAGTGAATAGGTACCTACCCACCTTTTTCTATGTTTTTTAACGTGGAGAAATTCTCATGCATAGTGCACTACCACGGGGATATAGTGCAGTTATGTGGGACTCCAACCCACTAAAACTCCACGGTGTCCTCCTGTGCCGCTTGTGGCGGGAACACGGGCACACGTAATACTTCCGCGAACCCGCCGCGGCTGTCCGTCACCGGACCCTCCTCTGGGGGATAATATTCCCTATTTACGGCGCGCCAGAACACACATACCACGCCGTGACCACCCCGGGGACCAATAAGCACATGGGCACCAGATGACCCCGTGTATGGCACCCTTGGTCCCCCTGCGACGGGTCAGGACTTTGCCCCGCCGCCTACCAGTTTTCGGCCGCAGGAGATACGGAGAGCGGCCAACGCTATATCAACATTCCTCTTCCCCTGCGGCCCCACCGCGTCCGCCATCGGACGGTGGCAATCCCGTTCAGACCGCGGAAGGCTGCTCTCCCTGAGCGGCGCACCTCAATACCGGCACTCCTCTCCTGCCGCGGCCTCCAACCCTCGGCAGCGATGCCTGAGATACTACGACATCGCGGCCCGCCTCAGGTGCGATGTTGCCCAAGCGACACCGCAACCTACGTGTTGGCCGCTACGTCGTCGGCTTTGGCAGCAAAAACCCTTACGAGCGGCCCCTCCTCGGGTTCCTCTTAGCTTCACCGTGGTTTCGACACCAACGGTAAAGCTACCCCACTAGGGGGACGTTACAGTTTTAACCTGACCTACCCTAAGCATTTTTTTTTCAATAATTAACCTCGTCTAACTAGTTCGGGTCTCGACAGCCAGCTAAAATTAATCTCTTTTTTAACCGACTTAAAAGGAGGAGGTTATCAATTCGACTGCATTTTTAAAAAAAAAAATTTTATGTTTGTTACCTCATAACTTTTGACTGGGTGTACCGATTTTAATGATTCTTTTTTATTTGAAAGCTGGTGCTTTCCGAATGGTTCCGTAATTTGGTTCTATTTGGACAATGGGGTCCATGTGAAAACCATATAAGTCTTAAATTTTCATTACGTATTTGCGCGACATATGAACGAATAACGCGATTAGATTAGTGCGGAGTATCTTCCACAACTAAAAAGTTAAAAAATAAAAACTTTTTACAAAAAAAAAACAACCGACTTCCTTAAAAAACACGACAAAGTCAAAAATAACTTTAATTTCGGAAGTCGGTGGCAAAACCTTTAAATACAGAGCCTAAGACACCAACTTTCGAAATTAAAGTTATTTTTGACTTTGTAGTGTTTTTTTAAGGAAGTCGGTTGTTTTTTTTGTATAAAGTTTTTTTCTATATTTTTTCTATACCGGATGACATTTTTTATCGTCTCGACCTTCATACGGTGTGTTGTGTAACTAGAATAGAAGGCAGGAAGGCCTTCAAATTCATCGCAGGTGACTAAAGGAGCGCGGGACGCGGGCTGACAGGGATGCGTGTGCGGCTTGTGCGCCTGCGAAAGATCAATTTGCCGCTTATCGGCCGGCTTCAAAGGGTAGGACCGCGCTACAAAATTATTGATACATGCCGCGCAATGAGTAGGGTGCGTATGATTTTAGTTTCGATAGATTTTTATAGATTTTTTTTTATTTATTTTTTCCAAATTTCTGTTTTTGTTGTTCTAGTATGAAAATTTTACTTTAAATGTGTAGTATTTATTGCTACATCAATTTCATTACATGTTATTCCAAATAAAAATAATAAATATTTCTATGCCAAAGGCTTCTACTCCGTTCACTTATTACACCCATTTTTTTTTCAAGACGTTAAAAAAAGTCACCCGGAATAATCTGTTCATTTCTGGCAGCGTAGGACGTCACATTTGTCTTGTGATAGTGTATTGTTTAATGTTACCAGAAATTCCTCCTTTTCGGTTCTAGTTCGAATCATGCAAGGAATTATTTTGATTTGTGTGATCTTTCTTCCAACAACGTGTTTACCAGATTTATAACCACAGGGGCGACTGTTGCGAAGAAATCAATACTAGACACACGAAAAATAAAACAAGATCCAATAACAGCCGAGCAAACGAGAAAAGAGAAATCAGACTCTGGAGAAAAACCCACTTGTGCGGTGTGCAAACTTAGTTTTAGTTCCATTCCGTCTTTAATACAACATAATTGTATACACACTGGTGAAAAACCTTATAAGTGTGATGCTTGCCAGCTTAGTTTTCGTGTGAAGGGTGATTTAACAAGACATAACCTTGTACACACTGGTGAAAAACCCTTTAAATGCAAAGTTTGTGAACAAAGTTTTAGAGTCAAGTTTCATTTAACCAATCATTTTCGTAAACACACTGGTGAAAAACCATATCAGTGTGATGTATAACAGCGTAGTTTTAGTGTGAAGGGTCATTTAAAAAAACATAATCTTATGCACAGTGGTGAAAAACCCTTTAAATGCAAAGTTTGTGAACAAAGTTTTAGTGACAAGTTTCATTTAACTAATCATTTCCGTAAACACACTGGTGAAAAACCATATCAGTGTGATTTATGCCAGCGTAGTTTTAGTATAAAGCACCATTTAACAAATCATATTCGTTCGCACACTGGTGAAAAACCATATCAGTGTGATGTATGCCAGCGTAGTTTTAGTGTGAAGGGTCATTTAAAAAGACATAATCTTATGCACAGTGGTGAAAAACCCTTTAAATGCGAAGTTTGTGAACAAAGTTTTAGTGATAAGTTTCATTTAACTAATCATTTTCGTAAACACACTGGTGAAAAACCATATCAGTGTGATTTATGCCAAAGTAGTTTTAGTGTAAAAGGTCACTTAAAAGCGCATATTCGCTTACACTCTGGTGTGAAACCTTACAAGTGCGATGTATGCCAGCGTAGTTTCAGTATGAAGCACCATTTAACGGATCATATTCGTATACATACAGGTGAAAAACCTCATAATTGTTATGTATGCCTATGTAGTTTTAGTAGAAAGCGTGATTTAACTAGACATATTAGTAAACACACTGGTGAAAAACTACCACCTCCTATGTGAACTTAGTAAAACATTATGTCGCACATGGGCCAAAAAACTAAACACATCATTGTACTTATAGTAAAAGAGTAATTCAACAGCACATTTTCTTATACACACTGGTAACAAGTGTGATACATGTGTGAGAGCGGAAGGTTTCGTTAATGTTGTCACCAAAAGAAAAACATTTTAATTAACACTGGTACTTATTTGACCTTATAAGTTGGATGTTGTGTCAGCATAGTTTGGGTGAATCTTACAAATTAATATATGATACAACTCACATTTGTTTAGCAGTAAATCTTTTATTTCTAAAAGATATTACCAGCAAATTATTAAACGTACTTCTCAATTATGAATTGTAACAAACAGTTATTCTTGATATTCTTTGTACATAATAATGGATTCAAAGCCACAAGTACATGTTCAATTTTAGTAATAACTAGGTTAATGTTTCATTTAGCAGAGTACCGTGATGCATGCATGGAGGCTCTTGAAATTTATAAAGTAATCAGCTTAAATTTAAAGACCCCAAAGATATCGTGAGCCTATCTGCTGAGTGGAATATTGAAATAACCTGAAGTGCTGTAATTCTAGAGCAGTTTACTGTATGAAGCCCCCTTTCGGATTCTGTTGACAAGGTAACTTATGCTGTGTTGAAAATTTTGAACTGGCACAAGTCCATTACAATTTGTGGTGATAATAATGTATTTTTCTAGAAAAAGCAAGTCAGTTGAGTTAAATCATGTCTATCTTTGTCTTACCATCGTGAAACAATTTTCGAAGCCCACGAGAATAACCTGTGTTGGGCTCAATCGCAAAAATTTTCATTCGTTGATTAGTTGTAACTAAACATATTATGTGTGATTAAAATAGTATTATAAATAATTCAAGATTGGAGAATTTTAGTTTTAGTTATAAATATATATTTGGTATATAATATATACCTTGGTTAAGTGTCACTAATTTTTCTTTTAAAATAACCAATTAAAGAGTTGAGATAAATATGTAGTCTTTCAATAATAATGTCATGTAAATTTCGGGTGTGGCAAAAAACGCATGAAAGTAGAACAAATGCTGTGGAATTGCGTGCTTTGCGCAGCATGTGTGTTATGACTATGAATGATACCCTGAGGAATGATGTGATGAAGCAACGGTGTGGTTTAAAAGATGGAGTGACAAAAATTTAAAATGGTACCTATCCTTAAATGGTTTGATCATGTTGAGAGGATGAATGTAACACCAAAAGCCCACAAAAAGTTTTTACGTAGTTTTTTTTTTATGTTAGTGGAAACGCCGGGTTATTAAAACAGAACACAGTTAATCTACAGGGTGTTTGGCGCATGAACCGACAAAATTTTTTCAGGGATTTGAGAGGTCATTAGCTAGGTTCTACCCATACACCCTTTGTCCCAAATGTCACGGTTGGTTACATATGATTTACAAAAAAAAGCCCAAAATGTTTCCTTTAATTCGAAATAAATTTTTTGTGGGTGTAGTGGCAAAAAACAAATTTTGTTGCATTCTCCAAAGTCTTTTAAATTTAAAAACATCTTTGTTTTATACAACTGGTTTCAAGAAAATTCCTTACAAGCTTCCAAAGTTATTTTTTTTAAATAATGAATGACATTTTACAACTTCTAAATTAATTATAAAAAAAAAGTAATTTTGAACTTAGCTTTATTTTAAAAAGTTCTTTAGTTGATACCCTTTCTAACGGTATGCTACATGTCGTAGAAATTATTCATTATGTTGTAAAAATAAGGGATACTACTATGCCACGGCTGAACCGCACACAACAATGGAACCAGTTTGAACGATACCGTCAATGTAAGTGCAGGTAAAAAGTTTGTCTCTTTCTTGCACATGTAAAACGATTTTTGTCTTTGTCTAACATTGGGTTGGACGTTCGGGATGTGACAGGTACGGTACAGTCAGTTGAGGTCTGACAATCTCTGCTGTTGGAAGTGCCCGTGTGTCATATTTCGCTTCACGTCACAGTTCACATTCTTCTCTTTTTTTTCGTTGAGTTTTGTTTGTTAAATCATGTTATTCCGCATTTATACTGTTTTATTGTTGTGTTTATCTTCGGTGGTTATAGTAAAATGCCTACCTTCAGTAACGAAGAGTATGCCGACCAGACTTTCCATACTGTAAAGTTAAGTCTTGCAGCAACAGTTCGTATGCTTGTTGTAGGTTCCTCATCAAAAGCTTGAAGACTCATTTCATCTATGGCTACATTATGTTGCACGGCACTTACTCGAGGTTCTTGATGATGTAGTTTTCCTGTCTCTCTCAAACGTCGATAGGTTGTAGAGAAGGTTTCGTGGTGTGGTATACGTCGATCAGGATATCGCTCCTGATAAATTCTTCGCGCTTCGCGCGCATTGCAGTTAGCCCTGTCATACGCGAGTAGCATTCGCGTTTGAGAGAGACAGGAAACCTACATCATCAAGAACCTCGAGTGAGTGCCGCAAGCATACGAACTGTTGCTGCAAGACTTAACAGTATGGAAAGTCTGGGCGGGTCTTCGGGCAGATGGGAGGCATGCATTTCATTACACCCCTGTTCAAGGTAAATAACAAAAACCCGTTTTAACCTATTTCAATTTTGAATGACTAGTTATTTCGTCAAGTAAAGATACTTAATACATTTTTAGTCGTTTGATTTTCTTTGTTTCACAAGTTATTTATTCATGTTTGAATTTCTTTTAAGTTATTTCCAGAAAAACAAAAATCTTTTGTGGTACTGTTAGTATCTCAAGGATTTTTTTTTGTTTTAGGGCTCGAAGATGGTGATAATGCTAGACGGCTGGATTTCTGCAGATTTATACTGCATACAGACGTCGAAGATGGCGACTTCTTGAAAAGAATTTTGTGGACCGATGAATCAAATTTTAGCCGTGAGGGAATAGTGAATCTCCACAATCTTCACCACTGGAGGCACAAATACCAAAATCCTCGCGTTAAAAGGCAGAGTTCTTTTCAAAGAAAGTTCAGTGTCAACGTTTGGGCTGGTGTTATTGGACGCAATCTCATCGGCCCATATTTTTTGCCAGAAAGGTTGAATGGAGACATTTATTTAAATTTTTTAATCAATGATCTACCCGAACTTGTTGTGCCAGTTTTGGATGAAGGTGTGCCGATAGTTTTCCAAAATGACGGCTGTCCAGCACACTACCAACTGAACATGCGAGAGTATTTAAATAATGCCTTTCCAAACGCATGGATTGGTAGAGGCGGCCCTATTCCGTGGCCCGCACGGTCCCTAGACCTGACGCCTTTGGATTTTTACGTCTGGGGACGTGCAAAAGAATTGGTTTACCAGACAGAAGTGCCCACTATGGAAGTTCTGATTGAACGAATAACGCGCCGGGCGTTCCAAATTATGAAAGAAGAAATGCGACTACGTACAACGACAGTTGAAATAAGAAACAGATGTCGTGCATGCATACGAAATGGAGGAGGTCAATTTGAACAAGATTTATAACTTTTTTTTTAACTAGCCTATTCTGTCCCACTGCTGGGCAAAGGCCTCCCCCATTACTTTCCACCTCTCCCGGTGTTTTGCGTCCTTTTTTATAACTTTAGTTTAATAAAAACAAAATAACCTTAAAAAGTCCTTTCTTAACCCTGACTCTCCTAACTAGTATTTTTTTTTACAACATAATCAGAGATGTGACATTTTAAAAATAACAGTATTTGAAATGCAAAATAGGAAATACAAAATACCTATTTCCATTTTGTATTTGAATACTTTTTTTAGAAAAGCATTTTGTATTTTATTTGAAATACCTTTTAGGACATATTTTGTATTTGCTAAATGCAAAATACTTTTTCTAAGTTTTGTAAACATCAAAGAATTAATGTGATGAGAAATGGTACTTTTTTTTCTCACTATGGCATCAATACGCTACTAACAAATTAATGCTAGTTAAAAAGCCTATTTACTGTAGTATTTGAGAGACTAAAAAATATTTTGGTGCGCTTTATTTTGTAATGAAAGTTAAAAAAAGTGCTTAAAACAACAAAACTTCAAAGAAGTTGTTATTTCAGTTGACAAGTTTGATAACTTTTTTATATGACTTGCTATTTTTTTCTTACTATTTTAGAATAGATTTAAAGGTCGATACCTAAACTTCACATAAACACAATAACATACTTTGAATTTTCATGAATATGATAGGAGAAAAATGTTCTAAACTTTGATCAGTGGGTCGTCTTTTTACCCACCTCCTTTACCAGCCTGTTAGCTGGCTGAAATAAATAAACTTTTTAACAAAATAAAGATACTTTAAAACTAAAAGTATTTTATTTTAATAAAGCATTTTGTAAATACGTATTTTGCATTTAGTATTTTAAATATAAAATGAAAAACTATTTTGTATTTGAAATAACAAAATACAAAAAGTATTTGCATTTTGTATTTGAATACATTTTATAACCTATTTTGCACATCTCTGAACATAATGAATAATTTCTATGACAAGTAGCATACCGTTAGAAAGGGTATCAACTAAAGAACTTTTTAAAATAAAGCTAAGTTCAAAATTGTTTTTAGTTTTTTTTTATAATTAATTTAGAAGTTGTAAAATTTCATTCATTAAATAAAAAAATAACTTTGGAAGCTTGTAAGGAATTTTCTTAAAACCAGTTGTATAAAACAAAGATGTTTATAGATTTAAAAGACTTTGGAGAATGCAACAAAATTTGTTTTGTGCCACTACACCCACAAACAAAAAAGTTATTTCGAACTAGCTTCTGCCCGCGACTTCGTCCGCGTTAAATTTCTTTTCCCCCGACCCTTCCCGTCGCGTCGAATCGCCTACCCGTGCGATTTTTCCCGTTTTTACAACATTTTTCATTACTGCTCCTCTCCTCTTAGTTGTAGCGTGATGTTATATAGCCTTTCTCGATAAATAGGCTACCCAACACAAAAAGAATTTTTCAATTCGGACCAGTAGTTCCTGAGATTAGCGCGTTCAATCAAATAAACAAACAAACTCTTCAGCTTTATAATATTAGTATAGATTAAAGGAAACATTTTGGGCATTATTTTCTTTTTTTTTTATCATAAGTAACCAACCGTGACATTTGGGACAAAGGGTGTATGGGTAGAAACCTAGCTAATGACCTCCCAAATCCCTGAAAAAATTGTGTCGGTCCATGCGCCAAACACCCTGTATACTAATATTATAAAGCTGAAGAGCTCGTTTGTTTGTTTGGTGGAACGCGCTAATCTCAGGAACTACTGGTCTGAATTGTAGAAATATTTTTGTATTGGGGGTAGCCTATATATTGAGGAAGGCTATATGCTATATTACATCGCGCTACGATCAAAAGGAGCGGAGCAGCAATGAAAAATGTTTGAACGATGAAACGGGAAGGGTCAAGGGAGCAAAAATTTGACGCGGACGAAGTCGCGGGCAAAAGCTAGTTTACAATAAATAGTCTTAACACAGGCGCCCTCAGGCGCATATTGGAATGTTGCACATATTTTTGTTTCCTTTAAATAACAGGTCTTTACCTATGAAAATGCCATTTTGCATGAAAAAAATTGAACGATTTTTTTCATGTATTTTTTATTTGTATTAATCGAAATAATCACCCATGTAATCAATGCATCTTTGCCAACGCAGTGGCAGTTTATTGATGCCCTTCTTAAAAAAATCAGCTGGACGGGATGCAACAAGTTCTACAAAGGCATTTTGTACTGCCTCTCGGATATTGAATTTTTTTTCCCGCCAAGAACTTATCCAAATTCTGGAAAAAGTAGTAGTCTGTAGGCGCAAGGGCGGAGTAGGGCGGATGACGGAGAGCTTCCAACCCCAGTTCTTGCAACTTGGAGACCGTCTGCTGTGCAGTATAAGGTCGCGCGTTGTCGTGCAGGAGCAGCGGAGACCAGCGATTAACCAATGCTGGTTGGAGATGTGCCAGCTTCTCCATCATTGAGTTCAGTTCTTCACAGTACACATCTGCAGTAATGCTCACCCCGTTTGGTAAGGAGCTGTGATGAATTACACCGGCGCTAGACCACCAAACAGTGACCATCACTTTTCTAGGGGTAAGTTTTCGTTTAGGGCATTGTTTAGGTGCTGAACCAGGATCCAACCAACTTGCTGAGCGCTTGCGGTTATCAAACAGAATCCATTTTTCATCGCAGGTAACAATGCGGTTCAAAATTCCTTCATTTGTGTGTCTGTTGAGCAGTGCAAGGCACGTCGCGACGCGTACTTCGCGCTGTCGATCATTGAGTTCGTGGGGCACCCATTTGTCAAGCTTTTTTGCCTTGCCAATTTGACGCAAATGGACCAATATTGTTTTGACGCTAACGTCGAAAGCTGCTGCTAATTCAGCCGTAGATTGTGTATCAGCTTCCACAATCGCCTTTAATTCGTCATTGTCGACCAAAGTCTTCGGACGACCGCGAGGTTCATTTCTCGGGTCGAAATTTCCAGAACGGAAGCGAGCAAACCAATAACAGGTGGTGCGTTGGTTTGTAGTGTTAGCTCCGTAAACGTCGTTGATGTTGCGTGCCGCTTGTGCCGCGTTGCTGCCACGACGGTACTCATATTCCATAATTACTCGAATTTTTAACGTATCCATGATGACGAAAAAGATTGAAATGCGATGAAAATGTAACACTAATCAATAAACAAATGACTACTTTTGGAAAAAGAATTCCATGTTTTAAAAGAAAAATAAATTTGAAATTAGAATTCTTAGACAAACAAAAATTATTTTGATTTGAAATAGCCAGTACTGCAGAACGGCAATTTCATAGGTAAAGACCTAATATGAAAAATAATTACTTGAGTATAATATATCACCATAAATCATTATGAAATCATAACTGGGTTTTGGGGCCGTCCTAGTTTGTGTCGGTCTATTTTAAATATCAATCATGTGTTATCTACAAATGAGACCATCTTCGGTTGGTTTAGAAGTTAAATAGGTAAATTATTAATGTAAACTTGTGTTAGAAATGTAAACGTAACGCAATCATCTTGTGTCTCTAATCTGTTGTCTCACTCTACATTCAGTCTAAAAAGTTTTGGGAAATGATGATTTGTTTATGATTCCAAATTCAACTGTCGTCAATTTTTTGATGGTAAATTGGCACAACTGTTTTCCATTTTGGCGCGGATCACTTATTTAGATTCAATATAGAGCTGCTTTTAGTTATATCATATCTAGTGTGTATTGCGAATTAGGTAATGGACAAAAACATCGATCAAAGAGTTTGTCTTAAATGCATCGCCAACGGAATTTCGTATTCGTAACCCACTGAAAATGTTACAGAAAGCTTACGGTGAATCGATTGTATCAAAAACACGTGCTTATGAGCGGTACAAAACGTTAGAAAGCCGAGATATGATGGAAGATTTGCGTCGCTCTGGTGTGCCATCAACGTCTGCAACGGGAGTTAATATCTTAAAAGTGAAGGAAGTTGTGACTGAAAATCGTCTTTTTTACCATCTTTTATACCATGTTTTTTAGCAAATAAATATTATTCTATTCTATTCTAAGTTTGAGTGAGATAGCCGCCGAACTTTGTGTTTCACGAGTACCAGTTAACAAGGTGTGTTTAAACTTTGATAAGATAGTTTTGGAATAGACTATATGTCGACGTTAGTACAATTTCTTGCAATGTATGTGTCTTGTGATTGAGTGTATTGTTTAATGTTACCAGAAATTCCTCCTTTTAGGTTCTAGTTCGAATCATGCAAGGCACTATTATTTTGATTTCTGTGATCTTTCTTCCAACAACGTGCTTACCAGATTTATAATCACAGGGGCGACTGTTGCGAAGAAATCAAAACTAGACACACGAAGAATAAAACAAGATCCAATAACAGCCGAGCAAACGAAAAAAGAGAAGTCTGACTCCGGAAAACCTGGTATTGATTTCAAAGAGCCCTACGAATGTGACCAGCGTAGTTTAAATCGAGTAAACAAGATAGTAAAACATACTCTTACTCAAAAACGTGAAAAACCCACTTGTGCGGTGTGCAAACTTAGTTTAAGTTCCATTCCGTCTTTAATACAACATAATCGTATACACACTGGTGAAAAACCTTATAAGTGTGATGCTTGCCAGCTTAGTTTTAGTGTGAAGGGTAATTTAAAAAGACATAATCTTATGCACAGTGGTGAAAAACCCTTTAAGTGCAAAGTTTGTGAACAAAGTTTTAGGGTCAAGTTTCATTTAACTAATCATTTTCGTAAACACACTGGTGAAAAACCATATCAGTGTGATGTATGCCAGCGTAGTTTTAGTGAGAAGGGTAATTTAAAAAGACATAATCTTATGCACAGTGGTGAAAAACCCTTTAAATGCAAAGTTTGTGAACAAAGTTTTAGTGTCAAGTTTCATTTAACTAATCATTTTCGTAAACACACTGGTGAGAAACCATATCAGTGTGATCTATGCCAGCGTAGTTTTAGTGTAAAAGGTCACTTAATAGCGCATATTCGTTTACACTCGGGTGTGAAACCTTACAAGTGCGATGTATGCCAGCGTAGTTTTAGCACAAAAGGTAACTTAACAGATCATATACGTATACACACCGATCAAAAACCTTATAAGTGTGACGTATGCCCGCAAAGCTTTTGTGTAAAAAGTAATTTAGCAGTTCATACTCGTTCGCACACAGGTGATAAACCTTATAAGTGTGATGTATGCCAGAGGACTTTTAGTATGAAGGACCATTTAACAGATCATATTCGTATACATACAGGTGAGAAACCTCGATAAGTGTTATGTATGCCGACGTAGTTTTAGTGGAAAGCGTGATTTAACTAGACATATTATTAAACAGACTGGTGAAAAACTACCACCTCTTATGTGAACTTAGTAAAACATTATAACACAAATGGGCCAAAAAATTTGTTTTAAATTGTTGATTAGTACAACTAACCATGTTGTGATTAAAATAGTATAAATAATTCAAGATTGGAAATTTTAGTTTTAGTTATAAGTACATATTTGGTATATAATATATATCTTGGTTAAATGTAACTAATTTTCCTTTTAAAATAACCAATTTAAGAGTTGAGATAAATATGGAGTCTTTCAATAATATATCATGTGTAAATTTCGGGTGTGGCAAAAAAGGCATGAAAGTAGAACAAATGTTGTGGAATTGCATTCTTTTCGAAGCATGTGTGTTATGACTATGAATGATACCCTGAACAGATAACAGATAAAACTGACATTAAAAAAGACAAAAATCCGAAAAAGTTACTTTTCTAACAAGCAAACCCAGTAGCGAAACGTATACAACGCGAACTGGTCGAGTAAGCAAAACACCATTAAAATATCGTTAAATTAGTTGTATTAAGATAATTGGCTCAGAAAACATCGTCCATCGTACATTCAAGTCAATTTTTTTAATACATCAAGTGTGAATCTGTTTTTTTATTTAGGCGTCATCATGACGAATACTGTGGACTCTCAGGGGTGCCAATTTATTTTTGCAGAGCAGTTTCGTCATGGTGACTACCCTTAAGCTGTTAGTATTAAGATCATTTCGTTGTTAGCATAAGATTTTTTTTAAATTGTGGATATTTATATTCATGTTGTTTCAACAAAATATTAATTCTATTTTCATGTTAGAAATAAGTGAAAAGAGTTTTGTAATAAAAAGACATACACTGCTGATACCCTTTTGTAATCGTAGCGTGATGATAAAAATTAAAACTTTCATTACAGTAGTCACAACATTGTTTAAAGTGTACATTGTAAGTTGCGCAAAGGCGCACGGGGGCGATTCCACTAATTTGCAAAGTTACACGTTCAATTGTGTTTTCACAACAGTTTGATTTCTATCGCAGGCCGATAATGTCCTATAAAGTCATTCTACTATTTGTTAAACACAAGGGAAACTAAACTTATGCCGAATCGCAACTGAATCGTTACGGGAACATACGAGTGGGCTTCCTGTGTTACCAACATGCCAAATAGTATGTTTTATTATTACCACAAAGAAAAAAGTTGAATCTAAAAATGTCACTAAACACGAATAAGTGGCAATAAAGGATGTTCTAATTTAAAAAGATATCTTGACCATATTTATAGTTTTGTACTGATATTTTATTGTTACAAAAATACAACATTTTAACTTAAAAAAACTCAGAAGAACGTTTCGTTCTACGTCCCTAGCTAGCTAAAGCTGTGAAATCAAACCTTTTGGTATGTTAAAGACTCAAAGGGAACTTCTATTAATCGTATTTTACCTAAAAATCATTTATTGAAGCGTTTTTAACGATGTTATGATTTTTTTTTAGTATACATATATGTACCTTATTACAGTTCGAGGTAGTAACCAAATCTGTTTTGATTTAAAAAAAAATACTATTGACGGTGCAGGTGTTTATTCCCGTTTTTAAGTTCGCTTACTCTCGCATAAAGTGGTTTAAAAATCATCGTGAAACGGATTGAAGTTTTTGGTGGCTTGTCAGTTTGGCTAGTGATGTTACTACTACTAGTTATAATTCGTCAGGCACTGATTTTCTCAATTTAATTCAAGTTGAATCTAAAGTAGGTACCTCCCTTTAGGGACGTTTCTAGCACCGTTGTTAGTTAAAAACGAGACATTAAATAATAACTTAAAGAAAATAATCATAGCAAAATACAAAATGCGGCATCCGATCAATATTGGGGCTACAATCTACTCTTGCTGTTCGGGGAGCATTTTCTCCTTCTCACATTCCACTGTCAATCTGATAAATAATGACGATACGATGACAAATTACACGTTATCAACTGACTAATACTTACAGAATAATGCAATTAATACAATACATAATCACTCTTATTTAAAACATCCGTGATTCAGTACATCACATTATTTTGACAGTTTGTTACACGATATTATTAATATTGAATTATGAATTGATGTCGTTGAAGACTTCGTGATACATCGAGTGACAACGCGTGAGAAAATAAATAATAAAATGATCTCGAGCCTTTAGTTACTCGAGTAACGAGTTAAACAAAATAGAATCGCATCACTATCTGACATAGCTGAATGACAAGTGTCAACTGTCAAATGACAGCAACACTATTTACTTTAGTTCAGAGTTTCAATTGCTTTAATTAATACTTTTATTCCTCTTAACATACATATACAGGGTGATTGGAAGATGGGTGCAAAGCTTTAAGGCGAAGATAGCACAGACAATTTAAAACCATTTAAGCCATGGTTGTCTTAGACGAAGTCTTACCAAATATTTTTAACCAAATTTTTAAGTTTTTTTTCGGAAATTCTCAAAATTTAATGTAAACTGCATAATTATGGCCAAATTGAATGATAAATGAATTCATTTTTTATTTATTTAATTAAAGTAATGTGTAAGCAATCAAGCAAAACATGTTTTAGGCTTCTGTGTCATTAGACATTTTTTTTACAGACATTTTAAAGCTCAGAAAAAATAAAAAATTTGTACAGTACGTCTTTTAAACCTTATTAAAAAAAAAACAGAGGGTGCTTTTTTTGTTCAAACCTTTTTGAAGACATGCTTGATAATCGCTCTTTCTTTTGAGGTATCATTTATGCGGATATCTTACAAATTATTGAAATTAGGGCCTACAAACCAATTTGAGGGAGACATTTTTTATTTTAGGGAGACTAATTAAAACAACATTTGAATTAAAATTATTTATTTTTCATGTTCAAAATGACGGCCGTGATTCCTAATACAAGCACGGCCCCGTCTTCTAACTTCTGTAGTCGTTATTTTCAACATCATCTCCTGCTTCATTGACTCAAACGCTGAATTTATTCTTTGTATCAATTCTTCTCTAGTGTTTATTTCTATGTTGTTATACACCAGTTCCTTGGCCCGGCCCACACGAAACAGTCCAACGGGGTCAGATCTGGGGAGCGAGCGGGCCAAGGGATGGGTCCATCTCTGCCGATCCAGCTATCAGGAAAGCAATTGTTGAGGTGTTCCCTTACATTTAAAGTCCAATGCGCTGGACAGCCGTCTTGCTGAAAGATGACTGTTCGGTCTCTTTCGAAGATCGGGACACCTGATTCCTCTACCAGCAGTGGTAAATCAATTTGTCCAGCGCATTGGACTTTAAATGTAAGGGAACACCTCAACAATTGCTTTCCAGGGGGCCGATTCTACTAACAAAATTCTGCAAAAATCGCAATAGCACCGCGACTGGATCACGACTTTTAGGGGTTTTCTCATTCCACTAATGAACAACGCTCCAACTGCGGCTACGTTTTAGTGGACGCCAACGATCGATCGAAACAATGTAAAAATCTATTCTGCTAACAAAGTCGTACATGAGCGTGACGTTTAGTCATATTCTGCTATTATTTTGACACTCGTTAGAATCGAATCAACGCTGAATTTCGGCAGTTCATCTGTCAAAATTAGCGGTTGAACATAAGTCAGTAAAATGCAACTTTTATCCAATCGATCTAGGATTGCTTTCGTTTTTATTCCTAAAAATATAATGTTTTATACAGATTTCGTTGAACTTGCCCATGTGGGTGATGTTGGAAAGGTTAGACGAAGAAATTTTATGTCAAGAGTATGCAATAATGCTTTGCCCCTTACGGATCATCAGTGCGTTACGACATGCCAATTCTCCAGAGACCTTATGAGAGAGAGCTTTGATTGACGAGATCAGTGACCACACATGCCCTTCAATCTTCATTCTTACGGTATTGATACGGAAAAAGGTAACATAGTTACAGTGTGTTACTACGTGATATTCTCTATTGACTCAATCTTGGATGCACCGGCTTTTTATGTCCCTGGGTTCGTACCAAACACTGATAGACCAGCCGCAATGTAAATGCAGTGTCAAAACTTTTAATTTCTTGAGTTTTAGTAATAAACTAGCTACTTTCCACAACTTCATCAGCGTCTAATTTTTGCTCCTCTGACCCTTCCCGTCGCACCGCATTGCCTGTCAGTTTTCGGCCATTTTTCGTTGCTGCTCCGCTCCTTTCGATCGTAGCGTGATGTTATATAGCCTTCCTCATTAAATAGGCTACCCAAAGACATTAAAATATATAGACGGGACATAACGAACAAACTCGTAATCCAATACTTGTGTCCTAGTGGTCATATGGCGCTTAGTCTAGGATGGCATGTCTGCATGTCAACACGCATTTGTGTCCGTTTAACAAGAAAAGAAAAGCATTTCTTAAATAAATATGCCGAGTTGCGCTTTACGATATTGCAAATCACGCTATGGTAAAACGTCTGGACCTAACTTCGGCTTGTTTTCGTAAATATTTTTCAATAATTTAATTAAATAATATTCATCGATGGTTCTAGAACATACGATAATTTTGTAATAAACGCCCTCTATTGCTGAGTAGCTTTACTACTGCCTTGCAGAGATGTTATGCTGTTTATCGACTTTGTTATCGATAATATTTAATTAGGTTGATAAAATTCAAAATATTTGAACTTATTTATGTAATTTTAATATCAATTTAGCAACAATAGTGCTGTTTGCTCACGTAGATATTTATTTTAGAACTCTGTATGTATATATTATGTTTGTGTTTATGTACCTATGTAAGTATTATTCTCATATTATTTGTTTTTTTTTTTTAGTGAACTGTTTTTTTTATTTTCTCTTTTACTTTTACACACGCTGACTACATCTTTTTATCTTCTCTTCTATCAGAGGTATGCTGGAAGATATTTTTTTAGAAATAAGCATTACTTTTGTATGCACATGTATTTTGCTATTCTTATCTGTTTGTATATGTGCGTACGTAAAATTGGTTTCTGTTATTTTAGGTTTCCGAATGTAAATAAAGTTGAACGTGGAGAGTGGATACAGTTTGTTCAAAAAGATCGTAGAGAAGTAAATTGGCTTCCATCTGCTTCGTCAAAATTATGTTCCAAGCATTTTAAAAGCGGAGACATTTACTTTGGAAAGACGGGTCGATCAATTTTAAAAAAAGGATCGGTACCTTGTACTACAAGAGAAGTTTATACATTTTTCGTAGTAGTTCATTATGTATGTATGGTAAACTAGAACATTCCCTATTCACTTGACTTTTGATATCTGTCTGCTCCACTATTTTAGGCATTTTTAAAAGTTAACAAAACTGATTTTATTAACTTTTGCCTTATTAAAAATTTTTCAAATGTGAAAAAAAATGTAGTCACTTTTCAATATTATCGATATATTATATCGATAGAGAATTGATGAAATCAGCCTTAATCAAGTTTTTGTATTCGAATGTTTGCTATTCAAAGCTAGATGGCGTTAATGACGCTGGAGAGTACAAAAATGTTTTTCATAGCCGTTCTAATTTTGCTATACTATGCTAGATGGCGTTTCTGAGTCATGGGATCACAATTTTTCTTTGACATTTCTTCAGATGGCCTCTCTATTTGTCTTAAATCTCTTTGAGGCTACCCAATACAAAAATAATTGTTCAATTCGGACCAGTCGTTCCTGAGATTACCGCATTCAGCCAAATAAACCAACTCTACAGCTTTATAATATTAGTATAGTAGATAGGTATAATAAAATATCAGGTATTTGGTAATTAAAAAAAACACAAATTAACAGACTGCCCTTGTAACATATTACGCCTATGTATTTGCAAGGCTAAGTTACGGCATAATAATGAGGGGAAACAGCAGTGGCGAAGGCACCATATAACACGATTCCTACCGGCTTGCCTTCGGGGATTCGCATTGGTAACTCTATCACTATTAAAAATACAATAGTATGTAAATAGTGGCTACTATTGTCAATAAATATAGTTACACTACGGGTATTTAATTCACCATAACATTCAAACAACAAAAAAGGTTATTTATACCTTTGTATTACAACAAAAGAGAAATGTTCTAAATTAACCCGGCGCCAAAACGTCATAATCGGGAACTAAAAATTCATACAACAGCGATCCCGTAATGATGTCACTTTAGGTCACGTGGCACCGTTTGATATGTACGAGAGCAAGCCGCTGTACAACGGGTTATGACGGAGACAGGTATAGAAAAATGCGTCAGCGAGAACGAGATAGAGGAATATTGCATATTTTATTCATTTTCATCTGTTCAATTTAATTGTATTTAATTCATTACATTCCTATATTAATTTTAGAATGATAGTAAGTATTCTTCATTGATGAGTCAGTAAGTTAAGGCCGACTTCGCTTCGGCTTCTCTTTTAGAAAAATTTACGCCTCGCCACTGGGGAACAGTACAGATGCACCAACACTGTTTACTGTTTAAAAGATATTTTTCCAAATCATAGTAAATATACAACAGATAAATAGCTGCAAACCCCATTTTATAAAGCTAAATATTTTAACTCAGTCACTATACTCGAAATATGTAAATTTGCACATAAACACCAAGAATTTTACAATAAACGACAAGACATACAAACAAGACACACATTCTGATACAAAACATGACTAAACCTACCTACATCCCATCTAAAAAAACATTCAACAAGCCCTCTGGTAATGTCAATAAATGTATACAAGAATTTACCCGAATCAATTAGTAATGAAAATAAACTCCATCTATTCACTAACAAATAAAAAAATCTATTAATAAGTAAATGTTATATCAGTATTAGCAAACATTTAAGTGATAAATCCCTGAAACGTAGTTAAAATACCCAAAGCATGTTTTTTATTTATTTTGATTTTATAATAAGTTAGATTATAAGTCCTATTCTACGTACTATATTTCTTTTGATGTGCCCGACAGGGTCCCACGATTGTAACTAAATCCAATGTTTACCACATAAGCATATACATTGTAGAATGCAATAAAGTATTGAGTATTGGAATGGTTCATGAAATCAAAAAACAAATAATGGAACAAAGCATTTTTATTACTATATCAATTTTAACGTCAGACCACTTGAGAAGTAGGTAGATACTTAGTATTTCGTCTAAAATAGTAGGGTTGTTTCAACACTCATGTTGATAACGTGTGCCAGATAGAAATACATAATATATTAATATTGCATGCTCAACATTATAAATGCACAACAGCCAACAGTCAGCAGAATGTCTGCCTGTATCGACCACAAGCAACTCTTGAGTCAGAAGTTGATATTTGGGTGTACCTAAGTTAATGTTCCTGAAAAATATATATTGTATTTATGTTAGAAGGGGCTAACTAATATTATTATTTTTCTCATTGGTGATGGTGTGCAAAAAAATGCAAAATTATGTCTTTCCCCGCAGAGTCAACAGGTACAAGGTTTGTTTTGCCGATTGCCATGGAATGTAAATATCCCTGTATCCAGATTTCCATATTGAATAAACAGTTTAAATTCTTTCTTGCATCATCAATACACATTTTCCTCAAACTGCATCTAGATGGTTTTACTGAAGAAAGGGAAACTTTCATAAGTTATTTCAAATCTGGAACAGTCTCGGGCAACATCTTCACACATTGTGTTGAAATCTTACTGAACGGTTAACAGCACATTATTTTGAATTACATGCTGTACCATCTTCAAGATTCTATTTTTCATTATAATCCTTCAAGTACACACATGAAAACTGAAATATCAATTTCGTGCAATTAGAAAGAAACGGATTAACTACCCTCTCATAGAGAGGAGGCCTGTATCCCAGCAGTGGGAACATTATAAGCTGCTTATATATGTATGTTAAGAGGAATAAGAGTATTAACTAAAGCAATTAAAACTCTGTGAACTAAATTAAATGTGTTGTTGTCAGTTGACAGTTGACACTTGTCATTCAGCTATGTCAGATAGTGATGCGATTCGATTTTGTTTAACTCGTTACTCAAGTTACTAAAGGCTCGAGATCATTTTATTTATTTACTAGCTTTTGCCAGCGGCTTCGCCCGCGTGGAGGTCGGAAAATGTCCCGCGTGAACGTACTACCGCAATAAAAAGTAGCCTATATGTTAATTCAGGTTAATTTTTTTTAGCTCGAAAGCGCAATTTTTAGCGAAATTTATCGTCACTGCTCAGCTCCTATGTGTCTTAGCGTTATGTTATATAGCCTATAACCTGCCCAGGAGTACCGACTACCATCGTACCAAGTTTGGTTAAAATCCCTTCAGTAGTTTTTGACCCATGCGTGCACATACAGACAGACGGACAGACAGACAGACAGACAAAAAATTTATTGATTGCATTTTTGGCATCAGTATCGATCACCATTCATCCTCCAGTATTAATTTTGAATATATTTTCAATGTACAGAATTGACCTTTCTACAGTTTTATTATAGATATAGATTTTCTCAGGCGTTGTCAGTCGATGTAGTCTTGTTTAGATAAGTATCACGGAGTCTTAAACTACATCAATTCATAATTCAATATTACTAATATCGTGTAACTGTCAAAATAATGTGATGTACTGAATCAGGGATGTTATATATAAGAGTGATTATGTTTTGCATTATTCTCTAAGTATTAGTCAGTTGATAACGTGTAATTTGTCATCGTATCGTCATTATTTATCAGATTGACAGTGGAATGTGAGAAAGAGAAAATGCTCCCCGCACATGAGTCGATTGTAGCCCCAATATCGATCGGATGCCATATTTTGAATTTTGCTATGATTATTTTCTTTTAAGTTATTATTTAATGTCTCGTTTTTAACTAACAAAGCTGCTAGAAACCTCCCTAAAGGGAGGTACCTACTCTCGATTCAAGTTGAATTAAATTGAGAAAATCAGTGCCTGACGAATACTAGTAATAGCAACATCACTAGCTAAACTGACAAGCTACCAAAAACTTCAATCCGTTTCACGATGATTTTTAAACCACTTTAAGCGAGAGTAAGCGGACTTAAAAACGGGATTAGTACCTACTCTCGATTCAAGTTGAATTAAATTGAGAAAATCAGTGCCTGACGAATACTAGTAATAGCAACATCACTAGCTAAACTGACAAGCCACCAAAAACTTCAATCCGTTTCACGATGATTTTTAAAACACTTTAAGCGAGAGTAAGCGAACTTAAAAACGGGATTAAACACCTACACCGTCAATAGTATTTTTTTTTTAAATCAAAACAGATTTGGTTTCTACCTCGAACTGTAATTAGGTACATATATACTAAAAAAAATCATAACATCGTTAAAAACGGTTCAATAAATGATTTTTTTAGGTAAAATACGATTAATAGAAGTTCCCTTCGAGTCTTTAACATAACCGAAAGGTTTAATTTCACAGCTTTAGCTAGTTAGGGACGTAGAACGAAACGTTCTTCTGAGTTTTTGCTAAATAATAAATTAAAATGTTGTATTTTTGTAACAACAAAATATCAGTACAAAACTATAATTATAGTCAAGATATCTTTTTATATTAGAAACTCCTTTATTGCCACTTAATCGTGTTTAGTAACATTTTTAGATTCAACTTTTTTCTTTGTGGTAACAATAAAACATACTATTTGGCATGTTGGTAACACAGGAAGCCCACTCGTATGTTCCCGTAACAATTCAGTTGCGATACGGCGTAAGTTTAGTTTCCCTTGTGCTTAACAAATAGTAGAATGACTTTACAGGACATTACCGACCTGCGATCGAAATCTAACCCTTGTGAAAACACAATTGAACGTGTAACTTTGCAAATTAGTGGAATCGCCCCCCTGATGGTGTAACTCGTGTGGTGTCAGTTAAATGTAAAAACAATGTTTATAAACGACCAACGAGTAAATTATGTATTCTACCTAAACAAAAGTCTCATTGACAAGCCTAATTATTAATTTATTGTTTGCTTATTTACGTACTTAGTTAACTTATAGCGTTACATCCTTTATTCTATAATCTGAGCGTAACTGTTTCTTTTTTTATCCTATGTACTCTTACCTAATATATACCTACGTAATTTTAAGGGCTTATATAAGGTGCTATAAAAATATCTGCCACGGCTTTAAGCCTGGGATACACTAGGGGGCAAATTACAGTAACTTGGCGTGTTTAAAAGATAATCATCTTATTTACAACAATTGCACCATATTTACAGTTATTTACACACTCCCTACCTACTTATCTACAAAACTGTTGCACAAGGCCACCGTCACGTTGCACACAAACGTAGGCACGCTTACGTACGTGTCTTTTCACTTTATTTAATGTGTCCGTTTCACTTTTTACATGCCTAAATGCGCGTTTGATGCGCCGTTTTAGTTCTTCCACACTTCTAATGTCATGTCCGGTTTGGCCGTACACAAGGTCCTTTACACGACCCCACAAAAAAAAGTCTAGAGGGGTTAAATCCGGCGAGCGAAGAGGCCACGGCACTGGCCCTCCTCGGCCTATCCACCTTTCACCACCGTACCACACACCGTTTAAAAATTCCCGTACGCTGACGGTGAAATGCGGCCGTGTTCTCTAAATCTGTACACGGCATCCAAAATGGTATGATGACTCACTCGCACACCAAACCTTTGCTGGTATAAGTTCACTGCATGCGCAGTTATGGAGTTACACTCGCGGTAGCACAACACCATTTCAAGATATTCTTGATTAGAATACCGTCGTCTGGGAGGCATTTTTAATAATAGCGCGCGAAATTCCCGTCGCTGACCGCTAAAACACATCCGCGCGGGCGGGGGGCGACTCACGACCAGGGGGTGTCGACTCTAACGTCGAATCAACGACATACCTACAAGGGCTATTTCATGTGTGGCTAGAGTTAAAAAAAAATCGAGACCTAATACTCGAGACTAAAAAATTACGTTTTACGAGGTTTTAGGTCGCTAATCATACCACTAATGTCATTACTGATTGATGACGTTGAAGACTTGACGTTAAGTCCAAACAAGATGGCTGCATTGTTTGTAAAAATTTACCGTAGCGTCCTGTTGTGTTGTAAGTTTTTTGTTTGTTTTGACTAAGTGCGATCCAAATATTTTGAGATAGTGACTCTGAATGTGTGTTTCGAGATATTGACTCAGTTTTATGCGTTTTGAGATAGTGACTCTATATGTGTTTTTGAGATAGTGACTCTGTTTCTGTTGTTTGAGAAAGGACTCTGTTTCTGTACCTGGGCATTTTCAAAAAATCTTGTACCCACGTATTTTGCCTTGTCCCTCAACTTTGTTAATTATTTTTTTTGTGATGAATGACGTCTAGGAGAATATTTTAATTGAAGTGAAAAGAACATATTTTAAAATATATTTATAATTTGTCGTTTAGTTGTTTTTTTACTAAATATAAAACTTACGAAGATTTTAAAATATTGAACACTATCGAATTTAGCTGTCCCCTTCCCTGCAGGCTTCAGAAAATCTTTGATTTCTAAAAATATTCGTATGTGCGAGTGGTTTAGTAAATATAATTTGAATTGTTAAAAGTCCAATTTATCAGTTAAAAGAATCATTTATTTTTTATTTTTTCATATTTTCTATTAAAAATAAATCTATATTAAAATCGCAAATTTAAGCTAACCGGAACATTCCGTTTTGTGACCGGTCTTTTTTGCAAATATTCTTCCAATTGTTGAATAATTCGGCACGAAATGGCAAAATAATATGTCGTTCTTCATCGGAGACACCATTTTGCTATCATTGTCTAACTCATTAGTAGCCAGAGCCAACGCATACTATTGAAGTGTTCTGTGTTTCAATTTCTTTGCTCAGGTATGTGACCAAGTTTTACCATTATAAATCACTTTGAAAAAATTATTGTTATTTTTTAAACTTTGCAAAATTGGTATAGTATATGAAACTACAAAGTGAATAGTGCTAAGTACGATGGGTAATTTTAAAACAATTTAAAACTACAATAAGGTGCCATTATGTGACCTCCGTCTTGTGACTTATTCTAAGGTCACATATAGCGGAACGGCAAGTCACAACAGGTCGGAATGCATAAAACTTAGTTCACATTGCAAAACCTTACTTACCATATTTATGAAAACAGTTACAAATAATCTATCTTTTTATATTTTTTCATTCAAATTTACAGATTGAACTTTACTGACAAAACATGAACATAGCACTTTTACATGTCAATGTTTTTTTTTTAAATATTATTGATATGTAAATGTGTTTGAACAAACCTACTTACAGAAATAAAATCATTTATCACTAGCTTCTGCTCGCGACTTCGTCCGCGTTAAATTTCGTGTCCTCCCGACACTTCCCGTCGCGCCTACCCGTGCGATTTACCCCGTTTTTGCAACATTTTTCATTACTGCTTCGCTCCTCTTGTTTGTAGCGTGACGTTATATAGCCTATAGCCTTTCTCGATAAATAGGCTACCCAACACAAAAATATTTTTTCAATTCGGACCAGTAGTTCCTGTGATTATCGCGTTCAACCAAACAAACAAACAAACTCTTCAGCTTTATAATATTATAGTATATATATAGTATATATAGTATTATGTGATTAGAAACTACGGAGTTCCTATTATCCTGTAAAGTTTTAATAAGACCTATGTGAATCAGTGCAATTTATAACGATAATTATAGTAATATAAGAATAGTTACAATTATTGTTTTATTTCTTACCTACTAATATTGGTATTTAGGCAATTTTTAAGTTGTGTGCACACAGCCTTATGATTTCAAGACTTCCATTTTGTCACTGTCCCTCCAAATGGGTGGAATGAAATCTATGAAATTAGATAGAGGTTTTACCTTTTAAACCTGTGCGGCCACAAAAACGTTTACAGTAAATATATATATTCGAAAAATATACAAATATTAGGTAAATTATTACGATTTTAGAGTAAAATTAAAAAATAACCCATTGAAATTCGACAGAGTCCCAAAACCGAATAAAAATACAATTATTTTGAGATAATCCTTTAAAATAAGGCTATTTTCTTACAGTTATCTATTAATTACATATATTATTTAGTTTAAATAAATTTGAAAATCGCTTATTAATTTCATACTTTCCTTAAATTTCGCTTTTAAATCTAGTCACACAACGGAATCAGTTTCGCTACAAAGTCCGTTTTGTTTCGATATTATGGAAAAACTGCCTCTAATTTCGCGTTCCTTTTTATTTTCCTCTATAATAAACTGTATTTCCTATTATATTTTGGCGAAATTTGTAAAAACAAAAAATATAAAAAATATAATCGAATTTTACAGGGTACACTCTTTTTTGAAAATGCCCACCTATTTCGAGAAAGTGAATCTTAAAACGTGACTATGACGTCGGTAATAAACGCGGAAATTTGTCGACGATGTTATAAGTGTGGACGTTCACCGGCTGAGGACTCACTTATTACATTGTTTCGCTTTCCTAAACCAGGAAAAACGAACACATTACGGTATGTATTTAAATAATATAAGATGAATTAACTAATGAATATTTTATTAATTGTACCAGAGCGTCAAACAAGTGATACTTAGGTAGGTATCACTTGTAGAATTCTCGACACAATATATAGTCTTAGAAATAGATGAAAATGTTACAACAACAAAGCTACTGAACTACAGCTAAGAAGGCTTCCACATCCTGCTTATTCCGCACCCAATTTTCCAATTTATGTGTTATGCATGTTCTTGAATTGAAGTTTATATTTACCACATGTGTTCCAAATGAAATGCGTTGATTTTAAAGATAAGATCTTTTTATTTGCATATTTTATTAGAGCACAATGTGCGCCATGACACAGACCAAATTTCTAAGTACGAATATAAAGCAAGTCCCAAAAAATGTTGCCAGTTTATGGAACTAGAGATGTTACATAAAAAATACAAACATTGTCTATGATTATTAAATTAACTAAGTATAAAACTATAAAATGAGTATATGTTCATATGGACTTGAATAACATGGGAGACCAAATCTCAATACTTACCTATATATTCTAGTCTAAGCTCAAGTATTGCTTAGGTAATTATAGATCATAATATATTTGATAAACTTTCTGCTTAGGACATAGAATACCTTGCCTTACTTTAATCTACCACACAAATTTGAATGCATTTGGAAACACTTCTATGGCAAAAACATATAGTACAGCAGTAATATAATATTTAGACTGATTCTGGTTCACAATAAACCTTCCTAGTCATTTTGTTATTTAAATATATTTATACATTTGTTTCAGCTGTGAATTATGGGCAAAGTACTGCTTTCCTGATAAAGAATACTGGTCACCAGAATTCCAGCATAAACTTCATACAGAACATAAAATGCTCTGCAATAGACATTTTCCAAGGACATCATTCAGTGATTACCCTGAAACTTCAAAGAAGCTTCATAGATTTGCAGTTCCAGATGACATCAAAGAGGTAATTAAGTTATTTAATTAGTATATAACAAATACAATCTTTTGAAATGTCACATATTAAGTTCATAATAATAGTTAGTGGTTCTATAGTAAAATTGTTGCAGTATAAAAAAACAATAGATGTTAGTTCAGAGCTTTAAGGGATATCCTACAAAATATTATAAACTTAAAAGTTCATGAAGATGTTTGAAAGCTTGTTACTTAACCACGCTTGAATGGCTAAACGAATTTGTATGAAATTTGTCACACAGATAGTCCATAACCCAGATTAAAAATATAGGTTACTCTTTATCTCAGGAAAATAAACAGTTCCCGAGTTATACATAATAAGTTTTTCTGTGTTAGATAAGCCAGCCAAGCTGGAGCCGCATGCAAAAAAAAACAATGGTTATAGAATATTTAAGGGATTTTGAGATTGTATGTTAGATTTTACAACTGTTGTAGTAGTAGTATTGTTGTGTTTATGATTTTTATTACTACTACAACAATTTTTTTTACTTAAATTTCAGACTGAACCTCAACCAGGTCCTTCATATTGTCAGGTGCAAGTTTTGAAAGATGTAACCAACTGCTATTCTGAACCAAAACCAGTACCAACGTTTAAAAAAGCAATACTTGAACCTCTACCTGGGACTTCGCGTGCTTCATTTGAAGAAAATAAAGTGCTGCGTGAAATTTACACTCCTCAGACGCCAACAAATGTAAGGCAAACTAAAACTCCAAATGAAAAATATCTGTTGGCAAAATGCAGAAAACATTTGAAAAATATTTGCCAATTGCGAAATAGAATAAAAAAAACGAAAAACAAGGAAATTCTACAAGAACTAAATAAAAACGAGTCAGTTGATATACTGATAAAAAAATTAACTCCTACATTTGCCTTGTTGCTGCAAGCACAGATAAAAAACTTAAAAAAAAAAAACCAAAGGAAGGAGATGGACAACAGAAGAAAAAATTACAGCGCTGAGACTATATAAAAGATCGCCAACTTGCTATAGACTGATGAGAAGATTGTTTTGTCTACCAGCTCAATCTACTTTAAAATGTCTTTTGAGGAAATTTTCCCTCGAAGTGGGAGTCAATAAATGAAATATTCTCTATATTGAAAAGAACAGCAGAACTTCAAAGTGCATCTGACAATGAATACATTATCATGTTTGATGAAATGTCCATTAAAAATATATAATGTATAACCGAAACAAAGATACAATAGAAGGATTCCAAGACCATGGACTTCAAGGCAGATCGCCACAATTAGCAACACATGCTCTAGTGTTCATGTTAGCTGGCATTAGAAAAAAGATTAAGCAGCCTGTGGCTTACTACTTATCCAGCGAGTATGTAACAGCAGACCGTCTAGCAATCTTGATTAAAGAGGTAATGTTATCAAAGCAATCACACTACTATTATAAAGGCGAAAGTTTGTGAGTGTGTATGTGTGTTTATCACGCACAACCGGCTGAAAGGATTTGGATGAAATTTGGCACACATAGTTTATAACCAGGATTAACACATAGGATACTGTACGCTGCCAGGCTAGACTAGACCCCTACCATAGGATTTCAATTGAGTAGGTGGAAGCGTGATGGTGGGGTCCAGGAGACAAGAAGTGGCGAGCGCAACTAGTCCGCCGTACGCGGAGCAGACAATCAAATCAAACAACTCACCTACAATACAACAAAAGCACTTACCTGGTGGTTGAAGGGCACTGCTTCTGGGGTTACCTGGAGTTCTGTATGTAAGTGAGTGTATATGTATCGTGTCGTGACGTTATGAGTATTCTTCTGGTAACAATCCGCTTGCAATAAGGCTGGAGGCAATCACAGCATGCGGTCTTCAAATCACTCATTCACAATAGCGTCACTTTGACTTGACCTTCAAACTATTTCAACAAGATATGTCCAAACCCGTGTTATTACGTCAAATTAGGGGTTAGCTACAATCACCACAACTGGGTCATGACAGATTGTCCACAAAACGACCGGGGTAAGGGATAACTTTCCAAAAGATCGCGAAATACAACCGGCGACGCGTTCCCCTTTTTCCCACCGAAAATCCAAGAGAGATGTCAAGTGTCAAAATCAAACTGTCAAGAGAGATGTCACTCTGTTACTCGTTTAGAAACGTAGGTGCATAGAGTAAACAAATCGTTCGGGACTAAACAGATACTTTTTATCCCAATATTCCCACAGGATCTACACTTATGCGGGTGAAACCGGGGGGCGCAGCTAGTTATTACTATAAAAATACCATAATTACAGCTACCTATCTAATAAAACTCAGAACTCCTTATGTTAACGTATATTTAGAAAAAGTAATTTGAAACATATAATTTTAAAGAATAATTTTAGATACTGAATTTAAATAACACATAACCCTAGTTAGTTTCCACAAATTAAATAATGATGTGTGTGTATTAATTGTCAATTTTTTTTTTTCAAATAGAATTTATTTAGAATCAATAAGAACGAATTATGAGAAAATGAAAATCTTAAAAAAAGAATCGTGGATTTTCCCCATGTTTTAATAGTTATTCTGCTATCCAGGGCGGAGACAAATCCAACTAATTAAAGATCATAAAAATCGGTCCAGCCATTCTTCAGTTATAAATGGTGTAACTAACTCAACTTCGTTCTATTATCAATGATAAATACCTACACATTTAATTTTTTAAAATTAAATGAACTTGTTTATTTCAGGTGTTGCAAAATGGAGCCACTTAAAAGCTTTTTATGATCTGGACAATCAGAACCCCAATTTTGTATTTGCTCCGGGTTTAAAATTAGAACACCTCAATCCAAACAGCAAGCAAAAAATGAAGGTTAAATTGGCGGCACAAATCTTGAGCCATACAGTTGCTGCTGGAATGATGGCAAAAATTTCAGAAGGTATATAAATAATTTATGTTTTAATTATATTATTTCAATTTATTAACAGAACCCTGTTTTTTTAATTTTTCGCTAAGCAATAAAGACATAGTTTATACTAAATTTTTACTTCTATTTTCAGGAGTACTGACTTCAGAAGCAGCTGTAACTGCAGGTGCCATTTCCAAAATGGACATGCTCTTTGATTCTGTCAATAGCGACTCCTCAAATTTGCGCCGCGGGAAAATACATGCGACAAATTTAAAACTATCCACACCACATCTCCAGTTATTTAAGGAAATGAAATTATTTTTTAATACTTTAAAGTTGGCTGGGCTGCACGCGCACACCGCCTTCAAAAGAAGGATGGGTGTGGACTCTGAATGCAGTCGAACTTTTATGGAATAAACTCCGTAATAAACATTCAAATGTTCAAAGTCTTGCCACCCGCAGACTACAGCAGGACCCACTAGAAAACCTGTTTGGCTGCATTCGGGGTAATTGTGGTGCAAATTACAATCCCACTGCTGGACAATTTGTTGCAGCCTTAAAAACTTCTATCTTGAGCAACCTAGCTCACCTAAGCACAGGAAACTGCGAAAGCGATTACTGCGAAAGTATAATTGATAATTATAAAGAGGTATTGACCAAATCTACAAACACAAATGATACAATATTTCAGAATTATTCATATTCCTCAGATTTGTCTGAGGAACTTGAAAATATATGCAATGCTGAACCATCAACTGGTGAAGCTCAGGCATGTGCATATGTTTGTGGATTTTTAATTAAAAGATTAGATTGTACCTGCACAAGTTGTCAGAATATTTTAATTTCGAAAGAAAAATGGTCAGAACATTTATTTATTCAATTTAAAGAATACAACTGAGAAAAGCAGAGCTTAAATTATCCGCATATGAATATTATAAATTATGTGGAATCCTGTGCTTCGGTGGCAAACAAAATGTTTGAAGCTAGAGGACACGAAAAGCATGTGCTTTAAAAGAGTCAAAGAAAAAATTATAGAATCAGTCGATCATGAGTTTTTAAAGGCGTGTCCAGCACATTGGGAAAAAAATCTCAATTATTTTGTAGAAAATACATCATATATTTGCGTAAAGAGGCACTGTACATTAAAAAATCGTCAGTTCGTAGAGGAAGCTTCGAAAGCTTCCCTAAAAAGAAAAATTGATATTTTAAAACATAAATAAAATGTTTTGTTTCTTGCAAATAAAGAAAATTATTATAATTCCTGAGTTTTTTTTGCTAATGTTTAGAGCAAATTAAGAAATGAACGAAGTTACATTTTTCTTTCTGGTTGTGCAATAGAAATGAAAAATGATGTCAAATTAGCATGATATATTACGAATGTACGTCAGTAACGCTAATTCGAGATAATTAACCATTCCTATTGCACAACAAGAAAGAAAAATTCAGTTTTGATGACGCAGTAATTTACTTTATTTCAAATTTCCCGCTCTGTTCGCGTCCTTTAGTTGTTTTGGGGTGCCACTAGATGGCGCGCAGCAAAACTGTCCTTACTTTTTTTGTACGAAGTCGTTATTCTTCTCCCTAGAGTATATATCGAGCCTTTTCAGGAAGAACATCGTAAGCGCCAAAATTCCCAAAAAACGGTTTTAATTATTAACCACCAGATCAACTGATTTGGAATCTTTTGTCACTTACTTGAGTTCATAGAAGAAATGGTAATTAACTTTTTTTAATTACAAAATTTTTATCGCAAGTTACAACCCATTCGGTTTTTTTAACGTAACCTCCACCGACTGACAGATCGTTACTATAGTACCTGTCGCTTACGATATAATCTTAGGTTAATAATTTTATTGCAAACATCGTACTAGGCACTATAAATTATGCAACGTTAGTGAAATACTTGTCGCTTGCGATAGAAATAAAATGCGTTTTGCGTTTAATTGTTCGTGAACTGTAACATTATAATAGTGTAATAAATTAAAATAAGAATGCCACTAACTTTGGTTACTATAGTAGAAAACTTACCTTGACTTTAGGTTAGTAATAGAAATAACGAAACTGCTTATTATTTTATGTTTAAAAGAATCTACCTAATAGTTTAATAGTGAATCAAAACGCACTTGTCGAAATAGTGTAGCATCAAGACAGGTTTCAGCGTGTTTTAAATTTGAAGATTTTCGTCACTGTGTTATATATACTGTAGGCGAAGCTCAATAAAACAAGCTATAGTTAGTATTTATGTTTCTTTATTGTTGTGGGCGACGCCCTATGAGACTAGCTAACTTTTAACATTAATATCTCCTCGCTATTGTATTCGGTAACTCCGGTATAGCCTCTGTAAAATACCTAAACAAATACCTATACTGTTCTTTAATAAAAGTAGTAGATTTCCGTGAAGATACTTAAGTAAATACCGATGTATGTTTATAATCACCTGTATTACCATTGTCTTGACCTTTTGAATTCTAATTAACCTGCAATTACCTGTAACAATAACCTGTTGGAATCTAATTAGTCTGTAATGCCTGTGTTATGTTTGTATAAAACTAATTAGCATATAGTTACCTAACTCATTTATTGTAAAGCACTAATTAGCTGTGAGTAGGTATGAATATACCTAAAATACCTTATGTAGTTCGTACACGATTTTGAAAGTAGCGTATGTCCAATAGGACGAGCCACATTGTTAATCCAATAAGAAAGCAGAAACCTTGAACTCGCTTACACGTGTTTTGAAATTCTCGACAAGTCGAAACCTGTACCTTAGGGAAAGTCCATTTTTCTCGCTCTCAATTGGCGGAGCGGCTAATCAAAGTAAAGAAATGTATACGCTACTTGCGGCAGGCAACAAAAGTTATAAAAGGGCCGAGCGTCTATTTTTGGATTTAGTATTTTTACAAGTTTACACGAATCATCAAGTTACCACGTAGTGTTTGTGAAGTAAGTGGCTCCGCTGTCCACTGCTTAGTCGCGATGTACCCTATATCTAGTTAGCCAGTCTTCAAGTGTAATATAGCTAGGATTTAATTATGTGTACTGCTTATTCTGATTGTATTTTATATTGTGTGCTGTGTACTCTTTTACAACCATTTGTAGTGATTTCTGTATAATTTTATGTGTGCCAAATATACTCAATTATTACGACATTCTGACTGGTTTAATTTCACTCTTTCGTCAAGGGAACACCGTCACCCCCGCCTACAACACCTGACTCCCGTTTTATTAACATTTTGGTCCTTCGAGCCGGATCAGGTTCAATTAGAATAGAGTGAACCAGTCAGAATCATGAGTCATAGGAGTGAAATCACTACACGCAGCAAGTTACGAAGACTGGCGGAAGAAATGGGTACGCGACAAGCAGAGGACATCGTCTCTGACTCAGGCTTACCATCCGAAAGGGCTCCAGGTTCTCCGTCCGTAGCACCGACATTGGCATCGACGTCCGCTCGCAATATTCCGCTCACCGGTGGCCGATTAATTGACCACAGTAAATTGACGTCAGAGAGAGCGCACGGGGGGCAGGCAGCGCCCAAGGGTCGCCACACCTCGCCGCGCAGCAAAATATCGTCAAGAAATAGCCACAGGAGCGTCGATTACCTTAAAAAACGGATCGAGTACGAAGCGGAGCGCGAATTAGTGCAGTTGAAAGAGAACCTGGTCAAAGACAAGGAAAACCTCGTCAAGAAAAGGATGGAAGCGGAAATAGCTGAGATAGAGGCGGCCGCTGAAAGCGATGATTCACAGTCAGATGTGAGTACGACACAGCGCGTCGAAGAGTGGGTGAAAACCACGCCCCAAGTCCCCCAATTGATAGAAGTATTGGGGACGCCGGCTGTGTCAGGCGCACCTATTGAAATGGCTGCGCCCCGTGAAACATCTGACCCCCGTGAACAAACCGTAAGTAGGGTGAATCTTGTGAATAACCACCGTGGGTCGTCAGTGCCGTGTGATCTAGACCAGTCCCGAGTACCTAGGACATCCGCGTCTGTACCGTTACCTAACATAACGGCACCAATTACGTCCAGGTACATGCCAGTAACGTCAGATGGAGTAAGGTTCCAGTTACCCAGCCGTTATACCGCCTTTACCACTCCGGTCGCAAGTGTACCTCGAGTAGCCACACTCGAGTCGGATACACGGCGGCAGATGCAGTACGGAGCGGATGAAAGAGAAAGGCGGAGAGAATCGTCAGGGGACAGAGACCGTAAGATAGACAGACTGGCAGAGGCTATCACGAACATGGCACGACCACCACGACCGGTACCAAGACAGGCCTATGAATTGCCATACTTTAAGGTGACCCAGCCGACTGGATATCATATCGGAACATGTACTGGGAAACATCACAGTTATACAATTTCAAGGCGCACGTAAACTTAGCACGATTAAAAACCTCGTTACAAGGCGACGCAAAGGTATCAGTAGAGGACTTACTACGATCGTCAACTGATCCGTCCGAGATAATGCGCGCGCTAGAGGATGAGTACGGTCACCCGACCCTAGTGCTACAGTACGCCATACAAAAGGTCAAAGAATTACCTAGAGTAACGGAAAGTGGACGCGAACTGAGGAAATTCTCGTCAACGGTTAGAAATTGTGTTTCGTTACTCAAAAATATTCGTGCGGATGGATATATAAATAATCCACAGCTGGTGAGTGACCTGCTGAGCAAGCTGACCCCTGTACAGCGCGCGCAATACGGTGACTTCGCAATGGGCCTGGACAACACACAGGGGGTGGACTTAAGAGTGTCTCCAAATCTAGAAATATTATCACATTTTCTGATACACTTGACACGCTCAATGTCGTACTACACTCAGGCGAGTATGTTTGAGCCCGGTCCATCGAAGCCCCCTGCCAAGCAACAGCAGAAGTATGGCGGCGCCGGTCAGTCCCGGCCAGCCAACGCCGCGCGCTCGGCCGCGAGCAGGCCTCCGTTGACGCAACGAGTGAACACGCAGAGCGACGAGTCTGCCGCTCCTGAAGAATGCGTTATATGTCAACGAAAGCACAACATAGACGAGTGTGACCAGTTTAAGAAGCTTACCGTTCAACAGCGTTGGGACACGATAAAAGAGAAGAACACATGCTTCAAATGTCTCGTGAGTAAACATCCCAAGAGGTTCTGCCGTGCGAGTAGATGCAAGAAGTGCGGGTTCGGACATCACCTGCTGTTACACGCGGACAAGCAGCCTAAAGAAAAGGTGGTCACTCCGCCAGAAAGTAAGACGGAAAGCGTCACAAATATAGGCGAGTGGCGAGCTACAGCACTACTAAAAATAATGCCAGTAACGGTCAGCGATGGAAACAGTGACGATAATCAGTGTTACGCTCTACTTGACGATGGTGCGACCGTGTCACTCATCGACAGCTCGCTCGCCACAGACTTAGTGGGCCCATGTGTTCCTCTCTCCTTAAAAACCGCGGGTGGCTACGGAGTAACAGACTCAACGTCGCGAGTGGTACAAGTGCGCGTAAAAGGACCTAACGGTCAGTGCCATAACATTACGTGTCGGACAATAGTGGACATTAACCTACCAACGCAAACAGTGTCCGCCACAGTGATCGACGACAACGCGCACCTACGCGACTTGGGTTGCGTAGAGATGAGGGGAGCCAAACCGCTGCTGCTTCTCGGACAGGACAACTGGGAGCTGCTCGTCAGTCAGGACATCCGCCAAGGAAAATCCGGTAAGCCAGTTGCCTCACTCACTAAGTTAGGTTGGGTCATACATGGACCATTTAATATTAATAACAATAATAATAGTAAAGAATGTGTTAGTTGCATGACCGTTTCCCTTCCTGATTTACATAATCTAGTTAAATCACAGTTTGAGCTAGAAGCGATAGGTATTTCAGAGAATTTACGTAAACATAAAGATGTCGAAAGGGCATTAGCCGTGTTAGACAGCACTAGCCATCGTATCCCTGACCAGTCACAATGGGAGGTCGGTTTGTTATGGAAACATGACAATATTCAGTTACCTGATAATTATAATCAGGCCAGGCAAAGGCTGTACGGCATAGAGAAACGTATGCGTAAAGACACTAGTTTCGCTGAGCAATATTCAGCTCAGATAGGTAGGTTAGTAGACGAAGGTTACGCGCGTAAAGTAGACGGTAACATAGACAGCTCGCCGGTTTGGTACTTACCGCATTTCGGAGTCGTTAACCCGAACAAACCGGGCAAGCTACGTCTCGTGTTCGACGCAGCCGCTACGTCTCATGGGACGTGTTTAAATGATAATCTGCTAACCGGACCTGACTTACTGAATTCTTTGCTAGGTATTTTAATTAAGTTCAGGATAGGCCCCGTCGCGTTTTCAGGGGATATCGCTGATATGTTCTTACGAGTAAAAATAAGGGCAGAAGATCAAGGCGCGCAATTATTTTTATGGAGAGGCGCGGATCACCATAAAGAACCAGATACATACGCGATGAATTCCATGATATTTGGTGCAGCCTCGTCCCCTACTACGGCAATATATATACTCAACAAAAATGCCGATGATTTCATTGATGTTTATCCCGAAGCTGTGGAAGCCATCAAATCTAGGCACTATATGGACGACTATCTAGATAGTGCTTGGACCGAGGAGAAGGCTAACACGTTAATAGAGGAAGTGACACGAATACATGCATCCGGTGGATTCATTATCCGGGGGTGGGTCACTAACTCTTCGGAGCTAAGGGAAAGGCTGAAAATAGAAATGCCTGATAAGGTAGCCCTTGAGAAGGGAACAGGCTCAGTAGAGAGGACCCTAGGTTTAATATGGTCACCTAAAGACGACGAGTTAGGTTTTGATCTGTCATTTAAGAGACTACCACCGGAAATTATAAATGGTAGTTTAGTGCCCACTAAAAGACAATTTCTTAGTATGATAATGGTACCGATTCCCTTGTTCACAAACTAAACTAAATTTAAGTTCAGTGCATCTTTTTCTTTGTATTTCATTAAGAAGAGGACAAAAGAAATTTTTTAGTTTAGTCCTGTCAAATTAATCAGCGCCTGTCACTACTACATACAAGTTTAGACGTGATTAAAAACTTGCCTACTAAAATTACGTCAATTTACGTCAAGCGCTGATTAATTTGACAGGACTAAACTAAAATTTATCTTCTGTCCTTTTCTTAATGAAATAGAAAGAAAAAGATGCACTGAACTTAAATTAAGTTTAGTTTGTGAATAAGGGAATCGGCACCATTGTCGATTTACGACCCGCTAGGTTTCCTATACCCGTGTGTAATTCAATCACGCATATTAATGCAACGAATATGTAAGTCGGGAATACAATGGGACGAACCCTTAAAAGAAAAGGACGCCAAAGTATGGTTTAATTGGCTCCATAATTTATACCGCTTAAACGAATTAAAAATACCGCGGTGGTACGGGTTAAAACTCGATAATTTAGAATTACACGCGTTCGGGGACGCCAGCGAGCTTGCCTACGCCGCAGTAGTATACCTAGTGGGCTCTAACTCTGAAGGTAGCAGGGAATCGGTTATGTTACTAGGGAAAGCGCGAGTAGCTCCACAAAAAGTAGTATCCATTCCCAGGCTAGAGTTACAAGCAGCCGTGTTAGCCTGTCGTATAGCAGACACTGCCCACAAAGAGTTAGATATACGAATCGAAAAGAAATTCCTTTGGACCGACAGCAAGACTGTATTAAAATGGATAAACTCCGATGCACAGGAATTTCAACGATTCGTCTCGCACAGATTAGCCGAAATAGATAGGCTGTCAGACAGAGGCAACTGGCGCTGGGTACCTTCACAGGATAACCCAGCTGATAAGGCCACCAGGTTGTGTTGGCCCGATGACCACGCAGAGTGGCTCTCGGGCCCCTCGTTTCTATGTGACCCACAGGAGCTGTGGCCTGCGTGTCCCGAGGCTGAGGCGTCGGAAGCGGACCTTGAGCGCATCCAGCGGGTCCACGCCGCGGCAGCACCGGCGGCACCACTCCTAGAGTACGAGCGCTACTCATCGTGGACGCGCATTCAGCGCGTCATGGCGCGCGTGCTCATCTTCAGCGGCCGATGTCGCAAACGTCGGTCGACTACGGAGCTGTGTCAGCGAGACCTAGAAGATGCTCACAACAGCCTGTTGAGGCTGTGTCAAGAAGAAAGCTTCCAAAGCGAGCGGGCCACCATCCTAAAAGGCCTGCCCGTTCCCAGCAGCAGCAGCATCAAGGCTCTCGACCCCATGATAGCCGACGACGGGTTGCTACGAGTGAGAGGGCGCCTGAGTGCCTGTGAGGTGCTCACGTTCGGCGAGCGGCACCCTATTATCCTGGAGGGCCGCCATCCTCTGACAAGAAAGCTAATCGCTCATTACCATGCGATGGCTCTGCACGCCAACCACGAGACCGTCGTCAACAATCTACGGGAAAAATACTGGGTCACTAAAATCAGAACCTCAGTGAAGACAGTGGTTGCCAACTGCCAACTCTGTCGCGTCTGCCGAGCCAAGCCCGCGCCACCGAAGATGGGTGACCTGCCGCTCGCAAGGCTGGAACCATCCAGACGAGCCTTTGTGCGAGTGGGGGTGGACTACTTCGGCCCGATGGAGGTCGCAATCGGGCGACGGCGCGAGAAGAGGTGGGGTGCCCTATTCACCTGCCTCACTACACGCGCCGTCCACCTTGAGTTGGCCGCTTCCCTAAGCGCCGACTCCGCCATACTAGCCTTGCGGCGCCTCATAGCGCGCCGCGGGCAACCAGCACATCTGTACTCTGACCAGGGTACCAACTTCATCGGGGCCAATACCGAGCTTCGAGCAGCCCTGAAAGACCTCAACCAAGGTCAGATAAGGGCCGAGGCCATTCACCGTGGCATCGAATGGCACTTCAATCCCCCGGCGGCCCCACACATGGGTGGCTGCTGGGAGCGCCTGGTGAGATCCGTGAAGAACGCACTTCGCAGTACGCTCAAGGAGCGTGCCCCTCGTGAGGAGGTCCTCTACACCCTCCTCACCGAAGCCGAGCTGATCGTAAACAGCCGGCCACTGAGCTACGTGAACGACGACCACGACCAGCCCGTGGTCCTGACGCCGAACCATCTACTCCTGGGCACTGCGTCCGGGAGTACTCCGTTTGCATCGAGCGACGCCGAAGACATCGACTCTCGCCGGCAGTGGCGGCGCGTGAACGCGCTCGCCGACATGTTCTGGCGGCGCTGGCTGCGAGAGTACCTGCCTACGCTCCAACGTCGGGAAAAGTGGTCAAACAATGTGCCGAACGTACGTATCAGTGACGTAGTAGTGATTGTGGACAATAATAGACCGCGAAGTGCGTGGACCAAAGGTCTCATCAAAGCTGTGTATCATGGACACGATGGTATTATCCGTGTAGTAGATGTTAAGACTGTAAATGGGGTCCTACGTCGACCCGTAGCGAAGATTATTGTGCTTCCCACAGACCAAGAATTGTAAGTCGGTTGAACCCTGTTACAGGGGGTGGAATGTAGGCGAAGCTCAATAAAACAAGCTATAGTTAGTATTTATGTTTCTTTATTGTTGTGGGCGACGCCCTATGAGACTAGCTAACTTTTAACATTAATATCTCCTCGCTATTGTATTCGGTAACTCCGGTATAGCCTCTGTAAAATACCTAAACAAATACCTATACTGTTCTTTAATAAAAGTAGTAGATTTCCGTGAAGATACTTAAGTAAATACCGATGTATGTTTATAATCACCTGTATTACCATTGTCTTGACCTTTTGAATTCTAATTAACCTGCAATTACCTGTAACAATAACCTGTTGGAATCTAATTAGTCTGTAATGCCTGTGTTATGTTTGTATAAAACTAATTAGCATATAGTTACCTAACTCATTTATTGTAAAGCACTAATTAGCTGTGAGTAGGTATGAATATACCTAAAATACCTTATGTAGTTCGTACACGATTTTGAAAGTAGCGTATGTCCAATAGGACGAGCCACATTGTTAATCCAATAAGAAAGCAGAAACCTTGAACTCGCTTACACGTGTTTTGAAATTCTCGACAAGTCGAAACCTGTACCTTAGGGAAAGTCCATTTTTCTCGCTCTCAATTGGCGGAGCGGCTAATCAAAGTAAAGAAATGTATACGCTACTTGCGGTAGGCAACAAAAGTTATAAAAGGGCCGAGCGTCTATTTTTGGATTTAGTATTTTTACAAGTTTACAACGAATCATCAAGTTACCACGTACCGTAAAACGGGGCTATTTGGGTTTCGGGGGGGTATTTGGGACGACCCAGGATTTCGAACAAAAATATTGATAATTTTCGTTTGGTGTTTGGTAGGACTTTTTTTATAAACTCTAGCAACACATTTATAGTTTATGTCATATTGTCACCTGTCAGTGTCAGTATATTTTACAGTATAGTTGCAAATTTTAGTGGGATAGTCAGAGACCGTTTTTTACTTAAAAATTTTGGTGGCAAAACTTCTCCGACAGCGCAAAATCCTGACTGGTAAGAGAGCTGTTGTTTTTAAATTACGAGTGTATATATTATCTCGACGTTTGGTTTCTAGTATCTAATTCTGTTGTGGTTATAGTTTTCGATTTATGATTGAAAATGTGTCTGGGGTTTTTTGGGACACCGATGCGGGGCTTTTTAGGACAGTGTCCCAAATAGCCCTCTCACTTTTATGTATTTGTGTACTATTTATTTTTAATTAATTATTATATCTATCATTATATCTTTACAAGGTTTATTGTGGTTTTCAGATAAAATACATTCGTATAATGGTTCGAGAATATACAAGAACATATAGGAACTTAAGAAAAGGTAAACGTTTCATGCCGTACTTCTCTTATAGTAATAATGACTTGAACAAGGCTGTATCAGACGTTAAATCTAAAAAACTGTCTACCAGAGAAGCGGAGCAGAAATATGGTGTCCCCAAAAGTACAATTAACCGTCATTTAAAAGCGGAAAACTTACTTTATTCTAGACCAGGGCACCCTACATTATTTTCAGAGGCGGAAGAGAAAACGTTCGTCAATTATGTTAAGCATATGGGAGACTGGGGATTCCCCTTAGATCTAATGGATTTGAGAGTCTTCGCTCAAAAATATTTACAGAGAATAGGAAGGACAGTTTATAGGCTGAAAGATAATTTACCCGGACGGGATTGGGCGGCTTGTTTTGTACAACGGCATAAAAATGAGATTTCTAACAGATGTGCTGCAAATATATCGTCAGACAGAGCAACCTTAAACTCAGAGGTGATTGACGCATTCTTCGATCATTATGAACAAAATTTGGAAGATGTTACACCTGACTGTGTGATAAATTATGACGAAACGAACCTGACGGATGACCCTGGATGCAAAAAGTACATTTTTAAGCGTGGAAAAAAGTATCCAGAGAGGATCATTAACAATTCTAAATCGTCTGTGAGTCTGATGTTTTCTGGCACAGCATCAGGATTTCTTTTACCAGTATATGTTGTGTATAAAGCAGAGCACCTGTACGATACGTGGCTCTTAGGAGGTCCAGAAGACACAAGATACAATAAATCCAAAAGTGGGTGGTTTGATTCCCTATGTTTTGAAAATTGGTTCCAGACGATCATCATTCCATATGCAAAAACTAAAGAGGGAAAAAAGATTGTGCTTATAGGAGATAACCTATCGTCGCATTTCTCGCCTAAAGTATTGGAAGATTGTGGAAAATACAACATTACGTTTATGTGTTTACCACCAAAGGCCACACACATTCTGCAGCCTCTTGATGTTGCATTTTTCGCTCCTTTAAAACATTATTGGCGAACTATTTTAACAGATTGGAAAAAAGGCGAAGGCAGGAAATGCAAAACGCTTGCTAAAAATAGTTTTCCTGCCCTATTAAGAAAATTGTTAAAAATGCTGCATGCAGAGGACTCTGTTTCACGAAATCTTAAGTCTGGTTTTGCCAAATGCGGGCTGCTACCTGTTGACAGAAATAGACCGAAAGAAAGACTTCCTGGGCAAATATCTGATATTGATATACAAAGCAGTGCTTCTGGTGTTATGATAGAGATGTTAGAAGAAATGCGGGGTTGTTCGGGAGAAACAAAAAGTACCAGGAAGAAGCGCTGCAATGTTCCTGCCGGTCAAAGCATAACATTAGCTGATTTAAGCACTGAAGAATGGAGCAACAAGGGGAAGGGCAAGGGTAAAGGCAGAGGAAAAAAAACACTACCTGTGACAACAACATCCACAGTTTCACCAATAATAGAAACTGTATCGCAGCCATCCTGTGATTTATACGACCATAAATCGAGCAAGAAAGGGAAAGGTAAGGGCAAAGTAAAAAAGATACCATCAGCAACAGAAAAAGACACTGTAGCTTTAATAACGAATGAAAATAGCAATACTCAGCCCTGTGAAATTGTAACGACGGAACATAGAACTCCAAAAAAAATTACTGTAAGAACAAAATGGCGAAAGTGTGAGACCTCTTCCTCAGATAGCGACATTGACATAGGTAAGCGTTCACAGTGACTCAGACATCATGAATTTGAGTGATGATATTCTCCAATATTCCGATAAGTCTCCATTTCATCAAGAGGTCCAGTCTCCAGCCTCTTGTCATGAAGCGTCCTTTGAATATTGTAATCAGCAGATTGAACCAGTATCACCAACCCCTTTGACGTACAACCCTCCAAAGACCCTGAAATTAGAAGAGTCTCAACAGAATGACATACCTGTTTTTCAAGAAAGTCCAGTTCCAGGACCAAGTAGAGAAACGGAAGTGGTTGACTGTGATTATGCTGTAGGTACCTTCGTATTGGTCAGATATATTTTACAAAAAAAGGTGCAATATTTTGTGGGACGTGTTTTGAGCAAATCTGGCTCTAAATATAAGATATCTTTTTAAAAAAAAACTGGAAGGAGCGACAGCACAAAATTTGTCAAAACTAAAAAGGAAGACATAGACACAGTAAATGACGATATGATTGTAAAAGAGATTGAGATGTTGACTTTAAATGAGAATGAAACAGAATTCATATTTATGAATGATGAAGACATTTTTTTTTTTTGAATATTAAGGCTGTGATTGGCATCTAGGTTTAAGAAGATAAACGTAAAGACTGATTTGAATACCGTAGGGCGGAACCTATGTAGATGTTTGATTAAATGTTGATTAGGTATTGAATAAGTTTAGACTGATACTTGTGAATCCTGAACATTGTAATATTTTAAGACTGATTTTTTTAATGACTGTTTATGATTAATCAGAAGTTTTGTTTTGATTTGTCGACAGTTTAATTTTGTAAGAATTTATAATTAATATTTAGAAGTTTTGTTTTATTTAGATATAAGTATATAATTGTATGTAGATAAGCTTTAAACTTCATTATTGTTACCATTCTAAGAAGTTTACATACACTTGCAATAAACAAGATTTTGAAAAATATTTTTTTTCTTAAAATTCTACCAATCCCTAATAAAACAAAAACATTTTTGTATGTGGTTTTTGGTAGCCTTTGTCCCAAATATCGATAGACTTGTTAAAAGTGGCTTATTTGGCTGAAAATATGGATTATATATATATTTTCAGTGCTGTCCTTAATAGCCCCGCGATATTTGGGACAGCTTCATATTTTTTTTCTTGTTCTGTTCCTGCTGTAAGTAGCCACTTCAAACGTATATCTGCAGAAGTAAGGGGTTCTCCGAGACCCATTCAATTTTTTTACCATAACATTTTATACGATTTAAACAAGATATTTGCTAAAGTATGTCAAAATGTGTCCCGAGTAACCCCGTTTTACGGTAGTGTTTGTGAAGTAAGTGGCTCCGCTGTCCACTGCTTAGTCGCGATGTACCCTATATCTAGTTAGCCAGTCTTCAAGTGTAATATAGCTAGGATTTAATTATGTGTACTGCTTATTCTGATTGTATTTTATATTGTGTGCTGTGTACTCTTTTACAACCATTTGTAGTGATTTCTGTATAATTTTATGTGTGCCAAATATACTCAATTATTACGACATTCTGACTGGTTTAATTTCACTCTTTCGTCAAGGGAACACCGTCACCCCCGCCTACAACACCTGACTCCCGTTTTATTAACATATACCTTCTTCACTTACGTTACGAATATTTTGAAAATTAACTATTCCTAATGTGTATTTGCGTAAACTGAGTTCAAGTAAAAAAAAAACACGTTTTATCGAACGACAAGGTAAGTGAAACGTGAAACTAAATTACTTGAATCGTGTGATGTGAACAAAAATAATTAGGTGGGCGGTATTTTAGCACTAGACACTTAAGTAAAATACTATACTAATTATTTTTCTGATAATTATTAAATTACCTACTGGATGTTATTAAGTTTGATGACGAGCTGTATCATTTCAATTAAATACGTTATGGGTGGTTATGCCTAAATCTTAATTTTCTTTCTCAGATTTTTTTCTTTTTTCGTGCTTTAACTTTTGTTTGGGTGGCGGTGATTTGGATGTGTATAGCGCTTTTATTTCGCTTCCAGAAAATTGAGGAGATGGCTGAACGTATACCATCCAATGCTTTAGTTGACTACTCTGATTCTACACATTACTCGTCTACCGACCAAAACTCTGAAGTAGAAAAGGATTTTAGTGGATGTGACTCTGACCAGTCTTGCCATATTCCTATCAGAAGAAAAAAAGAAAAGGCAAGTATTTACAAGTATGGACGACTACACTTGCCTATCATCAAACACATACACATAACACCTCACGGTCAAACTGTAAATTTCTACTATACTCGAAAGCTTGCCTATTATAATGAAAGCAATTTATGAAAGCGGTACCAGATCTGTATTTTGTTATTTTTGGAACAAAACGGAAGTGAAAAGAGGGTGTAATGAAATTTGTACTACTATCTTAAAATACCTTAAAATGGTTGACGAGAGAAGGACCCAAAATGAAGTTGCATTATACTATGACAGTTGCGCAGGACAAAATAAAAATAAAGCCATAATTGTTTTGCTGTATTATTTCATGCAATATCATGCGAGTTTTGTTGAAAGGCTGACTATAAACTTCCTCATTCCTGGACATATCATGATGCCAGTATACTCTGTGCATGCAATAATAGAAGGATTTATACAGAAAAGAACTATTTACGCACCATTTGAATGGCAAACTTTGATTGGAAATGCTCGGACAAATCCCAAAAAATATGTGACAATTGTTTGAAGAAATAATGAAATTAAAGATTGGAATTCCTATGCAACAGCTTTCTTACCAAACAAAATTAAAATACAAACAAGCAAGCTGCGTAACACTAGATTTGAAAAAGGAAAAGGCGACAAGTTCCATCTTAAATACGACTATGATGGAACCGAACAAGCGGTTGATGTGTCTCTTATATTGAAGTCTCGGCAGAATCAACAAGCTATTCGTGAACCTAAAACTGCTTTCACTGAAAAAAATCCCATTTCGAAGGCGAAATACGAAGAATACCTCTGACTGATGAAGACGAGGACTGATGACTCTTTTTGTATTTAATTTTATTAATAAAGCTCAAATTCACTTAGAAGTGCCTTTTTTTACTTTTAGTATTTCTGATTCTTTGTCCTTCTCTGCCTGGCATGGTATCTCGTATAAAAACAGTTAAAAAAAAACACAAAAAATATTTGTACTATTTTATGATATTTAAGAATTATCGTAATCGACATACTCATATCAGCTCTACATAATAACGGTCATCAGTTTTAACTTAAGCGACAAATGTATGTGATTTTATAGTACTAAGTCCAATCTTAACATTTGAATTAATAGAGAGGTGCCCATATAACACCAAGTAAAAATTTCAAATTGATGCTGTAAATATTCTGAGAAATATTTAAAAAAAACGTTCTCCTGTAAAATATGCAAAATGGCGGTTACGATCTTCTTCCTGAAAAGGCTCGATATGTTCTGTGCTCACGACTGGCGAGCGGGCACGGGCAGTCGGCTGTCGCGTGCGGCGAACGGGGTGGTGCGGGCGCGCGGGGCGGGCTTTTACGACAGATCGGCCGCCGCTCACGGGTGGCGTTATTGTTTGATATGTATGGCAACAGTGCATGATCGTCGCCGGCGCGGCGGCGGCGTTTTTGAATTGAATTCGGTGCGGTGTGGCAACAGCTTATTATGCCTACGGGATGGTTTTATACTATTAAATCAATTCAAATTTATACGTACTTTTTTTGTATGAATTTTTTTTTGACAAATATACAATAATTTATCTTTACTATTGTAATCTACAAGATGCAGTTTTAAACCTGCAAAACATTTCAGGAGGTTGTTATGAGACTCGTTAATAATCATATAACAATACGATACCAAGTCAATAATCAAAAATACTTTTTATTTTAGATTTTTCAATTTTATTGTTTTTCAGAATAACTCTCGTAATAACCCTCTTCAAAAAATACAGAATCACCGATTGCAATTTATCGCGCGTCATGTCGCTGTGTGCGTGAATACAATGACCAGTGACGACACTGTCCGACGCTCCGCCCACATTTCTACGAAACGAACGCGGCACTAAGTTGAACTAAAAAGGCGGTCGTTGCTATGGTTACGCGCAGCAACCGCACGTCATACCGCACTTCGATTGAGACGCGAAAACCTGTTACTGCGCATTCAAGGTTAAACCAACGTGCCGCAGCCCGCGATTTGTACAAGTTGTTGTAGCTACAGCAACTTATAACAAATAATTTAACCTTAGATGTAGTTTGAATCTGAAAATCACAATGTACCTACGCTAAATAATAACTCATTTTTAAGCATCATTACAATGCGAAAATCTTCATCATCTGCCGAGCCTGTTACCAACTAAGTTAGGGTCGGCTTTCAGTCTAACGGTATGCGGCTTATTACATGGAGTGCCAATGAATCACGTAGGGCGACTACGTATCAGACCTCACCAAACCAGTTAGTTGATAACACAATACCCATTTGTTTGACTGTCAGATTTTCTGGCGTTTGACTATCCGTAGGTACCAATGACCATACGGCAGGGCTGTAAGGTCGTTGATCCGTACCGACCCGTGTGGTACTTACTGTGTTGAGTAAAAACAGTGTTAACTTTAGGGGAGGAGCGGGGGTTACCGTACACTTAAGGTCCCACCTTGAATGTGAAAGATAGTAGGATGGGCGTGGTTTATGGCGGGTCAACCTAAAGTGGCCGGCGGCCTCAAACTTATATCTGAACCGTCTATAGAGAATAGGAAAACCAGCGGCCAAAAGATGAACTAATGACAGAAAATGTCTTGAAATAAAAAACCGTTACTAATTTAGCATAGCCTTGCTGTAAGCACTATTCCTGTCACTGTTGCACATCTGTCAAACTACAATAGCAAGGTAGAGACGGAAACATCTTAGAAAAAAGTACGTGAAAGTAGCATTAATTTAGTTGGTCTATGAAATTTTTGCACATAGCGTGCGATGGAGTAGACAAATAATACAAATATTTAATTATTAGCAATAAAACTATCTTACGGCAAGAAATTATCTTCTTTATCTATACGTAATATTATAATGCGAAACTAACTCTGTCTGTCTGTTACGCTTTCACGACTAAACCTTATTCGTTACCATTACATTAACTCTATTTATTCCGCGACTTCACCTGCGTCCGCGTAACATAAGATTTACGCAGACGAAGTCGCGGGAAAAAGCTAGCTAATATTTATGTACCGATGTTGGGTAATACGAGATTGATTAACTTAATATAATTAAAAATATATAATAAACAATTTAAGTATTTATTCATTACTAGTGATCGCCCATTGCACAGTGTTTTATGAAGACGATTTTTCGGACATTGCTTTTTTATATTAAAAACTGGTAGTTTAAGTCATTTCAATGCAATATTTCGTATCCATGTTTCACTAGTATGTTTAGTTTTTGAGATAGAATTTTTTGAAAATCGTCTTTTTTTCAACCATCCATTTAGAAAAAAAATCATATCTCTGAAACTAAATATGATACGCATTCGTAACCTTAGAATCATCGACGGCGTTTTTTATGCTGCATATTTCAGAGTAAAAATAAATCTCGGACCTTCGTTAGATTCAGACTTATACGAGGTTTTTAGATTTTCGTTTTTATTTTTTTTCTCGGTAATTCCGTCGTATTTGGAAAAGTTATTTATACTAAAATTATGCCCTTTATCTTCCCTACATACCATAAAAATAACACATCCTAATTGCGTGGAATCTAGAAACCACAACATTTTTAAGTTTGATCCGTATTCTACGTCGTTAGGGTTGTCACGCGATCATATTATATTAGTTCATATCCGGATCTGAAGTTATCTCTATATTTAAACCAAAGTTATCCACACAATCAGAAGAATCGCCAAACTTAACAGGCAGTGGGCAGGGCACATTTACAGTTTAATGTCATTTTTGATTTTCAGAACTACCTCCGATAGAACAATTTAGGGGTTTTTAAAGATTGTATGGAGGAATCTTATTTCTTAGGTTAAAAAAGTTAAAACTTATTGTTAGCACAAATTCTTATCAAAATAAAGATTGTCATTGGTGCCGATTCTGTTGTACACCGAACTAAACTATCTCTAAAATTCCTTACTTTTGGCTATGAGAATTGTAACGCTATTCTGGAAGAAAAAAATCTCTAAATTTAAAAATTATTTTGACACAACTAAAATCAAAGTTGCATTTTACCACCCTACTGCGATAGCCAACCCACCTGCCAAGCGTGGCGATTATGGCAAAGCCCCCCAAATTGGGGGAGGCCTAAGTCCAGCAGTGGACGTCTTACGGCTGAAATGATGATGATGATGATGAAAATCGAAGTTGACAATCGTGACTTAACGTGGTATTTTTTTTTTCTTTTGGCTTCGCAACGTGTTAGTTGTGTGCGCTACGCAATGAATTTTTTGAGAGACGAAGGCGCGCGCAATAGGGCAGCCTGGACGTGTTCTATATGGTATTTTTCACTTTTTGTTTTAAAAATATAAAAATATATTACCCCATGTTGAGATTTATATGTGCAGGAGTATCACATAGGGGGTCGAAAATGTCATTATTTTTGCGATAGGACACGCCATTTTCGAGACGTAAGCAAAAGAAAAGGAAAACCTTACTGGATACATAGAAGAAACAAAACGTATAGGAAGACTTACCACGAAAAGCAGACCCCTAATTGTTGAGCTTCTAAGCAAAAAAATTACTAGATATATTGTCGAGAACAGCCACTACTTTCAAGGAACCAACATACATGTCTCAGAATTTTTAAATGAAAATGCACGAAAGGAAAGACAATTATTGCGTGAGGAAATGCTAAGAGCGCGAAGAAATGGACAATATGCAGTAATACGTAATAATAAATTATTTATAGATGGAAAACGGATTTCAAAAAGTGAAAAGATGACCAGAGAGACAGAGACGACATACCGTAAAAACAACATAATACAACGAAGAAAAAACCCTCACTACACAATACAACAAACCAAATAACAACGAATTTAATAAAAATCATAACTTTCGAAACCACAGAACAACATTTTAACATCCTATACCAGAACATACAAAGCATCTATAACAAACAGCATTTACTTGAAGCCTTCATCCATGAAAAAACAATATATAACGCTATATGTCTAAGTGAGACTTGGCTATCACCAGAAAAACTGAGTCATCTTCAGTTCAGCGGCTACAAAATGGCAGCATCCTACTGTCGCCGTACTCGAGGAGGCGGCGGCGTCTGTATCTTGTCACAAAATGATCTCGAATACAAAGAAATTTGTGATATTAGTAATATGTCTATTGAGTATTGTATAGAGTTATGTGCAATAGAATTACCTAAGGAAAATGTACTTATAGTTACTATTTATTGGAACAGAAGAGAGGAGGAAGTATTTATTCGCCAATTAAAAGAAATGCTGTTTTATATTAATAATAAATATTTAAAATATAACGTAATAATAGGAGGAGATCTAAATATAAACGTCTTAGACAGTTGCTTAAAAACTAATCTGTTCTTAGACCTCATGTTGGAACATAAATTCATACAACACATCAAAGTCCCCACACGTATCTCACAAACTACCTCAACATGTCTAGACTTAATTTTTACAAATTTTAATAATAGAAACACTAAAGCTACCGTAGAAGAATTAGGTTTTTCCGACCACTGTGCTACCATTTTTCACATGAAAATACTTAGCGAAAATAATAAAAAAGCTAACTGGATTACAAAAAAACGATTGTATACTTTCTAAAATATAGAAAACTTCAAATCTGAATTAAAAAAACAAAATTGGAACGAAATAATATTATCAAATAAAAATATAGATGAAAACTACTCTGCGTTTAATAATACATTAGATAAAATTTTAAACGAGTGTATTCCTTTGCAACAAATAAAAATAAAAACTAAATATAAAAAATACTGGCTTACAAAAGGTATCAAATTATCCTGCAAAAACAAAAGACTACTCAAAATACTTACCACTAAAACAAGCAACCCCATATTATCAAAATATTACAAAAAATATGAAAAAACCCTAAAGCAATCTGTTAAAACAGCAAAAAACTACAATTTATAAACAAAATAAAAAATTCAACAAATAAAGTTAAAACGATGTGGAGTATAATAAACGAAAGAACAAATAAATCAATAAAAAGCGAAAAAACTAACATACAATTACATAAAAACAATATTTTGATAACTGAACCTAAACAAGTAGCTAATATTTTCAACGACTTCTTTGCTTCAATTGGGGAAAAACCTTCATTGGCAAAGGGAGCTCCCGTGGTGTGCCCCACAGAAAACACTATGTTTCTCAGCCCTGTCGATCCTTATGAAATAAATAAAATAATAAAAAATCTACGAAATAAAATGAGCTTTGGATTAGACGAACTTCCCCCATTTCTACTTAAGAAATGTGCAGATGAACTGACCCTACCATTTTATAAACTAGTTAACCAATCATTTGAAGAAGGAATTTTTCCAAATTTACTCAAACACGCTCTGATAAAACCCATACATAAGAAAAATTCTAAAACCGACCCTAACAATTATCGCCTTATCGCGCTGTTACCAACTGCATCTAAAATCTTTGAGAAGGCTATGTGTGACCGCGTTTATTCTTTTTGCGAAAAGTACAAAATACTTGACGACTGCCAAAACGGTTTCCGTAAAAATTGGTCTACTACGTTAGCGGTCTATAAATACGTACAAGAGGCTCTAACTATCATTAATGATAAAAACTATGCCATAGGTATGCTGCTAGATATGACTAAAGCCTATGACAAGGTAAAATTTAACATATTATTAGATAAGTTACAAGGAATAGGAATACGAGGAAAAGCTCATAAATGGTTTGCCTCATATCTAAAAGATAGGGAACAAATAATAGAAATTGAATATTACGATAAAAATAGTAATGAAATAATTAAAATAAGATCGGACAGGAAAACAGTTAACGCATCAATTCCTCAAGGTAGCGTAATAGGTTGCCTTTTGTTTCTAATTTACATTAACGACCTCCCTAAATCTATTAACGGACCTTGTGTATTATTTGCTGACGACATCTCTTTGCTTACCTCATGCCGAACCGACGAAAATATAAACGCCAAATTAAACTCTCTTCTTTCTACAGCTGCAAACTGGATGGAAGATCATAATCTAGAAATTAATTTCACTAAAACTAAACTAAGTAATTACGTTCCATCCACATCAGAAATCCCCTTTAAAACTAAATTTTATGTTCAATAACAAAAAACTAGAACAAGTGAATGAATTTACTCTTCTCGGTTTGTCTATAGATACCCACATAAATTGGAAATCCCACATACAAAAAATACGAGCAAAATTATCCAAATTCTCATATGCCTTACGCGAAATTAAAAAAAACCACTAACCTGCAAACTGCACTTGTTACCTACTATGCATATGCCCAGGCATGGCTCAGCTATGGGGTCATGCTCTGGGGTAACAGTACAGACTCACAAACCATAATTATTTTACAAAAGAAGTTAATTTGAATAATAACAAACATAGAACAAACAGATAGCTGCAAACCACACTTCCAAAAACATAAAATACTCACACTTCCCTGTTTATATATGTATTTTAGAATTATGTAAATTTGTCAAAAAACATCAAGATTTCTACACTACTTGCGAATAGACACAAAAAAGATACACCTTTAGACACAACAAAAACAAAATAAACAAACCTCAATCCCGAATCAAAATGCACTCAACCAGCCCTTTAATTATGTCCATAAAAATTTACAACAAATTACCAAATAATATTAGAGCAGAAAACAAAACAAATATATTTATAAATAAATTGAAAAGATTTCTTGAATCCAAGGCATACTACACCGTAAAGGAGTTTCTAGATGATACATCTATTGAAAAATAAAATACTCTTTCTGATAAAAAACATTATAAAATAAAATAAATATTAATAAAATATATAGGTACATAAAATATTAAATTAAATATTGAATACAGATACTTAAGTAAAGAATATAAAAATATGAATACTTAAATAATTTTGATAATTTATTAAAATAAATGTATATGGTATTTATACTTATAATAATTAATCTAATTGAGTACATAATAAAAGTGAAAACTTGTAAGAATTTAATAATAATAATGTAATCTCGTGCAAATATATGTAATTAATAACTGATATGTTATATCTATCTACACGAACATAATAATAATATGTATACAATATGATTATATACCAAATGAAAGACAGTAAATGAGAATACTGATTTAATTAAATTGTAACTCAGCCCTCTTCCTCTCTCCTAATTTTTGCGTGCCCGACAGGGTCCATATTTGATCTTGTACCATTTTATTTTTAACCATCTATGTAACAAATGGAATGCAATAAAGAATTGAGTATTGAGTATTGAGTATTGAAAACAAAAAATACAGTACTGTCTTTGCACGTGAAGGCGAGGCGTTAGTGTGAATTTTAGTTCATGATCACTAGTTTTATTGCACACCTTTTTAATCGCGATTAAAAATAGTCAGATTTAGTTAAAATAAATTATTATAGTAAAAAATTTTGGTGAAAACCAGCAAACTCAGAATAGCAAAATTGACATTTTCACTAAACTAATAATTCAGTGCAATCTTAGTGCTGTCAAACTAAAATATAGTTAAGTTGTATCACTTTAGTTTATTTCAGAATAGGAAATCGTCGGTTGACAGGGATAAACCAAATTTAAGTGATTTTTAGTTTAGTTTAGAGAATTTTGTGACAACAGAATCGGCCCGTTATTCGTTTTTCAAAACTACCGTCAAAATACAGTTTTAAAGGGTGTTAAAGTTTTTATACAAACAAGCGCGAATGAAGTTGCTGGCAAAGTGCTAGTTTCAGTATAAATAACTTATCCCAATAATACGGAATTATCGAGAGCAAAATTAATAAAAACTAAAAACCTTTTATAAGTCTGGATATAACAAAGTTCCTAGGTTTAATAGTCGAAATTTTAATAACCAATACGTCCCATTAAATAAAAATTGAGTCATCAAAATTCAGATTCGAAAGTGACAACCCTAGCAAAAACAGTTAATTTGGAATAACTTCTAGATTTCACGCAATTAGGATGTGTTATTTTTGTGGTATGTAGGGAAGATAAAGGGCATAATTTTAGTATAAATAACTTTTCCAAATACGATGGAATTACCGAGAAAAAACATAAAAACGAAAAACAAAAAACCTCGTATAAGTCTGAATCTAATGAAGTTCTGAGATTTATTTTTACTATAAAATATGCAAAATAAAAAACGCCATCGATGTTTCTAAGGTCACAATTGCGTATCATATTTAGTTTCAGAGATATGATTTTTTTTCTAAATACCCGGTTGAAAAAAAGACGATTTTCAAAAAATTCTATCTCAAAAACTAAACATACTGGTGAAATGGGGATACGAAATATTGCATTCAAATAACTTAAACTATCAGTTTTTTATATAAAAAAGGAATGTCCGAAAAATGGTCTTCATAAAACACTGTGCATTGGTCGAAATTCGACCGTGCTTCATTTGAATAGAAATACATTATTAAGTGAAAAAATATATATAATAATAAATATAAAAGGAGGTAATAATAATAAGTATATAAGGTACTAAGGAGCTGCTCCTCATTGATATGACCATTAGCCAACAAGTTCGTCGTTCCCGAAAGGATCTGTCGACATGTTAGATAGACTATAAGAAGGCCTATGACTCGGTGCCACAAACATGGCTCATGAGGGTGCTGGAGTTGTATAAAGTCGATGCAACTCTTCGCACCTTCCTGATTTCATGTATGAGGCAGTGGAGGACGGTCCTTCGCTACCCAGGATGTTGAAATATCCAAGGTAACAGCGAACCGATAAGGATCGAGCGAGGCATATTTCAGGGTGATAGTTTGAGTCCGCTTTGGTTCTGCTTAGCCCTGAATCCTCTAAGCACACTGCTGGAGGATTCAGGCATAGGCTATCGGATGAGGAGAGGTGGTCAGGTTATATCCCACCTCCTTTACATGGATGACCTAAAACTCTTTGCCCCCAACAATTTTCAACTGATGGAGCTACTGAAAGTAATTGAAACCTTCAGCAGCGCCACCAGAATGGAATTTGGTGTGGACAAATGTGCGGTCATGCATGTGAAGCGAGGGGAGATTGTGGAATCCGTGGGAACCCAACTCTCGGATTCCATAAAACTCCAAGCACTCTCCGCACCCGAAACCTATAAGTATTTGGGTATGTCGGAAGCGTTGGGCATCAATATTACTGACATGAAGCAATCGTTGAAGGAGCGCTTCTTTGGCCGCCTGAAGAAAGTTTTTAATAGTCTTCTATCAGGCGGAAACAAGGTGCGCGCCTTCAACGGTTGAGTCATGCCGGTTTTGACCAGCCCCAGGGAATAGTTCCTAGAAACCGACGCACGTGGGGATGCATTGAGATGTGGTCGCGGTTGACAAGGGCCTCACCCCGCTCTCCTTGGCTAACGAGAACTGGCGCAAACCTGTAATACTCGACACTAATGACCGTATGAAAGTATGGCAGAGTAAGGAGCTCCACGGACGCCATTTCCGGGCCTTACATGGACCCGATGTAGATCTACTAGCGTCCGTAGCCTGGCTGCGTTTCGGTGACCTCTTTGGGGAAACCGAAGGTTTTGTCTGTGCAATTATGGACGAAGTTATGATGACAAACAACTACCGGAGATTTATTGTAAAAGATGGCACGGTTGACATCTGTCGGGCATGCCACCGTCCAGGAGAATCAATTAGACACATCATTTCCGGGTATTCTCGTCTAGCTAACGAAGAATACTTGCATAGGCACAACCTAGTAGCCAGGATTATCCACCAGCAACTTGCTCTTAAATACAGTCTTGTGGAATCAGAGGTGCCGTACTACAGGTATGTGCCCGACCCAGTTCTCTAAAATGGAAATATCACATAGTACTGGGATCGATCCATCATCACTGACAGGACTATTGTTGCAAATAAGCCTGATATAGTGGTGGTGGATCGAGTAGAGCGGCGCACAATGATTGTTGACATAACGGTCCCACATGACGAGAACCTCGTGAAAGCTGAGAAAGATAAACAGATCAAGTATCTTGACTTAGCTCGCGAGGTTGTCGACATGTGGGATGTGGATTCAGCGATCATTGTGCCCATAGTCGTCACTGCCAACGGCTTGATAGCCAAGAGCGTCGACGAACATCTAAGGAGGCTCTCGTTAGGCAGCTGGATCAAGGGTTTGATTCAGAAAGCGGTACTTCTGAATACGGCTCGTATTGTCAGGAGGTTCCTCTCTCTGGAGCCCTGACCGCCGTTAGCTTGGACCCTGTTCCCGATACCGGTGGGCTACTATCTATATATATAAAAGAAAGTCGTGTTAGTTACTTCACTTATAACTCAAGAACGGCTGAACCGATTTAGCTGAAAATTGGCAGGGAGGTAGTTTAGAGCCAGGAGAAGGACATAGGATACTTTTTTTTTTTTTTTTTACTTTTTACCATAATCATTTATTTATTCCGTTCGACCGCGTTCCCGTGAGACGTCACATAAAACGTCAAAGAGAATACAAGTCACTATAAACGTTGCCTTCGAAGTACCAGGTTATCATAACTTGACAGGAGCTTACCAAACAAAGGAGTGTCAGCTAGAAAACGCTTTATGCCTTCGAAGTACCAGGTCATCATAACTGGGTAGGAGCTAACCTAACATATGAGTGTCAGCTAGAAAACGCTTACCAGATCACCACCGCGTACCAGGTTGTCAAACTTGGTACGTCTGGGTCAACTAATTATCTATACTAATATTATAAAGCTGAAGAGTTTGTTTGTTTGATTGAACGCGCTAATCTCCGAATCGAATCCGGTCCGAATTGAAAAATTCTTTTTGTGTTAGGTAGCCTATTTATCGAGGGAGGCTATAGGCTATATAACATCACGCTACACCTCAGAGGAGCGGAACAGTAATGAAAAATGTTGCAAAAACGGGGAAAATTTATTCCTTCTGAGAGTTTCCGTTGCGTGCGCTGCGTAAACGGTTAAAGTAACGCAAAAATCATGTATGACGGGATTGTTATTTTTAAAAAGTTCAAAAAAAAAGTCCCAAGAGCATATGTCTATCTTTTAAGGTTGACTCACTATAACTCAAGGAGCGAAAATGGACGAAAACTAGCAGGCAAATCGATGCGACGGGAAGGGTAAGGGGAGCAAAAATTTGACGCGGACGAAGTCGCGGGCAGAAGCTAGTTTTTTATATTTTTAAATGTTTTTATAATTTTTGTTATTTTAATATTTAAAAATATAATTTATATGTTTATAAAATGAAATAAAAGAATATAAAAAAATAATATGGTTAAATTTGACATTCAGTAACACTATAGACAGATAATATTAAAGACAAATATTCTCGATATGATCATAGATTTTAAGAATGAAATAGGTTATATATCTATAAAATTAATTTATTACCTATGGTTATACTTGACATTCAGTAAGACTATAGACCACAGGTTTGGACCATAAACAAAAGAATATCTATGCATGTGTGTATTATTAAATACATGGTAATGAATAGTAGTGTATGTAACGTGTTATTTATTGAAAATAATGTATTTTTACGCATAATTAAAAACAAAATATTAGTATTCGTAACTTCTTCTCTGTATAAACTATACGTGTGCGAAATTTCATACTCCTCCGTCCACACGATTTTCGTAAAAAGGGTTCCAAAATTTTCGCTTCACGTAATAATATATAGATTTACAACATGAAATTAAAAATAACGAATTAATCTTCTAGAGGTCTATAAATAAAATATATGATGTTGTTTAAGAGATTAATAAACTTCAATTTCGTTTCAACGATTACTATACATTTATTTGGTAAATGAGAATTACAATATTTTACATAGACTTCGTCCATTACGTAATACTAGTTATGAGTATTTTTTTCACCTTATTTTATAAGTCATTTTTATTTCCTTCAAGGTCAATTTCGTATGGCAATGTGTATGATAAATGTCAAAATTACTTGACTTATACATACATATTTTAGTAATTACGTGTGACTGCGGTTAGAAAACCAAAACCGATATTATTGCCGATATTTTGTAACTATGTCTAGATTATACCTTTTTATTTGGGTGTTTTACCCGAGTGCAGAGGGCAATGTGTTTATCAGCCTATTAACTCGTATGTATATTTGTTCTTTTATTAATTTTATTTTTCATTACAGTTATTTTGGGGTTGGGGTAATTCAGAGATGGTACACAAATAATTTGCTAAACAGTCTTCATAAGATTATAGAAGTACGTTTAGTGTTATTCAAAACAGAGTAAAACACCATTGTTTTGATCATTCATAAAATCTTGTAGGAATGAAAAATTATAAATAGCCAATATGTTTTCAGAAAGCACTCTTGTAGACCTTTGATTAGATATCAATGAGATATCGAGAAGCAGTGGTGGCTCAGTGGCAACGGCTACTACTTACAAGTTCGAACCCGAGCAGGCGTTTTACTCTGTGTAAATCATTTCAATACCACTGCTCTCAAAACTGTGAAGAAAAACATCGTGAGTAAACCGGCATATCTTAGAACCAAAAAATCGAAGACATGTGACATCTACCAACCCGCACTGGGCTCTCGTGGTGGATTATGTCCCACTCTCTCTCACCAAGAGGAGGCCTGTGTCCCAGCAGTGGGAACGTTATAGGCTGCTAATGATTAGGTATCAAACACGGTACATATAGGGTTCGAAACAGCTAGGCCCGGCTTCAGGGCACGTGCCTGACAAGAATGGCTTCGTGAAGGTAGAGAGGAAGAACAGGAAGAAGCTTCGTAGTTGGAACCAGTGTGGGACCGCGCTAGCAGGACTCAATATGCTGCTGCGTCCAGCTACACTAACGACGCAGGTCTATGTGTCCCGTCTACATTACACCACGAAGGTTGAGGAGATCGTGGAGTTTGTACGTGTTAAGTCCAACTGGACCTTGAGGGTCGAGAAGTTGGAACCGTGCCACAACACGAACTTCGAGTCATTCGTGGTGCGAGTACCAACTCATCAAATCGAGACCTTCCTCAAGGAAGAGTTTTGGCCGAAGGGTGTCGTGTATCGGCGATTCCGCGGAAGGCTACGCGATACTACGCAGCGCAACACGTCGCCGTCACTTCGTGTACAATAGTTATGTTTACGTGGTTTTTTTGTATGTATGATACTCTGTATAGTATTATGATTTGGGTCTTTGTAGCCCGAAATAAACTGATTTGATTGATTGATACATGAAATTAAAATTTATATTTTCAATAAAACTTCACATCTGCTATAAATGATAAATGATTTTATTTCTGTAAGTAGGTTTGTACAAACACTTTTACATGCCAATGATATTTTTTTAAACTAGTTCGGCGTTTGACACAGACTGTTTAAATCATTACCCTTCTTTGGGCTGCTGTCAAGTAAAACCTCACCTTTTTTACAATTCTAATGCTACTCCATTCATTCGTTGTGCTCTTGCATTTGAAGTGACAGTACTTGACATATAGATATATTGTTGACATACTTCAAACCTAAAAACAAATTAAATATTTTATTTTATTTCTAAATGAATGATTATTATAAGTTTTTGGGATAAAACAGACGTTCTTCTCTAGAAAATAAGGTGTTTACTCAATATTACTTTACAAAAGGAGAAAAGATTGATGCTGTAATGCTTTAGTGAAGGTGGTGAATTCGATTCACTGTTATGATCATCTTATTGGTATTTCATTCTTGCAAAATGAATAAATTAATTGCCCTGTGCAGGCACTCCTAACCTTGAAGGTACTGTTCAGTTTTGGTTTATGGTTCTGCCCATTTTCATACATAATTTATGTCGTCTCTAAATGGTAATAGAAAAATAATTTTATATTGTTCACAGTCACAAAAAAAGACAAATATACAGTCGAAATACAAAGTTATTTGGAAAGCCAACACTTATTATAATAAATGATTACAGCAAAATGCTTAACTACTACCTTTTTCTGTGAACACAAATATTTAAAAAACGTAATTTTGATCGCACCGATTTGTAAAAAAGTGACATAGGTTCGACGTCGATGAGCCCTACTGGGCGACTGATTTATGAACGAACGAGAGTGATGACACTACTTATGATAGGCAAAAGAAGAGATGGCGATAATGTGTGTGCGCTTGGAATAAAATAACGTATGTGCCAAAACGAATCGCCGTTTTTTATTAATGAAAAGTATTATTAAAACGAAAACTGTTTTACAAAAACTTAGATACAATTATAATAAATGTTTTAAAGTAAACTATGTTTAATAATTCATACGCATCGCGCCTTGAGGCTAAAAAAATCATAATCATAGATTGAACTTTGCGATTTTTTTGTATCGAGAAAATTTCATCGTATCGTGTTTTCCTTTTACAGGATACTAGATCATATAGTCAAAAAACATATACTAAAAGATTAAGTACGGATGTCATACGGTAAGAAAGGTACGCTAAAAAGAAAAAGCACGTTTATCTCGCTACGTCACCTTTTTTTTTTTTTTTTTTTTTCAGGATGGGAAATCATCAAATGACTTCTCCCGCTCTGGGCGGAGCGGGAGGGCATGTCAGACTTTTACTGACTAAAACCCACCCGTGTTCCATCAGTTGCCCATGTGCCAGGGTCACGGTATCTCCTTCGAACAATCACGCGACCCCGGCAGGCATCGGTCCTAGTAGACCCCTACACTGCTGCTGACATCTCTTTGAGGCGCGCGTGGAACACTGCGCGCCGTCGACCCGAGCTTGTTCCTTACCGGGCGGCGAGCTACCCATTGCTCGCCACCCGCAAGCTCGCGCCTACGGTGGCCGGGAGTCCGCAATTGACTCCCGACGCCCGGGGCGTCTCCTCCTGCGGCGGCTAGGGGCGTGAGGGCGCAGAGACTGCCACTCCCTCACGCGCCCCGCCTCCTCCTTCGCGAGCATCACTGCTTCGCAGAAGGAGGTGACGGCTTCCCATTCCCTCTCGCTCCGTACCATGGCTCGCACCAGGGCCGGACGCGAGAGGTCGCCGCCGCCGATCGCCTCCACGAGGACATGGCGGTGCTCCGCCCAGGCAGGGCACACCTCCACCGTATGCTCCACCGTGTCCTCCAGACGATCCTCGCAATGGAAACACCCGGACGTATCCTCCCGCTTTATCCTGAACAGGAACCCACCGAAGCACCCATGCCCGGTGAGAACCTGCGTCAGGCGGAAGGTGAGGACGCCGTGACGCCTCTCTATCCAATCCTCAAAGAGGGGACTTACCGCCGCAATTTTGGCGTGCCCAGCACTGGGTTGCGACAATCGTACCCGCCATGTCGCCATGAGATCACACCGGAGCTCTGTCCGCCGTGCCGCGATTTGTCGCGGCAGCGGAGTTTCGCCCCGGCGTTTCGCCTCCTCGCGACACTCCCACATGTGCGCGAGGACCTTTGCCTCCAGATCCCATGGCGGCACTCCGGCAAGGAGGCTCGCCGCCTCGCACGAGACCGTGCGGTATCCCCGGATTAACCGAATGGCCATGACCCTCTGGGCCGCAAACAATCGGCGCGCTGGGCGCAGCCTCAATGAGGGTGCCCACACCGGTGCCCCGTAGAGGGCCATGGACCGCACGATCCCCGTGTAGAGCCTCCGGCAGGAGGCGTTTGGACCCCCCAGATTGGGCAGGAGCCGCTTTAGTGCAGCCCCAGCCCGCTCCAGTCTGGGAGCCAAACGTCGGAAATGCTCAACGAAGTTCCACCGGCCGAGGACAAGTCCCAGGTACTTCATCGTCGACTCGACGCCGATGTGAACCCCTCCTACCGTAAGTTGGGAACCCGCAGGTGGCGCGTTCCGAGGACCATGAAAACCCATGGCCTCGGACTTGTGCAATGCCACCTCGAGTCCCAATTGCCGGATTCTATCGACGATTGTCGCAACCCCGCGTGTCATTAATTCGCCGCCGCCTCGTACGACCTCCCCTGCGCAAGGACCAGCGTGTCGTCAGCGTAGCAAACCACGCTGACGCCGCTAGGGAGGTCAGCGCGCAGCACCTAGTCGTAACCGATGTCCCACAGATGCGGCCCCAGGACCGATCCCTGTGGGACACCGCACGACATCTCTCGCCGGTTCCACTCTCCCTGGTGACCGGGGTAGATAACGGCCCTATCCGTCAGATAGGCCTCGACCACGCGACAGAGGTAGGTCGGCATCCGGTGATACCGGAGTGCCTCCCTAATGCAACTCCAGGGTAGGGTGTTGAAGGCATTGGCGATGTCAAGAGACACCGCCAAGACGACCCCACCCCGGGCCACTGCATCCCCCGTCGTGAGGGCTCGCACGTGCATGATGGCGTCCACCGTTGAGCGCCCCTTGCGGAAGCCGTACTGGCCGTCCGACAAGTCCGGCCCCACTCGCACCAGCCACCCGACGAGGCGGTCTGCAATCACTCTTTCAAAGAGCTTGCCCACCTCGTCGAGCAGCACGATGGGCCGGTAAGCGGACGGAGAGTCCGCTGGGCGCCCAGGCTTCTTAATGAGGACCAGTTTCCCCGTCTTCCAACGAAGTGGGAACTGGCCCCTCTCCAAGCATGCGCTAAGGAGCCCTCTGAGTCGAGGCCCGAGAGCCTCTGAGGCCAGGACCAATGCTTTGCCAGGCAAGCCGTCGGGTCCTGGGGCGGTATTCTTGGCATTAAGCCTTCGTACCGCCACCCTCATCTCTACCTCGGTCACTTCTGGAGCACCGTCGTCGTCGTCAGTGGTGTGGTCCGCATCGGGCACCGCAGTAGGCGGAGCCATGGGTGGGGGACTATGTTCCCCTCGAGAAGGGAACAGAGCGCTCACCACGCCCTCCACGCTACGTCACCTTAAGGTAGAACTCTTATCACTGAAAAATTAAAAGCCTTATTTGGTTTATCTTAAGCATTACCTGTACAGAAAATATTGGACTACTAAATCCTCGAACAAAAAATAAAACTAGATAAATACAAATATTGGGTTTTATTAAATAAAATAAAAAACAAAAGTACGGAATCATCCGATACCTTCGGATGGTTGCGTACAGTCTTAATTCACATATTTATATACATAATAACAGCATGACAAAATCCACAAATATAATCATCTGGCTCATCTTTATCACTGCACAATGTATGAACCCATTGGCCATACACTATATAGTCTGGGTTTATATTCAGGACCTTTTTTTTTACGTGATCGTGTAGAGTCATTACCGGTACTTCAAATTTCTCTGCTGTTTTACGTAATTTGGAGCCCGCGTTTACTTCTATAGCGAGTCTCATTTTGCGGGAAAACCAGGTAAGCTTCTTTCCTCAAAGCATCTGAAAATAAAGATAGAATAGTCAATAACTAAAATATCAAATGAAGACCTGCGGGGGACCTGCTGGGGTGCTTGGACAGGAAACCTCCTCGTGTGCCCGGGGGTTGGAGTTCCCTTATGGATACGTCCGGGGGGAAGGCCAATCTCCGGGACGGTGCACCCTGGGGTGCGGGCAAATACTCCCCATTGGGTACTTTGTGCCTAAGGGGAGTTTTGCCCGTATGCGAATGTCCTGTCGGAGGAACGCTCCACCGTGTGTCCCTCTGATCTTAGCAGAGGCGCACAGCGGTGGAGTTAGAGCGGGCTCGGTGTGCACTAACCTGCCGCCGGGCAGGCAAGAAGGAATATACCCCTTCTGCCACCGTTAGTCTGGTAGCCCCGAAGATCGTCACGGTCATGTCTCTGACTTTTGACGGGGGTCGAGGGTCTTGGCTTAATCGCCCGGACCGCGAGGTAGAAAACCTCTATAAAAAATCACCCCAAACCTCCAAGCGGCGGCGCACCGTGAGGGAGGTTGACAGCTTGACTAATGGGTAGCTGAATTAGTCACTAGTGCGAACCACTGAATTTTGAGACATTATAAAGTTTAATACTCGTGGGAACAATTATGGAAAATTTTTTAAAAACAAAAACCACAACAAAATAAGTCGAAGGGAGCGATGCGGGGTCGGAGCCCGATGCCGCATCGAGTGAGAAGGGCTCGCGTGCGAGCTCGGAGCGGGGAGTGGCGGACGCTGCTGGAGGGAACCGAGAGTTCTCACAGAAGCGCCCTAAATCGGGGGCAGGGCAGGAGTCCTCCTCTGACGGCGGGCTGAGCTCGGCCCGCCGGAAAATATCACGGCGTGGTGGGCTCCATGAGGGGGGCGCCGGCCGAGGACTCCCCACCAAGGAGGCCGGCGAGCCGAGTCGAGCAGGCTCAGCCGAGCTGACCCAAGGAGGGAAGAGGCTCGCCACGGAGGGGCACCCCTCTGGAGGGACCAGCAGTAGGGCCCCCTCGGAGTCCTCCGGTGGCGAGTCGGATGCTGCCGCCTACTCCGAGGAGATGGGCAGGTTCGCGGAGGTCGTGGCCACGTCCATCAAGGCGGCGACCTTAAAGAGGCTGCAGAGGTCCAAGGACAAGGCCATATCTGCTGCCACGAAAGCCATCGTGGCGGCAGCGAAGGCCTTTCGCTCTGGGCCTCCGGTGGTGGATGGGGTGGCAGAACTGCGGGCGGAGGTCGCCCGCGTGACTGCCGCCATGGAGCTCCTCCGAAAGGAGAATGAGGAGCTCCGCGCGGACCTGGCTGGGCTCCGAGGAGCCGGCCCCGAGGTGGCGTCGCAGGGAGAAGTGCGGCACGGGCAGGGCATGCCCCCGCCTGCCGAGGCCCAGGTGCTGGCCCTGGTGCAGCGAGAGCTCGCTGCCTTCCAGAGTAGGTTCTCTGCTCTGGAGGCTATTGTCCTGCGCCCCCCGCTGGCGGCAAGCCGGCCAGTTTCGGGCCAGCCTAGGGCAGCCTCGGGTCAGCCGAAGGCGGCCTCGGGCCATCCGAAGGCGGCCTCGGGCCAGCCGAAGGCAGCCTCGGCCCAGCCGATGGCAGCCTCGGGCCAACCGAAGGCGGCTTCGTATGCCGCCTCCGCGTCTGCCCCAGCCAAAGGGTCGGGGCAGAAGGCCGGCCCAAGCAGGCCCCCGCGAGGACCCCAGCGACAGAGGTGAGAGGGCCGCCCCCGCCTTCTAAATCTCCCCCTGCCAACGCCGAATGGCAAGTGGTTGGGGAGGAGAAGAAGGCAAGCAAGGCTGCAAGGGCGGCCAGAAACAAAAAGAGGCAGCAGCGGCGAAAAAAGAGCAGCGTCGCGGCTAGGCTTCGCGCCCCGAATTCCGCAGCTGTAGTGGTCACGCTACAGCCGGAAGCGGAAAAGAAGGGCGTGACCTATAGCGACCTGCTCTCCAAGGCTAAGGCGGCAGTGGACCTCCAGGAGATCGGCATCTCCAACGGTCTCCGGGTGAAGGTCACCTTGACTGGAGCCCGGATGCTGGAGGTCCCCGGTGCGGCCAGTGGTCCGGCTGCTGACGCTCTGGCCGATAGGCTGAGAGCGTCCTTAGACGCGGACGAGGCCCGAGTGTCCAGGCCCACCAAGTGCGCTGACATGCGCATCCTGGGTCTGGACGACTGCGTGACGGAGGCTGAAGTGGTAGCCGCCATTGTTAGGACGGGGGGGTGCTCTGCCGATCAAGTGAGGGCAGGCACCATCCGTCCTGACAGCACGGGGATGAGCACCATAACGGTCAGCTGCCCCGTGTCGGTGGCTCAAAAAATAACCGCGGAGGGCCGAAGGCTCTTGGTGGGCTGGGTGTCGGCGCAGGTGAAACTGCTGGAGCCCAGACCTCTGAGGTGCTTCCGATGCCAGACTGGACACCACGTTTACGTGAAATGCACCTCAGAGGTGGACCGCAGCGGTCATTGCTTCCGTTGCGGTCAGCCCGGTCACAAGGCCGGCTCGTGCAATGCCACGCCGCACTGCTATGCATGTGCGGCGGCTGGCAAGCCGGCCGAACACCGGGCTAGGAGTAAGGCCTGCGCTTCATCCGCCAAGGCCAGGGGCAAGGGCAAGCCCTCCGCCACCGCCGTCACCGCCGTCGCCGCTGCTGCCTCGACCACTGTCGTGGCCGGCACCACCACGGCAGGGCCCTCACAGGGGGCTCAGGAGGGGGCTGAAATGGAGTGCCAATAATAGGTACCCCATTACGCCTCCTCCAAGCGAATATCAACCACTGCGCCTCCGCTCAGGATCTGTTACTCCAGAGCATGGCGCAGTGGTCGATTAACATCGCTGTGGTCGCTGAGCCGTACTTTGTCCCGCCCAGAGATGACTGGGTGGAGGACCTGAGCGGCTCAGTGCCCCCATTTCGTCAGCCGCCGCCGGAACCCCGACCCTCGAGGCCGTCAAGAGGGGACGGGGTTGCGTAGCAGCACGGTTCGGGGAGATTGTAGTGGTGGGAGTATACTTCTCCCCGAGCCGAACTCTCGCCGAGTTTCACAACTCCCTTGCGGAGTTGAGAGTCGTCGTCGTCGGGTTCCGTCCCCTCCCCGTGCTCGTACTCGGGGACTTCAACGCCAAGAATTTGGCTTGGGGTTCCCGGTATACGGACACACGGGGCAGGATGGTGGAGGACTGGGCTCTGGAGACAGGCCTGGTCGTCCTAAACCGGGGTTCTGTACCTACGTGTGTACGGATGCGGGGCGACTCAGTGGTGGACATTTCGTTTGCCAGCCCCGCTCTGTCACCGCAGGTTATTGATTGGCGCGTCAGGGAGGGGGTGGAGACGTATTCCGACCACCGGTACATCCGGTTTGACGTCTCCGCCCAGACATCGAGCGCGCCGATCCGGCAGACCCTGAGTGGTCCGCGGTGGGCGCTGAAGAAGCTGGACCGGGAGCTTCTCCTGGAAGCCTCGATCGTGCAGGCCTGGGTGTCACCACCGGACAGGCCTGCTGACACCAACGACGAGGCCGAGTGGTTCCGGGAGGCCATGTCCGAGATTTGTGACGTGGCTATGCCCCGAGTCCAGCCAGGACGGGCTTGGCGCCAGGTGTACTGGTGGTCGCCGCAGCTGACAGCGTTGCGCGAAGCGTGCGTTGCGGCACGACGCCGGTACACCAGGCACCGCAGGCTCCGTATCCGACCTCCGGATACGGAAGCCATTCAGGCGGAGCTATACGAGGGGTACAGAGCGGCGAAGACCGCCCGCCAAGAGGAGATCCTGCGGGCCAGAGGACTGGCCCGCAAGGAGTCGCTGGAGACTCTGAACAGGGACCCATGGGGACGGCCTTACAAGGCCGTCCGGGAGAAACTCCGCCCATGGGCTCCTCCGCTGACTCAGAGTCTCCGGCCCCAACTCGTGGAGGGCGTGGTGAGCGCTCTGTTCCCTTCGCGAGGGGAACATAGTCCCCCACCCATGGCTCCGCCTACTGCGGTGCCTGATGCGGACCACACCACTGACGACGACGACGGTGCTCACGAAGTGACCGAGGTGGAGATGAGGGTGGCGGTACGAAGGCTTAATGCCAAGAATACCGCCCCAGGACCCGACGGCTTGCCTGGCAAAGCATGGGTCCTGGCCTCAGAGGCTCTCGGGCCTCGACTCAGGGGGTTCCTTAGCGCATGCTTGGAGAGGGGCCAGTTCCCACTTCGTTGGAAGACGGGGAAACTGGTCCTCATTAAGAAGCCCGGGCGCCCAGCGGACTCTCCGTCCGCTTACCGGCCCATCGTGCTGCTCGACGAGGTGGGCAAGCTCTTTGAAAGAGTGATTGCAGACCGCCTCGTCGGGTGGCTGGTGCGGGAGGGGCCGGACTTGTCGGACGGCCAGTACGGCTTCCGCAAGGGGCGCTCAACGGTGGACGCCATCATGCGCGTGCGAGCTCTCACGACGGGGGATGCAGTGGCCCGGGGTGGGGTCGTCTTGGCGGTGTCTCTTGACATCGCCAATGCCTTCAACACCCTACCCTGGAGTTGCATTAGGGAGGCACTCCGGTATCACCGGATGCCGACCTACCTCTGTCGCGTGGTCGAGGCCTATCTGACGGATAGGGCCGTCGTCTACCCCGGTCACGAAGGGGAATGGAACCGGCGAGAGATGTCGTGCGGTGTCCCACAGGGATCGGTCCTGGGGCCGCATCTGTGGGACATCGGTTACGACTGGGTGCTGCGCGCCGACCTCCCTAGCGTAGTTTGCTACGCTGACGACACGCTGGTCCTTGCGCAGGGGAGGTCATACGAGGCGGCGGCCGAATTAATGACACGCGGGGTTGCGACAATCGTCGATAGGATCCGGCAATTGGGACTCGAGGTGGCATTGCACAAGTCCGAGGCCATGGGTTTTCATGGTCCTCGGAACGCGCCACCTGCGGGTTCCCAACTTACGGTAGGAGGGGTTCACATCGGCGTCGAGTCGACGATGAAGTACCTGGGACTTGTCCTCGACAGCCGGTGGAGCTTCGTTGAGCATTTCCGACGTTTGGCTCCCAGACTGGAGCGGGCTGGGGCTGCACTAAAGCGGCTCCTGCCCAATCTGGGGCGTCCAAACGCCTCCTGCCGGAGGCTCTACACGGGGATCGTGCGGTCCATGGCCCTCTACGGGGCACCGGTGTGGGCGCCCTCATTGAGGCTGCGCCCAGCGCGCCGGTTGTTTGCGGCCCAGAGGGTCATGGCCATCCGGTTAATCCGGGGATACCGCACGGTCTCGTGCGAGGCGGCGAGCCTCCTTGCTGGAGTGCCGCCATGGGATCTGGAGGCAAAGGTCCTCGCGCACATGTGGGAGTGGCGCGAGGAGGCGAAACGCCGGGGCGTAACTCCGCTGCCGCTACAAATCGCGGCACGGCGGACGGAGCTCCGGTGTGATCTCATGGCGACATGGCGGGTACGATTGTCGCAACCCAGTGCTGGGCACGCCACTATTGCGGCGGTAAGTCCCCTCTTTGAGGAGTGGATAGAGAGGCGTCACGGCGTCCTCACCTTCCGCCTGACGCAGGTTCTCACCGGGCATGGGTGCTTCGGTGGGTTCCTGTTCAGGATAAAGCGGGAGGATACGTCCGGGTGTTTCCATTGCGAGGATCGTCTGGAGGACACGGTGGAGCATACGGTGGAGGTGTGCCCTGCCTGGGCGGAGCACCGCCGTGTCCTCGTGGAGGCGATCGGCGGCGGCGACCTCTCGCGTCCGGCCCTGGTGCGAGCCATGGTACGGAGCGAGAGGGAATGGGAAGCCGTCACCTCCTTCTGCGAAGCAGTAATGCTCGCGAAGGAGGAGGCGGGGCGCGTGAGGGAGTGGCAGTCTCTGCGCCCTCACGCCCCTAGCCGCCGCAGGAGGAGACGCCCCGGGCGTCGGGAGTCGATTGCGGACTCCCGGCCACCGTAGGCGCGAGCTTGCGGGTGGCGAGCAATGGGTAGCTCGCCGCCCGGTAAGGACCAGGCTCGGGTCGACGGCGCGCAGTGTTCCACGCGCGCCTCAAAGAGATGTCAGCAGCAGTGTAGGGGTCTACTAGGACCGATGCCTGCCGGGGTCGCGTGATTGTTCGAAAGAGATACCGTGACCCTGGCACATGGGCAACTGATGGAACACGGGTGGGTTTTAGTCAGTAAAAGTCTGACACGCCCTCCCGCTCCGCCCAGAGCGGGAGAAGTCATTTGATGATTTCCCATCCTGAAAAAAAAAAAAAAAAAAAAAAAAAAAAGACCTGCGGGTGATACTGTCCAAAAATGTACGAACCGACCCGAAGCCGCCATTTTAGGAGATATGTTTCAACAAACGAAAATTATTCGTGATTTCAATGAAAAATTGCTGTCAATCGAAACCCAAATCAATATCGTACAATTTAGTTAAACAAATTACATAATATAATAAAAAATATAGTACTTAAAGCGTAAAGTCTTCACAGCACTTTATATAAAAATTGGCGCGAAAACGTGACACATGCTTTATTCGCGGAACCTGACGGGTCACTGGAACGAGTGGAAGGGAAGAACACAGCAGTGCCGTGTTGCAACCGTTAGCAAGGATAGACCTAATTTCTCATCATTCGGTCTCTGTCAAATACAATGTACGATATCGTCCGCTGTACGGAATGTACCGCCGCTCCCCTAATAGTGTTTAAAGCCTCGACTAGGAACATTTGTCGAGCGACATGTGTCCCCGGTGACATCAGGCGATGTCGGGCGACGTCGGAGGACATCGTCGCGACATTGTTGAAACTGTTCCTTGTCGCACAGTCGGTCAGTCGATGAAGAGTAGTGATAGAGTGTGGACGTGCATGCAACCTGCGACAATTGGTCGAACGACGTAGTGCTGCGACTTATTGAACTATATCGCTCCTATGAGTATTTGAAAATTTATAAAAGTGTATGATAAGGACGTCTAAGAATCACCACTTGCTAGGTACCTTAACGTAACAGCAAGTCTAAATTTAGCATCCACGGGATCACGGAATCTAGTTTTCTGTTTAGATATTGATGGGGATATTTTACACACGAGTATTTAAAATCTGTTGATGATATCCGAGTAAAATTATGAAATGAGCCGTCTAGAACACCGAGATCATTAAATACACTTGTATTGTTTCGCAAGTACTGTTTAATCCACCATCTTCTCTTCTTTTTTGTTCTTGATGCATTCATCATTATATAAGCCGCACTGTACAACACTACCTCTTCCGGAGACATGATGGGTTCGACTGAACTGATGTGGACGGAGACAAGACATCGGGCGACGTGGGGCGATGGAGCGCGACATCGCTCGATGTCACCGGGGACACATGTCGCTCGACAAATGTTCCTAGTGGGGACGAGGCTTCATTTATGAACTATATAGCTACAAATAAAAATAACTTGTTATGAAATATTTAAGCATTAAGTTTTTTTTTTATAAAGACTAGTTATGGACTATTTGATACTGTTTAGAAAAGAATGGTGTGTAACTTAATTAACTGGCATTCATTATCACCTTGAGGTAAACAGAAACAAATATATGGTCAAAAAAGACATTTTTATTCATATAATTACAACCTTCAGACAACTGTATTTGTAAATTCTTCCTCTCCTCTTGAAGTTTTTTCTTGTGGAAGTCATCATTTATAATTTAAATACAGCTTAGTAATGTTTGTTGTGAGGGCAAAAGAGAAAGTTTACAATTCTCCTGTTTAGTGTGGTTGACCTACCTGAAAGATAAAAAATGAATTTAAGTACATCCTCATCCTCCAACTGGATTATAGAATATTCATCATTATAATTTAGTCTAGGTATTAGGTATTAGATAAAAAGGTTGATGGACCTATGATATAACTACATACATTGCTTTATATCAAGCAAAACCTATTCAATGCGAAAAACTATTTTGAAGGGCACCTCATAATAAACAGAAATAAAGTATTATGATGCTCTACAGTAACATTAAAAGAGTGTGGAACTTAAGATAGAAACACGCTTTTGCGATACGACTACATACAGAAAGCACAGCTAAAATAAACCTCTGTTCCTAGAGAGCACGTTTTGCCGAAAACTTTGTTCATAGAAAACATTGTTCGTAGACAAAATCTCTTTGTTCGTAGATATCTCGGTCCATAGGAAGCACTGTTGAGAGAGATCACTGTTCATAGATAGCACTTCTTGCTGTAAGCTTTGTTCATAGAAACCACCGTTTCCAGATACCTTGGCTCACCGAAAGCGCCGTTGGGGAAGAAACTATTAATATTTTTTATATGACTAAATTTTGATTTTCTGGCACTGGCAGAGATATTCATAATAAAAACACGTCTATTTCAACCACTAAGACACCACGTCGACGGAGCCCCGCTTCGCGGGGCTCCTACTTCTGGGTGGTTTAAAAAAAAATAACCGAGTCGGGGTGCCCTAAGTCCCGATTTCACTTCGCTCGCTCTTGCATACTAAGAGGAGTGACATTGTAGTAGACTCAATAACTTTCTAGGTTGTTATAAAAATGAAACCACAATAAATATCAAGGAGAAACGGAATAAAAACAAACGTCACAAATGACACATGAGTCACGACGCAAAAACCAGACTTTTTTTTGCGTTCCTTTTCACTATTTGTACACCACAGACGATATATTAGAACACATTCGGTTGTCGATCGCCCATTTTATCGGTTTACATAACGCTTTTTATCTGATTTAAGGTTAGAAACAATTTTTGTGAATTTCTGGAAAAATATCCATTACCTTGTAATAAGAGTGGTAGCGTTATAGTCGGGGCCCCACCCTCTACCAGATTTAACCACTTTTGGCTCCCTCCGCCTGCCAAACCAAACTAAAGCCAACCCTTAAAATTCAATCTTTAGAAAACAATTTTGAAGACTAGGTACCATAGTCTGATATGAACATAATCAGTATTGTAGTCATGAACTACAATACTGATTATGTTCATATCCACCGAATGAAAAGAATAATACTTACTGTTTGATTGAATTGATTTGCAACATGTGCAATAAACTTGACAGGGATTACCATAATCTGCCTATATAATTCCCACTGCTGAGACACGGGCCTCCTCTGTGAGATGGAGTGGGCTGTAATCCATGGACAAACAATTATTGGCTTCGATATCCTTAATAATGAGAAAAACATTTAAGGTACATACAATATTTAGGTAGGTAGCTACTTATAGTGAGAATATTCAATGTTAAACACTTTTAAAGAAAATAATATTGAAAATTAAGTAGGTAAGTACCTTAAACGGACATGTTGTGGAAATAAGTCTAAGTATGGTGTGTGTGCACCTATGTTCATCGAAGTCGTATAGAGGTAGGCAGGCTATGCAATCTTAGTTGAAATAATATGGTAACAACAGCACTGCTATAGTGCTAATTTTAGAAGAATAGACTTACTGGTTAATTCAATTGGAACTTGCATCTTTTAAGTTTAGTAGCATTATAATTTGTAGCTTCCATAAAACAAATACAGATGGCGTTCAGAACACGTATAAATAGCATAAAAAATGATAGGTACTCGCTAAAGAAAGCGGTCAGTGTTATGCGACTTCTTAAATTAGAGGTATTATTTTTGAGACGATGCTCCATAGTATTACTAATTTAGTAGCTTTTAGGACCATCTGTGCACAGTTGCACGGATGGAAATATGTTATTACACCATTATTTATATAGAAATCTTAATAGAAAAGAAAGAATAGAGTTTTAATATCACATTCATTTTTTCAATATTATAATACATACCTATTAAATAATACTACGATACTTTTCGGTAGTAAGTTTTGAATTTGAATGTCTGGTCACATTGAGTGAAAATAGTAATATAGTAGTACCAACTGTCAAATTGTCTTGTTTTGCAATTTTTTTCAGAAATAACTTGCGATTGTGAATAGACATGCGCAAAATGTGTCAGTGAAAAGAAATGAATGAAGTATATCTTTTGGCTCAATGAAGTAGTCCACTCATTTAGTTCAGTACTTCATTTAGTTCAGCAAATCAAAACGAATCAATGAATGATGTACACTTAGTTCACTTTTATAGGTACGTATCTCGATTTTCTTTCATATTTTTCGGGCATAAGACTTTCAACCATGAAATATGAAACCGACTTTAAAAAAAAAACTAAAAGATATTAATATAAAATTAACAGTTTCAGAAGTAAGCAAAATTACGTAATATATAAAATATATTAAGTAGTATGTTTTCTGTTTTTTTTACTGATACTTTTTGGCCATGCATGCGAGTGAAATGAATGCTGAGTTGGTGCGAGAGCGAAAAGAAAGACTGAACTAAATGAAGTAGAGACACATTTGAATGATTACTGAAGGAAAGATAAGTTTATTTTGTGAAATGAAGTACTTCATTTCCTTCAATCGTTCGCGAACTACCCACGTCTAATTGTGAATTCTGTTTGTTGCATAGCATTATATTCCGTTGAGTGTGAGTTGAGTATCTCCTCCTCCGGGTAGTGCAGTTGTGCGTTTTGTGTGAAATAGAGACTCGAAGTTTTGTGTGAGATAGAGACTAGAAGTTCTAAGTTGAGAATTCGACTTGTTTCTACATCTTGTCGATGTCCAGAAAAAAGTGCTGTGTTCCGGGTTGTATGGACTGGACCAAGCAAATACCGGTAAATATACTATTGTGTATTCTCTCTTGCATGAATTATATTGATAATAATTCAGCTCATTACTGTCTCACTACCGGGCATAGGCCTCTCTTCTTCTCATAATGAGAAGGATCACTTCCGTTAGTAATTAAATTTCGATCCGCACATGAATTCGTCCGCAAAAACTCAAAGAGACACGTGCCTTGGGTTCGAATTAGACTTGGTGGTTTGATTTTTTTTTATTTCATTCCCTATTATGATTTATTTATGTAGAAAGAAAGAAAAATAATTTATTAATCAATGTTTCAGATGCTGTTGTAACATTGCCCGCAATTGATAAGACTCCTGCTGTAGAAATAAAAAGAGGTAAATATTTTTTTTTACCTAACTGTGAAACTGTAACCTTCGACTAGTGGACTAAACTAAGCTCTCGGGGCTAGCTGGATTGCACCAACGCGGATGCATACGTGCATCCGCGGTGGGGCGACCCAGACTGCCAGGCACTTCTTCTCCTGCAACCGAGCGGGTGGGCAGGTTGCGGATAGCCCAACCCTGGCTGTGGGATTGACCGTCTTGCGGAAGATCCCGCACTCGGGGCATCTTGAAAGATATCCCGGACAAGAGAAGTTCCCGAAGGCCAAAATCCCGGGCATAGGGTAACCAATTACCATCTCTCCCGTGTACCGCCATCCAACCAGACCATCCTTCCTCTTCCGGATATCCCGTCAATCCGAAATCCCTAGGCCAGACCCCAGACCTAGGGTGACCCCAACAAACCCTTTCTATCCCACAAAACTCCTCCCTCCTATCCTTATATCCCATCGGTCCCAGAGGAGGTGTAACCTCTGATCCAAAAAAAGCCCATCCCCCGACAAAAAAAAAGAGAAATAATGCAGAAGGAAAAAGTCACTACCCAGGTGGGTCCCGGCCAAGCCGGGGAATCCCACACCACCTCGGCGGTCAGCCCCCATCGTATTCTGGGGGGGGCAACCGACTGCTCTTTTTCGTCGCGCTCTTCAGCGCACTCGGCTGCTGATTCAGCGCCAATTTCACAGGCAGCGATAAACGCGCCCAAACCCGAAACATCGGCTGCGATAAACGCGCCAACAACCACACTGACGGCAGCGACCCACGCACCAAACCCCACGACACAATATGCGCCTCCCGCGAGTCTCTGGCAACAGAGCATCGTGCGGAATAGCGTGACAAACCCAGACAACGACACAGACCGACACAGACAGAGAGGGACGGGGAAGGATGACGAGCCTGGCAGCTCTAAAACTTTCTCGGGTGAGGCGTACTCGCCTGCTAAGCAAGCGCGGAAAAGTCACATCCCGGGAAAGGAAAAGGGCAAAGGCACAGGCAGTACGCGACCGGACGTCGGTCCGCACAGGGGAAACCCCGAGCGAAAAGCGTCCGGACGCGGAGCCACGCGACCGGCCATCAGTCCGCACAGGGGAAAACCCGAGCGAAAGACGGCCGGACGCGGAGCCACACGACCGGCCGTTAATCCGCACAGGGGAAACCCCGAGCGAAACGCGGCCGGGAGTGAAGCCATGCGACCAGCCGTCAGTCCGCACAGGGGCAACCCCGAGCGAAACGCGGCCGGACGCACATCAAAGCGGGCGAGGGCAAGTCCGCGCTGGGGAAAACCAACGCGAACAGCCTCCGCACGCGGCGGGATCTGCCAGGGTCGCCAGTCAACCCCAGACCTGACAAGACCCACAACGGACCTAGGACGAGGAGGGGCCGGCGGTCTAGACTAGCACATGCGCAGGCGCCGCTGCCAGGGCCCTCCAAGCCGCAGCCTGGACCAAGCGGTACAGGGCCGGCGAAGAGAGGACGCCCGGACGACACGGCTTCACCGAGTACGCTCCAAGGCGACGCCAAGCGTGTGAGGGTCCACTCTGCTCAGGGGGAGCAGAGAACCTACGCGCGAGCCACGAAGGATATTCCTGCGAGGCTGGCCGTAGCAATCTGCTTCCCTTCCCCCTCCAGAGACCTGACCAAGGAAGAGGCCGAACACATAAAGACGGCCCTAGAGGACTTCTTAATGGACACTGACCCGACGACACCACTCCCGGCCTTCCGTGGGAACCCACGGGTAGCGGAAGGCACCGTGCAGATGTGGTGCGAGGACGACAATGCCCTGACCTGGTTGACACAAGCCGCACCCAGAATAAGACTCCCCGACACTGACCTAACACTGACCGTTCTGAAGCAGTCCGACGTGCCCACCCGTGTCCGAGCCTCGCTCTTCGTCCCTCGTTACAAAGGTGACGTGGCCAGGCTCCAGAGTATTCTAATTCGTCAGAATACTTGGTATGACATTGCCCGGTGGTCATTGTACAGAGCAACTACCGTCGGTGGTGACAACTACGGGACGTATCTGACCCTAGGTGTACCACCGGAGGAAGTTGATAGGGTCCTAGCTCGGGAGCGACGGATATCGTACCTCCTGGGGTCGATATACGTGCGCTTCTGGCCCACGACCCTACCCTCTGTTACCAAGACCGACAGCACTGACGAGACGACCGCACAAACACTGACACAGACTACTGACACCGACATTGCCCAACTCGAGCAGGTTATGGCCCGAGCAGCAATGGAGGACGACAGCGACACCTTACCGCCCTCATCACCCGGCTGGAACGAACGATTACTCGCCTCGTCGCCGGGCGACCTGCACGAAGACCGACTCAGGGTGGAGGTGGAGGAGAGACTTTCCGATGGATGCAGCTCCGACTAACTCCACCCCACCACCGTCATCGCCCATAAACGTCATCCAGACCAACCTCCAACACAGCCAAACTGCCACGGCCAACCTACGCAGAGCTCTGGAGGTTAAGCCCCGAACCATCGCACTGATCCAAGAGCCGTGGATCAGGAACAACAGAATCTGCGGCCTCAGTAACATCGGAGGTAAGCTAATTCTCAACACACACGGCGCAGAAAAACCACGAACCTGCGCCTACATACCCAAAGAAATCCCTACCACACCACTCACTCAATTCTGTTCCAGAGACCTGACAGCTGTCAGGCTCCAGACCGATGGTAACGTTCCAGACGTCGTACTAGCCTCGGTATACATGCCAGGCGAGGACGCTAACTGCCCACCAAAGGAGATGGCTGACCTAGTGCAGCACTGCGAACGTGCCAAACTGGACCTGATCATCTGCACCGACTCCAACGCCCACCACCCGCTCTGGGGTAGCAACTCGCCGAACTCTAGAGGAGAGGTACTATCCACCTATTTATTCTCTACTAACCTTAACATTGTTAACCGAGGCTCTGAACCCACTTGGGTCACAGTCCTAGGACAAACAATCATTGACCTGACGCTTGCTACAGAAAACGCGACAAACCTCATCACAAACTGGCACGTCTCGGATGAACCCTCCTGTTCTGACCACAGAAGAATCCGATTCACACTAACTACCCACACTAGGGAACCCGTACCGAAACGTAACCCGCGGCGCACTAATGTGCCCGAGTACAAACGCCTCCTGGCTTCCCTACTAGCTAGACATCTATCACGAGTAACAATAAAAACCCCCGAACAACTAGAATACACCGTCACAAAATTATCTGAATACCTAATCGCAGCATACCATGCATGCTGCAAACTAAGGGCGCCACGAAACAACAGCGAGAGAAATCCCTGGTGGAACGCCAACCTTAGTAAACTCAGAGATACACTACGCAAACAATTAAACAGGGCCAAAAATACCAGGCTCCCGGACGACTGGGAGCAATACAAAGAAACCCAATACACATACAAAAAGCAGATCAGAACTGCCAGAAGGGCAGCTTGGCGGAAATTCTGCGAATCCATCGAAACCAACAACGAAGCCGCAAGGGTAAGAAAAATCCTCTCGACTGATCAGGATCGAACCCTTGGTGCGCTCAAAAAACCCGACAACTCATACACAGTAAGTGACCACGAAACCAGTACGGTTCTCCTGGAAACCCACTTCCCCGGCTGTAACCTCCAAGAGGTCAGGACGTGGGAATCTGAACCAGAATGGGCCCCAACAAACCTAGATTGGTCCAGGGTACAAAGCATGGTAACAGAAGAAAGGATAAAGTGGGCCATTGACACCTTTCAGCCCTACAAATCTGCAGGGCTGGATGGCATTTTTCCAGCCCTCCTACAGTGGGGAGCTGACCACCTAATACCATGCTTGGTGGAGATCTACCGGACCTGCATTGCACTCAGATACATACCCCTAGCGTGGCGCGAGGTGAAAGTCATCTTCATACCCAAGCCAGGCAAATCGGACTATACACAACCAAAGGCCTATAGGCCTATAAGCCTCACATCCTTCCTACTAAAAACCCTCGAGAGACTCTGCGATAGACATATCCGAGACGGACCTCTCCGGGTAAAACCTCTTCACAAACAACAGCACGCGTACTCCACGGGCAGATCAACGGAGTCTGCGCTACATAGCGTGGTCTCCAAAATTGAATGCGCAGTGGACCACAAATGCTCAGCACTGGCGGTTTTCATTGACATAGAAGGCGCCTTCGACAAAACTATGTTCAATAGTATCAGCATGGCCCTCGACAGACACAACATAAACCCGGCCCTGAGCGGATGGATCACCAACATGCTCAAATTGAGAGCTGTACAAGTCACAGTGAACGACAATACAAGGGCGGTAGTGGCGAAGGGCTGCCCGCAAGGGGGCGTCCTCTCGCCACTTCTATGGAACCTGGTCGTAGACAGCCTCATCAAAACACTCAACGATAAAGGTTACTTCACCGTAGGCTACGCCGATGATATAACCATAATAATAAATGGTACTTGAAAACACCCTATGCCACCTCATGCGCCAAGCCCTGAAAATAGTAGAGGTCTGGTGCAACAAACATCAACTATCAGTAAACCCCACAAAAACCGAGATGATCCTCTTTACAAAAAAGAGGAAACTCGCGAAACTCGCGAAACACGAACTGCCACCCTAAGCCTATCAACTGAAACCAAATACCTGGGCATATTTTTGGACAAACAGCTGAACTGGGCAAAACACACCAACTACATTACTACAAAAGCCAGCATATCCCTGTGGCAGTGCAAAAGAATGCTTGGCAGGAATTGGGGAATCAGCCCCAAAGTCACCCACTGGCTTACACCACAGTTATTCGACCAATTATCACATACGGCTCAATAGTCTTGTGGCCCAGAACAGACCTGAGCACAGCCCAAAAAGACCTTGAAAAGGTGCAGCGGTTCGCTTGTGTAGCCATCACTAGCTGCATGAGGACTACACCCACCGCTGCCCTACAGGTAATGCTCGGGCCTACACCTGATCGTGCGGGAGGAGGCTGCCCTAGCTGCCCTAAGACTAAACATAGCAGGGACCCTAAGCAACGACTCGAGAGTCAAGCACTCACGCATTAGGGATGAAGCGATCAAGCGACAACCAATGATGGCATCACCCTGCGATAAAACCCCAAAACTACACTACTTTCAAAAGCACTACAACGTTATACTCACAGAAGAACAAAACGACCACTCGGGCCCGGAAGAGCTAAGAGTCTACACTGATGGCTCAAAGACCACCTCCGGAACCGGAGTCGGAGTTTTCTCACACGACCTCAACATAAAAATATCCAGCCCGCTAGGAATGCTCAACACCGTCTACCAGGCGGAATGCGTGGGCATTATACAGGCGGCGTATGCCATAGAAGCCAGAAGAGTTACGGACACCCATATTCGCATACTCTCCAACAGCGCCTCAGTCCTCCAATCCCTAGCCAAACGATACATAACCTCGAGCCTCACACTAGAATGTCACAATGCATTAGAACGGATAACAGTTTCTAATCGCAACAAAGTGACACTGCAATGGATAAAAGGACACAGTGGATCACTAGGCAATGACGCTGCTGATGAACTGGCCAGAAAGGCATCCAGCGCGTCAGTCTGCGGCCCCGAGCCCATCGTGCCCATCCCCTTCAACCAGCTACGCAGGTGGCTGCAGGAATTTACCCACACACAAGCGGAGAGCTGGTGGACCTCGGCACCAGGCTGCAGGCAGTCCAGGGAAGCTATGCCATCCCCGGATGGCAGGCCTACCAGACGCCTGCTACGCCTGGACAGGGATGATCTGCGTCTAATGACGGGCACCATCACAGGACACTGCCCGCTAAACAAACACTTTTACACAATAGGCATAACGGACAGCCCCCTGTGCAGGGCATGCCTGGAGGCTGAAGAAACCGTTGCGCATGTACTTTTCGAATGTACAGGCGTCACCCAAATTAGAACAGACACCCTCGGGACACCCAAATCTTACACAGATGTTCTCAACAGACCAGGAGACATAACCAGCTTCTGGAGGGAGGTGGGCTGGTTGGAGTGAATACCGACGGCCGCCATGGCTCACGCACAATGGTCCACTCAAAGGACAAAGTGCGGAAACCAAACCCCCATAACATAGAACATAGAAACTAAATGGTTTAGTTTTTAAATTAGTGATGATTAATTCCCTCAATATTTAGTCGTTTATGTTTTACATGATTTATTATCTTATTTCCAGGATATCCTACAAAGAAAGGTGCCCCTCGTATCAGAAAACATTTTACTTCTGAAGAACAGAGGTTGCGTCAAAAGTTGATAAGAATGCAGATAAAACTTAGTAAATGTCGAAATAACATTAAAAAGCAGTCTGCCAGTATAAAAGCAGCGAAAAATATTACCACAAACCCAGCACTTTTAGCGACATTAGAAAAAATGCCTAGCACCACGAAGATCTTAACAATGATGCAATGTAGGGAATTAGCGAAAAGAAACAAAGGCCGAAGATTTTCTTTACAGGAAAAAATCCTAGCTTTGTCTATTTTCAAGCAAACACCAAAGGGCTATAGATTTTTACGGAAATTGCTTATTTTACCTGCACGCCAAACCCTGGCTAAACTTTTAAGCCAAGCAAATGTAGAACCGGGCATAAACAAAAAAATTTTTGAGCAAATAAAAAAAGTGTCTGAAAGAATGAAAACAGAAGAGAGACTATGTGTACTCCTTTTTGATGAGATGTTTCTCAAAGCTAATGTCAATTTCAATGAAAGAAGAGATAAAATAATTGGTTTTGTCACAGATGGAAAAGAAACTAAGCCTAATTTTGCAGACCATGCGCAAGTGTTTATGGTACGGGGTCTTTAAAAAAATTATAAGCAGTCCGTTTGCTATACATTTTCTGCAGCTGCTACAACTGGTCAACAAATTGCCATTCAAGTAAAAGAAATTGTAACAGAATTACAGAAAGCTGGGCTTATTGTTGTTGCAACAATTTGTGACCAAGGTGCTAACAACAGACTAGCCTTAAAGTTACTGGCGCAAGAATCACGCGGTATCTATTTGAAAAAAGGAGAAGAGCCAAAAGAAAATGTTATTCTGTTCAACAATGAAGAAGTTATTCCACTGTATGATCCGCCGCATTTATTAATAGTTATTTGTTATACAAGAGTGCAAAGTTGCTTTTTAACCGCGTGCTCAATTTTGATGACCGAGCAAGCGAAAGATTCTAAAATTGAATCACGAGCGCAGCGAGTAGGCAGTCATGATGATGCAGCTACAATTATATGAGCAAGTATTACTATAGGAGCAACTATGAAATCACCAGGAATGCTTCAGACCTCAGGTCCAAACTCATTCCCCGTTACTTATTAAAACTTGTGTTGCTTAGCGACTAATCAAATATTGTCTGTCCTTGTCATTTCTATGTCAATGAATAGAGATGGCAATTGACACAAAGAGCTATTTAAGATAGCAACGTCTAATCATCGTTTATAAGTAAGGGAATCCCCCTTACTTATAAACTATGATTAAACGTTATTTAACTAAACCATCTCTATTCATTAGCATTAAATTGAAAAGGACAGTATATTTCAAATCTTTAATATTTGTTTTTTTTTTTTAGATAAAGACATTCTCCCTAAAGAATGCACCCAAACAGCTGATCTCCTAGTACTATTTGATAATCTATTTGATTCCTGCAATGGAAGTTATGGGAAAAAAGATGCAAAATACGCAAAGCCACTTCTAGGGCCAGTCACTCCAAAATCAATACACCACAAAGAGTGGGCAGAGGCAAAAAAAAAATTGAAAACAATGTGATTTGTACATCCAATATCAGGGAAGGTAGAAAGTGTACCTACATTAAATAATTGGGCATGGACACTTGATGGCTATGAAGTTTTATTTAAAAAACTTGAAACAGATTACAATGTAACCTCGGTGTGGATGCGGCACCTAAATCAGGATCCGCTAGAAAACTTTTTTGGTGCAATTAGGAGCCATGGGTGCCGTAACACGAACCCCTCACCAGAAAAATTTGAAGGTGCATTCACCACAATGTTGATTAATAACATTTCAAGTGTCCATGCCCCTAACGGAGCAAATTGTGAGGAAGACTTCGCAAAAAATTTGTATGCCCTCATCGTCACCGATAACTGCAAAGCCACATCAACCAGTTTAAATATAAATTTAAATACAGATATTGTAATAGAGGACATAAAGGTAAAAAATAATCCCCGCATTAAAGGAGCTTTAGAATATGTCAGTGGCTATTTCATAAGAAATGCTAAAAAAAAGTATTTAAGAATTGCAAAAAATGCAATAAAACCACAATTTCTACTGAAGGCTCTGAATATATTAAATATAGAGAATATGCTGGTCGTCAGTGGCTTTGCAGTCCCACCGAAACGGTTGTAAATAGCATATCGGCAGTCCAAGACATTACTTACACAATTATTAAACAAAATTTTGAACAACCTAATGTAAAAGAAATAATTAATAAAAACTTTTGTAATAATGTTAGTAGATTTTGATTATATAGACTGTGAAGAACACAAACAAGGATTTATTAATTATCTGATAAATGTTACATTGAGGTTCTTTTTATTTAACTACTGTAAAGATATAAATAAAATTTTAAATGGAAAAATGGACTGTAATGACGATGAGGATAAATTTAAAGTTCAGGCAAAAAAGTATTATAAAAAATGCTGTAAGCGTCCTTTAAAATAAAGTTAAATACTTAAAAAGTTTACGTTTTTTTTTTGCACATGAATTATTGATTGTCAGCTTTTTTGTTTCCTCAACTCTATTCATAAACCGAGTAACAATAAAATGGCTGACAAGACAGTAATTCATAATAACATGATTTCTAAACCAACAAAATCGCATGAAATACAAGAGGTCACAGGAGCAATGCACACATGGATATATTTATGTGTGAGTGTTTCTTAGTTCCATAAAACGAATTCAGATGGCGTTTTAAAACTTGCCTATTTTAGCTACCGAGATAGGTCTCTATTTCCGTATATATATAAGTACTCTGTGGAGGTAGGTAATCATTGACATTTACTGCTTCAATTTTTTTCTATAAGTAGTTGTTCCTCTTTGCAACGATCGCTTTTTGCTTTTCCAAATAAGCAACAGCTCGACTAGCTTGCTCAGCTTGCCACAGGTTAAGCATAATAGGATACGAGTTACGAATTTTTCTTTCGTAAAAATGCCACTAATTTATCTCGGTTCTTAAATATCATGCACATGATGCAGATAACTTGCGGTTGCCTTGTATACACTTGTCAAAGACGAAAACTTCCAATTTTTCTTATAAAATCACCTCGCTCTTTCGATATTCATAATACCACTAATAGTCATTTATTATTGGAGTTTTACACAAAATCACATCCACAATTTACCAGGAAGACTATCACTTACTTACATTTTTTCGCTATAATTTAACAGATTTTACGTTTAAATCATAAAATATGTGGAACGGAAAACGATAGCGACGACTAGCTCGCCTTCTGTTTCAATACAACTAGCCGTTTGTTTCATGACAACGATCTAAGCAAATTGTCGCTTGTCAAATAAGTTACGCAATTCCAAAAATAGACGTTTGCCCATTTTTTCTTGACATATCGTTCACTCTTTATCGTTCAAACCAACTAGCCGTTGCTTTCACACTTTAAGGGAGTAAGAGTAACGCAATACCAAATTCGTAATTTTAAACAAACTGCGATAAAAACGAAAGCAACTAGTCTCAATCATTTGCCACATGCGTTCCGCAATTAGGCCGCTGTTTTGCACACGGCACGCAGTGACGTAGAATCGTAAGATCCTGGTGCTGCGTTGAGTCGAGCGAGTGAACTTGCCTACTCGCTCGCTAAAAATATATTAATACAATGTCAGGGGTTATTAATTATAATGTCAAGAATGATTAAATACAATGTCAAGGGTTTTTAGTTATACTGTCAAGAATGATTAAATACAATGAAGAAAAAAGTAAAAAAAATATCAAAATATAATGTCATAGAAATAAATTCCATTCATTTATTAGGAGGTAAGTCGTCGTTTAATTTAAATTTTGAATCAAATTTTTCATTTAAAAATTCATTAGTTGAGCAGTAGGTAACACTTTGGCAATAGAAAGTTAAATAGTTTCTTTTTAAATGTCATGAGTGAGGTTAAGAGTTTTAAAAACATTAGGTAATCCACACTTCCACACTAATATTATAAATGCAAAAGTAACTCTGTCTGTCTGTCTCGCTTTCCTGCTAAAACTACAGAACCGATTTTAATGAGATTTGGTACACTGATAGTTTAAAGCCTGAGAAAGGACATAGGCTACTTTTTATCCCGGTAGTATGTTCCCGCGGGATAATTTCCGACCTCCACGCGGGCGAAGCCGCTGGCAAAAGCTAGTTATTATAAATTTGAATTGCCATACAGTAAACATTATTCGAAAATAGTTTTATTCTTTGTTGGGGTGCACATAATCTGTACATATTTCGACTTTTCCTAATTACAACATCATTGTGTAATTGAAATAATGCGAAGTTTTTACGTACAAAGATACAGAGTTCGAATATATATAAAGATGGAAGTGGTAATATATTGTTACGTAGATCGTAAAGTCTAGAAACATCACGCTAACTCCATCTCAGAAAGGGGCAGTGTGACGTAAATCGAAAAGTCTAGAAACATCACGCTAATTCCATCTAAGGACGGGGCAGTGTTAGAAACTACTGGAAATGACACGCTAACGCCATCTGTTATTGAGTAGCAAGTACTACACGAAATTGTACGTAGACGCTACTGCCATCTATTGTCGAATAGTGGGATTAAACAGTTCAATGGAAGTTACTAGAAGCTTCTACGCTGTGGCGGTGTCGAATGTTCGAGAATGTTCTGCTCGGGATATAAATAGCGGATTGTCGGGCCGACAAGCAGTTCGATTTCGGAAGCGAGCGAATACGATTCGAGTGATACAGTACACGCGAAACAAGTGATTCCAAGTGACGTTTCTTGTAGTTGCGATATTTGTGTTTATTTAATTAAACTGTGTTGTGTGTTTTGGTAAATTGGTTTAAATTAATTTATCCCGAACCCCAGCTCGTAACATTTGGTGTCAGAAGTGGGATAAATTATGCCAGTTTTACCGAAGGAGGATACGGAAGGTATCCGTACCAGGAGTCAGCGCCAGCAGGAGGTGGATCAGAGGCGGTTTGAAGGAACTTCTAGACAGACACCTGGGGGTAATCAGCCGATGACGGAGCCAGTCTCCCAAGCGTCTGGTGTTGCTACAGCATCACCAGCCATGGATCTTTCTGCGCTAATGGCGATGCTGCAGGACCAGGCCCGCCGACAGGAAGAACAGGCCCGCCGACAGGAAGAACAGGCCCGCCGCCTACAGGAACAGCTGCAGCAGGACAAAGAGGAGCAAGCTTGCCGGCAAGAAGAACAGGTCCGCCGCCTACAGGAACAGCTGCAACAGGACAAAGAGGAGCAAGCTCGCCGACAGGAAGAACAGGCCCGCCAACAGGAAGAACAGGCTCGCCGACAGGAAGAACAGACCCGCCGCCTGCAAGAACAGCTTCAGCGTGATAAAGAGGAGCAGGTTCTCCTTTTGAAAGATCTACACGCGACATTTGGCAAGGACATCAAAGCCATGAAGGAGACTGTTCAGGTACATGAAAATCGTATCTCCGAGGCCGAAGTCCAGATCGCTGATATAAGAAAAGCGGTTGGAGTTCTGAAAGCTGGAGACCGGACTACGGCTTCGATAGTTGCTGCACCTTCCGTGCGCGGGTTTAAAGTGCCACCCTTCGACGGAACATCTTCCTGGTCAGCATATAAAATTCAATTTGAAGCTGTCATGGAAGCAAATGGGTGGACAACGGGCCAGGCCATGACCGCGCTTACTTTGGCCCTTCGTGACCAGGCTTTAACTGTGTTAGAGGCTCTCGGCAAAAATGTTACCTACGAGCAGCTCGTGGAGGCGTTAGAGGCCAGATACGGTGACGCGCACCTGGAACACGTTTTTCGTGCCCAGTTGAAGGATCGTGTGCAGCGCAGTGGTGAAAACCTGCAGCAGCTGGCCCTGGAAATCGAAAAGCTGGTTCGAAAGGCGTACCAGTCTGCACCCGCGCTCATCGAGGGTATACTAATTCAAACCTTCATAGATGGCATACGGGACCTGGAAGTAAGGGCTGCTGTGAGACTTGGGCACCATGAAACCCTCAAGGACGCCTTGGCCCATGCGTTGGAGGTGGAGGCAGTGAGGCATGATCATCGAGCCCATCGCATCAGGGAGGTTGCGGCGTCACCTGTTCGTGACCGTGTTAGGTACAGCCCTAGATGCTACACTTGCGGAGAAAAAGGCCACCTTCGCTCAAGTTGCCCGAAGCGAAGCACAGCTAACGAAGACCAGACCCAGGAAAGAAGGGCGGCTGATGTGACCGCCCAGCAGCAGGGAAACTAATAAACGCCAGGACTGCGGGGCGGGTGCTGGCTGATGTTAAAATAGCCCCAAGAATTTCGGTCTCACAAGCCCATGATGGGAACACCCTAGTCATAAAAGGTGAAGTGAACGGAAGACCATGTAAGCTGACATTGGATACTGGAGCTTCTCGCACGGTTGTCAGTTCCCAACTAGCGAATCGTTTTCTTGGGGACTTCTTTGGTAAGCATGACGGCGTAAAATTAGTAACAGCCACGGGTCAGCACATAACCGTCCGTGGTGAGAAGGAGGTGGAGTTAAAACTGGGTAACACAATCTACCGGCATAAGGTCATCATGGCTGACATAGTAGATGACTGCATCCTAGGTTTGGACTTCATGCGACAGCACTGTTGCGAGATCGACGTTAATCAAGGAGTCCTAAAATGTGGATCAGAAGAAGTGTTCATGGAAGGTGCACCATCAGGGAAAGTGTACTGCTTGAAGAAGATTGTTCTTCCTCCCCGATCGGAAACAATAGTTCCAGTAAGTCTCCCACATAATTCTGGGCAGAAGAACCGATGTATTCTCATTGAAGGATTGGATGATAACCTTCCATGGAAGATTGCGCGGACCTTGGTAAAGGCAGTCGACGTTGCAGCCGTACGCATACTGAACCCAAGTGAAAAGGAGCAAGTAATCAAGAAGGGTACATTGATGGGTTCCTGTGAGGAAGTAGCTTGGATGCGTGAATGCCAACATGGGCCTCCTCAAAATAACGCCCAAAGTGCAAGATTTAACGTGTTAAATCTTTTGGAAGACTGTCGTAAAGATCTATCAGAAGAAGAAAGAGAGAAGGCTAGGAAGATGCTACTTCAATATGCAGACATATTCTCTACAAATGATGCTGACATAGGGAAGACTGGATTGGTTCAACACAGAATTAATACCGGAAATGAGTTACCGATACGACAGCGACCAAGAAGACTACCAGTGGCAAGAGAAAAGGAGGTAGATACCATGATTAAAGGAATAGTAAAGGATGGAGTTATAGAGCCTTCGTCTAGTCCATGGTGTTCTCCTGTGGTCCTGGTAAAAAAGAAAGATGGCAGCATGCGGTTTTGTGTAGACTATCGTAGATTGAATGACGTTACTAAGAAAGACAGCTATCCACTACCCCGGATCGACGACACGCTGGACACGCTGTCAGGAATGAAGTGGTTTACCACGTTAGACCTAAAAAGTGGCTACTGGCAAGTGGAAATAGACCCTGAGGACAAGGAGAAAACTGCATTTTCTACGGGAAAGGGACTATGGCAGTTTAACGTCATGCCATTCGGATTGTGCAATGCTCCTGCAACATTTGAAAGGCTAATGGAGCTAGTTCTCATGGGACTAATTGGAGACGCCTGCCTTGTCTATTTAGATGACATCATCATCGTGGGCCGCACATTCGAAGACCACCTTCAGAATTTGGAACGTGTTCTATCAAAAATCCGAGGAGCCAATCTCAAGCTAAGTCCAAAGAAGTGCTCATTCTTCAGACAGCAAGTAAGCTTTTTGGGGCACGTGGTTTCGAAGGAAGGAGTACAAACAGATCCTGAGAAAATCGTCGCCGTCAAGGAATGGCCAGTCCCGAAAGACAAGACGCAGGTCAGAGCATTTTTGGGTTTGTGCTCGTACTATCGACGGTTTGTCAAGAATTTTGCTGACATTGCCAAACCTCTTCACAAGCTTACTGAGGAGAAGAGACCGTTCTGTTGGGATGAGAACTGTGACATCGCATTTCGAGATTTAAAGGAACGTTTGTGTAATACCCCAATTTTGGGCTACCCTGACACAGAAAATGAATTTATAGTCGACACGGACGCAAGTAACACTGGGGTTGGCGGTGTGTTATCTCAACGGAAAGAAGATTATGAAGTTGTGATAGCTTACTTCAGCAAATCTTTATCAAAGCCAGAAAGAAATTATTGTGTCACGAGACGCGAACTTCTTGCCGTCGTAAAGACATTGCAGAATTTCAGCAAATACTTGCTTGGACGTAAATTCCACCTGCGGACTGACCATGCTACATTAAAGTGGTTGTTGCAATTTAAGAATCCAGAAGGACAAGTGGCGAGATGGATTGAATTGCTACAAGAGTATGACTTCACAATTGAACATCGTAGTGGGAAGTCTCACGGTAACGCGGACGCTTTATCAAGAAGACCTTGTCCTGAAGACTGCAAGCATTGTGTCAGGCAAGAAGCTAAGGAAACAGTACCTGTCAGGATGCTAAGAACGAACCTTAGTGACGAATGGAAGGAAACCCTACAGCATGCTCAGCAAAGTGACACAGATATCCGGCCAATTCTCGAGTGGATTAAAGCTAATGCTCCCAAACCGAAATGGTGTGATATTGCAGCGATGAGTACCACACCAAAAGTTATTGGGCACAATGGGAGAGCTTGGTGATCCAGGATGGTGTCTTGTGCCGAAAATGGGAAAATGCTCGAGGGAATAGCTGCCACCTGCAAATGGTAGTCCCAAAAACGAAGGTACCAGAAGTTCTACAGCTCTACCACAATGGTTCTTCAGGAGGTCATATGGGAGTAAGAAGGGCTCTGTTAAAGATCCGAGAAAGGTTTTACTGGATCCATTGTCGAGAGGATGTGGAGGACTGGTGTCGCAGATGTACCAGTTGTGCAGCGGTAAAAGGACCACACACACGCAGCAGGGGTGCATTGAAAGTGTACAACGTGGGAGCCCCCTGGGAACGGATAGCACTAGATGTCGCTGGGCCGTTCCCTGAAAGTGAAAGTGGAAATAAATATTTCATGGTTGTTATGGATTACTTCACCAAGTGGCCGGAAGTCTTCGCCATCCCTAATCAAGAAGCTTCAACAGTCGCTGATAAATTAGTCCACGAAGTCTTCTGTCGGTTTGGGGTACCCTTGGAAATCCACAGCGATCAAGGAAGGAATTTCGAGTCTCAAGTGTTTCAAGAAACATGTCGGGTTATGGGTACTCACAAAACCAGAACCACTTCATACCACCCACAATCTGACGGAATGGTGGAGAGATTTAATCAGACGTTGGAAAGATATCTGGCAAAAGTTGTAGCAAGCAGACAAAAGGATTGGGACAAGCACATACAACCGTTTCTTCTGTCATACCAAAGTGCAGTTCACGAGAGTACAACTGTGACGCCAGCCTTCGCGAACTTTGGAAGGGAGTTAAGGTTACCAGCTGATCTAATAACCGGCATTCCCCCTGATTCACCACGGAGTATAACAGATTATGCAAATGATCTGCGCAACAAGATGAATGACGTATATGAGCATGTCAGAGAATCAGGCCAACAGATGTCCGAGAGAATGAAAACTCGTTATGATCGGAAGATGAACAATACTGGCTTCGACGAAGGTTCGCTAGTGTGGTTGCATAACCCAGTGCGCAGCAAAGGAAAGTCCCCTAAACTGCAGGCAAAATGGGACGGGCCGTACCGAATTGTGACCAAGATCAACGACGTCACTTACCGAATACAAAAGGGTATGCGAACTGCACCTAAAATTGTCCATGTAGATCGATTGGCACGATACTACGGGAATAATGATGCTCGGGACGAGCATGTCTAAGGAGGGGGCAGTGTTACGTAGATCGTAAAGTCTAGAAACATCACGCTAACTCCATCTCAGAAAGGGGCAGTGTGACGTAAATCGAAAAGTCTAGAAACATCACGCTAATTCCATCTAAGGACGGGGCAGTGTTAGAAACTACTGGAAATGACACGCTAACGCCATCTGTTATTGAGTAGCAAGTACTACACGAAATTGTACGTAGACGCTACTGCCATCTATTGTCGAATAGTGGGATTAAACAGTTCAATGGAAGTTACTAGAAGCTTCTACGCTGTGGCGGTGTCGAATGTTCGAGAATGTTCTGCTCGGGATATAAATAGCGGATTGTCGGGCCGACAAGCAGTTCGATTTCGGAAGCGAGCGAATACGATTCGAGTGATACAGTACACGCGAAACAAGTGATTCCAAGTGACGTTTCTTGTAGTTGCGATATTTGTGTTTATTTAATTAAACTGTGTTGTGTGTTTTGGTAAATTGGTTTAAATTAATTTATCCCGAACCCCAGCTCGTAACAATATTTAATTTTTTAAAGATTGGGTCACAGCTTTAGTCATTGATCTAATACATTTCTTTTGAGCTCGGAATGCTTTAATCGTATCAACAGAATTTCCCCAAATAATAATGCCGTAGCGGAGAATTGATGCTACGTAACCATGGTAAGCATAAAGTAGGTACTGCATTGATAGCAGCTACGCGAGTAATTCGATTTGAAACAAATACAAATCTTTGCAGCTTAGTGCATAATTTATCAACATGTATTTTCCAGTTGTAATATTTATCTAATGTTATCCCCAAAAAAGTATAACTTTCAACCTCTTCTACAGCGTTATTTAAATATCTAATTTCTAATTGGTGACTTTTGCTATTATAAGTTTGGAACTGTATAAGGTTGGTTTATTAATATTGACATGTAGATTGTTGTCTTTTAGCCATTCTATTATTTTGTTTAGCGTGTCATTAATCTCTTTTTCGTATTTGATGACATTGTTATCGGTGAGTTCAATAATAAGAGTTGTATCGTTGGCGTAGTCTTGGGCTTAAGAGCCATTTTACATTTTTGCGCGAATATCTAAGATTTTAGTCGCCTTATTTACCTTTCATCTCATCATTATAAATACTCTGGCATTGACGAATACATGTAAAAAATAGATCAATCTTTTGTTTTGTCACTTTTAGTAGCACATTTACAAAAACTTATTTGTTTACTTTGTAGTAATTAATCTCCCACAACTAGTTTTCGTAAAAATCAGCGCAGGGTCAATTTCAGACTCCTATTTCTATCATTAATATGTAGAAATTTGAGTAAAAAAATACACAAAACAACAGACATATAATTTAGTTGTTACATTTAGTACAAGAATATTGATTTTTAATAACATTAATTAGTACAAAAAATAAAGTCTTATGGCAATTTTTACGATTTATTCGCAAGTTTATGGCGTTTTTTTGGTTTGAATAAAGCATAATTACATTAAAAAATTCATGTCAATATAAAGTATGCTCTATAACAAATCGAATTCTCAACTTTTATTTAAATCTGTTCATTTAATTAGACATAATATCGTTTTTGAAATCACTCTAAATTAGAATAAATTACGATGCACAAGCGAGCAGCGTTTAGTACGGCGCAAGCGCCCAACGGGGAAGGATCTATGTCAATTTTTCCCGCGTCTCAGTTTACGGGTACTCGTATCGTGAAGGCAAAAATATACTACGACTACAACATTTTGCTACTCTTTGCATTTTTTTTTTTTTGAATAAGTTTCGTTAATTATCAAGTAAAGCATTATTTTAATAGATTGTAGAAAAAATTTGACTAAAATAATTTATTTTAACTAAATCTGACTATTTTTAATCGCGATTAAAAAGGTGTGGAGTAAAACTAGTGGTCATGAACAAAAATTCACACCAACGGCAACGCCTCGCCTCACGTGCAAAAACAGTACTGTATTTTTTTTTTCTTTTGCTTATATCTCGAAAATGGCGTGTCCTATCGCAAAAATAATGAAATTTTCGACCCCCTTTATAAAACCCCACACATATAAATCTCAACACGTGGGTAATATTTTTTTTATTTTTCAAACAAAAATGAAAAATTCCATATAAAACACGTCCAGGATGCCCCTTGCGCGCGCCTTCGTATCTCAGCAAGTTCATTGCGTAGCGCACAAGTACTAAGTTGCGAAGCCAAAAGAAAAAAAACCGGCCAAGTGCGAGTCGGACTCGCGCACCGAGGTTTCCGTACAAACCTGTATGTATTCTCGGTTTATGCATAAGGTTTATGTTTATGAAATTAAATGTTTTTTTTTTTTAATTTTTATATTTGAGTTGATTGAATGAAAGGTAAATTGCGGTTTACGAATTATGACGTACTAGCTTTTGCCAGCGGCTTCGCCCGCGTGGAGGTCGGAAATTATCCCGCGGGAACATACTACCGGGATAAAAAGTAGCCTATGTCCTTTCTCAGGCTCTAAACTATCTGTGTACCAAATTTCATTTAAATCGGTTCAGTAGTTTTACCAGGAAAGCGAGACAGACAGACAGACAGAGTTACTTTTGCATTTATAATATTAGTTTAGATTTTAAAAAATACTTACTAGATCTCGTTCAAACCAATTTTTGGTGGAAGTTTACATGGTAATGTACATCATATATTTTTTTTAGTTTTATCATTCTCTTATTTTAGAAGTTACGGAGACACATTTCACCACTTTGGAAGTGTTTCTCGCGCAAACTATTCAAGTTTAGAAAAAAAAAAAAAATATTAGAAACCTCAATACCATTTTACCCCACACGTATGGGTTTGATGAAAATTTTTTTTTTGAGTTTCAGTTCTAAGTATGGGGAACCCAAAAATTTATTGTTTTTTTTTCTATTTTAGTGTAAAAATCTTAATGCAGTTCACAGAATACATCTTACCAAGTTTCAACAGCATGCTCTTATAGTTTCGGAGAAAAGTGGCTGTGACATACGGACAGACAGACAGACTTGACGAATCTAGGGTTCCATTTTTGCTATTTGGCAACGGAACCCTAAAAATACAGCGTTGAGTCGCGATTGTCAAATTTAATTTTAGTCGTGTCAAAATAATTTTTAAAAGAGATTATTTCTTGCAGAATAGCGTAACAATTCTCAAAGCTAAAAGTAAGCAATTTTAGAGATAGTTTTGTTAGTTTAGTTCGGTGTACAACAGAATCGGCACCAATATGTAATTGTTTTAATTTTTTATTTTTATTGTATACTTTACATAACATATAGTTGTATTTTTTTTTATTAGTCTAGAAATCTTTATTAGACTGGATAAATAAGATAAGTATTTTCATAAATATCTAAATACCGCATTATAATTCTAACGGATCAAGATTGTTTAGACCGGCTCGACACTCGCGTTACACTGTTTGTATTGTGCATGTGTGGATAGCTACGCACACATACATAAGATTGCCGTCTTTTACCTAAACTCGAGCGTTCAAATTTTGTAAGAGGGCTCTTAACTTTGGATGCCAAGCTTCAGTGGGGCCCACATATTGATAAACTAGCTTCTGCCCGCGACTTCATCCGCGTCAAATTTTTGCTCCTCTGACCCTTCCCGTGGCATCGATTTGCCTGCTAGTTTTCGTCCATTTTTCGTTGCTGCTCGCTCCTTTTGAGTTATAGTGAGTCAACCTTAAAAGATAGGCATATGCTCTCGCGGTCTTTTTTTTAGAACTTTTTAAAAGGAACAATTCGGTCATACATGATTTTTGCGTTACTTTAACCGTTTACGCAGCGCACGCAAAGGAAACTCTCAAAAGGAATAAATTTTCCCCGTTTTTGCAACATTTTTCATTACTGCTCCGCTCCTCTTAGTTGTAGCGTGATGTTATATAGCCTCCCTCGATAAATAGGCTACCCAACACAAAAATATTTTTTCAATTCGGACCAGTAGTTCCTGAGATTAGCGCGTTCAATCAAACAAACAAACTCTTCAGCTTTATAATATTAGTATAGATTGTCGAAAAAGCTAAGCTCCGCTGCATATGCTGTTAGAAAAATTCGGAATTTAACTGACATAGAGACAGCCCGTTTAGTGTACTTTGCCTATTTTCATAGTGTAATGTCGTACGGTATTCTGTTGTGGGGAAATGCCGCCGACATTCAGACTATCTTTGTCTTGCAAAAAAGGGCTATTCGATCAATTTATAAATTAAGCCCGAGACACACACTCTGAGAGAAATTTAAAGAAATTAATGTAATGACTGTGCCTTCACAGTACATTTTTGAAAATCTTTTATATGCCCATAAGAATATTAAATTGTTTAAAACATGCAGTGATATCCATAGTATAAATACTAGGAACAAACACAAATTTGTTGTACCTTCAACAAGGCTCAAGAAAATAGGTGGCTCATTCAGATGTCAATGTATACGCTTTTATAATAAACTTCCAAGCCATGTTCAAGATCTGAGTCTCAATAAATTTAAATCATTCATTAAACGTAAGTTGTGCCAGAAAGCATTTTACACTGTTAATCCCAAGCTTTTTTGTCCTCAATATAATCTTTAAGCTGCTCCAATTTTTATTTTTAAAATATTATTGTACTGAATTATATTTTTTATTATTAATTACTTTCCTTTTTTTTTATTAATTATTTATTGGGAATATACACTTTGACATTTTGATTATTGCTTATACACTTTGACATTTTGATTATTGCTTAACTATGACATGAATATATACTCTGAGGAGTATACTATTATTATTATTTTAATAATTTTGAATGTGAGGACTATGTAGATGTTTGTTTTTTTTTATATTAACTCATTTCATTTTAATGATAATCTGGCAGTTTGAGTACTTAATGCGGCCTACCAAAATGTCCTTTCTTTGGTATTGTTCGTCGAGTCGTTGTGCTCCTTATGTTCTGAGTTGAGCTGAAAGATTACTGACAAATGCGTGCATTGACTGGACAGGTCCACTCAATCTGTATGGTTCTTTCCTCAAAAGAGCATTTCAGTCACCTCCATGTACATGATCCTGAAATTATCAGACAGCGACTATCTCCTGATTTTATATACACATTGACATTGATGAATTTTACCTATACAATGACATTAATATTTACTTTTAAAGTATTATATTGTTTTAATTATTGTAAATGTGAAGATTAAGTGGGTGTTATTTTTTTTTCTAGGTTCCTTTTCTTCTCATTTATTTTTTATCACAGTCTGGCAGTTTCAGTAATTTATGCGACCTACACAAATGTCCTTTCTTTGGTATTGTTCGTCGAATCATTGACCTCCTTAAGTTCTGAGTTGAGCTGCATGATTACTGACAAATGCGTGCACTGATTGGACAGGTCCACTCAATCTGCGTGGTTCTTTCCTTAAAAGACCACTTACGACACCAATCCACATGGTCTTCACATGATCTAACCAAATTATGCCTGGACTTTAAAAGAGAGTGACCTCCGGCCTTTCTTCTCAGAGTAGTCAGATAGGAAACGCCGACCTCATCTAGTTTAAAAAAATATGATTGACTTGTAAAAGTGTTTGTACAAACCTACTTGCAAAAATAAAGTCATTTATCATTTACAGAATGCAAGAATATGGGGTTACTTTGGGCAAATCATTAATGTATAGCAAGTAGGGTTGTAACGGAGGCCTTCTTAGCGGAGGCGGAGGCGGATGCGGAGGCGACGAGTTTCACCTCCGCGGATACGGAGGTTAACGGAGGCGGAGGCGGAGGTGAAAATGGATGTGGAAAAAATTGTAATTTGTGGGTCATTAAAAATAATAAAAGTACAAAATCTTTCATTCAAAACGTACATTCATAGCTTAAGTAAACAAACATTTACATAAAATAAACACTACCTTCTAGTAATCAAAATTAAGGAGAGGCAAATTATATTTGACAAACAATAGTTTTTGCGGCTTTGTCACCTTCCAGACGATTTCTAAGGGGTCCATAAATGGTCTGCTAGGACCGATGCCTGCCAGGGTCGCGAGATCTTTTCGAAAGAGTTACCGTGGCCCTGGCAATGGGAACACGGGTGAATTTTAGTCAGTAAAAGTCTGACACACCCCTCCGCTCCACCCAAGAACGGGAGAACTCATTTGATGATTTCTCACCCAAAAAAAAAATGGGGTTCATAAATTAAGCCAGCCGAACTAAATAATTGTTCACTCAGCACTGAACTTGGCGGGGCCTATAAGTACGTGCGAACGATGGGAGAAAAAGCTTTATATTTAACTAGCTTTTGCCCGCGGCTTCGCCCGCGTGGATGTCGGAAATTATCGCAAGAGGACGTACTACCGCGGTAAGAATGTATTAATCCATGCTTTGCATACATAAAATTACGCCTTTTGCCATGGGGTTAGGCAGAAACTACGGAACGCCACCTGCAACGATCCTTACATATCATGTGTGTTTGATGTACTTAAAATAAAACTAATAGTATTCAGAGTAAGAAGACTGCGACATAGGGCCGGATTGAATTGATTTCCTGGTTTTTCTTAACGTTCCTATTCTACCTATACAGACACTCAATTATTTACCGGACACCAAATCAAACATAGTTATAAGAATAGTTGTAGGCGAAGCCCAATAAAACAAGCTATAGTTAGTATTTATGTATCTTTATTGTTGTGGGCGACGCCCAATGAGACTAGCTAACTTTTAACATTAATATCTCCTCGCTATTGTATTCGGTAACTCCGGTATAGCCTCTGTAAAATACCTAAACAAATACCTATACTGTTCTTTAATAAAAGTAGTAGATTTCCATGAAGATACTTACGTTAATACCGATGTATGTTTATAATCACCTGTATTACCATTGTCTTGACCTTTTGAATTCTAATTAACCTGTAATTAACCTGTAACAATAACCTGTTGGATTCTAATTAGTCTGTAATGCCTGTGTCATGTTTGTATAAAACTAATTAGCCTATAGTTACCTAACTCATTGATTGTAAAGCACTAATTAGCTGTGAGTAGTTTTGAATATACCTAAAATACCTTATGTAGTTCGTAAACGATTTTGAAAGTAGCGTATGTCCAATAGGATGAGCCACATTGTTAATCCAATAAGAAAGCAGAAACCTTGAACTCGCTTACACGTGTTTTGAAATTCTCGACAAGTCGAAACCTGTCCCTTAGGGAAAGTCCATTTTTCTCACTCTCAATTGGCGGAGCGGCTAATCAAAGTAAAGAAATGTATACGCTACTTGCAGTAGGCAACAAAAGTTATAAAAGGGCCGAGCGTCTATTTTTGGTTTTAGTATTGTTACAAGTTTACATGAATCATCAAATTACCACGTAGTGTTTGTGAAGTAAGTGGCTCCGCTGTCCACTGCTTAGTCGCGATGTACCCTATATCTAGTTAGCCAGTCTTCAAGTGTAATATAGCTAGGATTTAATTATGTGTACTGCTTATTCTGATTGTATTTTATATTGTGTGCTGTGTACTCTTTTACAACCATTTTTAGTGATTTCTGTGTAATTTTATGTGTGCCAAATATACTCAATTATTACGACATTCTGACTGGTTTAATTTCACTCTTTCGTCAAGGGAACACCGTCACCCCCGCCTACAACACCTGACTCCCGTTTTATTAACAATAGTACTTTGGCCAGTGGCTTCGCCCATATAGCTGTCGGAAAATATCACCCGGGAACCTACTACCGGGATAAAGTATCCTATATGGTAAGTATGCAGGATAACCAAAAATCCAAATCCATCCAAAAATCTAAACATCTAAGCCATATTTCGCGGTCTCTTACTTGGAATAATACGATTAGGTTTATTTTGAGTACTTCGAACACACATGATATTGACTATTACTACTACTACTTTTACTATGAAGCCAAACTAATCGTCGTTCGTCGTTTCAGCCGTAAGACGTCCACTGTTGGACTTAGGCCTCCCCCAATTTGGGGGGTTTTGCCATAATCGCCACGCTTGGCAGGCGGGTTGGCGATCGCAGTATGGTGGTAAAATGCATAGAGAACGCTGCTGCTCATTCTCTAGTAAGTCCCTTAGTCGTCTTTTACGACACCCACGGGAAGAAATGGGGTGGTGTTATTCTTTACGTCCAGCACCACACGGTAAAGTAATATGAATTAGAATATTACAATCCTACTAATCCTGCACTACCCGACCGCTACCAACCGGGACGGCCGGACGCGGGACGGCCCGCTAGCCGCTCTGCGGCTATTTTATTATAATCTCTGATATCTTCTAAAATATTCATTTTAATGATATGCTGTAAAGGGCAATTTTGATCTACATGAAATGCACAACGTATTTAATGTATTTCATTGGATAAGGATTAATGCTGTATTGTTTGAAATCGCTTCGTAAGTAAGCACTTATTTCTCGTAAAAAGTAAAGGATAAAAAATGGTTATTGTGGGTTATCCCTAAGACATAGACATATACCATCGCGGACTTTTTGTAGACCTTTTTAAGGTGTACAATACTGTAGTACATTATTTTGATCTATTTCGTTGGGTTCAGCCAGCGTTCGCAATGTCAGCGCAAATAATGAGTTGATTTATGACATCACATTAGAAACCTCTAATATTATCAGCGTTTCTTTACTATATTATGCATTGTTATATACATATAAACCTTCCTGTTGAATCACTCTATCTACTAAAAAAACCTGCATCAAAATCCGTTGCGTAGTTTTAAAGATATAAGCATACATATGGACAGACAGACCGCGAAGTGACTTTATTTTATAATATGTATAATAATATAATGATGATGTTATTTCTCCACAATAGAGGTTCAACGTCTAATTTGAGTCGGTTTTCTTTATTATATTAACTAGTAAAATTTTCCATACCATGAGGTTACTATTGCTGTTGTCATTTTCAGTTTTCTCTTCACTGTTACTGTGTTACATGTTAGCCAGATTGGAATGCACACTTTATGTTGGTGGTAAAATCTGGAAACTTAAGCTTGGTTCATCATGTATTGGGTTTGATTCAATTCTAGCTTTTTTGGCAGCAGAAGCACCAGAAGCTTCGTCATCACCTCCTCCACTTGCCACATTTGATTCATGTATAGTAAGCAAGCGTATTAGTTTGGACTGAACTTGTTCCTTATTTATTTCAATGATTCGTAAATAAACCTCCGTTACAACTCCGCAAAAGTTGCACGGAGGCGGAGGCGGAAGCGAAGATACGATTCCTTGCGGAACTTCCGCAGTAACGGAAGCGGAGGCGAAGCTCCGTTACAACCCTAATAGCAAGAACAAAAAGGGTCCTAATATGCTGCCCTGAGGAACACCACATGAGTTTTAACTATAAGGCGATCTATGTAATTTTTTTTCTGATAAAGTATGCCTCGATATTTCCAATTATTAAGATAAGATTTTATCCATTGTAATGCGTTTCCCCTAATACCATAACGATTTAGTTTGAAGAGAAGCAAGTTTGTGATCTACGAAGTCAAATGCTTTTGACATGTCTAGAAATATCAATATAATAATTTGTCTATAACCAATACATAAAAAATATTTGAAAAAATAAAACTGTTTAATTTTTAAATAATATATATTAAAAAAAAAAAACATTCTGAGATCATTTCCCGCAAGTGTCTTATTGTTGGAGTCATACAACAAATCCATTGAGACATTTTACATGACATAGTTCGTAACCTAATACACCCTCGGGACGGAGCCAATACAAAGTTCTCCATTGTCTTTTGATCCGTATTTTTCATATCACATTAGAAAGATTTTCGCCAGCGTGTGTACGATTATGGTATTTTAAATGATCATTTTGTCTAAAACTACGCTTACATACGTCACACTTATAAGGTTTTTCACCAGTGTGTGTTCGACTAAGTTGGATTAAATTACACTTGTAACTAAAACAACGCTGACATACATCACACTTATAACGTTTTTCACCAGTGTGTACTCGAATGTGGTTCGTAAGATCAATCTTTTTATTAAAACTACTTTGACATAAAACACACTTATGAGGTTTTTCACCATTATGTATACGAATATGGTATGTTAAATGATCATTTCGTCTAAAACTACGCTCACATAAGTCACACTTATAAGGTTTTTCACCAGTGTGAATACGCATTTGTTTTGTTAAATGAGCGTTAAGACTAAAACTACGCTTACATACGTCACACTTCTATTGAGACATTTTACATGACATAGTTCGTAACCTACATGCACCCTCGGGACGGAGCTAATACAAAGTTCCCCATTGTCTTTTGATCCGTATTTTTCATATCACATTAGAAAGTTTTTCGCCAGCGTGTGTACGAATATGGTTTGTTAAACGATCATTTCGTTTAAAACTACGCTCACATAAGTCACACTTATGAGGTTTTTCATCATTGTGTGTACGAATATGGCTTTTTAAATAATAATTTTGTCTAAAACTACGCTCACATAAGTCACACTTATAAGGTCTTTCACCAGTGTGAATACGCATATGTTTTGTTAAATGAGCGTTAAGACTAAAACTACGCTTACATACGTCACACTTAAAAGGTTTTTCACCAGTGTGTGTTCGACTATGTTGGATTAAATTACACTTGTAACTAAAACAACGCTGACATACATCACACTTATAACGTTTTTCACCAGTGTGTACTCGAATATGATTCGTAAGATCACTCTTTTGATTAAAACTACTTTGACATAAAACACACTTATGAGGTTTTTCACCATTGTGTATACGAATATGGTTAGTTAAATGATCATTTCGTCTAAAACTACGCTCACATAAGTCACACTTATAAGGTTTTTCACCAGTGTGTATACGAATATGGTTTGTTAAATGATACTTTCGTCTAAAACTACGCTCACATAAGACACACTTAAAAGGTCTTTCACCAGTGTGAATACGCATATGTTTTGTTAAAACAGCGTTTAGACTAAAACTACGCTTACATACGTCACACTTGTAAGGTTTTTCACCAGTGTGTGTTCGACTATGTTGGATTAAATAACACTTGTAACTAAAACAACGCTGACATACATCACACTTATAACGTTTTTCACTAGTGTGTACACGAATATGATTCGTAAGTTCACTCTTTTTACTAAAACTAGTTTGACAAAAAACACACTTATGAGGGTTTTCATCATTGTGTGTACGAATATGGTTTGTTAAATTAACATTTAGACTAAAACTTCGCTCACATAAGTCACACTTATAAGGTTTTTCACTGGCGTGTATTGGAGTATGTTTTGGTTTCTTCGCAACGGTCGCCCCTGTGATTAAAAAGCTAGTTATTACAATGTTGGAAGAAGAAACATGCACACGAATCAAAATAATAGCATTTCGCAAGTTTTAAGCTATTGCATAGTTTTTATCGTGGGCTTTGAGCGCGGCGACCGAATCAAGAAATTCCGTAACGAAAAAAACCTAACACAAGTCACTTCCCGGTCTGTCTGTCCCTATGTATGCTTAGATCTTTAAAACTACGCAACGGATTTTGATGCGGATTTCTTTTAAAAATAGAGTGATTCAAAAAGAAGGTTTATATGATACAGGGTGATTGGAAGATGGGTGCAAAGCTTTAAGGCGAAGATAGTTCAGACAATTTAGAACCATTTAAGCCATGGTTGTCTTAGACGAAGTCTTACCAAATATTTTTAACCAAATTTTTAAGTTTTTTTTCGGAAATTCTCAAAATTTAATGTAAACTGCATAATTATGGCCAAATTGAATGATAAATGAATTCATTTTTTATTTATTTAATTAAAGTAATGTGTAAGCAATCAAGAAAAACATGTTTTAGGCTTCTGTGTCATTAGACATTTTTTTTACAGACATTTAAAGCTCAGAAAAAATAAAAAATTGTACAATACGTCTTTTAAACCTTATTAAAAAAAAGACGGAGGGTGCTTTTTTGTTCAAACCTTTTTGAAAACATGCTTGATAATCGCTCTTTCTTTTGAGGTATCATTTATGCGGATATCTTACAAATTATTGAAATTAGGGCCTACAAACCAATTTGAGGGAGAAAATTTTTATTTTAGGCAGACTAATTAAAACAACATTTGAATTAAAATTATTTATTTTTCATGTTCAAAATGACGGCCGTGATTCCTAATACAAGCACGGCCCCGTCTTCTAACTTCTGTAGTCGTTATTTTCAACATCATCTCCTGCTTCATTGTCTCAAACGCTGAATTAATTTAAAGACCGTAAGGATATTGTGAGCCTCTCCGTTGAGCGAACAGTAGAAATTGCCTGTATAGAATTGGAGCAGTTTATTGTATTAAGTGTGTACAGACCACCATCAGGATTGTATGACTGCTTTGAAAAGGTCATGGATGAAGTATTACACAAGATTAGTAACTCAAACAAGTCTATTATTGCTTGCGGGGATTTTAATGTTAATTTATTAGAAAACTCAGGTTCTTGTAGTAAAATAATAAGTCTATTTCAGTCCTACAATCTTGTAAACCTATTTATGGATCCCACAAGAATAACCCCTACTAGTGCCACATGCCTTGATAATATTTATACTGATGTTATACCAAGCCACAAAGAAATTATTAATTTACTAGATTCTGATCATTGCGGGCAACAGATTACTTTTCAAAATCAAAATAAAAAACTGAGTAAAAGAGGTATCACTGTTAACCCCAAAACTGCAGTTCGCCTAGAAGCCTTTAAAGGCAAACTAGTTCAGAAATTGCCACTTTTATCTATTAATGGTGGTCCCAATCATCTATATGATGAGTTTTTTAAGACATATTGTAATGACTTTAATTCGACTTTTATTCCCCGGACTATCTCAGTTAACAGTAACGTATCTTTCAGTGATTGGGCGACCATTGGTATTCATAAAAGTAGAACACGGCTTTATGAGCTGTACAATGAAAGGGCTTTTGTCAACACTGCTGAATTTAATTTGTATGTTAGAAATTATTCGAAATTATTTAAAAAAGTCTGTTGGATGGCCAAGTCGCGTTATTTGAGTTCTAAGATTAAAAATAGTAGTAATGTTATTAAAACGACTTGGAATATTATTAATAGTGAAACGGGAAGGTCTAGTAAACGAAATAATGACTACAGCCTGTCTATCAACGACAACATAATAAAATCAGACTCACAAGTCGCTGCGGCTTTTGAAAATTTCTTTTCAGATATTCCTGTTTCAACTACAAAATCCCTAAACTCATCACCTTCTGTTGCTGAGTCTTTGCTTATTGAAAATGTTAATGTTTGCGATTCGGAATGTCATTTTGAACATATTACTTGTAAAGATATAATTAAAACCTTCCACACTTTAAATGTAAAAAAGACTGCAGATCTGTGGGGTAATTCTGTAGAAGTCGCCAAGTCTATTATTTACATTGTAGCACCTACTTTAGCTCTTATATTTAATAATTGTATTGAGTGTGGGGAGTTTCCTGATCTTATGAAGAATAGTAAAATAATACCTTTATTTAAATCTGGTAGTACATCAGACCCCACTAACTATAGACCTATTTCAGTACTACCTACGTTCAGTAAAATTTTTAAGAAATTAATTTTAGATCAGTTGCAACGATTTTTTAATAAACATAAATTATTACATACCAAACAGTTCGGTTTTACAAGGGGTCGTTCAACTACCGATGCCGGTGTTGAACTCCTAGGACATATTTATAATGCATGGGAAGATAAATGCGATGCTTTGGGCATCTTTTGTGATTTATCTAAAGCATTCGATTGCGTTCTTCATGAAACTTTAATCAGGAAACTCCGCCACTACGGGATCCGGAACAGAGCTCTGGATCTTCTTACTTCATATTTGAGTAATAGGATTCAGAGTGTCGATGTCAATGGAAAAAGGTCTCCCGGATCTATCGTAACAATGGGAGTCCCACAGGGCTCAATTCTTGGTCCTTTTTTGTTTCTTATTTATATTAATGACTTGCCTTACCTTATAAAAGATAATCATAATATAGTTTTATTTGCGGATGATACTTCACTTTTGTTTAAACTTAAACGTCAGCAAGTGGATACTGACGATGTTAACACTAGAGTGCACGCGCGGGCTACATATGTAACCCAGGGTGTAATATTGCCGTATATAATTTTTGTTTGCCGCGCTACAGCGCAATCGTCTAATGTATTCCTCAAGCATTACCCCCCGCTCCCGCCAGTAGCGTGCCGACTCCCGCGGCTCACGGACGTCTGCAAAAATCGCCCTTGAAGTTGGTGGGCTACGCCTGTAGCCCGCGCGAGCGTTGGAGGAAATTAAGTGTTTAGTGTGCAAGTGGTGAAATTGAGGTAATTATGAAACATTTGTTGCAGTATTACTACAAAACGTACTGTTAATTAATTTTTAAGTGTTTGTTGTTTGTATTTATGGGTTTTTCATGTATCTTTATTCTGTTTTGTTCACTTTTTAGATGGCGGGTAACTCGAACAGATTGTGCGACCAAATACAAAGATGGCTGCTGGAGGATAATGAAGACGACGACGACATTTCGAGCGAAAGTGAGGAAGGCGGAGAATCCATGGAACAAAGTGGCCCGCTTGGATCTCCTCACCATTCTGATACGGAACAAGATGGCGAAGAAGACGAGGACGAAGATGAAGACGTGCCTCTATCGACTTTGGCTTCCTATCAGTCTCGTAATGGTACAAAATGGAGCAAGATTGCACCGCCCACTTCAAGAACCAGATCTCACAACATTTTAGTCCGTCCACCAGGCCCAGTAGGTGTAGCAAAAGACGCTAAAACGGCTCTCCTATCATTCCTGCTGTTTTTTGACGCTGATATTTGGAACGTGCTTGTTGATTCAACAAATATTTATATTGATATCATAAAAAGCAAATACCAAAGAGACAGAGATGCGTCTCATACCGACGTGATAGAAATCAAGGCACTTATAGGTATTTTATTGGTGATTGGAACTTGCCGTGCGGGGCGAAGAAATCTGAAGGACTTCTGGGATAACTCAAAAGGTACTGGCATTGAAGTGGTGTATACAACTATGTCAGAGAGCCGATTCCGATTCCTACTGCGCGCCCTCCGCTTTGATGATGTAAGAGATAGGCAAGCTCGTCAACAAAACGACCGACTAGCTGCTATACGTCAAATTACGAGTATTATGTTACATAACTGTAAGAAATATTATACTCCAAGCGAAAACCTTACTATTGACGAACAATTAGTAGCGTTCAAGGGACGTTGCGCGTTTGTGATGTACATGCCAAACAAGCCCGCCAAATTTGGCATAAAAATCGTTATGGTGGTGGATCTCAAATACCCATATGCCTATAATTTTGAAATCTACGTGGGGACGCAACCAGAAGGACGCTTTCGGGAATCGAATAAAGTGTCTGACATCGTAAACCGAATTTTGAGTCCATTATTCGGCCTAGGATGTAATGTAACTATGGATAACTGGTTTACTAGTGTGCCTACATGCAAAGAACTATTGGCTCATAAGATTACAACCGTAGGAACACTAAAAAAAAATAAACCAGAGATACCTGAACTGTTCAAAACTACACAAAACAGAGAAATAAACGGATCCATTTTCGGATTTCAGCCTGATTGCACACTAGTCAGCTATGTGCCAAAACGAAATAAGGTAGTATTGTTATTGTCTACCCTCCACAATGATGATAAAATTGATGCCGCGACTGGCGATGCTAGAAAACCTGAAATCATCACATTTTATAATCACACCAAATACGGCGTCGACATTTTTGATAAAATGTGTAGACAATACGATGTTTCTCGTAACAGTCGCCGATGGCCTCTCACATTGTTTTACAATTTTGTAAACATGGCGGGCATAAATGGCCTGGTGATATATCAGATGAATAATCCTCAAATGAAAGTGATCCGTCGTCAATACCTTCTAGAAGTCGGATTTGAACTTGCAAGACCTTCTATTGAGCGTCGTATATCCCAACAAAATATACCCAGAGGTATTAAACTGAAAGGCAGACTACTTCTAGGATTGGCAGAACAACCCCTGCAACAAAATATGCCTATTCGGGGAGGAGTTGGTCGGTGTGCTTTTTGCAGTAGGGCTCGCGACCGTAGCACGCGCAAGCAATGCAGCAAATGTATGAGGCGTATTTGTAGCGAACATCAGGCAGTCGTGTGTCCGGAATGTATGCCAACAGACTGATTTATTACCCGTTACTTTGATAATAAATTCAATTAGATTAAAATAAACGCATTTTGTGATAAATATTACGTTCCTAAATGAAAATAAGACTAAGAGAACTTAACCCTTCCAAATATTTGTTGATTTTTAGATGTGTATGTTTAAGTTTCAAATTATAATAAAGAATCTAAATTTTGTTGATTTTATGAGCCATTTTGATAAAAATAAATATGTTTAGTAATTATATGCTGTGTTTTACTCATTTTTTTGCCTTAATCAGAGAAATAATTGACCCATAAGTGGCCTACACCTGTAGCCCGCGCGTGCGCTTAAGGAGTATTTATGGGCGCGTGCACTCTAGTGTTAATAGCGCGATCTCAAAAGTAGTTCACTGGTTCAATGTAAATAATTTGCTTCTTAATGAAAAAAAAAACCAAATGCGTTAAGTTTACGCTACCTCACGTTAGGCAAGTGAAAACGAATGTGTTGGTGAAGGGCGAAGAATTGAATCCTGAAGATAGCACTGTATTCTTGGGCCTAACTTTGGATACTAAGCTTCAGTGGGGCCCGCATATAGATAAATTGTCGAAAAAGCTAAGCTCCGCTGCATACGCTGTTAGAAAAATTCGGAATTTAACTGACATAGAGACAGTCCGTTTATTTTGCCTACTTTCATAGTGTAATGTCGTACGGTATTCTGTTGTGGGGAAATGCCGCCGACATTCAGACTATCTTTGTCTTGCAGAAAAGGGCTGTTCGATCAATTTATAAATTAAGCCCGAGACACTCAGAGAGAAATTTAAAGAAATTAATATAATGACTGTGCCTTCACAGTATATTTTTGAAAATCTTTTATATGGCCATAAGAATATTAAATTGTTTAAAAAATTCAGTGATATCCATAATATAAATACTAGGAATAAACACAAATTTATTGTACCTTCAACAAGGCTCAAGAAAATAGGTGGCTCATTCAGATATCAATGTATACGCTTTTATAATAAACTTCCAAGCCATTAAACGTAAGTTGTGCCAGAAAGCCTTTTACACTGTTAAAGATTATATCGAGGACAAAAAAGCTTGGGATTAAGCTGCTCCAATTTTTAATTTTTATTTTTAAATTATTATTGTACTGAATGATATTTTTTATTTTTATTATTAATTACTTTCCTTTTTTTTATTAATTTTTTATTGGGAATATACACTTTGACATTTTGATTATTGCTTATACACTTTGACATTTTGATTATTGCTTATACACTTTGACATTTGATTATTGTTTACACTATGACATGAATATATACTTTCAGAAGTATAATATTATTATTATTATTTAAGTGATTTTGAATGTGAGGACTATGTAGGTGATGTTGGTTTTTTTTTTATATCATTATATATTTTTTTTATTCATTCCATTTTAATGATAATCTGGCAGTTTGAGTACTTAATGCGGCCTACCAATATGTCCATTCTTTAGTATTGTTCGTCGAATCTTTGTGCTCCTTATGTTCTGAGTTGAGCTGCAAGATTACTGACAAATGCGTGCATTGACTGGACAGGTCCACTCAATCTGTATGGTTCTTTCCTCAAAAGACCATTTCAGACACCCCCATGTACATGGTCCTCAAATGATCAGACCGGGACTATTTCCTGATTTTATATACACATTGACATTGATTAATTTTACTTATACAATGACATGAATATTTACTTTTAAGTATTATATTGTTTTAATTACCTATTGTAAATGTGAAGACGAAGTGGGTGTTCTTTTTTTTTGGTTACCTTTTCTTCTAATTTAATTTTTTACATTGTCTGGCAGTTTGAGTAATTTGTGCGACCTTCACAAATGTCCTTTCTTTGGTATTGTTCGTCGAATCATTGACCTCCTTAAGTTCTGAGTGAGGCTGCATGATTACTGACAAATGCGTGCACTGATTGGACAGGTCCACTCAAGCTGTGTGTTCTTTCCTTAAAAGACCACTTCAGACACCAATCCACATGGTCTTCACATGATCTGATCAAGATTATGTCTGGACTTTAAAAGAGACTGTGACCTCTGAGTTTGTTTCAGCGTTTCTTCTCAGAGTAGTCAGATAGGAAATGCCGAACTCATCTAGTTTAAAAAAAAATGATTGACGTGTAAAAGTGTTTGTACAAACCTACTTGCAAAAATAAAGTCATTTATTTCATTTATTCATTTCATTGTATCAATTCTTCTCTAGTGTTTATTTCTATGTTGTTATACACCAGTTCCTTGGCCCGGCCCCACACGAAAAAGTCCAACGGGGTCAGATCTGGGGAGCGAGCGGGCCAAGGGATGGGTCCATCCCTGCCGATCCAGCTATCAGGAAAGCAATTGTTGAGGTGTTCCCTTACATTTAAAGTCCAATGCGCTGGACAGCCGTCTTGCTGAAAGATGACTGTTCGGTCTCTTTCGAAGATCGGGACACCTGATTCCTCTACCAGCAGTGGTAAATCAATTTGCAGAAATTGCAAATAATTTTCGCCATTCAATGGATCAGGCAAAAAGTGGGGCCCAATCAATGTTCTGCCAATTATTCCAGCCCATACATTCACAGAGAATTTTATCAGAAATGACACCTGCTTCTTAAAATGTGGATTGTTGTCTGCGTCGGCCCATTCATGGATGTTGTGAAAGTTTGTAATACCTTCCCTTGAAAATTTACTTTCATCCGTCCACAAGATTGATTTCAGAAACCACGCATCTTCGATGTCTCTGTTGAGGAGGAAACGGCAGAACTGAATTATTCTTTGAGGATCTTGCTCTACTAGACCTTGCACACTCCTGCCATGGAATGGATACTTATCATTTTGGTGCATTGTATGCCACACCTCCCATTGAGAAATGATTAAATTTCGAGCTACTGCTCTAGTACTGGTAGTAGGATCCGCTTGAAATGCTGCTAAAATGTCTTCGTCGACGGCAGTTTCGTGTCTGCCCGGGTTGACTCCAGGTTCCACGCGGTGAAACCCATCTTGGGCAAGACGACGACACGTGTTGTAAAACACTCGGACATTCGGTATCCTGCGATTCGGATAGCGCTCTTGATACATCCGTCGCGCCAAAGATCCATTGCCGTCTGCTCTACCGTACATAAACACGATATCCGCATATTCTTGATTGCAAAAAGTAGCCATAGTCACTTAACAATTAAGAAAAACGGCGTAGGAGCGCACTAAATGTCAACTCAACACAATTAAGTCAAAAATCAACACGTGCAGGAGCGCGAGGCTACGACTGGACACGGTGAAACAAAAAAGTTCAAAACTAACGCAAACAACACGTGCAGGAACGCAAACGTGTAGCCCACAACTGAACACGGTAAATTGTGAATCAACACGACAACGTCCACTCACAAGGGCAGTAGTTTGACTAATAAGTAAAAGATGTAACGGCTTCATCACAGACCGATTGACCCTGACTAAAGAAAAACGACTTTGTTGCCTCAGTAACTAAGACCATTTTGCTGTAAAAACCAACTCTTATCGCTTTTTGCTATTCATTGGGCGTTCTACCTGGAAATGCCGTCGCACCGCGCTCGGTGGCCATTCTTTAGAGAATCCCCTCAATGGGTTCCCCTCAATTGGTTCCTGCATGTGCCAAAAATTCTTAGAATTGAACAATGTTATCATTTCGAGCACATAAAGTATTCTTTTAAGCAAAAATTTTGTGTTTTGTTAGACTGCCTAAAATTTAAAATTTCTCCCTCGAATTGGTTTGTAGGTCCTAATTTCAATAATTTGTAAGATATCCGCATAAATGATACCTCAAAAGAAAGAGCGATTATCAAGCATGTCTTCAAAAAGGTTTGAACAAAAAAAGCACCCTCCGTTTTTTCTTTAAATAAGGTTTAAAAGACGTATTGTACAAATTTTTTATTTTTTCTGAGCTTTAAATATCTGTAAAAAAAAATGTCTAATGACACAGAAGCCTAAAACATGTTTTTCTTGATTGCTTACACATTACTTTAATTAAATAAATAAAAAAATAATTCATTTATCATTCAATTTGGCCATAATTATGCAGTTTACATTAAATTTTGAGAATTTCCGAAAAAAAACTAAAAAATTTGGTTAAAAAAATTTGGTAAGACTTCGTCTAAGACAACCATGGCTTAAATGGTTCTAAATTGTCTATACTATCTTCACCTTAACACTTTCAGTGCCAGATTGAAAAAAGAATTATTCAAAAGTACACTCTATTCACACCTAGCTTATTTTTGTGATATGCACCCGTAGGCGGGTGCTCGGCATGGTCGCAAGATACATAACTACTTATACGTAGGACTCGGATGCGAGTTGTCGGCATGCGAACGAATTATCGTTCGACCCGGGAGCCGGGTGCTCGGCACTGAAAGTGTTAAAGCTTTGCACCCATTTTCCAATCACCCTGTATAACATGCATAATATAGTAAAGAAACGCTGATAATTTTAGGAATTTCTAATGAGATGTCATAAATAAACACATTTTTTTGCGCTTACATTGCGAACGCTGGCTAAACCCTACGAAATAGATCAAAATAATGTACTACAGTATTGTACACCTTAAAAAGGTCTACAAAAAAGTCCGCGATGATATATGTCTATCTCTTAGGGATAGATAACCCACAATAAGCATTTTTTATCCTATACTTTTTACGAGAAATAAGGGCTTATTTACGAAGCGATTTTAAGCAATACAGCATTAATCCTTATCCAATTAAGTACCTTAAATACATTTTGCATTTAATATAGATCAATATGGCCCTTTACAGCATGTAATTTAAATGAAGATCTTAGAAAATATCAGAGATTTTAAAAGCGGGGGCAGAGCAGCCGGCGGGTCGAAACTACCTGCTCCTCAGCTCGCGGGCCGCCCGGGTAGGGCGGCCCGCGAGCTTAAATTCGTACCTATGCGGGCTTAAATTACACTACTACTAATTCGGAAAAGTAATCAGTTCCCCCGTCCCGTACATCCGCTGGCAGCGGTCGGGTAGTATTTTTTTTCTGGGTGGGAAATCATCAAATGACGTCTCCCGCTCTGGGTGGAGCGGAAGAGCAGGTCAGACTTTTACTGACTAAAACCCACCCATGTTCCTTCAGTTGCCCATACGCCACGGTATCTCTTTCGAACAAATCTCGCGACCCTGGCAGGCATCGGTCCTAGGAGACCCCTTCAGTTTAGTTGACATCTCTTTGAGGCGCGCGTGGAACACAACACGCCGTCGACACGGGCCTGGTCCAAACCCCTATAACATAGAACATAGACTTGTTTGCATACCTATACGTTAACTAGCTCAAACTTACTTATCGTCTCACTGTGTCTTTGTATCTTATGTAGTACTTCTTGCTCTTCTTTCACTTTAGGTTTAAACGTCAATAAAGGTAAATCATCTTCCGAATCTGCCTCAGAATGGTGTGGGGATGTATTGGCTATGTCTAGATAGCTATTGTCAAAATTTTCTGGTTCGAGCTCTGTAAACAAACAGAAACAGTCAACTGTATTATTACTCTTCTACATCAAGTAGCAACGCCGTGGACCGACAAAACATTGTAATTTCTTCTTTTTTTTTAATAATAATAATAATTTTATTTCTGTCACAAAAGTACTTTTAAAACTTACATATAGATGCTTTGAGCAATATTTCACGAAAAGTTTTAGCATCTGGAGCCGAACTAGGAGGAACCTGTATTTCAGCTTACAGCGCCAACCCCCTCGAGTTACATTAAATTAGTTTTCTTAAATGCTTGCATTTTACAATTCTATTCAATATTTTGTACTCTTATAAACTTATGCTATGTAATAGTGATCTGTTCCTCTCTGTGTAGGTTATGCTAGGTGAATGAGTGTGAGAGCACCCTCTCACACTCAGGTTAGGTGTGAGTGTGATACGTGAGAGTTTATGAGGAGACATGTTAATGACTGAGATACGGTTATTTGAATATATATAATAATGTATGTGAATCTTACTGTCTAACTTCATACGATTAGAAGCTGCTCCGTCTCGTCATAAGTGAGACTTTGTAGGTATTCCAATACTTTTCTCTTGCAACCATCCTTATTGAGTGGATATATGTTTAGAAGTTTATTAATTTTGTTGTAGATATAGCGGCCGAGAGAATTAATGAATTTTGTTATAAATTTTGTGTTAGAAGGTCTTTGTTGTGTGCAAGCCATGTAATTTCTGCGTTTATGTAAAATTTGGGGGTTGTAATTTATTTGTGTGTTGCATTGTGATTATTTTTAGTAAAAATAATTGTCTCACGGTTAGTACACCACATAATTGATAAAGTAAGGTAGTAGAGAAAAGTATTGGTTTGTATGTACTTACCTTAAGTATTGCACGTTTGGCAACCTCAATAGATTTGAGTATAGTTTTTGGAGCACCTTACCATACGGATATACAATACGTTATGAGTGACTGGCAGAGAGCAAAGTATATATAAGGTGTATCTATTCATACACGAAATATTTTAAGAGGTACACCTGTAGCACTCAAAACAAAATAAGGGCCACTTTTATTTTTCAGAATAATTTAATTCTTGTGAAGTTTACGATGCTGGGGGTATTTAAATTAAATGTAACAACTATTTTTTTAATGAAATAAAATTACTATTAAGAAGATTAAATAAAAAATTAATGACTTAATCATGTTTTTTAGATTTCTCCATATTTACGAATATTTAAACATAAACATTAAAATTAATGTTCAGTCTCAAAATTACAAAATGTACAGTTGCTTTTTATGGGGTTAGCAACGAGTATGTCTTCCCCTTTTTTAAAACACCATGGAAGCCTCGAAAGCAAGCTCTCAATAAGGTGCAGGCAAGGGAAGGCTCCCAACACCTTTTCCGGAGGTCAATCCACTGGCGCTGGACGCGTATGTCTTCTAGAGCTGCTCTGACTCGCCGTTTCAGCTGGTCCCAAAGGTGTTCGATCGGATTTAGGCCGGGGCTGTTGGCAGACCATGGCAAAACCTGAATATTGGCTCTCTCTATGGTCATGGTCGTTCGAGCTACGTGCGCTCGTGCATTATCCTGTATTAGGATGAAGCCGTCGTCTGTTCGTTATGAAAATGAGATACCATGGGGCCTGAGAACATGTTCGATGTAACATTCTACTGCTATTGTACCCACGTTCAGAAAAAAAGGTCGGTTTTGCCTTGTAAGCTGATTTCGCCCCAGACCAAAACATTGTGTTGGCGAAGCCCAATAAAACAAGCTATACCTAGTTAATATTAATGTTTCTTTGTTGTTGTGGGCGAAGCCCAATGAGACTAGCTAACTTTTAACACTAACATCTCCTCGCTATTTTATTAGGTAACTCCGGTATAGCCTCTGTAAAATACCTAAACAAATACCTATACTGTTCTTTGATAAAAGTAGTAGATTTCCATGAAGATCCTTACATAAATACCAATGCATGTTTATAATCACGTGTATTACCATTGTCTTAACCTTTTAAATGCTAATTAACCTGTAATTACCTGTAAAAATAATTTGTTGGAGTCTAATTAGTCTGTAATGCCTGTGTCATGTTTGTTTAACACTAATTAGCCTGTAGTTACCTAACTCATTGATTGTAAAGCACTAATTAGCTGTAATTAGGTATGAATATACCTAAAATATCTTATGTAGTTCGTACATGATTGTGAAAGTAGCGTATGTTCCACTAAGACGAGCCATATTGATAGTCCAATAAAAAGTCTTAGTACGAGATCCGGCTGCAGGATTAGTGCGCTCATCGGTTTTTTGCTGAAAATCGATTTTTTATGAATATTTTTAATTAGGAAAATATATATTTACCAGCACGCATAGCATGACCACCGTAGAAAGGAGTTTTGTCGACGGACGATTAGACAAAGTAACGTTTCGGGTACACAGTACGACAGCAGCAAAGTAGAAAAAACCGGCCAAGTGCGAGTCGGACTCGCGCACCGAGGGTTCCGTACAAACCTGTAGGTATCCTCGGTTTATGTATAAGGTTTATGCTTATGAAATTAAATGTTTTTTTTTTTTTAATTTTTGTATTTGAGTTGATTAAATGAAAGGTAAATTGCGGTTTACGATTTATGACGTATTAAAAAAAAAACTACTTACTGGATCTCGTTCAAACCAATTTTCGGTGGAAGTTTACATGGTTATGTACATCGTATATTTTTTTGAGTTTTATCATTCTCTTATTTTAGAAGTTACGGGGGGGGGGACACACATTTTACCACTTTGGAAGCGTCTCTCGCGCAAACTATTCAGTTTAGAAAAAAATGATATCAGAAACCTCAATACCATTTTTGAAGACCTATTCATAGATACCACACACGTATGGGTTTGATGAAAAAAAAATTTGAGTTTCAGTTCTAAGTATGGGGAACCCCAAAATTTTTTTTTTCTATTTTATTGTAAAAATATTGATGTGGTTCACAGAATACATCTACTTACCAAGTTTCAACAGCGTAGCTCTTATAGTTTCGGAGAAAAGTGGCTGTGACATACGGACGGACGGACAGACATGACGAATCTATAAGGGTTCCGTTTTTTGCCATTTGGCAACGGAACCCTAAAAAGTCAACTGCACTTTTGATGTGAAACATCTATAGGCGACGGTAAACCTAAATTTTGGCGTGGTGAGCGTGGCCACGCACAGTGGCCCATACTGAAAATTAGTGGACTTAGGCAACAAAGTTTCAATATCGATGCGATTTCTTTTTTATGTGATAACTAGCTTTTGCCAGCGGCTTCGCCCGCGTGGAGGTCGGAAATTATCCCGCGGGAACATACTACCGGGATAAAAAGTAGCCTATGTCCTTTCTCAGGCTCTAAACTATCTGTGTGCCAAATTTCATTTAAATCGGTTCAGTAGTTTTAGCAGGAAAGCGAGACAGACAGACAGACAGACCGACAGACAGACAGAGTTACTTTTGCATTTATAATATTAGTTTAGACTAGCTTTTGCCAGCGGCTTCGCCCGCGTGGAGGTCGGAAATTATCCCGCGGGAACATACTACCGGGATAAAAAAGTAGCCTATGTCCTTTCTCAGGCTCTAAACTATCTGTGTACCAAATTTCATTTAAATCGGTTCAGTAGTTTTAGCAGGAAAGCGAGACAGACAGACCGACAGACAGAGTTACTTTCGCATTTATAATAAATTAGTGTGGAAGTGTGGATTTAGATAGATTAACATATAATTAATACGTTATTTTTTTATTATACCATATTTATTTCTTTTCGTAAAGCATGTTTTATAAATATTACCTTTACATTTTTTTTTTGTTTTGCCTTGTGTCGCAGGTTCGCTAGGTTCAGCTACAGTTCTCAAGGTTAACCCTTGTATGGGTGACCAATTAATTTTTGTGTGGCGTTTTGTCGCAGGTTCGCAAGGTTAAGCTTCACTTCGCAAGGTCAGCCTTTGGATGGGTGACCATGTAATTTTTGTTTTGCCTTGTGTCGCAGGTTCGCTAGGTTAAGCTATACTTCTCAAGATCAGCCTTTGGATGGGTGACCATTTAGTTTGTGTGGCAAAATCTGTTCACCCAGTCGAAAGTTATGAGGTAACAAACAAAAAAAAATACAGTCGAATTGAGAACCTCCTCCTTTTTTTGAAGTCGGTTAAATATAGGTAATTCTGAGTCGGATCATGTCGAAGAGTAAATTTTATAAAAAGTGCAGTTGACTCTTTCTACTTTGCTGCCGTCGTACTGTGTACCCGAAACGTTACTTTATCTATTCTTCCGTCGACAAAACCCTTATCTACGGTGGTCATGCTACGCGTGCAGGTTGCCTATCAAAATTTGGCCGCTAGAATTTTTAATTAAATTATTTTTAATTGATATATGGGAAAAAATTTCGTTCACTTGTTTTTTAAATAAAATAACGTCTACATCACGGAAATTTATATGAAGATTCTAAAAAATCACGGTTGCCGTTACACACCTGGCCGCACCTCTTCGCAGCCAGGTGTAAACAGTTATGATTTCGATACATTTATACGTTCATAACGTTTATTTATTAATCATATATCAAATTGAAGCGAATTTTTTTCTATTTGTTATCATATATGGTTGCCTAATTAAATCCGTCCGCAAATAAGGGTTGCTGGCTGTTAAAAATGATAAATATTTAAGGTAGAGTGAAAGAGAGTTAGTGCGTAACATCATTTGTCGGACGAGGATAGCGAAACCAAAATTTATGCAGTCCAAGAGTTTACGTGCCTTATGTATGGACTCCCAAAGTGTCAAAGTGTAAATGCCGCAAGACTTATATTATTTAACTAAATGTACGCTTCAAAACAAAATAATGAACAATTTATGAAAAGAATGAACTTTTTGGCTAGGTTTGGACTCAACGCACATTCCACCGTGCTGGAAATCTTTGAAACAAAAATTGTTGCGGACAATCTTTGTTAATTAGATGTGGTTAAATGCCACTGAACTGGAATGTATCAAGTTCAGCCCGGAAAATAATGTCTGGCTGCTATTAGATGGTTTTCTAAAACCAACATGGTTCCTGGGAGACTTAACTCCAACGCAAGTTAAGAGTGTGCTATGTGATTTCATGAACAAATCTTCCCATAATGACGACGATTCTGATATTTGTAGCAATGAAAGTGATAGTTCCGATGATAGTGTAACTGAAAGCTCCGATGGTTCAGATTTTTAAATAAGAGTTACGGAAATATAATATACATTTTTAATTTGCTCAAATGTTTCACTTTTTTTTCATATTCATATTCATTTATTTATTGTTTGTCACAGGTGAAAATACAGTTCTTATAATTAGCATGATAGTGTCACTGAAACATACCCATAGGGTGTACAATATTTGTCTGTTACTCAATGTTATCGGCTATGTTAAAAATAATTAATAATAAAACAGACACTCTCTCTCGTTATTGTCCATTGCATTGGTTGGAACCACATTTTAACATTCGTTATTGTGTTTAAGATGTCAATTTTTTGCCGACCTCATCTTACATTTTCTTAATAGAGATAATGATTACGGTCATGCAGTTTACATTAAATAAAAAAAAAAAAATACATGTAGCAGACGATTAAATACTTGAAGGAAATCTAATAAAAGGCCCTAGGGGTATAAGCATAGTGAATTTGCCCTTGAAAGATATTAGCACGATACTTAGAGGGTTTTTAGGTATCAACAAGATAATAATATCCTGAAAGTTTCAGATCTCTAACCCATTTGGTTTTTGAGAAAAAGAAAAAAAAGAAAAATCTGACAAAATCAGAAAAAAATAATTTTCTCAAGAACGCGTGAATCGATTGATTTGAATTTTGGATATGTTTTGGAGGCTGATAGTAGCTTCTAGGAAAAAAATTAACACCTTTAACGGTTGATAAGAACCTTGAAAAAAATTGCACTTTTTTTTTAATTTCTATTTTTAACTATGATACATTTTGGGCACAATTATGAAACTATTTTTTTCGAATTCCTCATTCATTTTTCTATAGACTTACATGCTTCTAAGATTTTAAAAAAAGGTACGCCATATTGCAAAAAAATAAAAACCATTTTTTGTGCAAATATTTACTTTACGTATTTTAAGCCTGCATCTTTATTTGTGTCGCTCGTTTATGTCTTTTATTCTTATTTAAAGTAGGCATGTCTAGACCAATAGTTAAATCTTAAAATATCAGTGAATTTCAACTAAAATATTATAAACATTGTACGCACGGCGACAAATCAAAATCTTTCAAGGGCAAATTCACTATGCTTATACCCCTAGGGCCTTTTCAAACATTACTTTCACAATAAAATTTTCTTTTACTTAAGTCACCATGGTTTTAATTTTTAATTTTTTAAATTAATATTAAATATATTCAATCAATTTTATTTTTATGTTGTAATTTTTAAATTTGTCATTTTGAAAAGGAAGACATATTTTTTGGTGTATTTATTAAGTCGTCTCTGTTACTCCACGGTGGTTGAGAACACTAACATTCGACGCATGCGCAATGGCTTAAAAGCATCGCACAGCCGGCAATCGCTATTCTTGTTTGACAAATGATGTTACGCACTAACTCTCTTTCACTCTACCTTATATATTTATCATTTTAAACAGCCAGCAACCCTTATTTGCGGGCGGATTTAATTAGGCAACCATATATGATAATAAATTTAAAAAAAATAGCTTCAATTTGATATATGATTAATAAATAAACGTTATGAACGTATAAATGTATCGAAATCATACCTGTTCACACCTGGCTGCGAAGAGGTGCGGCCAGGTGCGCAACGGCAACCGTGATTTTTTAGAATCTATACTAATCTATACTAATATCGATACCGGAAATTTCAATTGTCGTAAAGGACATTCTGCCGAAAATGAGTTATATATATATTTGGAATCAGCGTCGCAAGCTCTATCGATTGGTATATTTAAAAAAATTCTATCTTTAAAAAAAAGCCCCTTACGACCTGGCTTTCCAACAGCTCTAGCGCGATTTTTTATACTATTTGGGATGTATCGTAAAAATAATTTTCAATAGGGGAGCGTAAAGTCATGTTTTAATTATTTAAGGGGTCGTAATCCTCATTTTTGCATTAAACTTTTTATACGACATTCTTAACCACATAATAAAGATATAGTCTTAACCCTTACGACCAAATCTATGCTTTGTTTTAACTTACGTAATTAGGGCGTAAAGGACGTTTGCAATATTGTGTCTGGTATATACGCGTGAGAACAAAAAGATTTTTTTTTTTTTTTTTTTGTATGGGTGAAAACACTTAAAGTTAATTTATTTGAAACTGAATGGAACTGAAGGGCTGATGCTCACAAGAGGTATTGTACCATACACGGCGATCAAGGTGACATCAAATTCATATACCTTTCAGTGCCGCTTCGCGCGTACCAAATTTTTTGAATTTTCGATACGTGATTATTCAAATCTTTGACATGGTCAAACGAAGTTGAGCATCGATTTACTTGTACTGTCGTTAGTTAATAGCTTATTAATGACTTTTTTAATGAGAATAATTAAATACGATATTGATCAAATACTTTTTTTTTACAAAATTGCATAATCAGTGATTATGCAATGATTATGACAATCACGCTGATTAACAAGTGACTAAAAACTGATGTTACTAAGTCCCTCATTTGTTAATCACCGTGACTATGGCTGAGTTATAATGACACGCCCTTCCGCTCCACCCAGAGCGGCAGACGTCATTTGATGATTTCCCAAACACAAAAAAAGACCTCTAACTTATTCATTTCCGTAGGAGTTGCTTTACATATATCACAAGTCGGAGATGAGGTATTTGATAGATGGGAAGTGATTTTGCCATCAGTCATGGTCGTAGGCATCGAGTGCTTAACAGAATGGCCTCCCATAATAGAAGGCTGCAGGTCTTCAATCTCGTTTCCAATCGTAGCCTGTTCTTCAACTATGTTCAACCTGTTTTCGTTTGAAAACTTAAAATATAATGGTCTGCAGAACATTGTGAAAGATGGCTCTGGATTCTCCCATATCACTTCTTCGCCACAAACTAAGCGCAGGGGCTCAAACGAACATATAAAAATGCTAGAATCGTCATCCTCTGCCAAAGTTTGCTTTTACAAACTGTGCCCTGAAGCACCATCAAAACCCCACTTGAATATAAGTATACATTATTTGCCATGCAGTGAAGATTCTACACGAAAAAATATTCCAAGTCTAGCCACAGTTTTGTTCAAAATAGCTTGAAGTTTTACTTTAACCCCTCTTTCCGTGACTTCTATAGCATCTTTTGGCGGATAGCAGTTCTTCTTCGCTTCAAGGATAGCTGTATAAGAAGGATACAATGGTATTCCATCTTCTTTTGCACAATATATTAATGTTATATACTGCCACTTCGAAAGCTTCAATGAGGTCAAAATACTTAAAGCTTTATCAGCAGAATATATGGGCGTAGTTTTCTATGCCTTAAACAATTCCTTTATCTTTGTAGCTTCTTCGGGATGCTCCGAGACTAGTTTAATGATATCTGCTACATTCTTATTTTGTGCTTTTAAACCAGTTTCATGAGCATGACTTTCAGTTCTGTACGTTAGGAGCTCTTCCACTCTTCTGTAGCGGGCTTAGCTTCACAAATGGTTTTCTTAGACTCACAACTGATGTTGATGTTCCAACACTGCACGTTTCCGGTCCACAGGATGTTGATGCACCCTCATTTATAGCGAAGTCAGAACTGGAACATGGTTGCTGTTCTACTAACACCATAGAAGGGGTTATCTTTTCCCTCACGACCTCAGGCCATTTTATGTCCTTTTGCAGCTATGTCTCATACTTTTTGATGAATGTACGTCTCGTACGATTACGCGAGATCCATTTGTTCCTCAACGAGCACACATAAGTCTGACAGAATTGTTTCAATTCGTTCTTTTAATTTTTGACAAATCAACTTTATTCGCAAAAACTTCAAATAACATTTGAGGTTGTTAAAAAAAACTGGTGTTTGCCACAAACAGGAAAATGTCCAAATTGGTAACAACACCTTCCATCACAACACAATAAAATTATAAATATAACGTAATAGCGCAAAACATTTTGTTTAAATTTTGAATTCCTATTAGAACAATATTTTTACTACTTTTTTACTAAATATTTGAATAATAAATAAAAAATATTTTTAATTTCACTTGTTTTTACTACATATTGTAGGTATTTCTATTCAAAACTTTAGGTTTTTTGTTCCTTTTACCCCCTTAGTCTCTGGTTTAATTGACCTGTACTATCCAATGATAATCAAGATTAGTCCTTTACGACACATCTGACTTTATCATAACCAATTTTTCGTGGCTGTAAAGTACTTCAGTTAATTTTTTTTGGGCTGTAAAGGACTCTCATTTTCGTCAATAATTATGTTTGGTTTATTTTATTAATTTTTATGGATATAACACGAAAAAATAGTGAGGGTTTCTTTTGACATCATGAATATAGTACTTTGTTTGAAAAAGATATAAGTCAAAAACAATATTTTTTTTTGTTTTTTGGCTCTACTGAAAACTCGTGTTTTGTCCTTTACGACAATTGAAATTTCCGGTATCGTCGATATTATAAAGCTGAAGAGTTTGTTTGTTTGTTTGTTTGATTGAACGCGCTAATCTCAGGAACTACTGGTCCGAATTGAAAAATTCTTTTTGTGTTGGGTAGCCTATTTATCGAGGGAGGCTATAGGCTATGTAACATCACGCTACAACTAAGAGGAAAGCGGAGCAGTAATGAAAAATGTTGCAAAAACGGGGAAAATTTATTCCTTTTGAGAGTTTCCGTTGCGTGCGCTGCGTAAACGGTTAAAGTAACGCAAAAATCATGTATGACGGAATAGTTCCTTTTAAAAAGTTCTAAAAAAAAGTCCGCGAGAGCATATGTCTATCTTTTAAGGTTGACTCACTATAACTCAAAAGGAGCGAGCAGCAACGAAAAATGGACGAAAACTAGCAGGCAAATCGATGCGACGGGAAGGGTCAGTGAGCAAAGATTTGACGCGGACGAAGTCGCGGGCAGAAGCTATTCTTCATATAAATTGCCGTGATGTAGACGTTATTTTATTTGAAAAACAAGTGAACGAAATTTTTTCCTAAAAATGAATTAAAAATAATTTGATTAAAAATACTGGCGGCCAAATTTTGAAAGGCAACCTGGTAAATATATATTCTCCTAATTATAAATATTCATAAAAATTTGGTTTTCAGCAAAAAACTGATGAGCGCACTAATCTTGCAGCCGAATCTTAGACTATCTTGTTAATCAAATAAGCCTTGAACTCGCTTACACGTGTTTTGAAATTCTCGACAAGTCGAAACCTGTCCCTTTGGGAAAGTCCATTTTTCTCGCTCTCAATTGGCAGAGCGGCTAAAAAGTAAAGAAATGTATACGCTACTTGCAGTAGGCAACAAAAGTTATATAAGGGCCGAGCGTCTACTTTTGGATTAGTATTTTTACAAGTTTACACGAATCATCAAGTTACCACGTAGTGTTTGTGAAGTAAGTGGCTACGCTGTCCACTGCTTAGTCGTGATGTACCCTATAGGTATCTAGTTAGCCAGTCTTCAAGTGTAATATAGCTAGGATTTAATTGTGTGTACTGCTTATTCTGATTGCTGTGTACTATTTTTACAACCATTTGTGTGATTTCTGTGTAATTTCTGTGTGCCAAATATAACTCAATTACTACGATATTCTGACTGGTTTAATTTCACTCTTTCGTCAAGGGAACACCGTCACCCCCGCCTACAAGGCTACAACACCTGACTCCCGTTTTATTAACACATTGGGACCATCAAACCTGTCACGTTCATGTAAGGCTCTAAAAATCGTTCACCGTTTCTTCTCCACACTCCGACACGTCGATCGTCACTATAAAACTTGACCTTGCACTCATCCGCGAAGAGCACGTTACGCCATTCCTCCATCCCCCATTCAAAATATTGAGGCGAAAATCAGAAACGGTCTACACGCTGACTCCCGTTCAGTTTCGTTCGAATTATTCACCTTCTTGCACGTTGCTGGTCTTCGTGCAAGCGATTGCGTACAGTCTCGTCATTGACAGTTGTATCTCTAGTCCAGCGTACACGATTATGTAGAGTGCACGCTGTAGAAGTTCGTTCACATCTTGCACAAAGTCGAATGTACCGATCTTCACTGGCAGTAGAAGCACGTTCTCTTCCCGAGCCACACTACCGATCTCCTGGTACTGGTTCCACAAGTTTTGAACTGCCCTTCGTGAATATCCTAACCGCAGAGAAACGGAACGTTGCGATTGTCCACCCTCATCATTGCTACGACTCTACTAGCAGTAGCGTTGTCCAAATGGTGTCGAATTCTTGGCATCGTACAGTAAAACGATCGATTTGTACGCTTAGCTTCCAAAAACAACCGTTACACACAGCGATTTGACGTTAAACTGATTGAAATAAAAACACAAAAATTAAACAAAACTACCCACTTGAAAAGGTGCGAGTTAAAAAATCTGTCGAATCGTACACTCGACCACAATATTGACAATACTTCACTGTTATCGTTCCTCAACCACTTAAGATCATAACACAATTCATAGAAGTGACTTATCAAAACGTGGGTCAATATTTAGTTACTTTAAAATGTAAAGGTACAAGTGGCCCTTATTTTTGTTTTGAGTAGTATACGTTTAAGACTAGGAGGATCGGCGATGTGTCTTATATTTTTAAAGATATATTTAAGTTTTCGGATCCGCCCCGTTAAGATTCTTATGTGTTCTTAAGTTAAGGTTTTTATATATAGTGACGCCCAGATATTTGATGGTATTAACCCTCTCTATTTTGATACAAGAGCAATTATTATGAGGTGTATAATCATGTGGAATAATGGCATAGGTGCGATCAATATCCATATCTGATCGAATACTAAAATAGATGTACTTGGTTTTATCAGTATTTAGAGTGAGAACATTGTCATCCAGCCACTTTCTGACAGTATTAAAACCAGTTTGGGCAGCATTAAAGACTTCATTCCAGTTATCGGCGGAGAAAAGGAGAGCAGTATCATCAGCAAAGGAAATGATTTCGCCCTGGGTAAGCTTTAAGTTAGTGAGTTTGTTGATATATACGAGAAATAAGGTTGGTTCTAAGATGCTACCCTGAGGAACTCCGTGTGTAATTGGGAGGTCAGTGCAATAAAGTTTCCCACACGAACACTCTGATGGCGACCAGTGAGGTAGCTTTTAAAAAGTTTCAACTGCGTACCCCTGATTCCCAGTCTTTCCAGTTTAGCCAAGAGTATCGAAACAGAGATTGTGTCGAAGGCCTTTGCTAAATCTAAGAAGATGGTCAAACATTTCTTTTTGCCATCCAGTTTATCAGTGATGTAATTGATAAGTTTGTCAAGCTTGTTCAGTAGATTTCCCGTTACGGAAACTGTACTGGTTTGGTGAGAGCAAGTTTTTACTTTCAAGATATCTTGTTAGTCGCACATTAATTATTCTCTCAAGGATCTTTGACATAGCTGGCAGTATTGAGATGGGCCTATAGTTGTTTATGCTATCTCTGTTTCCACCCTTATGTATTGGGTAAACCTCAGATTTCTTTAAGGATTCAGGGAATATTCCGTTTTCGAGGCAGGAGTTAAAAATAAAGGGGAAATAATAATGGTTCCGAAAAACAAATTAATCTCCAGCTATCAGTGGCCGACTATTATTCTAATTAACCAGCGTTATAATGAATTACTGACAAAAAACCCAAAACAAACGAAAAAAATATCCAATTTAACAACAAATAAGAGCATGTTCAAATTACATTTTCTCCTAAAAATAAATGGAGCTTCGAATAACAAAACTAAACTTCCGGATAGAATACTGAACCTCCGACAAAATTACTAAGTTACCGACAACAGAGGTTTTGTCAAAATAATCATATTTTTACAACTTGCATGCACTGTTTTAATTTCTATTGTTGGTTATCACAATTATTTTTTAACTCTCAATAATGATGAAAATACGGTACTTCCTATCTTCTCCTAAAATTGTTGTCCGAAAATCATTTTCCATAACACGTTAGCCATAAACGTCAGGTACCATAATATTCAAAAAATCTAAATTTTGTTTTACATAATGATAATTGCTTCTAAAACTATTATGCCATAATATCAAATACTATAATCATTAAGTCTCCTTATTTGCATGTTATAAAGTCATATTTCCTAAGTATTTTATTATATAAAGTGTATATTGCCGAATGTTCGTGGAACATTCGGCAATATACATTTTTTTTCGTTCAAAATAAAATTGTTAGTGGTAAAAAATTGCTACAAGTTTTTGTGACAGAAACGAATCGCTGCAAATCCGACTCTACGTAGTCTTGTCTGCCCTACCCCTAGAGTGTAATTTAGAATCACGTAGGTGCGGAGGGGCGAGGTGGCCCGCGAGCTGAGGAGCAGGTGGTTGTGCCAGCACTACGAAGCTGCGGTGGTGATCGTTAAACCGTCTGCGACGATAAGCTCGCGTGGGACCGCCGGAGCCCCGCAGCGCCGGAGCCGTGACAGAAACCATGCCTGCTGCATGCTTGCTTGTATGCTGTTCTAACTTTTTAACGCCTACCAATATCGAAGCATACCCGTGGTCAGTAAAATTCATGATATATGATGCAAGTAAAAGTTATTGTTACAAGTACATTTTTATATTTTTTATAAGTTTCTGTATAACCACTCAGAATAATATTTTCAATATAATGTTACAGTTAAAATAGCACCACAGTCTATGAAATATGAAAGGTAATTTATGAATTAATAGTAGGCAAGTAAAGATAAAAATTACAAAGCTTAGTTTTCAGTAGAACGTTATTTATGCTGGTAGAAAAGTATTATAGCAATAAACAGTCATGTTTATTTTTCAAAGATTTCAGTATCTCATTCGGTCGTTTCGTCACTTTTATTCGGACAAAAGTAGTCGGCAAGTTAGTATTTTAGCTAGTAGATTTAATATTTTGAGTAAGGACAATTCTTCTTTTTTTGTCGGAGCTTTTATTACTACCCAAAATAAAGGTGAGTGGAGTACCTAAAACGTCTTTGTATTTTTTTTTTAATTTACTGCTAATCCCATCGAAACCCGTTGAGCTATCTGATTTTAAATTAGTGATGAGACGGTCCACTTAACCTTCATCTGTATCCTCCAATACAAACGAATTTAGTTGAGTAGGATTATACAAGTTATTATCTACATTTATGTCCGTTGCATGTGATTTATTTTGCCTGATTTTATCTGCCAGTGATCTACCTACATCAACAAAGTAGGTATTTACTTTGTTCAGTGACTGTTTGGGACCGTCATCTAAAGTTAGAAGTTCATTAGAGCAGTTAGTGTTTTTGTTTGTGTTTGTGACGTCTTTTATCACCTTCCACAGCTTTTTACTATCGTTTTGAGCTGATTTGACTAGATTTTTTTCATAGGCTCTTTTTACTTTTTTAAGTATAGTGTTGCAGTAGTTTCTATAGCGTGTATACGTTAATTTTAAAGTTGCGTTATCTGGCGAAAGTTTTGATTTTTTATGTAACTGGTCCCTATTCCTCATACAGCGCAGCAACCCCTGTGTGACCCAGGGTTTTATGATCCTCTTTCGACGCGATAAGGTAATGACTTTGGTGTTGTTTTTTATTGCAACCTGAAGACAGTGAGTAATATACGCTATACTATAATATTATAAAGCCGAAGAGTTTGTTTGTTTGTTTGATTGAACGAGCTAATCTCAGGAACTACTGGTCGGAATTGAAAAATTATTTTTGTGTTGGGTAGCACATTTATTGAGGAAGGCTATATAACATCACGCTACGGTCAAAAGGAGCGGAGCAGCAAACGAAAAATGGACGAAAACTGGCAGGCAATTTGATGCGACGGGAAGGGGAGCGAAAATTTGACGAGGACGAAGTCACGGGCAGAAGCTAGTACAAAATATAATAGATTATGTCTTAAGTTGTTTCTCTGTCCCAAACTTTCTTCCTGCCCCAAATACCACAACCGCTCCTCACACTATCCCACCCAAATCCGCACTCCCTACAACTCCCACCTGCGCAACTTCCACTCCGAAACGTGACCACCTTGTGAATGGGTGGTGGCGGGCTCGACTGTCACTAAAAGCAGCTGATGGCGAGTTAGGAGGAAGCAGTCACCTGGGCTAGGACCTGCGCAGTTGAGCGCCGTGAGCGGGGATGAAGGAGTCCTGGGGGGCTGAGCAGAATGGCGCTGGTTGTTAAGTGTCCGTGAGGCAACACGCCCCCTTTGGTCTTGATTTCAAGCGAAACGGTGGCCCTACCCACAAGCCAGGGGTAGAGAAATGGCCACAGTGTCCCGTCAGAGGACCACAGGCGAGGTGCGTGAGGTCCGCGGAGATTGTCCTCGGATTACCGAAGCGGTAGGTAAAGGTCATGCTGACGGTGTAAGTGAGGGTTGTTGAGCTCGTTGGGGTCCAACCCGATCGAGCACCCGATGTGGCACTGTAAACCAGCCTTGCGCCCCTATATCTCTCTGGTAATCCTAACGTTCAAGCTTTTTCATAGCAAGACGTTCCAAGAGGCGGGCTCCATGGAGGGTGGGAGCCAGAGAGATGAATCCTTTCACAACATTTAAAATGGAGAACATAACCCAAGTTAAAACCAACAAACTCGGAGTGGAGGCGAAAGCCGATGAAGCTCCCAAGAGTGGTGCTTGCACTTCTCTTGCCCCTGGACACCCTGCAGCTAACACCGCGGGTACCAGCGCGGGCGCTGGTCTGACTGTGGCGAAAGCCACAGGTAAGACCAAACAAAAAAGTCCCAAAATAAACAAAGGGCGTCAGCGCTGACTGGGACCAGTACCGGCCCTTCCAAAACCCAGGGGAGGACCACGGCGAAGTCTAACATCGCTGCCGATCAGACCTATTCTAAACTAACACCGGTGCCGGATATTACTGGCACTAGAAAACACCATCCCACCTCTGCGGCTCCTCTAGCCTCCTCCCATAAGGAGGTCGCCACCGATTTAACGGTGACCGACAGCCACGAGGAAGCGATCTCTCGCGCCTGGAAGGTTGTACAGAAGCGGGGCAAGGGCAAGGGTAAAAGCACTCAACAAGCCCGTTGCCCTTACACAAACCCCTCATGCGCTCCAGCTGCCACAGCACAGCGTATGACGCGGAAGGAGCGCCGTCAGGCTCGCAGAAGGCCAGGTAGGGGGCCTCTAAACAACCAGGCCACTGCCGCTAGTTCGGGCAAACTGACTAGCGGCCAGCTAAACTTCGCCGCTGGAAAACGGTCGCAGGCAGGACCGTCATCCAGTGCACCGGCAAAGACACAGCACCCCGGAGGGAAGGGTCAGGCCGCGGCCAAGCGAGCTCTCAACGAGACCATCACACCTCGTGAAGAGCATAAGCGGCCGCGTCTTGATCAATCCAAACGGGTTGCTCAAAGAAGCTACGCCTAAGCTGCTAGTGCTACCCTCGATGTAGCGGTCACCTGTGACCGCCCTGGGTTCATCGGCAAGAACGTATCGGACCAGGTGCTAGCTGCTATTCAGAAGCAGATCCTTGTCGCGGCCTGCTCCCCGAAACATGACACCACGGCGCCGACTTTCAACGCAAATCCGCTGTATGCCGGTGGTGTCCTCAAACTGTGGTGCGAGAACGACCAAACCTTAGTCTGGCTAAGGAAAGCAATCTCCGAAATGACTCTCCCTACTAACTTAACGCTAGTAGTCAAGAGTCAGTCGGAGATCCTAAGACGGGCACGATGTGGCATCGTGATCCCCGACGAGCAGGGGGTCCTCGGAGAGCCGACCAACATTGGCGTGCTCTCAGTTACCAGAACCCCTGGGTCGACATCAAGCGCTGGTTGCTGCTGCATGACGACAAACAGGCTTCGGCATGGTTCGTGGTGGCCGGTGGACCAAATCCCGACCCTGATGGGCGTGCGGCGCCGTCTATCATTGGGGGCAAGGAAGGCGTACCTGCAGGTCCAGGGTAGGAACGGCAGGTTCACCGATGTCCCCCAGGGATGGGACCCCGCCACGAGCACCATCTCAGAGGCTCTGTTGCAGCAGCCAAAGACACCAGAGGGGGAGTCGACTCCCTCACCAAACAACCCGGAAGCAACCGCGGCCGAACCCGCTGTAGCAGAATCGGCCGCCCCAACTGCCACCACCTTGGGCGCTGTCCCTTCTTCGGGCGAGGAGTCGGACGACATAATCCTGGCCCCGGCTTCGCGCCAGGAGGAGGATGGCTTGGACGAGGGCGGCCTGCTTGCCGGGCTCAATTTGGAGGAGGACGATGAGTAATCGACCAGCAATGGGACGCCATTGCTGGTCGATTCCTCATCGTCCTAGTCAAAATGTAAAATCTTCCAAGCAAAACTCCACCACAGTCAGACCGCAACGGCTCAGCTCCGGAAGTGGTTGGAGGTTCAACAAAGGGCCATCGCCCTGATCCAGGAGCCGTGGATTAGAACGGGCCGCATACAAGGACTTTCCAATCTTGGAGGTAACCTCATGGTCAGTACTGATCACGATCAACCCAGGTCGTGTATCTATGTCACAGGAAACCTTAAAACGCAGCTTCTAACTGAATTCTGTTGCAGAGATATCTCTGCAGTGAAGCTGCTTATACAGCGTGACGGCGCCATGGAGATGGCAATCGTCTTCGCTTCGGCCTACATGCCCGAAGCGGAGGCGCCGCCCCCGCATGACCTCGCCAGCCTCGTGAGCCAGTGCGGGAGTTCCGGGCTTGAAGTCATCATCGGTGCCGATTCCAATGATTAAATCTCCTAATTTTGCATTATAAAGTCATATGTCCTAAGTATTGTATTATATAAAGTGTATTATGCCGAATGTTCTTTATAATAAAAAAGTTAAAAGTAAGAAATTGCTACAAGTTAGGTTTTAGTGATAGAAACAAATCGCTGTAAATCCGACTCCACGTACTCTTGTTTGCCCTAGCCCTAGAGTGTAATTTAGAATCGCGTAGGCGCGGAGGGGCGAGGCGGCCCATGAGCTGAGGAGCAGGTGGTTGTAACGCTCGCCGCCGCAGCTGAGACTAGACGAAGCTGAGGATTTATGACAAACGGATTTAGGGCATATTTTATTTAGGGATTTCAATTTTATGGCATGTGATATTACGTGATATTTAGTTCGGGCAAGTTATCATTCGGACAAATGATGATTAGGACAAAAAAAAATATGATTCTTTAGATTATGGATAAAAAAGTTAGGTCACACAATAGAGAACCACAAAAAATGCATCAGGTTTAGGAGCACCTCGGGATGGCGCAAATACACTGGTAGCATTGAGTCCTGCCAGGAAGGAAACAGGGTAAAGAAAGTAATGGCGCAACAAACTACACCGGGGCCTACAACCCTTAGCAAGCCAGACAACACTCTCACATCCTCGCCAGAAGAAACGAGACGCGTCCTAATCGAAACACACTTCCCGGGATGTATTTTCTCGCAAGCAATCGACTGGCGAGATGCAACTCAAACACCATCAGACAATGATTGGTTTTATGCTAGCAAGGTGATCACGCTGCAGAAACTTCAATGGGCTATCCGGAGTTTCCATCCATTTAAGGTCGCTGGCCCGGATGGGGTGTTCCCCACCCTACTACAGTGGGGTGGAACCCTCATCGCAGCTAAATTGGTGCCTTTAATGAGAGCATGCCTGGCATTTAGATACGTTCCCAAAGGATGGAGGGAAGTGAAAGTAATATTCATCCCTAAACCAGGTAAGGGCGACTACACAAACGCCAAATCCCACAGACCACTCACCCTGACCTCTTTCCTTCTAAAGACCCTGGAAAGGCTGTGCGACAGGGAGCTGAGGGACGGCGCTCTGGAAACCCTACCGTTGCACGGTAGCCAACATGCATACAGCACGTGTAAGTCCACCGAATCGGCGCTTCATCTGGTAGTTAGCCAGATAGAGGAAGGGATTCATCAGAAAGTACCCAGGCAGGCCGCCTGGGTACTTTCATGGACATTGAAGGAGCCTTCGACAAAACAAACTTCTCCAGACATGGAGTTGAACTCATAGACTGGATCACAAACATGCTAAGCAAGCGCGTTGTTCGCCTAGAGGATGAGCAGCAACTGGCCATGATTGCCAGAAGCTGCCCCCAAGGAGGGGTGCTGTCACCCCTTCTATGTAATTTGGTGATTAACGAATTAATCGCCAGACTCAATGCCAATCACTACTACCCAGTAGGTTATACGGACGACCTCGCCATCCTTGTCTCAGGGAAGGAGACGAGCACGATCTTTAACCTCACCCAACAAGCACTATGTATCGTCGAGAGATGGTGCGGAGAATATGACCTCTCAGTGAACCCCACTAAAACTGAGCTAGTCATGTTCACCCATAAACGGGCTTAAGGCCCCTTCCCCCTACCGAAATTGTTCAATACAAACTAAACAGGGCCTTCATCACATTCTGACAATGCAGGAAAATGATAGGTAAGAAGTGGGGCCTATCCCCAAAAATCATACTTTGGCTGTACCGCAGTGATCCGACCCATGATCACCTACGGGGTCGTGGTATGGTGGCCGCGCACCAAGCTTGTTACAGCCTGCAATAAACTACAACGCATGCAAAAACTAGCCTGCATGGCAGTCACGAACTGCATGAGGACTACTCCGACTGCAGCCATGGAAGCCATGCTGGGACTGCCACCGCTCCACCTATTCATACAGCAGTAAGCCACGATGGCGGCGCGCGGCGGCGCGTCTGAACGCAACTAACCTCTGGAGGAAGAGAGACACACAACACACCGCGCTACTTAAGGAACTCAACAATGAGTTCCCCATTACCAAGGCTATAATTGACCGGGTGCCCAAAACAATTCATTTTTGATAAAAAAATACAGAATCCAGCTTCACGAAGATCGCCGGTGTGAGGGTCTGCGCCCCACTGAGCTGCGCATCTTCACGGATGGATCAAAAACAGACAGTAGCACAGGTGCTGGAGTCTTCTCGCAGGACTTCAACATACATATAGCCACACCATTAGGAGTCCACAACACAGTGTTCCAGGCTGAAGGCATTGGGATCACTCTTGCCGCCTCAGCCATTATGGCCAGGGCAGTTAAAGACCACTCGATCCGCATACTCTCAGACAGTATGGCTGTTCTGCAAGCGCTGGACAGTCACTCGATTGACTCTGGGCTAATAATATAAGAGTGCCACAAGCGCCTCAACCAGGTGGGTAGCCTCAATAATATAACCATTCAGTGGATAAAAAGACACAGCGGTTCGCTAGGTAACGATGCCACCGATGAACTTGCCAGAAGGGAGTCGCGCATGACACCGGTGGGACCAGAACCCATCGCACCACTCCCCTTTGGGTTCCTACGCTCTCTGGTAAGGAAACGTACCAGAGATCTACACTTTAAGCTATGGGTGGACCAAAGTGAGTGCAGGCAGGCCAAGGAAGCACTTCCTACCATCGATGCCCCCCTCACAAAACAGGTCCTGCGGCTAGACAAACGACAGCTGCGTATGGTTACAGCAGCAATAACTGGCCATGGGTCGTTCAATAAACACCTATTTGTCATAGGAGCTACAGACAGTCTGCTGTGCAGGGCCTGCATTGAGGACGACGAGACAGCAGAGCACGTGCTTCTAAACAGCCCGGCGATCGCCACATACAGGGCCAAGTACTTCGGTAACCCAGGTACCCTACGTGAGATAGTCAGCAACATCAAGGCGTTGCTGGCCTTTCTCGAGGAGCTGGGGTGGATCGAATAATCGATTTCACACCCGTACGCAAAATACGCGCTTAGACGTGGAGTTGTGGACACCAGCCCGTTCTAGCTATTACCTATTTTAAATTGTTAGCATTGTTTTTAAAACATTAGTACCTTCAATATGATGTTCCTCCTTCACCACAATAATATCTTCACAAACAGCTGGTAGCTCTTCTTTGATAGTGTTACTTTCTCTTTCACATTCATCAACAATATTCACATGCACTATTGGAGAATTAATAAACCCATTGAAAAACTCCAAGTGATTTTGTTTCATTAGAGGATCGGGCTGTAAAAAGATGATTATATGTAGTATTACGAAAACAAGCTCAACAGTCCCACAAGCACTAATCCTTTTTCATTATACTAAAGTCCCTTAAAAGAACCAACCAAAGGTCAAAAGGCCAAGTAGGTCCAATGTAACCTGGCTGACCACTGCACAAGCTATTCCTGCAAAGCTCGCGCTGCTATGAAAGAGAATGGTTATCAAACTGCCATATTCTAGCTTCGTATAGAAGTTATAGCCATATTATGAGAACTTAAACATTTGAACATCATTGTCACAAATATGTGACAGAGTGGTGCCTGCCCTGTACTGTAGTGTGCTTTTATTTTAATGTTGAATGTACCTTTCACCTCGTTTCGCCTTTTCGTTTTTCAATTATAGGTGGAATGTTTTAATAAATAAATATCTTCTATAAATAATATCTTAGGACAACCAACACAACATTATCTGATCCCAAACTAGGCAAAGCCTGTACTATGGCAACCAGAGTTCTGATAATTTATACTTATATTTCTTAATACACACATATTATAGATAAATTACACCCAGACACAGAACAAATGATTGTGCTCATCACACAAAGATTTGTCCTGGGTGGGAATCGAACCCACGACCTCAGTCTTAGCAGTCAGGGTCACTAACCACTAGACTAACAGGCCAGTCAAGTTTTCTCAATAAGAAGTGCACTTAGTTTCAAGAGGCTTCCTATGGACCTTAATGTTGACTTATTCTGCACCAGTATGGCGACCATAAGACGGCTTTTGGCAGTGATTTTTTTTAAGTTATTAACTTATTAATAACTTGTATGTACTTTTTTATTATTGACTTTTTCTTAACTAGGGGCTTGTTACTAGCAATTTTTTTAAATAACTTTATCTCATTGGTTTCTTACTCTTCTTTAAAATAAAATAAATAAATAAATGCATTTCATTTGTCTACCTTCAATATTTAGGCTCTTGTCCTTATTTATTGCTTGAAACAAATTAAATTTTATGAACCACTTTGATAAATTTGATAAAATTATTGAGAGAGTTGAAAATGTAATTATTGTAAACACCTATAATTGACAAAAGTGTACGAGTGTAAATCATAATTGCAAAGTTCATTACCGCGATGTACGTTACTGCGAAAGTTTTCTATCGCGATGTATGTTACTGCGAAAGTTTACCACTGCGACGTACGCTGTCGCGAAAGTTCTTTACTGCGATGATTGCAGTTTCAATACCACACTATTGCAACTTAGGTCATGTGGGAGTGTTGCTGATTTTGGTGATACTGAAAATATTACGAAAGAAAGACATGAATCTTAAAGATTTTCTGAGTGGACTTGCGTACCTATGTTTCATAAAAACATAATTAGCATTTATACAGATTTTTATGTATTATTTATTTACACTAAGTACCTAGTGCGCATATATGTACATACTTAGATAGGTACCTACATGGATTTTAGTATTTTTCTAATTACAAGTCAATATCCTCCAGAGACCCGGGACGTACCTATTTACGAATATTTAATTGATGGAAGTTAATTTTTATGGCTTAATATAACATAGAGATAAATAAATATCAAATAAAAAAAAAAATATACCCCAACCCCATTTAGCGAAAGGGGTTCAAAACTGGTATTAAAACAAATTATTTTAGAAGGAAAATTTAATCAATGAAAAATTTGAAAAATGACAATACAAAATTGACGTATAATATTTAATTAAAAAAAAAAACAACACCAAATCACTTCTTCTTCTTAGCGTGTCGATAGCAATCTAAATATATTCAGCCCAGAATTTGGCTACGAGCTTAGCACTTTCCGAGGCATCCATCAATTCCTGTGGCGTGCAAACAGCAGGACATGCGGGACAAATTATTAAGTGCTGCATTGTTTGTGGGACAGCACCACATTTGCATTCCAGGGCGGAGCCATCTATGAATTTCCACTTGTACAGGTTCTCTTTACTTCGGCCTACTTGAGTCCGGAGCCTATTTAAAGACTTCCAGGAAAGCCAAGGCAACTCGTGTCCAGGTGCGAGATTTTCAGTAAGTGGGACGAATGGGTTTGGTAGGGAAGCACCATGTCGCCACAGACTTAGTCGTTCCGTAGATCGTTCGCCAGTGAGTGGGAGGACACACTTCATAAAGCTGTTGCGGCTTTTCAGCCTTTGTGACACGAGGATGTTATCGTGCAAAGGGTGTCGTGTGTCAGACACCATCTTGGCTCTTTCATTTGAGCTTGCCACTGCTCTACGAATTTCTGGTGGCGCTATTCCAGCCAGTGGATACAGCATTATACAGCATACACCAAATCACTAATTAAAATTCATATTTACCTTTACGTAAAGTCGACATGTCGGTAACGGCAAAATGTTCGATTTGCAATCAATGTAATTTGACAGCTAGAGAAATGGTGAGTGACTAGAAATATAAAGGATATCTATTCTAACCATTGTACAAAAAAGCTTATACGAGTTCCGATAGACGGCGTGGAAATAAATTTTTAACGAAATGTATCACTGGTGATACCATGAGTCTCAGGAGGATATGTACACTAGTCTTGTGTAGTTCGAACTAGTTCGTAAGAGCGCTCCCATAGATGAACTACGGGAACTAGTTCGCTCATTTCCCGATCCATAGTTCGTTAGTTCATCAGTTCGCGACCGAATGAGCGAGGATGGCGTCAACCGAACTGATACACGGGACAAAATACAAAAAGGTTTTTGTAATCACTAAACTAGTTATTTATTGCAACAATAAACCTTGGTATTTTTTACAATCATGATCTTTTTATGAATTATCACTCAATGGTTTTTGCTGTTTTTAGAGTCCAAAAATTGTAGGTAAAAGTAGAACATTCCATAATCTTGTCACATGCAGTACGTGCAAAATCTAAACGAGCAAAGGAGCGAACGATCTGCCTCTCTTTGATTCGAGCTGGGAGCGGATGAACTAGTAGAGCGGATGAACTTGAAGAGCGGATGAACTAGAAGAGCGGATGAACTAAAAGAGCGAACTAGTTCGTTAAGGAGCGGTGAACTAAACTGAGCGATCTCAGTCGCGAACTACTATGCCCAAGCCTAATGTACACACGGCTACAGGTCAAGGTTTTTTTCCAGTTTCCAGTTTTGAACTCGCATTATGCATATAGGCTTTTCGTTAAATGAGATGTCAGCTTATACTGGAAATGTATAGCTTGATGAGTAGCCGTGCGTACATGAATTTAGTTTATGTCAATTTTATTATGATTTACTTTGTGTACATTTATTATTTCTGCTTACATTTTTTGTCCATTTACTAGTCCTGTCCAACAACATAATATTTCCAGTATCACCAGAATCAGCATCACTCCTACATGACCTAAGTTGAAATAGTGTGGTATTGAAACTGCAATCATCGCAGTAAAGAACTTTCGCGACAGCGTACGTCGCACAGTGGGCCCATACTGAAAATTAGTGGACTTAGGCAACAAAGTTACCATATCGATGCGATTTTTTTTTATATGACGTGTTATAATATTCCTGACAACTTTTATTCTTATAAAATTTCTTCTAAACTTGATAGTTTGTCTTGAAAAAAATTTATTAGATTTTTTTGTATGGAGCGAATCACGTTTAATTTTTTTTCTTCAATTGTAATAATATGTTGGGTGTGTGGCGTGAGTATATGATAGCTAGGGTCATTCTCTATCCACGAAAAAAAAATCAGCGCCGGCCATCTGCGGCAGCGCGAGTAATCATTCGGTAAAAAAAAAAAATAATTTGGAAGAATTTTTTTGTCATTTAAAATAAATTCAAAGCATATTTTTTGTCTCATTTGGCTGTTTTCACCTTCTTTTTAGTTAAATAAATAGTTTTAATAGCGCATACGTACTTAGAACTAGTAATTCTGGGGGAGATTTAGTTATTATTGCATGTTATCGGTACAAATGAGTCATCAATCACAATGCAGGTGCTCTGCATTGTGATTGATGACTCATTTGTTTGTGCGCGCATAACTAATGAGTCATCGAAAAATGCTCGTCTCTGATTGGCTGTGTTATTTTTTAACTGCACGTTATCTATTGTTGAATAAATATATCGTAATATTTCAGGTTATACTGATTTTGTTAATGATAGGTTTTTTTTTTTTTTTTTTTGTTATATGGTGTATCCCAATAAGGTAACAACATAAAAAAAATACAATCTAGCTTAATACTTAAGCTAATGAGTAATTTAATTCTAACTTAATTTGCTAGGAAGAGTAAACCTAAGAATGTGTCCATTAACACTTTTCTTATTGTCTCTATTAAGGGGAAGACACTTTGTTCTTGTGTACTTTATGGGTAGCACTCACTTCACTACATTAAACTAACACTTCACTAAACTAACTCGAAAGGTTTTGTCCTTTTTAGTCTTCTCACTATGTCCGTGTTGTCGAGGAGCTGGATAGCCTCGACGTTCACATGATGATGAAGCCTTCGTTCATGAGCTTCGGCGTTCGTTTTAATTATGTTTGTGACGAGGTCTACCTTGAGGTCCCGATGAAGGTCGTCATTTCTAATGTACCAGGGCGCATTGACGATTCCTCTGAGTACTTTGTTTTGGAATCGTTGAATAATTTTGATATTACTTTGTTTGGTACAGCCCCAAAGCTGAATACCATAAGTCCATACAGGCATGAGGACTTGTTTGTACAAAAGTATTTTGTTTTGTACTGACAACGAGGAATGTTTTCCAATCAGCCAGTACATTGACTTGTAGCGAAGCTCTAGCTCATCGCGTTTCTTTTTAACATGAGCTTTCCAGCGAAGCTTTGTGTCTAGTGTCATGCCTAGGTACTTGGCTGTGTTTTCGTGCGGTATGACATGGTTGTTTATGTATACCGCATGATAATTTGGCTTTTTATTTGTGAAGTCTATGTGAGTGGATTTCGTTTCATTGAGTTTCACTCGCCATTTTTTTGTCCAGTCAAAGATGGTATTGACGGCTGTTTGAACTTTTTCCACTGCTTCTTCTTGAGTGACACCTGTGGCCATTATAGCTGTGTCATCCGCAAATGTTGCAATGGTGTTGTTTTCTAACTCAGGAATATCGCAAGTGTACAATAAGTACAAGACGGGACCTAGGACACTTCCTTGCGGTACTCCAGCTGTTATCGACTTAAGTTCTGAATATGCATCATCTTGTCTTACTCTAAACTTACGCTGTGATAGGTAAGACTCTAAGATATCAGCAAACTGTTTTGGGAGCATGTTTCTTAGTTTTCTAATAAGCCCTTTGTGCCAAACTTTATCGAATGCTTGCGCTACGTCCAGGAAGACCGTTGAGCAAACTTTGTTTTCTTCTAAGGCCTTTTCTATAATGTTGGTAATCCTGTGTACTTGGTCTATTGTTGAATGTTTTTCCCTAAATCCAAATTGGTAGTCAGGGATTAAATTTCTTTCTTCGATGATGGGTTTTAGCCGTTTCAAGAGAAGCTTTTCGAATAATTTTGACATGATCGGCAGCAGAGAGATCGGTCTATATGATGTGGTTTCGTGAGGTGGTTTACCAGGCTTTGGTATCATTATAACTTCGGCAACTTTCCACAGATCAGGCGCAGACTTAAGCCTGAACGTAGCATTGATAAGAGTTGTAAGTTTTACGATGGCTTTACGTGGGAGGTTTTTAAGAACTTCTCCAGTAATTTATACGGGCAAGTCGTTGATAATTATCTACATAATCAACTGTATGTATATTATTATAGTATAAGTTATCGTACGTATGATCAATATGAAACTGTGAAGTAATTGTAGCCCTGACAAGGGCTGTTTGTTCCTAACCCTGATGGGCTTTTGTGGGAATAATTTAGAGCCGGATCACATTATTTCTTGTTCCAGAAGTGCTAGTGGGTCCGGCAAATTTTCGGACTCTGCTATGAGGCATTCTTCTTCCTCCATAATTTCACTGTCACAGGGAGGCTCAGTAGTCTGTAACAACTGAGTTGCTTCAGGCAACAACTCATTATGAACCTGTTTCATTATTTTAGGCCTTATGTAGGATATGTGGGGATCAGAGCTTATTAGAAGTCCATGGAGGATGTCTTCGTTTGTTGCTATTCTCCCCGTTTTCCGAGTGTGCCTCTCCCTGACGTTTCTGAAGTCCTTATTACGGGCTTCCGAAGCTTCTTCAGATAAGGTACCTAAAACGAATAAGTACATACAATTTAATTTCAAAACGCAATCGAGTCAAATAATACATCAAACTATATTTATTTTTTACTTACCGATTGGCAAAACACCAAAGTGGTTACAGATGTCTGCACCGTGCATTAGAAGTTTATGTACACTAACTGGCATGTAGTACCACGAATAGTGTTGCACGTACACATCAGCTGTTTCTCTACAGTATCTTCTAAATTTTTCACAGTCAATGTTTTTGCCTGATAATATGGCTTGTAGAATAACGGAAAATCTGAAAATCAGATTTTCGTCAATTCCCGTTATTCTGGAAGATCTTTTGTAATCTTGGAAAAAGCACCTCGCTGTATTCCCGTCGTTTGTAGTTTCAAAACTCTAAAATGGGAAAACAATACTGTAATATACAATACATAGAGATATAATTCACAAACAACATAAAGAGAGCGAAAATTAAATACATACCTGTTTGACTATATCAATCAGCATTCCAGTTTGCTTACGAAACTCTTGCTGTGTGGTATTTTTTTTAGCTTGTTTCAAAGCCTTATGTTCGCCGCGAGCAGTCCATCGTTGAAAATCCAGATTATAAGATATATGGAGAAGACATTCCATACACCGAATCTTCATATGCAGTGAAGAAATTCCTTGTTTGTAAATTTCTTCACGAAGTGGTTTAGAAGTCAAAGCGTCTAAATTATTCTGCCCCGGTAATCGAGAGGGCAGTAAGTCCAAGGTGGCCAACCTTAGACTTACTGCCCTCTCGATTACCAGGGCAGTATTCATCTCACTCGCTTTTGCCAAGCAAATGGGACACGTTGCATATGATGGTACTCCAGCAATAATATTGGCCACTTTTCCATCAATCATGGTCATATGCAATTCATGTGATACAATAATATTTCCACACTGTGTAGATATTCGTTCATCAATTTGTTTTTTCATCTCAGACTCTTCAGACTTTATAAAGTCAGCTGTCTCCGAAGTGAAAGTGAACTTCACTGGTCGACAGTACAGAGTTGAGCAAGGTGTGGGTTTCTCCCAAACTAGATTTTCATTCCCAGATGATGTCCTAGTAGACACTAGCCGAAGAGGGACGATGCTTATCATGACTACTGATGAATCATCGAACTCTGTAGCTGTGTTTGACGTTTTCTGTTTATAGTTACTCTGCGACGAAGAACCATCAAGTCCCCATTTCCAGGTCAACTTGAGTTCTTCATTTTGAGACCTATCAACAGTATTTATATCAAGTAATATCCTCTCCACAGTGTGGTCCAATAGCGCTTGCAATTTAATGTGAGCTCCGTTTTCGGTAATCTCCATACTCTCTTGTGGTGGGTAACATCTTTTCTTGGCATTTACAAGCTTTGGATAAGATGGAAAGGCAGCACAGTTTTCTTCTTTCAGAAATTGTCGAAGAGCTAAGTACTTCCATTTCGAGAGCGCAACTGATGTATAAAGAACTAAACACTTATCTTCAGAGACAGTACTTAAGCTCTGCTTTTTGAATAGTCTCTCTTCTACTTCGGATAGCGCATCTGGATTACTGGAAAGGTATTCGACCACTTTTGCCAGATTCGTTTTGCCGTTGTCTTTCAATTTTGTTATGTACCAGTGCTGCAACTCTTCCTCGGAATTTTCTTCTACTATGGAAGTAGAACGTCTTTTCTTTTGCTTATTACTTAACTCTTCGAACGGTTTTCTGTGCTCCTTTTCTGTAGATGTTCCCGCTTCCGCAGTACATACTGCAATAGTAGGAACATGGCAATCTATATCCACAAGCTCAGATAAGGCTGCGTCCGAAAAGCCCATCACACTTCTCAGATCAACACTGTCACAAACAGGCCAGTTGGTGTTTTTTTCCAACCACTTGCGATTAATTACACGATTCATAAAAGTTTTTTGATTTCTACTTGACTCTATCCACTTTTTATTTAAATTTACACAAAAAAGTCGACAGAACTCCTTGATTCGGTTCTTGTCTTCTTCAGAAACTTCGGTATTCAAGACAGAAATGATACTTACTTTCATACAGAAACATACGACTTTTTAGATCACCGCCACTTCTTAATTTCACAAAAAGATCTAGGTTGGTACAAAATCCAGCCATAGTTCTAATGTAAATATAAAAATACAAGTATTTCACTGTGTTCACAAACAAGCGACAAGAGCGAAACTAGATGGACTTAATGAATGTCTTTATATTTATAGTTAGTGTTAATTACTCAAGTAGTGGACATAACAGTGAGTGAAATTTATTCAGCCAATCAGAGACGAGCATTTTTCGATGACTCATTAGTTATGCGCTTAGCCGAGTGCACAAACAAATGAGTCATCAATCACAATGCAGGTGCTACCGATAACATGCAATAATAACTAAATCTTTACCAGAATTACTAGTTATAAGTACGTATGCGCTATTAAAACTATTTATTTAACTAAACAGAAGGTGAAAACAGCCAAATGAGACAAAAAATATGCTTTGAATTTATTTTAAATGACAAAAAAATTCTTCCAAATCATTTTTTTTTTTACCGAATGATTACTCGCGCTGCCGCAGATGGCCGGCGCTGATTTTTTTTTTTCATGGATAAAGAATGACCCTAGCTATCATATACTCACGCCACACACTCAACATATTATTACAATTGAAGAAAAAAAATTAAACGTGATTCGCTCCATACAAAAAAATCTAATTAATTTTTTTCAAGACAAACTATCAACTTTAGAAGAAATTTTATAAGAATAAAAATTGTCAGGAATAATATAACACGTCATATAAAAAAAAATCGCATCGATATAGGAACTTTGTTGCCTAAGTCCACTAATTTTCAGTATGGGCCCACTGTGCGTCGCAGTGGTAAACTTTCGCAGTAACATACATCGCAGTAAAGAACTTTTGCAACAACGAACGTCGCGATAGTAAACTTTTGCAGTAACGTACATCGCGGTAGAGAACTTCGCAATTATGATTTACACTCAAAGTGTACATATCAACATTCATCACTTGATGGTACACTTGGCATGATATCCAAACACAATAAGAATGAGCTTGAGAGGAAATTATAAGATTCAATGGCAGTTTAGGAATACCTCACCTCATAATCCTCATTCATTCTCTCAATGAACAGCTCCTCGGCTTTCAGACATTGTCTCAGTAATTTGTAGGATTGCTTTAGTTTCTCACAGCAGAAGAAACATACAAGAATTGGTCTACGGTCTTCAGTTACAAACTGTAACAAAATATGTCTTAAATTAATTTGGTTGTATTAAATGAATACTTATGTTTACATGTATAAAACAAAGTCAGTTCCCGTATCTGTACATACGCTTAGATTTTTTAGACTGCACAACGGATTTTAATGCAGTTTTCATCAATAGACAGAGTGATTCAACAGGAAGGTTTATAAAAAAATAAAAATCGTTTATTCTCAGGCATCGAAGGCCCATAGCGTGTTAGTATTAACAAAAAACTTACAAACTATATTAGTAAGAACATAAACTAGAACAAAACAAAACAAAACAAAAACACAGCATTCAATTAGAGGAAGATTTATCAAGCCCCATGTCTGACATGTAGCTTGATAAACCTATACATTGTAGGCCCTTCTAATCTATCTGACAAAACCTTCAGAATGCTATTGCTGCTCCCCCTCACTCTGCGCATCAGTGATGCCACTTTCTTACGCATGATCGTGAAATAATCATCAGTATGTGCGTCAGGGAACATCCCTGATGCAATATAATTCCCTTTTTTTTTTTCATGGATTCTTATAAGAACCCATTTATTAATCCACAAAATAACTATAAATAGATATCGCACTATTTACATAAGCAATTGGAATTCTGGAACACATGTTTCTTATTTACATTCTTATTTTTTATGCTAGGAATCTGTTTTGGGCAACGTGCTACAAGCATTCTAGTCGTAGAGAGGAAACATATTTTCTTCCTGTATTTTCGTCTCAATATTAATTTGTATTTAGCTATTTGCTTATGTTTACTGTGATAATGAGTCAGCCTACTATCTATAATAATATAATATAATAATTTATTCACCAAAATAAGAACACATATTACAAAATGGAAAATGACAATATACACTAAGTAATGGCTTAAAGTAATACATAAAGTTTGGGACTATCTGCATCCGAACTAGATGGTAAACCTGTATCTCGGATTGTCTGCTATGTCTCCTGTCCGATTCTTTACAATGGGTACAACTAATGTATCCAGCATTTCCTGTGGTAGGTAAGAATGCCCCATACATAAATTAAAAAACATAGTTAAAATTCTTGGTAAGTGTAAACCCACATTTTGGTGCTCAATGCTGAGTCCATCATGACCAGGAAACTTTCCACGCTTCATACATTTAATTACGGCTTTTATTTCTGCACACTTAAACCGAAGGGGTATTCCTGATTGATAGATCTCAGCATCGTTCACCCCCACCACAGACTCAAGGGGTGAGCTCACTATAAACTGTTCCTTAAATATATTTGCTATTTCAGTGGGGTCATTCTCACCCTCTACGCTAACTGGTAAGCTTGGAGAGATATTAAGCTGTTTAGTGCTTTTCCAGAAAGATGAAAAACATTTCTTTGAATGGAGCGAGGCCAATATATTCATCTCTATTTGGTCTTGGTTTTTAATGACCCATTTTAATTTTGATTTAAATACCTTTCGACATCATATCCTCGTATATAGGCCCACTACCTGGGTTCCCCATATGAAATCCATAGTTTAAACTTTGATCTTGCTTGAGTATGAAATTCCTAGACATGCTTGTTCCAGCCTTTTATACCTTCTTTCTACTAATGGCTTTAGAGACTAGCTGCTTCACTTAATGTAGATACAATATTTTTTTTTATATTATACGTAATATATATTATAACACGCGGGCGAAGCCGCTGGCGAAAGATAGTATACTATAAACTAACGCTGTCGAAGCCAACAGTTTATGATCCTTTACGCATTCTGAGCTCATCTTACAGAGAAGGTATGAGCATTGACCACCACCGCTCTTGATAGAGCAGACTGGCGACTTAATATACATAACTCACAATGAAAATATCAACTTACTGGAGTATCAGTCAGCTTTTCATATAGTTTGTGCAAGTTCCTGTTGACCACTACATACATGCGGACGTTCTCCGCTAAACATATCCTGCACATTGGCAATTTTTCCATGTTTTAACTAAAAAAGTACTAGTTACGATATTATAATCTAGATTTATTTAAAATACAGAAAAACAACACGTTCCGTACAAATATCGGCTTGTGTTTTATTCACGTTTGGAACGTAGCAGGTCTTGTAGTTTCTGTTTTTATTTACAACTTGAGAAGACGGCGGAAGATTACTCACTTAAATGTACCTACTTCACAAAAATCAGAATAGGTAATACGTTCAAATCTTTAAAACAAATTCTAATGAACTACGAACGAATTAGGCATGGGTAAAAAAAAAACGATATATCGAAATATCGATATTTTTCCAGACAATTATTGATATATATCGTCGATATTTTTTAATCGCGATATATCGAAATTCAATAGTTATTTTAGAGTATCGAATTCGTATCAATTACGATTTTTTTTTAACGCAACTTTGGTTTCGTGTTTAATGTTATTAAATACTCCTTGCATGCTCCTCGCGTGTCGTTAACTTTAAAAAATCCCGCCACGTAACCACGTTCACCTGATCTAAGAACAATAGAAATAGCACCAGCGCAAGAAAACTCTGGGACTTCTTCAATTTGGTATGGGCATGAAAAGTTATTATCCCTGTCGTCAATAACTGTGCCCGAGGTTCGAAGTTCTGGCTCTGTGCCCAAGGAGCTAAAACAATACCTCGATCAACTTTTCCTTGAGAGAAAAGCAGACCCATCAAAATTTTGGATAAATTGCCAGCATTTCACGCTGGTTATTTCAGAAGTCGCCTTAAAATACTTAATTTTCTAGGCTTCTTCAGTGTCTTCCGAAAGGGTTGCTTCAGCCGTGATTCTGACAGTACCCAACAATAGAAAAAGTTTAATAGGCGAGCACATCAAACAGAGGGTGTTTCTAATGTCCATATCTGATGACTACTGGTTTGATTAAATTGAATATAATTATTTAGGCTCAAGCATTAATAACAAATACAATTTTCTTCTATTTTTGTCTATTCTTTTTTACGAAGTTTGAATGCTTTGGGAATATGTATGAATAATCATGCGAAAACTGACGATATATCGAAATTTCGATAGTTTTCACACGATAATTATCGATACTGTTTAAAAATATCGATACGATAAATGTCGATATATTTTTTTTTTCACTAGCCCATCCCTACTACGAATTGAAGTTGTCAGTTTGATTGTCATCAGATTACGCTACAGATAAATTTTACTGAACTTTTTTTAGGAATTTACTCTTTGACTACTTGGCTTTTAAGTTCATATTTTTTTATGTACAGCTTGGCAAAAAAGAGTCTGTCATGGTGACAATTGGAACTAAAATATTTTTTTTGCGGCAACACTACTTTGCTTATCATCAACAGTTAGGTAGCTAATCTGTCATTGTGTTATGTTCCCAGTTGTATTTCACTTATTTCTACAGCTTGGCAAAAAAGAGGGCGCCTGCTTAGCAGGTATGGCCACCCTGTATACTAGGACTAAAAGTGATAAGATACTTGTTGTCCACAAACACGAGATCCCGGAATTTCTCATCAGTCAAGATTTCAAGACTTGATAGGCACACAGTCTTTTACTTTCATTGTATTTACTAGATTGCGCATTATTTCGCTGGAATAACCTTTAATCTAAGAGTGCCATCATAATAACATAATGAAAACTTATTCAGTTTAAAAATTAATTATATTACACTCAGGGATTGCCGACTGAACCCGATACACAAGACATAATGTTCAGCAATCGCATTTGCGGCCACCATCTAGGGTATTCACAACCATTCGATGGTTGGTATGCCTGTATCAAATTTGACATGAATGATACTGAACGAATCCTGTTAATGCTGACAGTTTATAGCACTCAACTGTCCATGGTTACAAAAGTAACCAAATAAAATTTTGTCGAAACGTCCATGGTTACTTTTGTAACCATGAACGTTTTATGCGTGTCATTCGTCACTTGAAACGTGTTTATCGCTACAGTCCTTTGATAGTCGTACATTAGAGAAATACTAGATGTCGCTATATGAGATTTGTCATCCAGGAGAGTGAATTTCATCTGTGGACCGGCAACATAAAATTTAGAAAAAAAAAAGAAAATGACAGTTCATCCTTGTTGTCTAGCGAACTATGTTTGTGTGTGGATCTCCAACTAAAATATGGTAAGTTTTCTGTTTTTATACCACATTTATATTGTTATTGTATAAATTAAACGTGAAGATATTTCCTTTGCGAAATATGCATTACTACGCCAATTTCGAAACGTTTACATGGAATAATATAGCTGGAAATGTTTTATGATGACGGCGCGGACATTGTTCGTTCATTGTAGTTGATCGATTTTTCGAATTGGTTGTTTTTGTTAAATAAATGCTTAAATATAAGAGAATACTTTACTATTAGCACTATAACAGCTATTTACAAACGAAATATATTGAGATGGAGTCTACAAATTATTCAAACGCAACTCGTAATTCACGATTTTAGTGTTGGCTCGGGGAACTTGTGAGAAGTATTTGTTTTTTCTTGATAGAAAAATAAATACTTATATTTAGATATTGGTGTCATTTTGAAGGGTATATTATGTACTATTATAATAAAAATAATTTTGCCTAGTAACTATTATACTTTTCTTGTAAAACATGAAATAAAAAATAAATCCGATATTTTTTTGAAATCCCCGACTTTATTTTCTAATTAGAATTCAATATCTTATTAGCTTTTTGTTTGATTAATTTAGTTTTTTCCAATTAGAATTCAATATCTTATTAGCTTTCCGTGAGTATTTTTTTTTAGAATATAGCTATAGTAGTTTTTCAGTCGTAATCGTTTTTGTGCAGAAAATTTCGCAATGTCGTAAAAAAGAAAGTGAAATTTGATGCCCGGACAGTTGGGGAGATAATCGCCGCGTGGTTGGACAGTTGAATTGATAGTCGACAAGAAGGCTACTTACAGCTGCTTACTGCCGGAAACTAATCGGAAGTCAGAGAGTACCTATAACATGTCGCATTGCAAAGGTACGGGCAATATTGAATAAACTTGAACAGTTGATTAAAGGACGATAATTTATAGGGATGCTGCCGTCCTTGCCAGGTTTTTTGAGTGCTATTATTTTTGCCATTTTCCAAGCTGTGGGGTAATAGCCTAATCTTAAACAGCTATTAAATATTTTTGTGAGGTAGACCAGGGCCTTTTGAGACAGGTTTTTGAGAAGTCGATTGCTGAGCCCGTCTAGACCCGGGGATTTACGGAGTTTTAATTTAAGTATTATTTTCGAAACTTCCCTAGGTCTAACGAGAGAAAAGTGACTACTTATGTCTTTAGAATTTAATTTCGCCATGGATTCCTTGACAGCAACCTCAGTTTCGAGATCGCTGGTCCACTGGTGAGTGAGACTCATATTACCAGCAAATGCCTCGGCAAGAGCTTCACACTGCTCCGATACTGAGGATGTCATTTGATCGCCTCTGATTTTTAGGGGAGGGATCTTACTGGGATTATGATTGATTGATCGGGCCAAACGCCATACATCATTACTGGGATTATCCACTTTTGAGAGCTTTTCATTCCAAATACTATCATTCAAGGTCTGGATACTAGCTTTGATAGAGTGTTGTAGCTGGTTGACTTTGAAGAACAGTTGACGTCTGAGGCAAGGATTGTTCTCATTCAATGCCTTTCTGCGTATGTAATTTTTGTTTTTAATTTGGCTCTTAATGCGTATTGGTAATGTTAAACGACCTTTGTTTATATCGATGGTAGGAACACTTGCTGTCCGTGCATTTAGCACACTGTCAGTAAAATTATTTACAGCAGCGTCAATACAGGGTATTGAATCTAATATTATACTAGATAGCGTGATATTGCTGTCCAAATGAGATCTAAAATATTTCCAGTCAGCTTTGGCAAAGTTAAATGATGTTTGGGATTTAGAACTATAGGTTCCACCAACAGTGAAGTGTACTGGCAGGTGATTTGATGAAAGACTTGTGAGAACTTGTGGTTCACTTACATCGTGAGTATTGTTCACCAATATAATGTCTGGAGTAGAAGGTTCGTGAGAGCTTTTGTAATGCACTAGGGTAGGTGAAGAAGGTGCTAGTATCTCATAATCATTTGCTACCATGTGATCGAAGAGAATCTTGCCATGTGGATTAGAGTTAGTGCAATTCCAGTAAGGATGTTTGGCATTTAGGTCACCCAATATCAGGGACTTGTTGTTTGCACCTAGCAATAAGTCCAGATCACTGTCCAGTAGAGGCAGATTTGGTGACTGGTAAGTTGAGTAGATAGCTAAATTTTTCCCTAGAGTAGTTACCTGGACACCGGTACACTCTAAGTTATATGTGTTTGGAGTGGGAAGAAGGGATTGTATTATGTTACTCCGGACCAACAGTGCTACTCCTTGCCCGCGGCCATCAGCCTTTTTGTCGTGCCTATAACAATTGTAACCAGGAGTTTCGAGCTTGACACGAGAAGAAATTCTAGTTTCACACAAAGCTACAATATCTATGGATAAGTCACTTAAAAGGTCAAGCAATTCGGTAAGTTTAGTGCGAATACCATCGGCATTCCAGTATAAGATACGCAAGTTGGTACTATCAAACATATTGACCAAGGTGGGTTAGAATCAGTATTACCTTATCCATCATACTGTTGCAGGTTACAAATTGGTTTTTGATGGATTTAATTGTCATGAGTATTGCTAACATGTCAGCAGTGGCTTGATCTTGCGTTCCAATTTGAGGTGGCGCTCCAGTGGTGCTTGATTTCATTTTATTTGCAGCGACAGTGTTCCAGCTTTGTCCGTCAACATGACTGTTTTTCGCATTGATCTTAGCGTCTTGAATCGCTTTTATTTGTTCTTGACGGTTCTGAACAAGTTTTAGGCATTTTTGCCTCTCGATACACTGTCGAAAGTTGGCTGGGTGGTTACCTTTGCAGTTGCAGCATTGTGCCGGACTGATTCTATCTTTCTTGGGACATTCAATCGTGGGGTGGGGTTCTGTGCACTTAACGCAACGTGGACTTAAATTGCAATTTTTTGAAGAATGTCCAAAGCCTTGGCATCTGAAACATTGTGTGCCAAACGGGTTTTTTGCTTGATACTTGCGTACTTGCACTGCACAGTTGCTAAGGTATCTAATTTTTAGAAATTTTCTAAGATCACAACCTGCTGGAAGCTGTACTCCGAAAGGAGGACAAGCTCCATTGCCTTTGTTGTTATCAGGCAGTTTCATCTTGCGAACACCAGCATCTTTGAAACCCAGGGTCTCGAGTTCTTCTGCTAAGCAATCTTCTACGTAGGCAGGTAGGCCGAAGAAAACCGCTTTATATCTTTTCTCATCCTTCCGCGGAAAAGTGTGGAATGCTAGATCAGCAGCTCGGAAACCATCTTTAACTGCTTGGTGGCTTTCTGGACTATAACAAGAATTTACAATTTTGTTGTTACCTCTGTATTGTAGATCAAAATTTTTGGCGTGCTTCAGGACGAAGTTTTTGATGTGATCATGAGTCCACTCAGGTTTCACCTGTAAGATAATAGGTGGGATATGACCTGATTTTCTTCTTGGAGTAGAAGCTTCCTTAAGACGAGCAGCAAAGACGTCCGTTTCTTGGGGTTGATTGCTGCGAAGAACACTGTTCCGGTTTGAAGTTTTGACGGGATCTGGTTTATTCACAACAGTAGCAGGCAGACTAAACTTTGCTATTTTCCACTCGCTGGTATCAACAGGTCCTTCCAGTGGACGTTTTCCCACAGAATTTGAACGTGTTACAAATCGCTCCATGGCGAGCGAGAATGTAGATGTATCGTGGTATCGATACCAGTCTTTCCCATCACTAACAACTAAAGTATCTTTGTGAGGTAGGTATTAATAATATGGCAGCGCGCGACAACACAAGGAGACTGAAAACGCGTGTGTATAACTTGCGCGCGTACGCCCGAATGGATCTCAACTAATTGATTTTCCACATTTAACTGAAGATCAACTCAATATTTTGTTTACAGGCTCCTATCAATTTTCACAGGCTGTATCTTACTTGGCCGAAATAATAGATAGACGATCGAAATAATCTTTCAGTACAATATGTGAAATCAGCACCTAATATTATTAAAGCAGAAGTAAAATCAAGACATAAAAAGCAAAGAATATCCTATTTACATTCAAGGGCGGATCCAGCTTTGGTGCTAGGGGGGGGGTCACATAGTCGTGGTCAAGTCACGAGAAGTTATAATTTAATTTTTATAATCATACATTAAAAGTAAAAAGTAGGTATTTATTAATATATGTATAGTCTAGCAAAAACGGGTGGAAACGGAACTAAAAGGGTATTGACCAACTTCTATGGGACTTTGGCCAAAAACAAACAGTTCAGCTAATAATATATGATTAATTTAATTGTTCACATCAGTAAGAATGCCAATATAAATCTAGTTTTGTATCAAAATTTATATTTAGATAATTTTTAACATTTTATTGAAATTGTTTATACTTATAATTAAACTTGCTTTAGATGTGCCAGGTTCATCATAAATACAAGGCTGAACCTTGGTCCATGAAAGTGTCGGGATCGTCAAGAAGGGGAGAATCGGAATCCATTTAGAAACAGCCAAAGTAATCGCAATAAAACTTAGAAAAACAACACTCACGATGCAAAAAAAAAAACAAAGTGAATGAAGTTATCATTCACTTTGTTTTTTTTTTTTTTGCACTCGTCATTTTGACAATTAACACAACATTTTTAAAACACTGTGTTGCCAAATAAAACAAATATAATTGTATCGATACATATGGAATCGATTATTGTTTTATAAGTTCTTCAGGAATAAGGTATAATGCAGTCTCCAATTTATCATTTTAAGTGTTTAATCATTTATATCGTATATTAGTACTTTTTAATAATATTATTGAATGAAAACTGCGTTAAATACAGTGGAGAGATTATCCTACACTTCAAATCGATTTGAATTTATTGTTTACTAGCTTTTACCAGCGGCTTCGCCGCGTGGAGGTCGAAAATTATCCCGCAGGAACATACTACCGGGATTAAAAGTAGCCTATGTCCTTTCTCAGGCTGTAAACTATCTGTGTACCAAATTTCATTTAAATCGGTTCTGTAGTTTTAGCAGGAAAGCGAGACAGACAGAGTTACTTTTGCATTTATAATATTAAGTGTGGATGTCAAATTCAAAGCCAAAGACTTGGTCACATCATAAACAATACCAAAAAAAAAAAAGATTTTTTGCAGTGCTTATTCATACAAAGTTATTAGCATCAGATATTTACTAAAAATAGAATATAAATTATTGGTAAATTACATTTTTGTATAGCGGCGTGTTTAAAAATGGCCAAGTCTGGAAAATTCCCTTTGTTTGGGAGTTCGCCACTGTTCTTTTCGATGCGTTCGTTCCCAAATAATGCGTTTGCCATCATACAAAATATTAATTTATAATAAATTGATTAAATATTGAAGGTATTTATTTACATAAAATCTATCTATATTATGACAGTAAAATATATATTTATATATATGTTTAACAATTTTAAATAGTGGTCCACGGTGAACCCAGCCCAGGGGGGGGGGTCATGACCCCCATGACCCACCCCCTGGATCCGCCCCTGTTTACATTCATTACATTTCCTACGGTAATGATTTAGACAGTGTTCTCCGTTATTACTATGATTGCCCAATGGCAACCGTACAGTGGGATGCTGTTCACATACAGCAGCTATTATTTATTATCTATCATATGGACGCGCGGACGGTATTTGTCCAAAATTGTGCGTCCTGCTGAGATTCTAACTAAATTATTTGCGACTTTTAATGTTCCAGTAGTAATTAATCACAACAGTGATGATGATTAATATTTTTTACTTCTGGTATTTTGATTAACACTAAAAGTAATAAAAGTGACGATAATTATGAATATTGAGCACTGTATGTTTTTTCTTTTTAACTTCAAAAAAAAGAGGAGGTTATCAATTCGACTGTATTTTTTTATGTTTGTTACCTCATAACTTTTGACTGGGTGAACCGATTTTGATGATTCTTTTTTTATAATATGAAAGCTGGTGCTTCCCGAATGGTCCCATTTTAATTTGGTTCCATTCGGACAATAGGGTCCAAGTGAAAACCATATAAGTCTTAAATTTGCATTAAGTATTTGCGCGACAAATGAACGAATAACGCGATTAGATTAGTGCGAAGTATCTACCATAAGGGGCCGTTCAATTCAAGTATTACGTAAGCACATTTATTACAATTTTTTACTCCCCCATCCCCCTTGTCATCAAAAGTAAGCAAAGCTCTTACCCCCCCCCCTCCCCATGCTTACGTAAACATTGTTATATGCATTTTTCTTTTAATGTACTCTGTTTTTTTTATTGATTCATGAGCAGCAGTTATAATTCTGGAAATAAAAAAATCGATTTAGGATCTAATAGGGGACTTTAACGCATATAATATTTATTTAAAATACCGTCAAATCGTCAATAGAAACGAAACAATAGGTTGACGGAAGAAATTTAGTCAAGTGAATAGAGCGCGAAAAATTTACCCGTAGTACCCGTAGAAGTATGGAAGTGTTTAAAAGAAGATGGATGTACGTGGGTGACATAATTCTTCAATAAGTTGTTGCATTAAGGAGGGATCCCACAAGAACGGTGCAATAGTTCGCTAGTGCCTATCTTTAAGAATAAAGGTGATGTACAGGACTGCAACAACTATCGAGGTATTAAGCTCATGTCACATAGTATGAAGGTATGGGAAAAAGTAATAGAGAAAAGACTGCGAGAGGAGAATGAGATTACCCCGAATCAGTTTGAGTTTATGCCAGGGCGAGGAACAATGGACAGCACTTTTGCACTCCGGCAATTGTGCGAGAAGTACAGACGTGCACGCAAAGACTTGCACATGATGTTCATTGATCTGGAAAAAGCGTATGATAGGGTACCTTGGGATGTGATGTGGTGGGCTCTGAAAAGAAAGGGTTACCTAGGAAGTATTTAGAGTTAATTCGTGCTATGTACAGTCAACTCGTACCTACGTCCGGTCGGCTGCTGGCAATACCGACGATTTCAATGTGGCTGTACCAGGGATCGGCTCTAAGTCCTTACCTCTTCCTGTTGATCATGTACGCTCTGACGTCGGACATACAGGAAGAGGCATCCTGGTGCATGCTGTTTGCCGATGACATTGTTCTTGTCGGTGAAGATGTGTCCTAGATCCAGAGCAGATTGGAGAAGTGGCAACAGAAGCTGGAGAATGTTGGTTTGAAAATCAACAGAACCAAAACCGAATATATTTTCTGCGATTTCGGCGGTCTCTCCAGCTCTGGAACCATAGCGCTTGATGGTGTGCTTCTCTCGGTCTGCTCCGACTTTTGGTATCTCGGTTCACTCGTGCAAAGCGATGGCGACGTAGATCGGACGGTTAAGCACAGAATAAACACTTGGATGGATGAAATGGCGGCAGGTCACAGGAACAATCTGCGACTCCCACATCCCCCTTAAACTTAAGGGGATGATCTATAAAACCATGGTCAGACCTGTTGTCTTGTAAGGGTCAGAATGTTGGGCTTTACAAGGGATGAATGAAAGGCAATTGCATGCAGCTGAGATGAGAATGTTAAGAGGGATGTGTGGTGTTACACGAATGGATACAATAACAAATGAGGGTATGCCCTCATTTGTCATCTTATGAGATGAAGTCTAAAAGTGACACCAATAATTGAAAATTTGTGTGGGAATCGATTGTCATGGTATGGTCACGTGATACGGAGAAATGAGAAAAATGTCGTGAGGAAAATATTGAGTATGAATGTCAATGGCTTTAAGATAGAGGGAGACCAAAGAAACGCTGGATGAACTGTGTGAATTATGATATGGATAGAAAGGGAGGGACTACTGAGATGACGACTAGAAGTATGGAAGAAAAAGACATATTGCGCCGACCGCAAATAAATTGGAATAATGGTGGGAGAATGATGAGTAGAGCGCGGCAGGTAATTTCCCTACTGGGTTCTAAGCCTAAACGTCTACATGATTCGTGGGAATCTCCGAAAATGCGTTTCATTTTCACACAAAGACAATGTGTCGGTTACTATAAGTGTAAAAAAGTGAATAACTACTGCTTACGTAATCACCATCTAGACTCCCCCGCCCCCCATGTCATCAAAAATAAGCAAATCAAAGACCCCCCCGCCCCCCTATAGTGTTTACGTAATACTTGAACGGCCCCTAACTAAAAAGTTAAAAATAAAAAGTTTTTTCTTTTTTAACCTTTTATTCTACCTCATAAACGTAATTATCTATATTCTGAAACAAGTTAGTGCAATACTTCGAAAAAAATTGTGATGCTGGGCCTTATGGTACAAAGGTACTTTAAGGCGCGAATCACATTTTATTTTTTTTCGAAGTGTTGCACCAATTTTTTTCTTACGCAATTTTTATGAGTAATAGTACATATAAAAGAGCATAACATATATTATTTTCGTGATTGTAGGTTTTAGAGAAAACAAAAAAAGAAATTATGATATACTTATTTTTTTTTTGTATAAAATGTTATTCTAAAAATTTAAAAAAAATATATGATATACTCTGTAATGTAACCTAAAGCCTCGCATTAGTTTCATTCCTCTAGCTTAATTAGTTTTTGAAATATACTATTTTGAAAAATAGTCATACGTACAATTATTGTTTCTCGTATCTCAAGGCCAAAGCGGCAGCTGATCGCAAAACTTACATAAATTGTGTTTACTCAATACTCATCAAGTCGATATTAAAACATAAGTTTCGATACAGGTTTCTATTTGGGGGCAGACTCGTCATATTTATCCAGCTAAACCCTTTATTTTATCTCTTTCAAAGTACGCTCTCTGAGAAACGATACACTTACGCCAACAAATAATCCTTATAAAAACATTTTTGACTTCTTTCTTTTTCCTTAACTCAAATTAGGTACCACTTCGTGGCACCCGTTTTCATTCGGTAGAAGACATAAAAGAGAATTCGCAGCGAAAACTGAACTCGATTCCGGAAAAAGCATTAAAAAAATGTTTTGAAGATTGAATTATTCGTTGGCGTAAGTGTATCGTTTCTGAAGGAGCGTTTCTGAAGAAGCAGCGAGCGCTTTTGAAGGTGATAAAATAAATTTGTATGAATAACTAACATTTTGTGTATTATCGATCTCTCCCCGGTACTTTCTAGTCCTGTCAGTAATGATAGACCGATCTCAGTACAACGTGACATGGTCATTTTCGAGAACTGGGTCGGGCACATACTTGTAATACGGTACCTCAGAATCCACTAGTTTGAATTGCAAAGCAAGTTGCTGGTGAATAATCCTGGCTACTTGGTTATGCCTGAGCAAGTATTCGCCGTTAGCCAGACGAGAACAACCAGAGATAATATGTCTGATGGACTCACCCGGATGGTGACATGCCCAACACACGTCAACCGTCCCGTCCTTCATAATATGTCTCCGGTAGTTATTCGTCAAGATAACTTCGTCCATAATTGGACAGACGAAACCTTCTATTTCCCCGAATAGGTTACCAAAACGTAGCCAGGATACGGACGCTAGAAAATCTACACTGGGCTCATGAAGAGCCCGGTAGAAGCGCCCGTGAAGCTCCTTGTTTCGCCATACTTCCTTGCGGTCATTGGTAGTAAGTACTACAGGTTTGCGCCAGTTCTCTTTTAGCCATTTATTATTCTTACTAGCTTCTGCCCGCGACTTCGTCTTCCCCCGTTCGTTTCCCCCGACCCTTCCTGTCGCGTCGAATCGCCTACCCGTGCGATTTTCCCCGTTTTTGCAACATTTTTCATTACTGCTCCGCTCCTTTTGGTTGTAGCGTAATGTTATATAGCCTATAGCCTCCCTCGATAAATAGGCTACCCAACACAAAAAAAAAATTCAAAACAAACAAACTCTTCAGCTTTATATATCTATACTATTATTATGTGATATTATAAAGCTGAAGAGTTTGTTTGTTTGTTTGATTGAACGCCCTAATCTCAGGAACTACTGGTCCAAATTGAAAAATTCTTTTTATGTTGGGTAGCCAATTTATCGAGAGAGGCTATAGGCTATATTACATCACGCTAAAACTAAGAGGAGCGGAGCAGTAATGAAAAATGTTGCAAAAGCGGGGAAAATTTATTCCTTTTGAGAGTTTCCGTTGCGTGCGCTGCGTAAACGGTTAAAGTAACGCAAAAATCATGTATGACGGAATTGTTCCTTTTAAAAAGTTAAAGGATATGTCTATTTTTTAAGGTTGACTCACTTTAACTCAAAAGGAGCGAGCAGCAACGAAAAGTGGACGAAAACTAGCAGGCAAATCGATGCGACGGGAAGGGTCAGGGGAGCAAAAATTTGACGCGGACGAAGTCGCGGGCAGAAGCTAGTATTAGTATAGATATAGATATAGAGTATAGATTCTTATCATATAAAACCTGCTAACACCACACTGGTTTGGTGGCTACCGTAGCCTTAAGCACAATTTCTAATTAATCCAAATTAGTTTAAGATATGATGCGACACTAAAATAAAAGGACACAAGTGTCATCGCACGATTCATGAAAAAAAAAAAAAAAAAAATGGAACGGGTGTTAGCACGCTCAAATCGGTATGAGTGTAATACGGAACGCGGCTATGCTCATATCTTTCCTATCCATTAGTTATAGTGGGTCATTGGTGCCGATTCTGTTGTCACAAAATTAACTAAACTAAAAATCACTAAAATTTTAGGTTTATTCCTGTCAAACGACGATTTCCTATTCTGAAATAGACTAAAGTGACACAACTTAACTATATTTTAGTTTGACAGCACTAAGATTGCACTGAGTTATTAGTTTAGGGAAAATGTCAATTTTGCTATTCTGAGTTTGCCGGTTTTCACCAAAAATTTTGACTATAATAATTTATTTTAACTTAATCTGACTATTTTTAAGCGCGATTAAAAAGGTGTGGAATAAAACTAGTGGTCATGAACTAAAATTCTCAACAACGCCTTGCCTTCACGTGCAAAAACAGTTCTGTTTTTTTATTTTCTTTTTGCTTATATCTTGAAAATGGCGTGTCCTATCGCAAAAATAATGAAATTTTCGACCCCCTTAGTATACCCCGGAACATTTAAATATCAACACGTGGGTAACATTTTTTTTATATTTTTAAACAAAAGTGAAAAATTCCATATAAAACACGTCCAGGCTGCACCCTAGCACGCGCCTTCGTCTCTCAAAAAATTCATTCTACGCAATGCACACACAAGTAAACGTTGCGAAAACAAAAGAAAAAAAAAATACCACGCTGAGTCGCGATTGTCAAATTCGATTTTAGTCGTGTCAAAATAGTTTTTTAATTTAGAGATTTTTCCTTGCAGAATAGCGTTACAATTCTCATAGCCAAAAGTAAAGAATTTTAGAGATACCTAGTTTAGTTAGTTTAGTTCGTGTACAACAGAATCGGCACCATTGTCGATTTTTTGACGGACGAAACGCAACCGTTTTTCCGACGACGAAAACGGTTGCAGAAAACGGTTTGAAGAGCCGTCTTCAAACCAGTTGTTGCGATGACGACTGTTTTGTAAAAAACGAAACTTATCGAATATGGAATAGAATTGCGTTTTCGTCGCGTGAAATAGTTGCAGTTTCTTCGAGAAGTAGTAATAAAATATAGACTCTATACCATTGACAAAAAGTTCACTTTTTACTGTAAGAACTGTTTTGTAAACGAACGCGGTTCACTAAGGACGATGTCGCGACGAGTGTTATAGTTGAATCAATGCGTTCTGGACCATATTTTCTTAGCTGTAAAATACATAATCGCATCTAGTCATTCGAAGACTGGTTTGTGCAACGAAGACTGTTTGGATCCAAGACGTAAAAACAGTTTCATCGTCGTAGTCGTCGCAGAACATAAAACGGTCTTTGGAACGGATTAAGGACGACGACGCGACGAGTGTGATAGTTGAATCAATGGGTTCTCGACCGTATTTTCTTAGCTGTAAAATACATAATCGCATCTAGTTATTCGAAGACTGGTTTGTGCAACGAAGACTGTTTGGACCCAGGCCGTAAAACGGGCTCATCGTTGCAAAACATAAAACGGTCTTCGGAAACGGTTCGTTGTCGCAACGCCCACCACTACTATCCATCAAGCTGATATTGATCACGGATTCTGGCGGGAACTTTAAAAAAGAGCGGTCAAAAATTTTCGTCAATTTTCATTTTTTATTAAATATTTTCTAGTTCCTTGATAGTAGTTAATAAAAAAACAGTTGCGCTAGGTGTACAAACCTAAAATATGGTGGGAAATGAAGGGGGCGGGGATAACCCGCCCACTTCACATAAACGTCCTCGGCCTGAGGCCGGAGACGCAGGGACTGGGATGGACTGTGGTGATGGCGGCGGCGGTGAGCTATCTGACTATTCACCTTATTTAAAACCAGACTATAAAAGACTATATCCAGAAAATGCCACTTATGTAGACTTTAAAGTGTTCATTGAAGCTTCAAATAATAAGGATAGAATAGGCAATAAGAGCCCTATCTATCTCAACCATATATTCTCCAGCGAAATAAAAGGGGTGACGGCTATACAACGAATAAACGCAAATAAAATAGCAGTAATATTTAAACAGTATAATACGGCCAATAACTTTATTAATAACAGCGCTTTTCTTAACAAATATGGCTTGAAAGCATTTATTCCGGCTGCGCAAATAGAAAAAATAGGTATAATTAGATTTGTACCAGCAAACATTTCGAACAAAGAACTATACACCAAACTATCATCAATATATGAAATAATAGCTGTAAGAAGATTCACAAAGAAGGTAGGACAGGAGCGAGTACCACTACAAACAGTTAGCATTACTTTTCTATCGAATATTCTTCCAGACAATGTACAATATGATTTGTTTTCATACAGAGTTTTTGAGTATGTACCCCCATTACAGCAATGTTTCCGTTGCTTTAAATTTAACCACTCTGCTAGAATATGCAATGGCAAACAAAGATGTTTCATTTGTGGAGGTGAGCATTTATATAAAGAATGTGATTATATAAAGAATGTGATAGACCAACAGAGATCTGCTGTTGCAATTGCAGCGGGCCTCATCTTGCAATTTCTAGATTATGTCCAATTAAGTTGAATAAAATTTTAGAAAAGAAAAATAAGATTACCTATGCAAGTGCTACATTGACGAAACAACACATGAGTGATAATACTGAATTTCCACCTTTGCTACCGCCAAAAATGAAACCAACTGACACTGTAAATAAGTCTGTAAATAAGTATGTACATACATCTGTAAATAAGTCTACATCTGTAAATAATACTGTACATAGTGTAAATAAATCCAAAGATGTCCCGAAAGTAGACATCAAAGCCCAAATAGTTGCCAACAAAGATGTACTTATGGCCCTGGTACAGACGTTGGTAGAACTGGGTAATAAGGGAGATAATACGCCTACCACCGTAAATAGTATTAAAGAAACCCTACTTAAAAATCTCAAGTAATGGATCCAAGTCACACACTGTCTAAGCTACGTATTGCTCAATATAACATTCAAAGTGCTAATAGTAAAAAACCCTTATTGATTCAATTCTTACAAAAACAAAATATTGACATTTGCTTACTTAACGAAACATGGTTTAAAGATAATAGTTTTAGAATACCTGGATATAATATTTATAATAAAAATTCCAAAAATACTCATAATGGTGTAGCAATACTGATTAAACCATATTTAAAGTACAAAGTTTTAAACACTAGATTTTATGAAGACATTCAAACTGTTGCTCTGTCCTTATCTACTGTACATGGTAGCTTGACTATTCTTTGTGTATACTGTCCTCTTACTAGTGGACATATATGGATCAATAGATTACATAATATTATTAATGATCTTCCATAGCCCATATTTGTCAGTGGTGACTTCAATGCACACCACATTGCATTTGGTTGTCTATCCACTAAAGGCAGAGGTCATGATTTATGATTTATTGAGAGGAATGCGAGTGGTCTGTACATGATGATGCCATGGGCAGCTATAACAGCAATAACAGAGATTTCACTGCATATAGATAAATATCATATTAATCCCCCCGTTGATAGGTTTATATATAAAAAAGCAGATTGGGAAAAGTATAAAACTATTTCTAAAACAATATTCAATGATTTAGTCCTAAAACTGTATGACCCTATTTCAACCTATAATAATTTTTGTTCTCGATTGGATACTTTAAAAGATATGACAATTCCTAAACTTAATAAACCAAATAATTTTAAAAGCAGACTTCCAGCTCCATGGTGGAATGACATTTGTGAAAAAAGTGTAATTGCCTCCTACAATGCATTGAAACTATATAGAAGTGAACCTAGTATGGAGAACTATTTAGATTATAAAAGAAAAGATGCACTTAAAAAAAGAACCATATCGGAACAAAAAGGAATAGGTTGGAATAACTTATGTAACACATTTAATAGAACTACTCCTATAAGTAAGATTTGGAATCTTCTAAAAATGTTTAAAGGTATAAGAGCTGGCAATAAATCATATAAAGATGAGTTTATTTCCCAATTTCTAGATAAATTATCCGACAACAGCAATCTAAATAATATTAATAGTTTAGGCCATATATGGGCAACAACCGGCCCGCGGGCCGGATCCGGCCCGCTGTAAGATATTATCCGGCCCGCGAGACATTTTGAAAAAACCCAATTTAAAAAATATTACATTAGGTACTTATACTCACGGGAGTGACAGTGAGGCGCCAAACATCAAATCCTTTGATGTTTGCCGCCTCACTCTTTGGAATCGCCGCCACTCGGCTTGCTCGATCAAATTCTTTGAGGTTTGCCGCCTCGCGGGCGACACATCAAAAGATTTATTGCTTCTCAATTATTCTAAACTAGTTTATTCCAGATTATTCCTTCATTTTGCCTATTTAGTGGGTGGATGGCAAGAACGTTAGTTCAGTTCTATTTGAGCTACCGAGGTGATAACTTGGACAAGCGATATCCTAGCGAACTGCTCGAGCTGTCAACATGCTTTGTGACTTTGTGTGCATCTTGAGTGGTTACTAACTATAGTTTGTTATTAAGTTTATTGAACGAAAAGTAAACAAAAATGATGTCTGGTGGAAAGAAACGAAAAGTAGATACAGAGGGTCGCCAGTTTCAAGAAAAATGGACTGAAGAATTCTTTTTTATCTTGCACAATGGTAAGCCTATTTGTTTGCTATGTAATGAATCCATTTCAGTAATGAAAGAATTCAATATAAAGAGGCATTACTCAACTAAGCATGCTACGCTGCACTCACTGACAGGACAATTAAGAACAGACAAAATCCAGAAGCTTACCGCAAATTTGGAAAAACAGCAACAAATGTTTCATAAACAAAGAACACAACTTGATAATGTTGTGAAAGCTAGTTTTATAGTTAGCTCAAAATTGGCAAAGGCATTAAAACCATTTGCCGAAGGAGAATTTATCAAGGAGTGTATGTTAGAAGTTTGCAGTATTTTGTGTCCCGAAAAGAAAAATGAATTTGAAAAAATTAGTTTGTCAAGACGAACTGTTGTTCGACGTATAGAAATGATGGCTAATGATATAAAAACAACATTGACTGACCGTATGGCTGGTTTTGAATCATTTTCCATAGCATTAGACGAGAGCACCGATTTGTCTGGCACAGCTCAACTGGCTATATTTATTCGAGGTGTTGATAAGGAGTTCACTGTTACTGAGGAATTGCTTGCTTTACAGCCGCTTAAAGGAACCACTACAGGAGAGGATATTTTTATTGAAGTTCAAAAGGTATTCACAAGTTTTGGCTTGCCATGGTCAAAATTAATTGGAGTATGCACTGATGGTGCACCTTCTATGGTCGGCTTACGTAAAGGTTTCATCGGAATTTTGAATGAAAAAGCAACAGAATTAAATGTGCAAAAAGACGATTTGATAGTCCTTCATTGCATTATCCACCAACAGAACTTGTGTTCTAAGTCCATTCGACTCCAGAATGTTATGAATGTGGTAGTAAAAACCATCAACTTTATTCGATCCCGAGGTCTTAACCATCGTCAATTCAAGGCGTTTTTGGATGAAATTTCAGCTGAATATAACGACGTAACATATTATTGTGAAGTCAGATGGCTGAGCAAAGGAAAAATGTTGAAACGGTTTTACGAGCTTAGAAATGAGATAGCAGACTTTATGAAAATAAAAGATAAACCACTATCTGAATTAAATGACCCAACATGGATATGTGACTTAGCATTTCTGGTCGATCTTACAGGCTATTTGAATGATTTAAATTTGAAACTTCAAAAACAAGGACAGTTAGTAAATGATTTGTACAGCCATTTGAAAGCGTTTCAGATCAAACTACGCTTGTGGGAGTCACAGATGCTGTCTGGTAATAGTTACCATTTCAACACGCTCTCTGCGTATGAAAATATTGCTTATGCTCAATATGCTGAAGAACTCAAGTTACTGTCGGAACAATTTTCGAACAGATTTAGCGACTTCAAAAACATGGAAGACTGTTTCACTTTATTTGCTACTCCTACAAAATGTAATGTACAAAATGCTCCAATACACTTACAAATGGAGTTGATCGAGATTCAAGAAAACTCACTCCTAAAATCCAAATTTGAAGACGTAGAGTTGTGCGATTTCTACAAAAAATACCTAGAAGAAGACAATTTTCCGCAGCTTAGAAAATTTGCAAGAAGATTGATTTGTGCGTTTGGCAGTACTTATAAATGCGAACAGTTCTTTTCATTGATGAAAGTTAATAAATCAACACATCGTACAAGACTGACTGACGATAATTTGGAAAATTCTTTACGTCTTTGTATCAGTCGAATTAATCCAAATATCGATGGATTAGTTTCCCAAATTCAAGCTCAAGTGTCTCATTGATTTCGGTGTATTTTACTTTCGTAGTTTGTAACAATTGCAAATTTAACGATTTAATTATAATGTACCATTTTTTTAAATTTCATTTTGTTATTTTAATAAATTGTACTATAATAACATTGTCGTATTATTTCATGTCTAACATCTATCGCAAAAAATATGATCACTACTTAAAAATGCACTAAGTACTTACCTACTTTTAAACGCGGCCCGCGAACGTATTTGCACGCTAAAGTTTGGCCCTCAACATGTCAAAGGTTGCCCATACCTGGTTTAGGCAATATTTTCGAATCAAATAATGATAATCTAAATTCCAAATTTTTGCTAAATCCTTTTACATGGTCTGAATTTAAAATGAGTTTGTTATCTCGGAAAGACACTACACCTGGTTTAGATGATCTCCCCTATTGTACTATTAAAAATTTAGATGAATCAGCACAAAAAATGTTTCTTAATATTCTTAATTTACTTTGGCATTGTAAATGTATTCCACAATCATGGAAAACACAATGTGTCATTCCGATACTCAATCCAGATAAACCTTCAGAGCTTGCCAGCTCTTATAGACCAATATCACTGTCTTCATGTCTAGGTAAATTATTTGAAAACATGATTAAAAATCGTTTGGATTGGTATATGGAATCTAACGGCTTCATTCCACATGTACAATATGGATTTCGTCGAGGGCGAAGTTGTGCAGACAGCTTCACTTCCTTAGTTTCAGACCTGAAACATGCAAAGGATAAAAAGTTACACACTGTTTGTGTATTCCTAGATGTTCAAGGTGCTTTTGACAGTCTGGATCCAGCTATACTTGTAGAAGTTATGTCTAGGTTAGGTGTGCCTGGCCAACTATGTAAATGGATATATAATTTTCTGACTAATAGAACACTCTATGTAAGACATAATAACACATTGCATGGACCAAAATGTGCATCTAGGGGTACAATGCAGGGTGCTACACTATCTCCTTTGTTATACAATATTTACACAAGTGAAATCTGTAAATTTGTTAATAGTAATGTAGATATTCTGCAGTTTGCTGATGATATTGTTTTGTACAGTAGTAATTATAATGTAGAAATTGCAACTGACAATATTAACAGAGCCTTGTCCCAACTATTTCACTATTACAATGATGTGCTACATTTAAAAATTAATCCCTCCAAAAGCAGTGTTATGATTTGGAAATGAGAATACAAATTCAAAAGTAGTTTATAACGGAGAATCTATAAATCCAGTAAATTCAAAGAAATTTTTAGGCATAGTAATAGATAGGAAATTAACCTTTGAGGAACATATTAAATACATATCAAAGAATGCTCTAAAAGGTTTAAATGTAATTAAATGTCTTGCAGGTGTCTCATGGGGAGCAGACCCGAAAATATTATCAATTTTGTATAAAAGTATAGTTAGAAGTCATTTTGATTATAGTTCACTAGTGTATATAAATAGTACTCATGTAAATAAACTAGATCTATTGCAGAACAGGGGTTTAAGAACAATTTCTGGTGCAATGTGCTCTACTCCCATAAGGGCCATGGAAGTGGAGACTAAAACTATGCCTTTACTTTTGAGACGCATTCTACTTGCAGAGAGATTCTGTCTTAAATTAATTGCTGCAAATAACAGGAAAGTAATAAACAAAATTGTACCTTCTATCAGTAGAACTCTTGGGCCTCTAACAACAGGAGAGGATCTCTTGAATGGTAAATCCCCAACATTGTCCAAAATATTGCTGGAAACAGAAAACAGTTTTATTGGTATTAGAAAACAGTGCCCATGGCCATGTTACTCCTTCTGTTATCAGTGTATTTCGCATCCCGTTAAAGAATTACAAAATCCCATTAATAATAATTCAGATATGTTACAATTTTTGGCAGATAATAAGAATTATCACATTATTTACACTGATGGCAGTAAGGGGAGTGATATGTACGTGCTGCTATATATGATCCACATGCTAAATTCTCCCAAAGCTTTGTTCTGTACAATTCATGTATTATATTCACTACAGAGGCATATGCAGTTTATCAGGCATTATAATATATTCGCCAAATTAACAATTGTAAATACTTCTTGATTGTTTCTGATTCACAGAGTTTTATAAAAGCCCTAACTAACCTTACAGTTTCGTTTAAGTCAAATTATATTCTGTATTTCATCAAATCAAAAAATCAAATCAAAAATATTTATTTGCAAGAATATGGTATAGAAGGCGTTACATACATTTTGTTTCAGCATATCCTGCCATAACCTGGCGTGCAAATGTCAATTAAATCAGCGATGTCAATTATTCTAACTTATAAATTATAGATTCTATCAAAGAAATAATTCATCAATATTACCTTAAGCATATAAAAATTGTATTCCTGTGGGTACCTTCTCACCGAGGCATCTCTGGCAATGAAGTAGTTGATAAAACCGCTTATGAAGGTAATAATGCTATTGATGTTAGAAATGCAATGGACATTCCTATGACTGACTTCCTGCAATGTATTAATGAAAATATATGTAAGTTATGGTTAGAAATGTGGAAGAAAGACCAAGACATCAAAGGAAAGTGGTACGGAAGTATTCAAGAAAGATTACCTGTTAGACCCTGGTACAATAGATTGAAGGAAGCCAGCCGAGACTTTATCACTACGATAAATAGATTGCGCTTTGGCCATAATACTGCTCCATCACACCTTGCTCGACTAGGCATTATTACAAGCAATACATGCCCACATTGTGAATCCCAAGAAGGAACCATTGAACATCTTATTTTTGACTGTCAAAACTTCTTGCTTGACAGATTAGTGTTGGCTAGTGAACTTAGTGAAGTGAACAAGTGCGATTCTTTATCCCGCCCGCCGCCACTTGAAGAGTTATTAAAAGACAAAAATACGTACAAACCGATATATAAATACATTAAAAATACTATTAAAACAATTTAAAAATGAAGTGAAGAAGTGATAGTGCAGTGTTCGAAAATAAAATAAGATTTGACCTAAAGGTCCAGTTACCATGTCATAAAATTCCAAAAAAAAAAAAGCTGATATTGACAATGACAACAAGGTTCTTGTCATTCATGAAAGCTCATAAAACGTTTTCTGATTTATTTTACGCGTTTTACTGCTTTTTGTGAAGTATTTTATGTCGGCAGAAAAGAAACACATTACACAGAACCTACTACGTAACAAACGCGAATAAAACATAAACCGTTATTTGTACGCAACGTGTTATTTTTCTATAATTTCAACACATCTTGATCATAATACCGTAACCGGAACTTTTGGAGTTAAAACATGGAAAAACTGCCAATGTGCAGAATATGTTTAGCGGAGGACGTCCGCATGTATGTAGTGGTCAACAGGGACTTGCACAAACTATATGAGAAGCTGACTGATACTCCAGTAAGTTGATATTTTTAAGGGTTAAGTATATAAATCTGTTTGGAGCAAGAGTGGTAATCAATGCTCGCATTTTCTCTATAAGATGCGCGGAGAATGCCTTAAGGACCACCAACTGTTGGATTAGACAGCATTACTATAAAGAATCGAAGTGTTTTATTCATAAAACCGAATAATGTAAGATATGTATGAGAGAGAGAGTATAAAATGAGGTTGACTAAAACAACCAATGCAATAGTTAATAACCACCAACAATTTTATTACGAGAGTATTTGTATTACTCTTTTTAACATAGCCAATAATACAGTGAAAACTCGGTTATCCTGCCCTCAGTTATACTCAGTTATAGTTATAGTCGAAATTACTTAATACCTGCATGCATGCATGGACATGAACGGAACTTGCATTACTAGCAAATATGTCATTACTTATTAAATTTTATATTCATTATTATTTTCATTTTGTACTAAATATTGATTTTTTTACTAAGTTTAATTTATTTTTGTTGTTTTTTAAAATTACCTAGCATTATGTATTATCCTAAAATATGTAGAAACCTGCTTTTCTTCATACATTTGATTATCTGGATTTTCAATTATCCTAATGCTTAACAACAACAAATAGTCAGTACTATACTACTGTACTATAGTCAGTACTATACATTTCAGAGATATCATGCTAATTATAAGAACTGTTTTCACCTGTGACTAACAATAAATATTTGAATATATTTTATTACAGTTTGTAACTAAAGACAGTAGACCGATTATTGCTTGTTTCTTCTGCTGCGCGAAACTAAAGCAATGCTACAAATTCCTGAGACAATGTCTGAAAGCCGAGGAGCTGTTCATTCAGAGGATGAATGAGGATTATGCGGTGAGGTATTCTTAGACAGCCATTTATTGTTATCCACAACCACTTATACTGAAACATGTCCACTGCTGGACATATGCCTCCCCCAAGAATTGCCACATTGACCGGTTTCATTATTTAGGGGGATTTGCCATAATAGCCACGCTTGGCAGGCGGGTTGGCAATCGCAGTATGGTAGTAAAATGCATAGAGAATGCTGCTGTCTGTTCTCCAATAAGTCCCTTAATTGCCTTTCATGACACCCATGAGAAGAAATGGGCCGGAGCTTTTCTTTATGGCATCACACATGTGCTTATTCTGATAATTTCATTATAATGTGGAAGTGATGCCTCTCAATGCCATACCTGCATTATGCCCAGATTTCATGCCAGGGGTACTATCATACGGTGGAGGTGTGCCCTGCCTGGGCGGAGCACCGCCGTGTCCTCGTGGAGGCGATCGGCGGCGGCGACCTCGCGTCCGGCCCTGGTGCGAGCCATGGTACGGAGCGAGAGGGAATGGGAAGCCGTCACCTCCTTCTGCGAAGCAGTAATGCTCGCGAAGGAGGAGGCGGGGTGAGTGAGGGAGTGGCAGTCTCTATGCCCTCACGTCCCTAGCCGCCGCAGAAGGAGACGCCCCGGGCGTCGGGAGTCGATAGCGGACTGCCGGCCACCGTAGGCGCGAGCTTGCGGGTGGCGAGCAATGGGTAGCTCGCCGCCCGGTAAGGACCAGGTTTGGGTCGACGGCGCGTTGTGTTCCACGCTTGCCTCAAAGAGATGTCAGCAATACTGAAGGGGTCTGCTAGGACCGATGCCTGCCAGGGTCGCGATATTCGTTCGAAAGAGTTAGCGTGGCCCTGGCATATGGGCAACTGAAGGAACACGGGTGGGTTTTAGTCAGTAAAAGTCTGACCCGCCCTCCCGCTCCGCCCAGAGCGGGAGAAGTCATTTGATGATTTCCCATCCAAAAAAGGGGGTACTATCAAGTGTGGAAACATGCACTTTAGTCATATATAGGTGTTTACAATAATTACATGTTGTACTCCACGTAATACAGCTTCAATGTTTGCATGGAACTAGAATGTGTCTGTTTTATAACGAGGTAGCAAAGGTCAGGGAGGTTACATTGGACGTACTTACTACAGAGGAAAGAAGCAATTGTGGCCAGTTGCTGCACAAGTTGTAGGTTGTGAGTTCCAACCTAGGCAGGCACTTGAGTAAATTATTTCATCACCACTGCTCTCAAAACGGTGAAGGAAACGTTGTTAGGAAACCGGCATGTCCTAGAACCAAACATTCTAAGATATGTGACTTCTACCAACCTGCTCTAGGCCTGCATAGTACATATATTTTGGGCCACTTCTCACTGAAAGGAGGCGTGTGTCCCAGCAGTGAGAACATTATAGGCTGATTGTTGCATCTACGGTACAACAACGACACTTATGCATTTTTTTTTCAAAATTGATCTGAGTACGAGAAAAGGTAGCTAATGTACTCCTTTATTAAATGTTTGCTTTAACTTTAATATGAAGTTCAAAGTTGTAGTTTAAATATTACCAGTTAGTTTCTTTAGTCAATACATTATAATAGGATGTTGAATTTTCAAACGCTTCGCCTGAAATATTACATCTTTTGCATAAGTGATGGTGCGTTATGATGAATGATCCTCATTTGTGGTAGCTCTTATAAGTGCCTTTCGAAAAGCGGATTGTGCTTTGGGACGGTGATTACCAGCATATTTTCCTAATACTATAATCATTCTTTTACAGCCCGATCCTCAAATGAAACAAAACCACTTGGAGTTCTTCAATGGGTTTATTAATTCTCCAATAGTGCACATGAGTATTGTTGAAAATTGTCAGACAGGAGGCATTGCTATAAAAGAAGAATTACCAGATGTATGTGAGGGACTAGAGGACATTATTGACCCAAAGGAGGAACGGCAAAGTGACGGTAAGATTTTTAACAGCAAAAATATCAATTTTAGGTATAATCTCTTAATTAGTTGTTATGTTAAGGAAACATTTATAAATAATCCTTAAGCATTTTATAATAAACTAGCTTTTGCCAGCGCCTCCGCCCGTGCAATATAACTTTCTCTTAAATCACTCTATTAAAAAAAAAAACGCGTCGAAATCCGCTGCGTAGTTTTAAAAACATTTAAGCATACATAGGGACAGAATGAGGGAAGCGACTTTGTTTTATATTATATAGTGATAAGATATACTGATTGGTAATGGCTAGTGTTGGGATTTTATCCGGATAAATACTCAAAATGGATAAATACTCGATAAATATCCGTTTTTACTGAGTATTTATCCAAAACAACGGATAAATACTATTTCAAGTTTCATTAACGAAAATTTTGTCATTTTACAAAGAAAACGATTGAAATTAATTAAAATTTTAAAAAGAAGTTGTGTACCGTACATTAACACTTAAAAAGACTGTATTCCAATAATTTCACTCAATCATGAATAGAGTTCGTCAGAAAATAATAACATCAATCATTAAAAATAAACCAATTATGTATAATAAATGTAAGTTTTGCCGCTTTTTCTGTCGTCACATTTTTTTTTCTGTGGATATTTGTGTGTGGTCTAAAAGGCCTTTCTGTTGCAACAGAAGTATACGGTGTTGAAAGAATACCCACTGCTAGTTTAGTTAACTTTGTCGAATTCCGCCAGGCTTTTTGGGAATCATTAAATGACGTCTCCCACTCTGGATGGAGGAGAAGGACGTCTCAGACTCTTACTGACTAAAACCTACCCGTGTTCCTTTAGTTGCCTATGCCAGGGCTTGGGTCACTCTTTCAAAAAAATCCGCGACCCTGGCAGGCATCGGTCCAAGCGGACCCCATCAAAAACGCTGACATCTCTTTGAGGTGCGCGCGGAACACAACGCACCGTCGAGCCGAGCTACCCATTGCTAGCCGCCCGCGGGTCCGTGCCTACGGTGGACGGGAGTCCGCAACTGACTCCCGACGCCCGGAGGGTCTCCTGCGGTGGCTAGGGGCGTGAGAGCGCAGAGATTGCCTCTCCCTCGTGCTCAGCTAAGGGGCTTATTTCGTTAGTGTTCTTCCAAATAAAAGGTTTTCACCAACAACCTTTCCTGGCCTTATGCAGCAAATGTTGGCATTGCTTCCACGTCCAAAAAAACCATTTCGACATTCCACTTATAAAATCTATGGCATCCAGTTCTTTGTCTTGATTTAACTCGACCTTTAGTCTTTGGGTGAAGCAGATCATCATCATCATTATCATCGTTCTTCTGCCCTTATCCCAGTTTATTTGGGGTCGGCGCAACTTGTCTCTTTCTTCCACACTTTGGTACTAGTCGCCATCTTCACACCCTTTCTATCCATATTATTCACACAGTTCAGCCATCGTTTCTTTCGTCCCCCCCCCCTACTCTTTTAGCCATCGACATTCATAGTCAAAACTTTCCCCACGACATTTTCTTCATTCCTCCGTACCACGTGCCAAGCAGCAAGCTTCTGAGTCAAGCAGATAGGCGGAAAAATTTATAGGCAATGTTGCCCTTTTTGCCACTGCTGAGAGAATTTGATTTTGTGTTTTTATTGTCAAGAAGCTTAATTAAACAAAATGAACCTCATTTTAGATTTCGTATCGTAGAAGATGATACACACTAGGTGGGCACTTGTTGGGCTCTATTTGAAAGAAGGAAGCATTGATCTACGCAATCCCACAAAAATAACATCAAGGAAAGATGCTTGTGTCATTTGACATGACAGTATCTTTTGTTGTTAACACTAAGAGAGCGGCTTTTGTATTTATCAAGTGCCCCATCTTGTACAGCACGGCAGCTTTAACTTCTCTCCCGATTTCCTTTGTTTTATAATGACTGGTTTAATACCAGTTCATTTGATTTTTTTTTAATAGATTTTATTATATCTGCATAGTTTATAAAATTGTTGAAATCTACATGTTTCGGACCCAGCAAATTAAAAGCGTGCTTCGCAGTTTAAAGAGTCAACATCTTTTACTAACTGCGTCTCTAGCACCAATAACACCAAACTTTTCTTGATCGTGTTTATAATGTCTTTTAGAATTTCTACACGGAGACATTCACTTGTGTGGCGATTCTATACACTCTCATTAAAGAAAGGTTCTAAAAAAATATTTAATAGTATGTTCTATTAGAGACAGCGGGACTCCTAACACAATTACAGCCCTGGCAATCGATGTTGGAACTAAATAATGTAAAAAGATAGTATTTCGGAAAGTTCAAATAACAGTACACGTCATTAACATTAAAAAAGAATCATCCAATGCACAAAAAATATATTTATCCATTATTTTGAGTAAATACTCAGTAAAAATGAGTAAACATTGAGTATTTATCCGTTTCGGATAAAAACTCGAGTATTTATCCTCCGAGTATTTATCCACAGCCCATCACTAGTAATGGCCTGAAATTGATCAGTCTTACTTTTATACTTTTGTCATAAATAAAAGTACAAGATGCAAACAATTAAATTAAAAGAAACAATATTTTGTAAATATTTGCCCAAAATACATACACACAGCAATATTTATGTATGTTAGCCGAGTTTGGTAGTGTTGACTATCTAACATTTACACACAAACATAAACTCACACTTTTTCCGTTGATGTAGATACAAACTGCAGAACGGCACCTGCTACGATCCTCACATACTCGTTCTGTCTCATTTAAGTTCATACATCTAGTCACACACACACACACCGGTTACCAGTACTGACCCTGACACCTGAAGCATGTGTGCTGTGACTGTGAGTGATAGGCTGAGGAATGATGTCATAAGACAATGGTGCGGTTCAAAAGAAGATGTAGTGACAAAAATTGAAAAGAGTACGTTTAGATGGTTTGGTCATGTTGAGAGGATGAATAAAGGGTGGCTTACTAGAGGTATTTACAAGGCAGGTGATACTGGACATGCCGAAATGGGACACCCTAGGAGAAACATATAGTGACCTTATTGGTGATGTTCTTCAGAAGGGTCATCTATAATTTATTTATCTAATATACGAACTAAATGATGAAATAGCTGTCTGTTGCACCGGGGCTGGGTATAATTTGTATGGGCCGTTTCGAGTCTTCAGATTGTCTGTTTGTTTCGGCTGATCTCCGAAACGGCTTAACCGATTTTGACGGCAAAGCTAGTTTGAATTAAAACAATTGTCTAAACATACCATAAATTAAAGTCCTGTTTCACGTCTATCTGTACGCCTGCTTTGTTCTACTTTCGCAAAAAGCGCATCAAAATTCGTAATGCAGTAAATACACTACGAATTTTGATGTGGTTTGCACCATCATTTAGATATTCTTTTCCATAAGGTGTATTTGTGTTTAATATATTTATAGTAATAATATTTTAATAAACATACAACTTCACACTGACCTGGAAATAGCAAAGTACGATAATATACAGAGGATAAACTTTCTGTATGTAGGGGTAATGTCCAGTCTTCAGTGTCTCTGTCTCTGACTAACAGGCGCATTTGAAAAATAAAGCATTTCATGGCATTGGGCTATGAAATGCTTTTTTCAAACGCGATTCCTTGAAGAAGCTTATGGCCTTATAGGCTATTTATCATAACGCTATGACCTTTTTTTTAGATGGAAAATCATCAAAGGACGTCTCCCGCTCTTGGGCGGAGCGGGAGGGCGTGTCAGACTTTTACTGACTAAAACCCACCCGTGTTCCTTCAGTTGCCCATGTGCCAGGGTCACGGTGTCTCTATAGAACAGTCTCGTGACCCTGACAGACGCTATGACCCTTAGAAGCCATGCAAAACGTCAGAAACTAGTTGATAATCATTGACTTATCTCTTCTACCTAGTTCAGGCAAATGAGCAAATCTGCTCTATTTTAATTGTTTGAGGTATTTATTGTAAATGTGTCCCTTTTTATTAATAAACAATTTTATTTATTTAGGGGAGGCCTAAGTCCAGCGGTGGACATCTTACGGCTGAAATGATGATGTTTATTATTTATTTTATTTGTTCTGTTCATTTACAGAGCTAGAACCAGATGTAGACAATAACTGTCTAGGTGTTGCCGATATAGCATCACACCATTCTGAGTCAGATTTCGAAGTTGATGTAGTGACGGTTCAAACTGAACAGGAAGAACAAGAAGTATATCGCAAGAAACGCACAGCCAGGGGGACCACAAGTAAGTGCTAGTTAGTTAATCTATACAAGATTTTTTTTAACCAGTGCACAAATTTTAACAAATGAAACTTAAACGAGTTATAGGAACTGGTTATTATGGTAACATGCGCGCGGCGGCGGCGAAGGTGAACGACCGAGCGTAGCTACGAGTAGGTACTCGGCTGGTAGGTATCAGCTGTTCGGTCGGTCAAAATTCTAAGTAGTTCGAAGTACTTACGCCGGCGCGCGGTTACTAACCTATTCCTATTGTCGATATCATATTAGGTATGAATTATGTAGGGTGTCCACAGTTTACTGATTTAAGGTCGGATAAAAATAAAAATAAAGTATTGAAAAAATGGTTGAAATGTGTTCTATTACTGATACTGAACCACCAAGAAAACTTTGCGCACTGGTTAATTTTTTTTTCCTGTATATGTAAGCAAATAGGCCAATAATTCTCCTCATAGAAAATAGTTACGTTACCTGTTCGGTATCGAATTCTGAAACTGAATGAACTGTTTCTCGAAGTCACAAATGATAAATTAGAACCGTCGTAGTTAAATCCAATTTCTGGTAACATTAACAAATACACGACCAGTCACCAGTTGCATGACTCATTCACGATCTTCACGTGTGCCCCGACGCTACCGCAAGCTGTGACGACTAAGGAGCATGACAAACTTGCTGCCAGTTGCTCCGAACAGAATCTATACTAATATAATATTATAAAGTTAAAGAGTTTGTTTTGTTTTTTGGTTGAACGCGTTTATCTCAGGTACTACTGGTGCGAATAGGCAACATGCAATATTTTTATTATATGTAGAATAGACCACAAATATATTAAAAAATTAAAACATTGTTATTTGTCGGAAAAAATGCAGTTTTAAATTGACAGTTTGAATTTTCGCGCGAAAACGGACCTATAGTTCCTATGACGTCATTCCTGTCTGTCACTGGTCGTACTTGTGGCTTGCTTTCATACTTTGCATATTTTTCCGACTATTGAGATATATTTTTTTTGCAAAAATTTAAAATGTGCTCTCCATCAACATCAGGTGATCATAACAACACCAATAAATTTCCGAAAAGCCGTGTTGACTCATGTTTTGTGCCAACGTGTCCATCTACTTCAACAAAGTTTCCAAACAAATTGTTTTTGTCTGGACCTTCTGACCCAAAACTAAGAGAAAAGTGGTTTCAAGCTGCGAAGAGAAATGAACATTATTCTCCAAAGACCATTATTCGATGTTGTGAAGATCATTTTGACGTAAGTCGGCGAATATACTTGTTATATGCTTAATTAATCTACTTGTAGTTAAAAACACTTTATTTACCTACGTTGTACATACCTACGTTTCACCATTGTGTTCTCTTCAGCTTCGCTGATCGCCTGATTTAGTTATAACTTACTTATACATCAAATTCTATTCTCTGATTTTATTCAACCCAAACCTATGGATTAGTACCTAAGCGTATCAGAAAATGTGTTATCAGTACCTATTTACATACATTAAAAAGATTTTTAAATCTGGAAAGTCGAGGAATGTTTAAGTGTGTACTAGTAACTATTTAAACTAGATATTACAATAATTACATTAGTATTGTATCGGTGTGAACCAAGGGCAGATCGCAGAGATAATTTTTTCACTTTATGTAAAGCATTCTTTCTCATTCTGTAACTAACAATTATGGACTTTGTCTGAATTAATAAATAAATAATAAATAATAATAATAATAATAAAAAACATTTTATCAATCATAAAATGTTAACACCGCGCCCGGCGCTAACTTGCTAGAAACACAATATTCTGGAAACGATTCGCAAGTTGTCAAGACTCAAGCAATCACGCATGGACGGAATGGCAACAGCGCGGGCACAGACGCGGGGTGCGCGCGCTGCTTCTTGAATGGCAACGTCGCATTATCGAATAGTTCGAATTATCGAACAGCGCCATCTATTATGAATGTTTACCAATCGTAAACTCGTAACACAACAGCAACCAACTTTCTCGGTGGTTCTATAAATTTCTGTCAGATGGCGCGATTCAGGTCACTCACACATGTAAAGATTTTTCGTTTTTTATTCGGTCTAATTCTCCTAGAAATACTGTTTTTTTTTATAAAAATTGGGCCATACGCGAACATAATACATTATAAAGTCTCATTATAGTTGTGTTTCGTCCCGTTTGATTTGTTTACTCTGTGCGCCTACGTTTCTTGACGTGTAGCGGAGTGTCAACTGTCACTTGTCAGTTTTGATTTTGACACCTGGTTTTAGTCTTTGAAAGATGGACGGTCGTCGTATTTGCTTTGCGACCCTTGTTGTTAATTAATCTTCTTGAATCGATCGATTTGTAGACAATTTGTCGTGATCCAATTGTTTTGTATGTAACCAACCCCTTTTGACGAAATAGAACGGGTTGATCTTTGGACTTTGATTGAAATAGTTTGATGTGATAGTGACCATTGGGACCGCGTGCTGAGAAAATGTACAGCGTATTGTAGCGGCCTGGTATCCTGGAATACTTACAGCGTCACTACACAATACAATATACACTCATTTACATAAATAAATCCAGGTAGGCTTCAGAACCAGTTTTCCTCAACCAGGTGAGTCTTTTGAATATTTGTATTAATCAGCTCCGCGCACGGCGGACAGTTCGCTCCACTCTTGTAGCCAAGGCCGACGATCATCACGCTTCCACGTACGTCATTAAATCCTATGGTCAGGGCCTTGGCCTGGCGTCAAACAAGTTGCTTTTATTCTGCAGAAACTGTGTATTTACGGAGATTTCTACACCTGAAAAATGTATGGCGAGGTCTATCTAGGCATCCACCTTAAAGAATAAAGAATTCACAATGTTTTGTCGGTCCACGGCGTTGCTACTTGATGTAGAAGAGTAATACAATTGACTGTTTTTGTTTGTTTACAAAGCTGGAAACAGAAAGTTTTAACAATAGCTATCTAAACATAGCCGATATACCACCACATCATTCTGAGGCAGATTCGGAAGATGATGTACCTTTATTGACGTTTAAACCTAAAGTGAAAGAAGAGCAAGAAGTACTGCATAAGATACAAAGACACAGTGTGACGATAAGTAAGTTTGAGCTAGTTAATGTATAGGTATGCAAACAAGTCTATGTTCTATGTTATAGGGGTTTGGACCAGGCCCGTGTGTTCCACGGCGCGCCTCAATGAGATGTCAACAAAACTGAGGGGTCTCCTAGGACCGATGCCTGCCAGGGTCGCGAGATTTGTTCGAAAGAGATACCGTGGCATATGGGCAACTGAAGGAACACGGGTGGGTTTTAGTCATTAAAAATCTGACACGCCCTTCCGCTCCACCCAGAGCGGGAGACGTCATTTGATGATTTCCCACCCAGAAAAAAAAAACTTGCGAAATGCTATTATTTTGATTCGTGTGTATGTTTCTTCTTCCAACATTGTACTAAATAGCTTTTTATACACAGGGGCGACCGTTGCGAAGAAACCAAAACATACTCGAATACACGCCAGTGAAAAACCTTATTTATTTATTTATTTATTTATTAGGAAACTACAAAAAACAAACAAACATAACAAACATATTCGTACACACAATGATGAAAAACCTCATAAGTGTGTTTTATGTCCAAGTAGTTTTAGTAAAAAGAGTAAACTTACGAACCATATTAGTGTACACACTGGTGAAAAACGTTATAAGTGTGACTTATGTGAACGTAGTTTTAAACGAAATGATCATTTAACAAACCATATTCGTATACACAATGGTGAAAAACCTCATAAGTGTGACTTATGTGAGCGTAGTTTTAGACGAAAAGATCATTTAATAAACCATATTCGTATACACAATGGTGAAAAACCTCATAAGTATGTTTTATGTCAAAGTATTTTTAATAAAAAGACTGGTCTTACGAACCATATTCGTACACATGCTGGTGAAAATCATTCTAATGTGATATGAAAAATACGGATCAAAAGACAATGGATAACTTTGTATTGGCTCCGTCCCGAGGGTGCATGTAGGTTACGAACTATGTCATGTAAAATGTCTCAATGGATTTGTTGTATGACTCCAACAATAAGACACTTGCGGGAAATGATCTCAGAATGTTTTTTGTTTTAATATTTAAATATTATTTTAAAATTAAACTGTTGTTTTTTTTGAAAAACTTTTTTGTTTTTTCAAATATTTTTTATTTATCTTCTATACTAATATTATAAAGTTGAAGAGTTTGTTTGTTTGTTTGATTGAACGCGCTAATCTTAGGAACTATTGGTCCGCATTGAAAAATTATTTTTGTGTTGGGTAGCCTATTTATCGAGGGAGGCTATAGGCTATATAACATCACGCTACAACTAAGAGGAGCGGAGCAGTAATGAAAAATGTTGTAAAAACGGGGAAAATTGCACGGGTAGGCGATTCGACGCGACGCGAAAGGTCGGGGGAACACGAAATTTAACGCGGACGAAGTCGCGGGCAGAAGCTAGTTGTTTAATATACAGGAAAACTTTTTAACCAGTACGCAAATTTTAACAAATTAAACATAAACGAGTTATAATAACTGGTTGGGCACCTTAAGTGACCCAAATTGACTTGTTAATACTTATTTTGGTTATACCTAAGTATTAGGTAATTTACCTATGAAAATGCCGTTTTGTATGAAAAAAATTAAACGACTTTTTTCATGTATTTTTTATTTGTATTAATCGAAATAATCACCCATGCAATCAATACATCTTTGCCAACGCATTGGCAGTTTATTGATGCCCTTCTTAAAAAAATCAGCTGGACGGGAGGCAACAAATTCTTCAAAGGCATTTTGTACTGCCTCTCGGGTATTGAATTTTTTTCCTGCCAAGAAGTTATCCAAATTCTGAAAAAAGTAGTAGTCTGTAGGCGCAAGGTCTGGTGAGTAAGGCGGATGACGGAGAGCTTCCAACCCCAGTTCTTGCAACTTGGAGACCGTCTGCTGTGCAGTATGAGGTCGCGCGTTGTCGTGCAGGAGCAGCGGAGACGAGCTATTGAACAATGCTGGTTGGAGATGTGCCAGCTTCTCCATCATTGAGTTCAGTTCTTCACAGTACACATCTGCAGGAGGAGGAGCGGAGCAGTAATGAAAAATGTTGCAAAAACGGGGAAAATCGCACGGGTAGGTGATTCGACGCGTCGGGGGAACAAGAAATTTTACGCGGACGAAGTCGCGGGCAGTAGCTAGTGGTTTCTATATGTTAGTATATGTTGCTATGTGGTTCGCGCGCTTTTCGGATCGAGCGCTGGGATTCGCTGAACCTGGTAACACTAGCGCCATAGTTTGGCCACCGCGCCCCGAGCGCCGAGCATTGAGAACTCAGTCTTCATTTTCGAATACGCTCCGCCGGTGCTTTTTTCCTGTAATTTTGAGGAAAAGTTGGTTTTTCACCGTGATGGACAGCTAAAGTTTGAAGAGACTCGTTATAAATACCCAACAGTGATCTGACAATCTGTTTCGTGAAAGTGCTTCACGGTGTGACCTGCTGACAGTAGCTGGTGAAGGCGTCCCTGAGCTGATCTGGAGGTTAGTGGCCCAATAGTTTTCAGTGCTGACGTCGAAACCATTTATCATTCTTCAGCTCATAGGGTGGGTTTCATAGGAATCAATATAATTACTATCAAACCATAATTTTTATCGTCTGGAGGACACGGTGGAGCATACGGTGGAGGTGTGCCCTGCCTGGGCGGGGCACCGCCGTGTCCTTGTGGAGGCGATGGGCGGCGGCGACCTCTCGCGTCCGGCCCTGGTGCGAGCCATGGTACGGAGCGAGAGGGAATGGGAAGCCGTCACCTCCTTCTGCGAAGCAGTAATGCTCGCGAAGGAGGAGGCGGGGCGCGTGAGGGAGTGGCAGTCTCTGCGCCCTCACGCCCCTAGCTGCCGCAGGAGGAGACGCCCCGGGCGTCGGGAGTCGATTGCGGACTCCCGGCCACCGTAGGCGCGAGCTTGCGGGTGGCGAGCAATGGGTAGCTCGCCGCCCGGTAAGGACCAGGCTCGGGTCGACGGCGCGCAGTGTTCCACGAGCGCCTCAAAGAGATGTCAGCAGCAGTGTAGGGGTCTACTAGGACCGATGCCTGCCGGGGTCGCGTGATTGTTCGAAAGAGATACCGTGACCCTGGCACATGGGCAACTGATGGAACACGGGTGGGTTTTAGTCAGTAAAAGTCTGACACGCCCTCCCGCTCCGCCCAGAGCGGGAGAAGTCATTTGATGATTTCCCATCCTGAAAAAAAAAAAAAAACCATAATTTTTCATAATTGAGCTTCCCGCGTGGTGTCGGCTATTTACACGCCGCTTCACCATTTAATTGGTCCTTCATAGCTCGGATATTGTATACTAGCATATATTTTCATTCAAAATACTTATTACAAGTATTATCTATATTATATATATAAAAGAAAGTTACACTATTTATAACTCCAGAACGGCTGAACCGATTTGGCTGAAAATTGGTGAGGAGGTAGCTTACAGTTCCGAAGGGTGATTTTATTAGAAAGGTAAGCCGGAGCCAGTGCCGGATTAGCTATGTAGCAGGAGGCAGCAAATGCTACGGGCCCCGCGCCTGTCCAAAAAAAAAAAAACTACAAATCAAAGAAATTGTAAGCCACCCACTAAGTCACACACATAGTAGCAATTCTAAGTGAGCGCTGGCCATACTGTAATTATTGTACAGGTACATTAGCCCAGTAGCTGGAGCCCTAAAACAAATATATAAAAAAAATTACATTAGGAAAGTTGGCTACTCCAAAATACTTACAGGGGAATCCCCTAATATTAATTGAATTCGATTCAAGCTGTATGTATAACCCGACCACGAAAACTAAAACCCACCCGTGTTCCATCAGTTGCCCATGTGCCAGGACCACGATATCTCTTTCGAACAATCACGCGACCCCGGCAGGATCAGTGATATCCCTTGATTAAAAATTACGCTCGAGAGCGACTTGTTCTGAGCGGATACCACAATCCGACCCCATTTGTGAGATTCGCTCGTTGGGAATGTGGAAGACATAATATTGTGTTTCGAACCGATCCCAGTAAGAAATAATCCCTGCTGTGACATTAATATTTTTATCCGAAACATGGATGTACTTATACAGGATTTTTTTGTAACCAGTGCGCAATTTTTTTTTGGTTATTCAGTATCGGTTATAGTAGAACACGTTTCAATTTTTTCAATACTTTTTTTAAATTTTTATCCGAACTTAACCCTTAATTAGGCGCATTAAGAAAATCACACAAGTAGTCGCATGGGGTCACATCTGACCCCAAAGTTATGAATAGAAATGGAGTGGAAGGAACTAATAAAATGAAATTTGTTATTTTTAAAATAATTAAATGGTTAATTGAAATCATAATAAAAAAATAAAAACGTAACTTTCACTTAAAATAATTGAAAACATAAAACAACTTCTAATAGCTGTTAAAATTATTATTTTTTGGTATATCTGAGATAAAAAAAATAAAATAACATGATTCATCAGTAGAATCATAGAATCTACTCTGCATCCCATGCAGTAAGCCCGGAAGTGTTGTTGGCAAACAAATTTACAACAATTATAGTATTTAGAAGCTATTTTCTTGTCATCCTTTCTAGGGCATGACGAACAGTGACCGCTCTTAGTATTCGAACTTTACGGCATCGCTTTTTGTTGAAGAAGTGGTAGCACGCTGTTCGATGCGCTGCTTTTGGCGATCGACTACCAGTTTCATAGCAATAATTTAAAAAAAAATCGCATTACATGTGTGTTACTCTTGTCAGTATTCGCTTTGTGTAGGGCGAATGCATTGACGCCGGATATATTGAGAAGATGATAAAGTACTGCCGATGGCCATCTTTTAGTCCTTCTTGTAATGTTATAATTAGCGCATAGTTGATCATTGCAGTCGACATCTCCTTTGGTACTGTTATAATACGTAACTACTGGTTTCTGAGTGCTTCCTGTTGTTTCGCCAATAGAGTTATCATTATGCACGGTAGAAAGTAAAATAACAGCTTTCTTTGGATTAGGGACATATGAGACCACAATGATTTGATTATGAAATTCGAAAAGCGAACACTATATACAGAAATATCATCTGCAATGTCATCTTGCGAGGTAGAACTCGCGACATCTTGCTCATCATCCGACAAATAGCCCAGCCATTGCTCTATCTGTCTTTCTTGATCCATAATGACAACTAAAAGAGAAAAAATATATAAATTATATTATGCAAAACAATAAAACGTTATAATTAGTAAAAACAAATACATATATATGCGTAAAAACAAAAAAAAATAAAAACTTACCTTTTGCCAAAAATGTTACGTAATTGGTCGCATGGGGTCAGCACCCAAGAGAGCAACGACGAGTGCGTACGCGTTGGTGGTCTGTTCGCACCACAGTTGCATACCGCGCGGGGAGGTAGGAAGCTAGAAAGAGTCCTGTCGCGTTCTAAACACTCAAACACTATTTTTTTTAAATTAGAAATTGTGTTGACCCCATGCGCCTAATTAAGGGTTAAATCAGTAAACTGTGGACAACATACATATTTTGTAATATGATATCGACAATAGTAATAGGTCACTAACCGCGCGCTGGCGTAGGTACTTCGAACTTCTTAGAATTTTGACCGATCGAACAGCTGGTAGGTACTCGTAGCTACGCTCCGTCGTTCACCTTCGCAAGTTCTAAACCTGTTACTTGTCGGTTTTTATTTTATTATTCCGAAAATTTGGCTTGCTGGTAGAAACTAGCCATCGAACATAATAATTCGTATATGACAACTAGCCAAGTCAGACCTTAGGCTACAATATATCATCCTAAGTTATAAGAAGTAATAATATTTTATGTGGTTATAAATAAATTTCAGGACTGACCATTGAACTTGGCACCCATTTAGATCTCACTTCTTTTTTCGTTGAAGTAAACAACCAAGGCATATATCATAATATTGAACTTGGCTTGGCTCTCATTTCACATTTATGTTTTTGATGGGATTTCCATATACAGGATAAGTTTTTAACCAGTACGCAAATTTTAACAAATCAAACTTCGAGTTATAATAACCATTCAATATATATTTTGATATATCTTTGTACAAAAAAATTAAGTAATCGTTAACGAAAGATGTTTATATTGAAACTGGTTTTTATGATAACTCTTATTTTTTTCTGGATGGGAAATGGGAGCGGGAGGGCGTCTCAGACTTTTACTGACTAAAACCCACCCGTGTTCCTTCAGTTGCCCATATGCCAGGGCCACGGTAACTCTTTCGAACGAATCTCGCGTCCCTGGCAGGATGGTAACTCTCACGTCTTTTTCTGAAGAAATGAGTTTATGTATGTATTTTTTAATTATTTACCGTTGACATATGTCAATGGTAAAAAATTAAATAAAATCATACTTCTTTATGTCTAACTAGCTTCTGCCCGAGACTTCGTCTGCGTCAAATTTCTTGCTCCCGCGACCCATCCCGTCGCATCGAAATGCCGGCCCGTACGTAGTGTTGAGCAATCAGGTTGTTATATCTCGTAAGATATTCATTAATCTCAAATAATGTAAGGGCAAGTTTGTTCAAAATTAAACACTTCTGATGGATAAGGATTATAACCATGTTTATAAAACACCTTCGCAAATAATGCATTTTTTATAACGAATTTGAAAATAAAACATAGTGCGCCAACATTAAAAGATGGAAATATGCTGTCGCAGACTTTTTTAGAACTCTATAAGAGGAACAATTTCGAATGACATCATTGTTGGGTTACTTTAACCGTTTTACGCAGCGCACGCAACTAAAGCTCTTGAAAGTAATAATTTACTCCGTTTTTGCAACATTTTGCATTGGTGCTCCGCTCCTATTGGTCGCAGCGTGATGTTATATAACCTATAGCCTTCCTCGATAAATGGGCTATCCAACATTTAACATAATTCCTGAGATTTGTTCGTTCAACCAACAACTTCTTCAGCTTAATAATATTAGTTAAGAGATAGTATAGTATTTCGATTTGATTACAATTAAAAGAGCTATAGTAAGTCAACCTTAAAAGATAGACATATGCCCTCGCGGACTTTTTTTAACTTTTAAGAGGAACAATGTCGTCATGCATGATTGTTGCGTTACTTTAACCGTTTACGCAGCGCACGCACCGGAAACTCTCAAAAGGAATAAATTTTCCTCGTTTTTGTAACATTTTTCATTGATGTACCGCTCCTTTTGATTGTAGCGTGATGGTATATAGCCTATAGCCTTCCTCGATAAATGGGCTACCCAACACAAATAGAATTTTTCAATTCGAATCAGAAGTTCCTGAGATTAGCGCGTTCAATCAAACAAACAAACAAACTCTTCAGCTTTATAATATTAGTATAGAATAATTCAATGCTCAAATCGCCCTAAAATAAAAGTGGTAGATCCATAGTACACAAACAGAACAAAATAATATGTTACAAAATAATAGGTCTTTTTCTAGAAAATGCCGTTTTGTTTGAAAAAAATTAAACGATTTTTTTCATGTATTTTTTATTTGTATTAATCGAAATAATCACCCATGCAATCAATGCATCTTTGCCAACGCAGTGGATGTTTATTGATGCCCTTCTTAAAAAAATCAGCTGGATGGGAGGCAACAAATTCTTCAAAGGCATTTTGTACTGCCTCTCGGGTATTGAATTATTTTCCCGCCAAGAAGTTATCGAAATTCTGGTAAAAGTAGTAGTCTGTAGGCGCAAGGTCTGGTGAGTAAGGCGGATGACGGAGAGCTTCCAACCCCAGTTCTTGCAACTTGGAGACCGTCTGCTGTGCAGTATGAGGTCGCGCGTTGTCGTGCAGGAGCAGCGGAGACGAGCGATTGACCAATGCTGGTTGGAGATGTGCCAGCTTCTCCATCATTGAGTTCAGTTCTTCACAGTACACATCTGCAGTAATGCTCACCCCGTTTGGTAAGAAGCTGTGATGAATCACACCGGCGCTAGACCACCAAACAGTGACCATCACTTTTCTAGGGGTAAGTTTTCGTTTAGGGCATGGTTTAGGTGCTGAACCAGGATCCAACCAACTTGCTGAGCGCTTGCGGTTAACAAACAGAATCCATTTTTCATCGCAGGTAACAATGCGGTTCAAAACTCCTTCATTTGTGTGTCTGTTGAGCAGTGCAAGGCACGTCTCGACGCGTACTTCGCGCTGGCGATAATTGAGTTCGTGGGGTACCCATTTGTCAAGCTTTTTTACCTTGCCAATTTGACGCAAATGGACCAATATTGTTTTGACGCTAACGTCGAAAGCTGCTGCTAATTCAGCCGTAGATTGTGTATCATCAGCTTCCACAATCGCCTTTAATTCGTCATTGTTCGCCAAAGTCTTCGGACGACCGCGAGGTTCATTTTTCAGGTCGAAATTTCCAGAACGGAAGCGAGCAAACCAATAACAGGTGGTGCGTTGGTTTGTAGTGTTAGCTCCGTAAACGTCGTTGATGTTGCGTACCGCTTGTGCCGCGTTGCTGCCACGACGGTACTCATATTCCATAATTACTCGAATTTTTAACGTATCCATGATGACGAAAAAGATTGAAATGCGATGAAAATGTAACACTAATCAACACTAATAAACAAATGACTACTTTTGGAAAAAGAATTCCATGTTTTTAAAATAAAATTAATTTGAAATTAGAATTCTTACCCCCGGTTTCTGAATTAAGTATTTGAATTTGAGAACGCCTTGATCAGTATTTAAGTATTACTTAAACACTTTTTCGTTTCTGAATTGAGTTTTTCAAACTCTAATCAAGATTTGATCATTTAATCAAATTTGACACAAAGCCTGGTTAAAGTTGTACGTCATTTACTCAAATTTGACACAACGCGTACTTAACTCATGATTAAAGTCGCCAGTTGCGTTTCTGAATTGAAAAAAACGTGTTTGACTATACTCAAAGCATAATCAACGGCAAGTTAATCAGTTGAAAGTTGACACACCAATTTCATCAACTCAAACTGTAATCAGCTATAGAAACTAGAGATTTTGTAAGCGATTTTGATCATAATGAGTGACGACGATACTTCCTGTCGTCTCTGAAGATGCCTCGACGCAGATAAACCCGCAAAAGAATACATTGGCCTAACTTGTTCATCACGCTGAACGGCAAATAAAATTTAAGAGTCGGTTCCCCTTTTCTCGTACAAACAGGCGCGAGAGGTTGCGCGAAGTGTCGCGGAGGTGATTCTACGATTTATCACGACGCAACACCTTTCACACTAGCGCGACCGCTCGTCGCGCCGCGGCGAGCAGCACGACAATATAAGGTACATTTTGTGTGGCATCGTTGCGGAGCCGCGACGGCCGAGAGGCCATACAAAATGTACCTTATGTTGTCGTGCTGCTCGATGCGGAGCGACAGTGTCGCGGCGCGACAGGTTTTCATAGAAATTGTTTTACGGATATAAATCTTTGAATCACGTGCGAGCATATGATGAACATGTAAAAGAAGAAAGTGTGTAATTTTGTTGTCCTACCTATAGTAACCTGTAACCTATAGTACAAAATTATTTTACTCGAATAAAAGTGTGTATCATCATCTGCCTGCCTTCGCTCAACTATGTTGGGGTCGGCTCCCAGTCTAACCAGTAAATATGTAGTACAATAAAAATATGTAGGTAATGGAATATTTTAAATTACTCCTACTTTTATCAGTTACATATAAAATCACAGATAGGTAGGTATTTACATTATATTTGCTGAATATTTTCTTGCGCGATGCTTTTATTATATCTATACTTATATACTTATAAAGCTGAAGAGTTTGTTTGTTTGTTTGATTGAACGCGCTAATCTCAGGAACTACTGGTCCGAATTGAAAAATTCTTTTTGTGTTGAGTAGCCTATTTATCGAGGGAGGCTTTAGGCTATATAACATCACGCTACAACTACAAGGAGCGGAGCAGTAATGAAAAATGTTGCAAAAACGGGGAAAATTTATTCTTTTTGAGAGTTTCCGTTGCGTGCGCTGCGTAAACGGTTAAAGTAACGCAAAAATCATGTATGACGGAATTATTCCTTTTAAAAAGTTCTAAAAAAAAGTCCGCGAGAGCATATGTCTATCTTTTAAGGTTGACTCACTATAACTCAAAAGGAGCGAGCAGCAACGAAAAGTGGACGAAAACTAGCAGGCAAATCGATGCGACGGGAAGGGTCAGGGAGCAAAAATTTGACGCGGACGAAGTCGCGGGCAGAAGCTAGTTAATTATAAAATGTTTTAGCATTGTTTCATGCCTAGGCCCAGTTATGTTGATGCTCTTATACTCTTTAGCAGTGGAGTTCCAGGCTTCCTGTTTCTTCTGTATTTAGTAGGTATGCCCTTGTCCTTTTGCACTTTATTACATTTTGGGGTTTTTGGTGGAGTGGTATCTGAAGCAATAAATCACAAACATCTAAATTACTAATGTGGTGAAAGGTTAAATTATATTGTGGTAAACATTACAGGTTATTGTGTTACTTGCTACAGTGTGGACCAGTGGTGATACCGTTGGGTCACCACTGCTACAAGTATACCTTAATTTACGAGTTGTAGGACGTGGGTTGTAATCCAGGCAGGCACTATCACCACCACTGCTCTAAAAACTATGAAGGATAACATCGTGAGGAAATCTTCATGTTCTAGATCCTAGAATTCGAAGACATGTGACATCTACCAAACTGCACTGGGCCCGCGTGGTAGATTATAACCCGCTCTCACCGAGAGGAGGCCTCTGTCCCAGCAGTGGGAACGGTATATATGCTGATTATGCTATGTACTTACTTTGTTATTATTTAAAGAATATTTTCCTTCTCCTCTATAGTATAGTTAGACAATCTCTTTTTCTTGTCTTTATCCGATCTAATTGGTACCTACCATTTATTTGTAGTTTATGTAAAATACGAACAGAAAGCGAATAAAACTTGTGTTTATTTACTGACAGTTTGACATTCACGATTCGATTCAGACAAACACGTCAAATACTTATTTTCTTAAATTTATGCATTACAAACTCTATTCACATAAGTTTGTTGTAGTTTGTTGAAATTAACGATGTTATTTAACATTAACAATTTATTTTTGAGTCTATTTTAAATTTATGATAATAAAATTTAAAAATATTATGAGTTTTTGAAAAGTACCGGTTTTTGAACGTGAATTGGAACGTGTAAGCTTTGATCAAAAAACTTAAGTAAATAATCAGTTGACTATGGTTTGACAAAAGACAATTTTCAGTTGTGAAACGCAAAATACTTAAAAGCATACTTAAGGATTTGAGAATACTCAGTTGAGATTTGCTAGTTTTCTCAAATCAGAAACCGGCTGTTAGACAAACAAAAATTATTTTGATTTGAAATGGCCAGTACTGCAGAACGGCAATTTCATAGTAATGACCTAATAGTAGTGAAATTAGTACGAATACAGACAAGTTTTTTCGTGACTAACTTAAAAACAATACATAAATAATATAAAAACAATAACGATAAACTAATACGTATCTATACAACAAAACTAAACTAAAACTATCACTAAAAACGTAATGATGACGGCATCGTGTTCTGCTGCGTGGTGTCGCGTAACCGTCCTCGGAAACGTCGATATACGACACCTTTCGGCCAAAAGTCCTCTCTAAAGCAGGTCTGTAGATGGTCGGTTGGAACTCGTACCACGAACGACTTAAAGTTGATGTTGTGGCGCGATTCCAACTTTTCGACACTCAGAGTACAGTTGGTCTTCACTTTCAAATACTGCACGACTTCCTCAATCGTCATGGAGTAGTGCAGACATGTTATATACAGCTGCATTGTAGGCACAGCAGGACGCAGCAGCATGTTGGGTTTACTCAAGAGCGGTACCACACTGGTTTAATTATAATTTATTTTTTCATATTACTGATCCAACGCATTGATCATATAATAAGTAATATTCTACATGCCAAAGGTGAGCTTTAGCATTGAGATATATCTGACCATAATACAGCACAAATGTTAAGTGTCCCTGTCAAACATAAGGAACTTCCTCAACACACTACTTATATTTTTAAAAGAGACTGTAATTTGGAAAATATCCTTAAATTCAAGGAATGTTTGTCTAAACTTTCCTTCTCTGAAGTTTATAGCCAAGCTTAACATTAATTCGGCGTATGAATCTTTTCAAGAATTGTTTCTGTTATTTTATAAGTTATATTTCCCTAAAATTAGGATTAAAATAACAAACAAATGTAAGAAAATCAACTGGATAACTAAAGACCTTAGAATAAGTCAGACCGCAACAAGAATAAAAAATACAGTAAATTACTAAGATGTTGTATCACTAGTTCTATTAAAGTAAAAGTAAAAAATAAAAGTAAAACGGCTTGGACACTTTTATAGGAAGAATCAGAATGTACGAATAAATTATTATTGATAACGAATTTAAACATAGATACACAATGAAAAAAATAATTGCGGACTCGTTTAATAACTACTGGATAGACTTAACAAATCAACTCGCTGGAAATATCTCCTGTGTTGACAGACTTGGTAAATTTGTCTTTTTCAGAAGACTTCGCTTCCCAGAGTTGTTAAAGTTTGCGATTGTTAAGCCTCTTCATAAGAAAGGCGATAGCTCGAAAGCAGATAATTACAGACCTATAAGTCTCATACCAATAATCTCTAAAGTTTTTGAAAAAGCTATGCAACACCGTCTCTTTATTGGGAAACATCAGATTCTTAAGAAAGAACAACATGGGTTTCAAAAAAGGAAATCAACAACGGTTGCATGCTTCAATCTTCTAAAAATATAATTGATGAAGTAGACATAGGTAATTTGGTATTTGTTATCTTCTTCGATATGTCGAAAGCTTTTGACTTCGTGTCTCATAGATTGTTACTTTCAAAGTTAGAACGATATCGCACCTCCGCCGGTGCAACAACGTCACTTATGCAATTTTTTTCAAAATTTATCTAAGTATGAGAAAAAGTATGTAGCTAATGTAACCTTTTAATAAATGTTCGCTTTAACTTTAATATGAAGTTCAAAGTTGTAGTTTAAATATTACCGGTTAATTTATTTAGTCAATACATTACCTATAATAGGATGTGGAATTTTCAAACGCTTCTCCTGAAATATTACATCTTTTGCATAAGTGACGTTGCACCGGAGGTACGATATGGTATTCGAGGTCAGGCCCTTAGTTGGATTGAAACCTACCTACTGGGTAGAAAGCAATGTGTTGAAATTCCAAGTATGACTGAGAATAAAGAACTGCAGGGAATTAGGTCGCTTTCAAGATTCAACAACTCGGGTGTACCACAAGGGAGCGTTTTGGCACCCCCTTTCCCAAGTAGCACAGAACTGCTTTATAAATTGTCACTTAAGGCCCACAGCGGTAATCTAAGCATTTATAAAGACTTATTAGTATTCACATGTGCTTCAACAGCTGTTTCGAAAAAAACGTGGCCAACTATAATGCTTTTTTCTGTACAGTAATTCTATTAAGCACCACCAACACGCCACAAAGTCACTGTTATTGAGCGCTTAGTAGTGCAGCACCCTATTAGCTGTAAGTTTTCTGAATAATAGCCCACACGTGTACTATACAACCGTTGCATTTTAAGAGAGAACATATCACCCACTATAACATAATCAGTTACTTTGTGAAGTTATTTAACAAAAAATTTATGCTTTATGCTGCATACAGATTCATTTTTCCCCTATTAGTCAGGTGTTTACCATACACTCGAATAACAGCATGTATCCAAGTGTCGGCATACGCGAATGAAATATTGGACGCGACGGGTTCCGTATGTTATATTTATTAATAAATAAATAAATTAAATTAAATTAATTTATTTCAGACATATTACAAAAAATAAGATAAAAGTAACAATGCTGCAGCAGAAAAGAATGAAATGTCATTAAATAAAAATATACGTCACATAGTTGAAATAAAATAAAATTTCAAATTTACGTCGGATTTAAATTAAAGTAACAATAAATAATAATTGCACATATTAACAAAACAATACAAAAAAGCCTTTATAAATAGAGGTCAGTGTGTTTGATGACATTAGGCTGAGTAGGTACAAAAATGCCCTGCTACGAAAATCTTCTTATAACCTACCCATTTTCGGGACTAATATGGTTGCGACAAAATTAATATTGTTGTTTTATATGTTTCTGGTACTTACCTAAAAATGAAGAAGATTTATTAAGAGAAATCCAAGATTTTTTTTAATAATAAATTAATACCATACAGGCCTGTTGGTCTAGTAGTTAGTGACCCTGACTGCTATGCCGGAGGTCGTGGGTTCGTTTCCCACCCAGGACAAATGTTTGTGTGATGAGCACGATCATTTGTTCTGTGTCTGGATGTAATTTATCTATAATATGTATGTATTTAGAAATATATAAGTATGTTGATCAGTTGTCTAGTACCCATAACACAAGCTCTGCTTAGCTTGGGACTAGACGGCGTTGTGTGATAGTTGTGGAATATTATTATTATTACCTTTCGAGACTTTAAGATTCCAGATTTCGACAATTTTTCTCAGAGATAGTCAGTTAGGAAATACCGGTACAGCTAGCATCTAACAAAAACAACGTAATTTTCTTTATGTTTATAATAATACAAAGTAACGCAGTGAATATGGCGGATGGTTTAGTACAATTTAGGGTGTACCACCCTGGTCCAGGTCTTGAATTTTCATCATCAAGGAGTACAAAAGTACTTCTCGGTGGCCACCATAGAATTTCCTTAGGTTTCCACTGTGCAGGAACGAATGTTAGATCGACAACACCTCTCTCTATAGTCTGAACTATTTTGAAAGTCTCGTTCTGTAAAAACAAGAAAAATATACTTATTATAATAGAAGTATCAGTTTCGTAATGACAACATTATCTATACAGTTTTTGAGGAAAAAGAACCAAAAGATACAATAACATATTAAATACCTAAACTTAACGTAACATAATGCTATTTCATGTGGAAGTAATTAAATTATTAGGCCAGAAAAATACATTATCTTTAGATAGGTACCGACTAATTTATAGGTATTTTGTCGCATATTGAATAAATCAATAACTTATGTATTATACATATAATTAAATTATAATCTCAGCTACTTAAATTACAATTTTAATTAAGTACTTATCGTCGAATAACAACTAAAAAAGGGAACGAAATGGCTTTAAAAGAACCACGGCAGAACCCTAAATGCTTGGATCCATAAAGGTACTTATCTAGGTAACTGACGCAAATGTGAACCAATACTACTCTCCTAATCGATCCATGTCTGATTTGTATTTCACAAGTGCTAAACTATTTTACTCTTGGCTGAATTACAGGCCACATGTGAACACCCGTACAGACCTTAGCATTAAATTGAGATTAAAACTGTTCACTTGCCATCCGCCATATTCACTGCGTTACTTTTTATTATTATAAAATTTTATCTTTTAATTTTTGTTTATTTTAGAGGATATCAATTGTAAACATGGATTAAAAAATAATTACACGAAAACAGTTTTTTTTTTTTTTGGTTACTTTGTACAAAAACGAACATATTAATTTTATTTTCATTCTAATTTTGTTGCTTTTCTTTTAGTATTTTGTGGTATTCCGAGGGCGCGTGAAAATTTTGAACTAAATATGTATGGTATTTGACAGTAAAGTTACCTTCCCAATAAGATTTCAAATATAATAGGAGGAAATCGATGTTTTACTTACCTTCAATTTTATGTATGTATATTCTCACAAATGGCACCTGAGATCTTGCACACAACGATACACTTCATGTTTTACAATTTGACAGTTCATATCAAAGAAAAATAAATAATTTAAGTTATTGCATTCCACAATTTCGCTCAGTGTGTAATTTCAACTGTATAAAAGTATACACAATGTACACATTCGTCTTCCTTGCTGTATAATAAGTAACACGTGCCTCATTATTCAGCTCTTTAGGTGACTGTTACACACATAAATGCTGCTATAATGTTGTTATAATGCAATTATTTGTCAATTGGATTTCTTATACAGCTATGTGCTGAATAATTTGTGCCCAAATTAGAGTTATATCCTCTGAGGATGCGCTGTCTACGCTTATTCAGCAACTAATGCATCCACTGTGCACTGTTAAAATGCTGTTATACAGCACTTTTGTGCTACTTGGGTTGTTCTTATTGTATATAAACGATCTTCCCGAACACACATTTAATCCATGCACATTATTTGCGGATAACATTTCGGTTATTTTGACATCACCAATTAATACTGACATACAATTGCGGCGGTAAGTCCCCTCTTTGAGGAGTAGATAGAGAGGCGCCACGGCGTCCTCACCTTCCGTCTGACGCAGGTTCTCACCGGGCATGGGTGCTTCGGTGGGTTCCTGTTCAGGATAAAGCGGGAGGAAACGCCCGGGTGTTTCCATTGTGAGGATCGTCTGGAGGACACGGTGGAGCATACGGTGGAGGTGTGCCCTGCCTGGGCGGAGCACCGCCGTGTCCTCGTGGAGGCGATCGGCGGCGGCGACCTCTCGCGTCCGGCCCTGGTGCGAGCCATGGTACGGAGCGAGAGGGCATGGGAAGCCGTCACCTCCTTCTGCGAAGCAGTAATGCTTGCGAAGGAGGAGGCGGGGCGCGTGAGGGAGTAGCAGTCTCTGCGCCCTCACGTCCCTAGCCGCCGCAGGAGGAGACGCCCCGGGCGTCGGGAGTCGATAGCGGACTCCCGGCCACCGTAGGCGCGAGCTTGTGGGTGGCGAGCAATGGGTAGCTCGCCGCCTGGTAAGGACCAGGCTCGGGTCGACGGCGCGTAGTGTTCCACGCGCGCCTCAAAGAGATGTCAGCAGCAGTGAAGGGGTCTACTAGGACCGATGTCTGCCGGGGCCGCGAGATTGTTCAAGCGAGATACCGTGACCCCGGCACACGGGCAACTGATGGAACACGGGTGGGTTTTAGTCAGTAAAAGTCTGACACATCCTCCCGCTCCGCCCAGAGCGGGAGAAGTCATTTGATGATTTCCCATCCAGGAAAAAAAAAGCGCTTCATTCAATGTTTTTTTCTTTTTGTTTAGATATCATTTTATCTAAAAAAAAAAATACTGACAAATCATTACAGAATTGACATTAATAATACAATTGAATCAACAATTTCTTGGTTAAGAGTCTAGGGCATGCAAAAACCGGGTTGTTTATAAAAACCGTTTTTATCGGGGTTTTTGTTTACTAAACCGGTGAAACCGGTTAAATCGGTTTTTTCGGGTTTTTAATTATTTGTTAAATAAATGAGAAATATGTCTGTAAAGAATTGAAAATGCTGAAGTCTAATCAAAATATGTATTTTTTACGGACTGAATTAAGCTACAACTACTAATTAGCAATACAAAAAGTTTCTTTTCTTTATACATAACATAGAATAATAATCATAAAACTTAGGTATGATTTAGGAAAATAACATATTCTTTAAAACTTAAGGTACCTGACATACACAATTAGGAACATTTGGTAGGTAGACAAAGGCCTAAAATTACAGAATATTAAATAACAATTAAACTGTCATAAAATTCAAACTGGCAAAACCAATAGCACGTAACGTATCGCATAAAATAGAAGTCTTATTCCTAATAAACCAAAACAAAATAAATCAGTCATTCTTATAGATATAGGTTATAGATTAATAATTCAAAATTAAAATTACACAGTTAAATCAATTTATTATTTGTGTGTACAGTTGCATCGAGGGAATCATCATTTATTTAGAGCACTACAGATTTATTACACACCAGCTTCTGCCCGCGACTTCGTCTGCGTCAAATTTTTGTGACCCTTCCCGTCGCATCGAATTACCTACCAGTTTTCGTCCATTTTTCATTGCTGCTCCGCTTCTTTTGACCTTCGTTAGTAAATAGGCTACCCAACACAAAAAGATTTTTTCAATTCGGACTAGTAGTTCCTAGATTAGCGCGTTCAACAAAACAAACAAATAAACTCTTCAGCTTTATAATATTAAGTATAGATGAGACCTGCTGATAAAAAGGCTCTCTCTGATTCCACACTTGTTGGAGGTATAGATTCCAAAGCTTTATATACTTTTATTAAGTGCCCTCCCATTTTTCCTCCACCGTCGTAAAGTGCCATTTTCACCCTGATTTTAGTTTCTAAATCAAGTTCTGTAGATTGGTTTGCACCAGAGGCATATTTTTTGAGCGTATTCTTTATTTCTTGTCCGAGTTGGTCCTTGATGTTCCAGGAAACATTTACAACTGTATAGTCTATGTTTTCCTGAGTTGATGTTGCCGTCGGTTTAGTAGTCGAAAAATGCTTATTTATAATGTTATTCGAAAAACTAAAAACCCCGGTTTTGTTATCCTAAAAAACCCGGTTTTCATTTCAGTCGACTATTCGGTTTTTTGGGTTATCCGGGTATCCGGTTTGCATGCCCTAGTTAAGACTTAATAATTTGCATGTTAATAATCTAAGTAAAACAAAAATTATTCAATTTAGGACATATGGTCGTAAGCGAGAGAAACTTAAAATTAATTATAATGGACAACCTCTATTAGAGGCAGAGGAAACTACTTTTCTGGGAGCTGCATTAGACGGCTACTTTCCTGGAAACCACATGTAGAAAAATTATGCAACAAATTAAACAAATTCGTTTATGTTCTCTACACACGGCGAAAGACCTCGTCGCAGAGTACGACGTTGACTGCGTATCACGGCTGCGTTGCGTCGACACTACAATAGGGCCTTATACGGGGTAACTCAACAGACGTAGATAAAGCATTCAGAGGACCAAAAAAAAAACGCGTTCGAGCCATTTGCGGCATTCCACCATGGGAATCTTGTAAACCATTGTTTCTAAAATTAAACCTCCTGACATTTTTCAGTATGTATATTTTAGAATGTGCAAAAGTCAGACGGCACTTTGACCTATTTGAAAAGGCTCAAGACCGTTGCCCTCGGAAAGTAAGAGATCCAAATATAATAGTTCTGCCTAGGGCCCCATAGGCTTCTCTGTATAAAAAGAACTGTTATCATTATCTATAACAAAATACCAAAGAACTTTAAAGAGTTACCTAATAATTTATTTTTTATAAAGTTAAAATAATGTAGTAATAGTAATCATCAGCCTATAGCAGTAGACATGAGACATACCTGCCAATCTCCATACCCGGCCTTCAAGGTATGGGTATCGCCAAATACCTGGACCAAAAACCGGGTTTCAAAATACCTGTAAGTATTTGGGTGTGTTATGATTTCGTTAAGTAAACGTATGCGATAGGTATGGCATACCTCGAATATTATGTAGGTACGACGTTTCAAGTAAGAGATATGAAGATGGTTATTAGTGAGTACTAAATATTATATGCAAAATAACATTAATTTTATTTAAACTGACTAACTAGAGTAGCTGCGTAGTTAAAAATCACTTTATTACACACAATATATTTTTAAGGAACTCTTTGATATGATAAAAATGAAATTCGTAATATTTTTTATGCAATAACATTATTACGCAATTATATTCCTTATGAACGTAGACATATGTATTTTTTTACACGTGAATTAGATCGTCCGAACGTTCCTAAAGCACGAATGACGCTTCGGGTTCGTCCGTAAGCAGTCGGGTAGCTTCGGGAGGTTTCGGCGGACCGATGCTGCACGAACTGGCTGATACCTTGTGGTAGCGGTCCGTTTCATACTAGCCCATACGTATGACGTCATACCTTCAAGGTATTTACCCAGTATTCCGGTCTGTACCCGGGCTCCGTACTGGGAAGCACATACTTGGTATATATACCTGTACCAGAGTATACGACTCACCTCTATATAGCAGTCCACTGCTGGACATAGGCCTCCCTAATTGCACGCCATTTAGCTCGATTTTCGGCAACTCTCATCCAGCTGTTACCAGCCACCCTGCGATGATCGTCGCTCCACCTAGCCTGAGGGCGTCCTACCTTACGTTTGCCGATTCGCGGTATCCACTCAAGAACACGTCTACCCCAACGGTCATCGGTTCGACGGCTAATGTGGCCGGCCCATTGCCACTTCAGCTTGCTAATCCTATGAGCTATGTCGACAACTTTGATTCTTTGCCGGATCACCTCATTTCGGATTCTGTCCCTCAGAGATACTCCAAGCATAGCTCGTTCCATAGCTCGCTGAGTGACTTTAAATTTGTGGACCAGCCATACCGTGAGTGTCCACGTTTCGGCTTCGTAGGTCATAACAGGTAGGACGCACTGATTGAAGACTTTCGTCTTTAAGCTCTGTGGAATACGCGACGAGAAAACTCGACGAAGCTTCCCAAATGCTGCCCAGCCCAGCTGAATTCTCCTGTTAGCCTCCTTCTCAAGGTTGGTCTTACCAAACTGCAGAGTTTGCCCGAGGTAAACGTATTCTCGAACAACCTTGAGGGCACCGCCATTGACCGCAATCGGTCCCGGAGTTGCGTGATCGTTGAACATAACCTGTGTTTTGTCCAAGTTCATCCGGAGACCAATGCGTACAGAAGAATCAACTAGGCCGTCCAGCATCTGCTGCAAGTCCTGCAGCGATTCCGCCAATATGACGATGTCGTCTGCAAATCTCAAGTGTGAGATGTACTCGCCGTTGATGTTTATTCCGCGTCCACTCTAGTTTAGCGTCTTGAACACATACTCCAGTGCGTTAGCGAACAATTTTGGGGAGATTACGTCCCCTTGTCTCACTCCTCGACGCAGGACGATGTGTTCAGTTTGCCGGTCCTGAGTTTGGACGGTCATTGAGGCGTTTTCATAAAGACATCTCAGCACTTGGATGTATCGCCAGTCGACTTGGCATCGCTGCAAAGACTCCAAAACAGACCAGGTCTCGATAGAATCAAAAGCCTTCTCATAGTCCACAAACGCAAGACACAGCGGCCGGCTATACTCCTCGGACTTCTGTATAATCTGCCGCACTGTGTGGATGTGGTCTATGGTGCTGTATCCTCCTCGAAACCCGGCCTGCTCCGGCGGCTGAAACTCGTCGAGTCTCCGCGTTAGACGATTCGAGACGACTCTTGAAAACAGCTTATATACGTGGCTTCGGAGCGAACTGGGTCTGTAGTTCTTTAAAAGGGTTTTATCCCCCCTTTTAAAGAACAGTACGACCACACTCCTTCGCCACGCTTCTGGAGTTCTCCCAGAGAACAGGACAGAGTTGAAGAGCTCCCGAAGCTCTTTCAGTACAGGACTTCCTCCCGCTTTCAGGAGCTCGGTCGTAATCCCGTCCTCATCAGGGGCTTTTCCATTTTTAAGCTGTTTGAGAGCCGCCTCGATTTCGTCTTGGCTGACTTCTGGCAGGTCTTCTGTGAAGTGGCGGGTTAAAGTGGCTCTAGAATCCTCATTTTCGGGATCAGGTCGAGATGCATGCGATGCGTACAAATGGCCGTAGAAGTTTTCGACATCCGAAAGGATCTCCGGCTTCGAAACGACGATATCCCCACTAGATGTAGTCAACTTCGTCAGGTGGCTCCCCCCAAGTGGTTGGACGAACACTTTCGACCCCCGATTTTGCTCAATCGCTTTCTCTATGAAGCGTGTATTAGAGCGTCGGAGGTCGCGTCGTACCAAAGATCTTATTGTTGAGTGCCCGATGTTCTGACGAAGTGACAGGTGGGTTTTCACGTCGTTCCGTCATAAGCTCCAGAGTCTCTTCCGAAAGTTTGGACTTCCTGCCCGTACGCCGCATTTTGCAAAACCTCGCACCTTCTTCCCTGAGGATTCCCACCATTTGGTCGAGAGCCTGGTCGACGTCATTTGTGGTTTCCACGGCAGCAAATCGGTTTTCCAGGTCTAACTTCAGATCCTAGCATAGTTTGGAGCATATTTGGATGGAGCCTAGACTTCATCAAACGAGTTCGCTCGAGCTTGTAGTTGATATTCAGAGAGCCTCGAACAAGTCTGTGATCACTGCCGGTATTGAACCTGTTGATCACCGAGACATCTCTGAATATATGCTTCCTATCCATTATGATGAAGTCCTATCTAATTTTTTGTCATAGTGTCAGGGCTTCGCCACGTCCACTTCCTTTGGGGCTGTTTCTTAAAATGTCCTCGTACATTTCCTCCACTTCGTCATCCGAGTGTGCCGAGATCGGTGCGTATACCTGGATAACCTTGAGGTATGCTACCCTATTCGACACACTGGAGACTTCCACAACGTTGTCACAAAGGGATTTGTTTACCAGGAACCCGACTCCGCCTTGGGATAGCTGGTCTCCCTCTCCAAAATATAGGAGGTGGCCTGATTCAAGGGTTATGGTGTCCTCCCCCTCTCTTTGGACTTCACTCAACCCAAGAATGTGCCACTTTATCTTTCCGAGCTCTTCTTCTAGCTGCACTAGGTGTTCGTCGAGCCGTAGCGTGCGTCCGTTGTACGTAGCCAAGGTCAGTTGGGTTTGGCGGATATTCGTAACCCGGGGATTCTTCGCACCCCCTACCTTGCCGTTACCGTGACCGCTGCAGGAATAAAATCAGGAATAGCAAGGCGGCCGGGAACTGGGGGCCGTGGTTGATTTTGGCTTGCCTTTTGGAGGATTTGCCCATAATCGCCACGCTGAGCATGCGGGTTGGCGATCGCAGATCACAGCTTCTTGCGCTTGTGACGCTGCTGCCCATCACTAGACTGTGCCATTTAGCTGTGAAGTTTTTATAGAAGTGGTTATCCCGCCACTTGTCGGTCGTCAGAGCCTCGTTTGTTATTCAACAGGGTGCACCACGTGCAGGTGAGGTTGACTTGGGGCACTGAGATGGTAAGTGTGCCCCCTTACACCCCCTAATGTAATTGTATATTTTTTATAAAGTAATAGTAAATTAATTTATATATAAGGTGTATCTATTCATACACGAAATATTTTAAGAGATACACCTGTGGGTGGTAAAGAAGCTGTAGCAACGAAAAAAAAATTTCTAAGGGTTTTTTTTTTCAATTTAATATTTATAAATTACTAGCTGACCCGGCAAACGTTGTTTTGCCATATAAAAAAATAAGGGTTGATCGTAGAAGGGTGAAAATGGAGGATTGTATGTATTTTTGTATGTTGTATCATAAAAAAATAGAAATTAAAAATTTTGTCTAAAAAATAAAAAATAAATTTAGGGGTGGACTACCCCTAACATTTAGGGGGATGAAAAATAGATGTTGGCCGATTCTCAGACCTACCCGATGTCCACACAAAATTTCATCAAAATCGGTCAAGCCGTTTCGGAGGAGTTTGGCAACGAAAACTGTGACACGAGAATTTTATATATTAGATTTGACGCACATATGAAATACTGGCTCTTTCTTATTTTTTACGGCCCGAGACACCGCGGCCATGCTCGTGCCGTCCGGTCGTCGCCCTCGCAGCGTCAGGTGGGCCATTCATAGAATTTGGAGTGAAGGTTTTATGCAAAACGTCTAAAGCAGTTTTAAAATTATAATAATTACGAAAATTCAAAAACGTTTAGATAAAAATTTTCTTTTTGCTTCTATAGCTTCTTTACCACCTATAGGTGTACCCCTTAAAATATTTCGTGTATGAATAGATACACCTTATATAATGTTAATAATCTATTTTAAATGAGTATAACGATAATATTAATAATGAATGTATTGTAATGTATTAATTAATAATAGAAACATTTAAACCATGCCATTGGATTATTTGAAATATTAAATGTAAGCATTAAATGCACTGTAATTTTTTGCATGTCAAATGTCTGATTTTGTATTAGGAACTTATTACTGACTATAAGACCAACACCGTACCAATACTTTTGCAAATAAATGATTATGTATATCGTTAATTGCTGCTGCTTAGTTATTTTTCGGGGTTAGTATGGTACGTTCACACAACCATTCCATTGGCTTATTGTGAATATGAGCAATATCTGGGTAAATTTTGGATATTAACTCCTGTAACTTAAATACAACTGTGCACAAATTATCAGGGATGGTTATCATTCCGTCATTTATCGGGTAATCACCGTTGCCGATTTCAAGTAGGAGATAACAAATCCACCAGCAGACTCTTTTTCTCCTAAGTGTACCCGCATATTTTTCGAGAGATTGAGGATTTTAACTACACTGGATCACTTAAGACACGCCTTAACTTCATCTGCTCTAGTTCCTTTTGGCACTACTGGTAGAGTCTGCCTAAAATCTCCAGCCAGCAAAACCGTTACACCACCCATTAACTTCTTATTTCCTCTTATATCTTGTAGAGTTCTGTTTAAAGCCTCTACGCCACCCTTATGAGCCATAGTTATTTCATCCCACACTATCATTTTCGTATGTTTTAATACTTCAGCAAAATTACTTTGTTTCTGACTATCCGTTTTATTCGTATTATCTGAATAGTAAGTCGATTGATATTCGAATATTTTATATGGCAGATATCCGGATTATTCGGATATCCGGATTGCCCTAAGTGTGAATCATGCATAGCGCTTGTACTTTAATTCGAGAACATGACAATTTACTTGCAACATTATACTTACCAGATTTATATTCACAGGAACGACCGTTGGGAAGAAACCAAAGCTAGAACCACGAAAAACAAAACTAGAATGTGCAATAACAGCCGAACAAATGGAAAAACAAAATTTGAACTCTAAAATTATCCATACGACACGAAATCGTTCGCTTAAATCAGACACTTATTTCAAAGAGCCATATATACATACTGGTACACAGATTGGTGAACAACCTGTTTGCCAGCGTAGTTTTAGTCAAAAGTATCCTTTAATACAAAATTTTCGTGAACACACTGCCGAAAAACGTTATAAGTGCGATGTTTGTTCACGTAGTTATATTCGAAGTGGTGCTTTAACTGAACATATTCGTACACACACTGGTAAAAAACCTTATAAGTGTCATGTTTGTCTTCTTGATTTTCGTCACAAAAATAAATTAAGGAACCATATTCGAGTACACACTGGCGAAAAACCTTATAAGTGCGATGTTTGTTCCTATAATTTTAGTGAAAGAGGTAATTTATTAAGGCATATTCGAATACACACTGGTGAAAAACCTTATAAGTGTAATGTATGCGAACATAGTTTTAGGCAAAGTGATAAGTTAACTCAACATATTCGTCGTATACACACTGGTGAAAAACCATATAAGTGTGATATTTGTCAACTTGGTTTTATTCAAAAGCATGGTTTAACGACACATATTCGTATACACACTGGTGAAAAACCTTATAAGTGTAATGTATGTCAACTTAGTTTTAGGGAAAATGGATATTTAACTAAACATATGCGTAAACACACTGGCGAAAAATCTTAGAAGTGCGATGTTTGTATACGTACTTTTACTTCTAAGTATGATTTATAATCGCATATTCGTATAGACACTGGTGAAAAACCTGTAAGTGATGAGCATTCAACCCTTCAAAACGTGGAATACATTAAATTTTCTGCTCTACTGGCATAGGAGATACCGTGATCAATTAGGCGGTTCCCCCAGGGCGAGCCCTTCCCATTGCACTGCGGATGGGTTGACCCATGCGATAATCCCTAATGTGGATAACTCGGATGTGTTATTTTTGTAAGTGGGGATTGCTTTCGCGCCGTCCCCCTCTGTCTAAATAGACTGGAGGTTTCAAGACCGCATGTCGTGTATAAGATTGGAGGTTCAAATCTCAAGTACATAAAAACTTTTTATAAAAAAAAAACAACCGACTTCCTTAAAAAAAAACACTACAAAGTCACAAATAACTTTAATTTCGAAAGTCGGTGTCTTAGGTTCTGTATTTTAGGTTTTTGCCACCGACTTCCGAAATTAAAGTTATTTGTGACTTTGTAGTGTTTTTTTTTAAGGAAGTCGGTTGTTTTTTTTTATAAAAAGTTTTTATTTTTAACTTTTTAGTTGTGGTAGATACTCCGCACTAATCTAATCGCGTTATTCGTTCATTTGTCGCGCAAATGCGTAATGCAAAGGGAGACGCCCATTCTTGGCCATGTTCTGCCCATCAATGTGGTAAATACAGAAAAAATACCCATTTAGTAACTAAAATATTGCTATTACTTATTTGTTATGAAAACTCCGGAATTAAAAGCCGATATAATAAAAACATTCAATCGTTTATTATATTATGTAACAGTTCCGGTCGATTGTCAATCCTAATTAGGGATGACAAACATTACTGAAACACACAATCGATACTCTAAATAAAACCGGTTACCAACATTGATTTTTGGAAAACTTCTTTTATTATATAGTTGTTTCGCCTTTGTTGTTTTCTTTAGAAACAAAAGAGATGTTTGTCCATTTCCGGGCTTCTAGACGCGATCTATTGAACCGATTCCGTGTCTCCAGTTTTTTTTTTTTTAATTGATTTAAAGATTTTTCGGTAAACCGATGTCATATCGCATCCCTACGTCAATAATAATCGTAGTTGACAACTAATTGACATTTCACATTTTGTTTGGTGTTGTGTGTTCTTGCGAATCGTGATTTATTTTCTACTGTGTTTTTCTATTTGATTTTCGACGACTTTGATTACGAATATGGACCCTGTAACCGCTCCCGATGATAACCTTAGCTTTACTTTGGATTCTGTACCCGCCTCCCACGACTACACCGGCTTGCCAATGGTGCCGGACCTGTATCTGAACCTGATTTACACGAACTTACTAGCTTAAAAGACAGATGTGAGTGGAAACACCGGGAGGGGACGCCCTAGGACATATAGTGACCTTATTGGTGATGTTCTTCAGAAAGGTCAGGTGCGTAGTACTCGCAACCGGCGTGTGTGTATGACCAATTGTATGAACCTAAACGAGGCAAAAGAAGTGTGTAGAGATCGTAGCAGGTGGCGTTCCGTAGTTTCTGCCTACCACCTTGGGAAAAAGGCGTGATTGTATGTATGTATGTGTATGTGTACTAGCTTACCACGGAGCCCTCTCTGTGTCAATTTGTGGCGTAGATACACGAAGTCTTAAGAGATTTACCTTAAGCAATGTGGAAGTTCGGTCTATATTATAGCAATGGATTGCACCACATCAAGTAAGTTACTATAAGAAGATGCAAGGTACATACATACTCAGTAACTTATATTGCATAACTATGTAAGATAGATAGATAGATGAATTAAAAAATTCGGTTGTTTAGTGACAAGGAAACCATAGAAATAGTTGTAGTTTGTTTTGTCTCAACCTAAGTTGTATTTTGTAGCTGTGTATTGTGAACCCAATTCCTAGATGGCGTGATTGTCATTTATTTAAATGAGAACGAATAAAAAAACTAAAAGTGCTTTTTTATAACCTTTAATTGTTATACATGGTTTCTAAAAGTCCCACCAAGTTCTATATAAAAAATAGTGGTAGCTTCTTTATCTATGTTGTCAGCCCTAATGCCTATAATTTATTTCTTTCGTGGGCATCACTTGGCCAAAACCTCTTTATTAAATGGGCATTTCCCTTTAAGACTTATATGGTTTTCACATAGACCCCATTGTCCAAATGGAACCAAATTAAAATGCAACCATTCGGAAAACACCAGCTTTCAAATAAAAAAAGAATCATCAAAATCAGTTCACCCAGTCAAAAGTTATGAGGTAACAAACATACGGTATTCGTTCATTTGTCGCGCAAATACTTAATGCAAAGGAGATGGCATTTTTTGGCATTACTAATTTTGAAAAGGTACAGAATTCAAAGTTATTTTAAAAAAAAGCGCATATTTTTTTATGTATTTATAGCCAGATTAACTTTATTATTGACAATGGGGATATAATCTCGATAAATAAAAGTAACTTGATTTGATTAACACAGAGCGGAACAGTCTTCGTTTCTAAGTCTATGGATACAAGGCTTTTTGGCCTTGTCATACTGTTGTTGTTATTGAAAAATATACAAAATCAAATAAATTATTATTACATTAGTTTACATAATGTTTTGATTGTTAGTGCATAATTTATAAAATAAAATCACAAAAAAATCAAAATATGTATAGAGTTTCCGAGGACTTGATGTAAGCTAGCTAAGAAATCGAACGTATTTTTTGTTCAACATAATTGTTCCGATTTTATTTTTGTTGGCAACACTAACCCGTGGAATGAACGTTCTTAATAATATTATATGCTTAGATTCCGACAAAGAGTAAAATAATATACAGGGAAAAGAGAGCCCTCTTGCGTGGTAAATTGCAAATCTATTTGACAATACGCCATCTGTAACTTGGCCCCAAACTAATCACATACCTACATAGCTATAGTTATATGTATGCTAACATGTTCTAATAGAACGTTTCGTCCTATCTCTGCAACATGTTCTAGTAGAACACGTTCCAAAAATAGGACGAAACAAAATAGTCCCAATGGAATTGTGGTAATTACAACTAAATACAACAATACGGATCGGGAACTACAAAATGCGCGTACGCAGAATGCAGCAAACCGCCATATTGTGATTGTTTATTTTCAGTTCAAGAACTATCACTTTATACATCATAGTTAAAATCTGGCACCAGCTCTTTTTAAATAAAATTGATATTTGCTCTTAACCAAGTTGTATTTCATTTATATGTTTATTTCAATTAGTAAGATGATTTTGATATTTTTCTCATACTTATTTCCAATTAATATTACATCAATAATCTTATTTAAAAAAAAAAAACATTTCGATCATGTTATAGCGCCACCTGTTGATAATTAAATGTAATTTAATAGTATTGGGGCCAACATCTAGATGGCAACTCTTTCTTTACTTCGCTGTCAAAATGTACGTAGTGTCCCCCCCTGGATTCCGATATGTGAGTCTAAAAGTGTCCAGAAGGGTAATTGTGTAACTTGCTATCAGTAGGAATTGGTTTCATATTGATAGTTAAACAATATTCATTGAGTTATTTACGTTGCTGAGCCAACAATTTATTCGAACAAATAACGCAATGGTTAAGAAATAATCTTCAATCCGATTCAGATTCTGGTAGGTAGTGCGTTTCGCAATTAGGATGCTGAGTTTTCTTTGACTACTGGGTTTAATTAAAACGGACAGAATACACTTAAACTGTCATTAGGTACATGATCAGCGGGTAAATCACTGAACCAAACAAACTTCAACAAGTAGTTATAATTTTTCAAGTCATTACAAATCATAATTAGCAATATATTATGCATACAATAAACATCTATGCGTTAAAATAGTAAAAGAGGTAAAGGAACCTATTAAAGTACAAACATTAATGCACTTAACCTCACTTTTACAAAAAATAAGATTTCTCTTTAACCCCATTGTTATTATTTTAGATTTTTTTTTAAATAAAAGCTCATAATAATTCCTATCAAACCATGCCACTTTTATTTCTGTAGAAACTAAAAAAGTTTAATGCCAGCGTTCTATGAACTTCTGCCATTCTCCTTTAAGACTTATATGGTTTTCACATGGACCCCATTGTCCGAATGGAACCAAACTAAAATGGGACCATTCGGGAAGCACCAGCTTTCAAATAAAAAAAGAATCATCAAAATCGGTTCACCCAGTCAAAAGTTATGAGGTAACAAAAATAAAAAAAAAAAAAAATAATAAAGAAAAAAAAAATACAGACGAATTGATAACCTCCTCCTTTTTTTGAAGTCGGTTAAAAACATTGCTTTTCCTGCCAGGGTCGCGAGATTGTTCAAACGAGATACCGAGGCCCTGGCATATGGGTAACTAAGGAACACGGGTGGGTTTTAGTCAGTAAAAGTCTGACACCCGCTCCGCCCAGAGCGGGAGAATTTATTTGATGATTTCCCAACCAGAAAAAAAGGGTAAATTAAAGAAAATACTAACTGAATGGCCGTATTATCGTATATCAGAATTTATGAAAGAGGACAATTTTCTCCGTTTTTGAGATGACAATGTTGTATTTTGGACATGTTATTTTGTTAACCATTGTATTTTTTTGGAATGATTGTATTTTTGTCACATTATATTTCATATTTTATTGACCAACTAATTTAATCACTACTTTAACATTGAATTGTATAAAAAAAAAGATAACGCTTATTGAATTATAACAAAAATACTTAATCTTTAAATTATAATGATGAAATGTAATTTGATGAATATTAGGTCTTTACCTATGAAATTGCCGTTCTGCAGTACTGGCCATTTCAAATCAAAATAATTTTTGTTTGTCTAAGAATTCTATTTTCAAATTAATTTTATTTTAAAAACATGGAATTCCAAAAGTAGTCATTTGTTTATTGATTAGTGTTACATTTTCATCGCATTTCAATCTTTTTCGTCATCATGGATACGTTAAAAATTCGAGTAATTATGGAATATGAGTACCGTCGTGGCAGCAACGCGGCACAAGCGGCACGCAACATCAACGACGTTTACGGAGCTAACACTACAAACCAACGCACCACCTGTTATTGGTTTGCTCGCTTCCGTTCTGGAAATATCGACCTGAAAAATGAACCTCGCGGTCGTCCGAAGACTGGTCGACAATGACGAATTAAAGGCGATTGTGGAAGCTGATGATACACAATCTACGGCTGAATTAGCAGCAGCTTTCGACGTTAGCGTCAACACAATATTGGTCCATTTGCGTCAAATTGGCAAGGTAAAAAAGCTTGACAAATGGGTGCCCCACGAACTCAATGATCGCCAGCGCGAAGTACGCGTCGAGACGTGCCTTGCACTGCTCAACAGACGCACAAATGAAGAAATTTTGAACCGCATTGTTCCCTGCGATGAAAAATGGATTCTGTTTGATAACCGCAAGCGCTCAGCAAGTTGGTTGGATCCTGGTTCAGCACCTAAACAATGCCCTAAACGAAAACTTACCCCTAGAAAAGTGATGGTCACGGTTTGGTGGTCTAGCGCCGGTATGATTCATCACAGCTTGTTACCAAACGGGGTGAGCATTACTGCAGATATGTACTGTGAAGAACTGAACTCAATGATGGAGAAGCTGGCACATCTCCAACCAGCATTGGTCAATCGCTCGTCTCCGCTGCTCCTGCACGACAACGCGCGACCTCATACTGCACAGCAGACGGTCTCCAAGTTGCAAGAACTGGGGTTGGAAGCTCTCCGTCATCCCCCCTACTCACCAGACCTTGCGCCTACAGACTACTACTTTTTCCATAATTTGGATAACTTCTTGGCGGGAAAAAAATTCATTACCCGAGAGGCAGTACAAAATGCCTTTAAAGAATTTGTTGCCTCCCGTCCAGCACATTTTTTTAAGAAGGGCATCAATAAACTGCCACTGCGTTGGCAAAGATGCATTGATTGCATGGGTGATTATTTCGGATAATACAAATAAAAAATACATGAAAATAAATTCGTTTAATTTTTTTCATACAAAACGGCATTTTCATAGGTATAGACCTATTATTATCACGGTTTATGCACCAACATGTCTGCGGCTGAACATGTCTGATCTTTTCTGTATCTCGTTATTATCTTGCATGCAATGTATGTACACCATGTTTCAACAAGTAAAATTTACTTACTTACTTCAAATGTGACAACTTTTTTCGACATAACTTCAAACTACTATTTGCCAAAGAACATTGGCCACGGCCCATACATGCTGTGACCTGACTATAAAATACCACGAACATGAATAGTGTATGGATTAATTCGTTCCCCCATGCTCAATTATCAACCTTAAATTGAAAATATATTATTTAAAAGCCGAGGATCATAGAACTTTATACATAAGTATTTCGTAACTTTGGAGGTTATGATGTATGTAATAAGTTTGCAACCTTAGTTAAAATCGCAAAAATGAATCAAAAGCCTTTCTAATTTTTTCACTGATATGTATCTAAGACGCAGGTGTAGTGCAATGTGCATGATTTAGGTAGTGATGAAACCATTTCTCATTGTGTAGGTAGGTATCTACGTATCATTGTGTTACATATGATAGTTTAAAAAAATGATAACCATGTATTTACAATCCGATCGGTGTTATCTATGTCAGCTCTAATGTCATATAATTCATTTACGTTTCGTTCTACTTATTAGTGCATTCTACATTGACTGTTAACCTATCATTTGCGACTCATTTCGGAATACTTAATTCAGACTCCGCTACTGAATGTCGAAGTTTGAAATGTCGACGTATGTTAGTTCTAAAGTACAGGATCTCGATGTACGCCAGTTCGAAAGTTCACTGGAGCGAAGTATGCAAGGCCGACGTATCGTTACTAAGAAAGCATACGAGTGCGATGTCCTACGCCAGTTTGAAATTACCCTGCTACGAAGTATGAAATGCCTCCGTACTGTTAGTTACACAGCATACGAGTGCAATTGGACTATTCGCACTCGTATGCTTTCTGAGTTCGATATCGACACCGATAGTGTCGATATCGAACTCCTATTACAATAGGAAATAAACAAAACACATTCGTAAATAGATATAACTTTAAATTATTAAAAAGAAAAAAAGAAATTAAACCAGAACCAAACAAAAAAAATGCGCTTGGAGCATTACATAACATATTGTTATTAAAACACCATTTAGATTAAATATGTATTATAGTATCAGTAATTTAATTTAAACAATTACTAATATCCGTGCCTGTCCCTAGATAAAAAATGAAGTAAATTTATTTTTACACTTTTTTTTTTTCTTGATGGGAAATCATCAAATGACTTTTCCCGCTCTAGGTGGAGCGGGAAGTGTCAGACTTTTACTGACTAAAACCCACCCATGTTCCTTCAGTTGCCCAGGTGCCAGGGTCACGGTATCTCTTTCGAACAATCACGCGACCGCGGCAGGCATCGGTCCTAGTAGACCCCTTCAGTGCTGCTGACATCTCTTTGAGGCGCGCGTGGAATACTACGCGCCGTCGACCCGAGCTTGGTCCTCGCGCCTACGGTGGCCGGGAGTCTGCATTCGACTCCCGACGCCCGGGGCGTCTCCTCCTGCGGTGGCTAGGGACGTGAGGGCGCAGAGACTGCCACTCCCTCACGCACCCCGCCTCCTCCTTCGCGAGCGTTACTGCTTCGCTTCGCTTCTTCGAAGGAGGTGACGGCTTCCCATGCCCTCTCGCTGACCTTCTGGGCTGCACTCAACCGGCGCGCTGGGCGCAGCCTCAATGAGGGCGCCTACAGCGGTGCCCCGTAGAGGGGCATGGACCGCACGACCCCCGTGTAGAGCCTCCGGCAGGAGTCGTTTGGGCCCCCCAGATTAGGCAGGAGCCGCTTTAATGCAGCCCCAGCCCACTCCAGTCTGGGAGCCAAACGTCGGAAATGCTCAACGAAGTTCCACCGGCTGTCGAGGACAAGTCCCAGGTACTTCATCGTCGACTCGACGCCGATGTGAACCCCTCCTACCGTGAGTTGGGAACCCGCAGGTGGCGCGTTCCGAGGACCATGAAAACCCATGGCCTCGGACTTGTGCAAGGCCACCTCGAGTCCCAATTGCCGGATCCTATCGACGATTGTTGCAACCCCGCGTGTCATAATTTCGGCCGCCGCCTCGTGTGACCTCCCCTGCGCCAGGACCAGCGTGTCGTCAGCGTAGCAAACTACGCTGACGCCGCTAGGGAGGTTGGCGTGCAGCTCCCAGTCGTAACCGATGTCCCACAGATTCGGCCCCAGGACTGATCCCTGTGGAACACCGCACGACATCTCACCGGTTCCACTCTCCCTGGTGACCGGGGTAGATGACGGCCCTATCCGTCAGGTAAGCCTCGACCACGCGACAGAGGTAGGTCGGCACCAGGTGATACCGGAGTGGCTCCCTAATGCAAGTCCAGGGCAGGGTGTTGAAGGCATTGGCGATGTCTAGAGATACCGCCAAGACGACCGCACCGCGGGCCACAGCATCCCCCGTCGTGAGGGCTCGCACGCGCATGATGGCGTCCACCGTATGGTCAATGCCCTTTGCTTATTATAATGTTGTAGGAGTACCATTAACAGCACGGAGGCATTTCATACTTCGTAATAGGGTAATTTCGAACTGGCGTACATCGCACTCGTATGCTTTCTAACTAACGATACGTCGGCCTTGCATACTTCGCTCCAGTGAACTTTCGAACTGGCGTACATCGAGATCCTGTACTTTAGAACTAACATACGTCGACATTTCAAACTTCGACATTCAGTAGCGGAGGCCTTAATTCATATACCCATCTAAAAATAATTGTATTCATAATACACTACAAAAATAAATAAAAAACTGGCAATAATATTTAGAATGAAAAAAATATATATGTTTATTTGAGTGTTATAATAAAACGTGTACCACAGATGAAAACAGGACGGGTTTGGATGCGTTCAAAATGTATAAAAAGAAGTAAGAAATTGAGGTTTTTATTATAAACCTAAATTATTTTACCGGCTCCAATAAAATAAGCTGGACCCCGTAATTTAATTTAGACTTAACTCTCAATTTTTTGACGTATCAGTCATTGGTGGTCATTTCATATTTTGGTCAGGTCGTATTTGACCGATGTTCTTTAAAATGACATAATTTAATCGCACTTTTAAAATTCTGAATTTTTACTACTTATACATTTCAATACAAATAGACTTATTACGAGTCTATACGCATGAGATTGTATCTAAATAATCCTTCCCGGGTTGATAATTATTACTACGGTTACTAGAAGAGAGTAGGTACATTACATACTTCTAGAAGCACGAGAAAACTGCTGCTTTAATTAATTATTTGTCTACTAAATCGCATAGCAGGGTAACGCAGTCGACATGTTGCTGTCGCGTCGCGTTGTTTGCAATCATTTCTGAGCTTGAAAACATTTTTTATGTAGGTAAGTATTGCAACTGGTTAGATATGTAGTACTTGTTTAACACTTATTATTCACTAGCTTCTGCCCGCGACTTCGTCCGCGTCAAATTTTGGCTCCTTTGACCCTTCCCGTCGCATCGATTTGCCTGCTAGTTTTCGTCCACTTTTCGTTGCTGCTCGCTCCTTTTGAGTTATAGTAAGTCAACCTTAAAAGATAGACATATGCTCTTGCGGACTTTTTTTTAGAACTTTTTAAAAGGAACAATTCCGTCATACATGATTTTTGCGTTACTTTAACCGTTTACGCAGCGCACGCAACGGAAACTCTCAAAAGGTATAAATTTTGCCCGTTTTTGCAACATTTTTCATTACTGCTCCTCTCCTCTTAGTTGTAGCGTGATGTTATATAGCCTTTCGCCTCCCTCGATAAATAGGCTACCCAACACAAAAAGAATTTTCAATTCGGACCAGCAGTTCCTGAGATTAGCGCGTTCAATCAAACAAACAAACAAACTCTTCAGCTTTATAATATTAAAGTATAGATTTCATAATGCGGTCGGATACAAGACAAGTCAACACGGGCACGCAATATTCTTTGACATAATATAGCGTTTCATTGCGATGCGATGCGATTTAGCAGACAACTATTGAACTATAGCAGCAGTTTTCTCGTGCTCCTAGTAGTATGTAATGTACCTACTCTCTTCCAATAAACAGTACTAATAATAATCAACGGGACGATTATTTCGATACAATCTGACGCCTATAGACACGTAATAACTCTATTTTTAGTGATTGTCGTTTTACTCATGTCGATCTTTACCTTTAAATATCTCGACAACGTGACACTTTGGGGTACCGTGTTACTTGACATTTTTGTTTGTCTGTGTCCTCTACCCATACATACCATTTTCATCGTGCACTGCGATTTCGTAAAAAATCAAAATGGCGGTGGGTTTATATGCCAGATTGGTTCTAAGCCCTTTGTAGTCTATGAGCCAACATGCGGTGATTGGTCGTCAAACTAATGTTTGTTCACATTCAAGCGCAATTGACAACACAAAATGTCTCTTTTTTTCTTGTTGGTTACATAAGGTGTATCTATTCATACACGAAATATTTTAAGAGGTACACCTGTAGGTGGTAAAGAAGCTATAGAAGCAAAAACAAAATTTTTATCTAAGCGTTTTTGAATTTTCGTAATTATTATAATTTTAAAACTGCTTTAGACGTTTTGCATAAAACCTTCACTCCAAATTCTATGAATGGCCCGCCTGACGCTGCGAGAGCGGCGACCGGACGGCACGAGCATAGCCGCGGTATCTCGGGCCGTAAAAAATAAGAAGGAGCCAGTATTTCTAATGTGCGTCAAATAATTTATAAATATTAAATTTTGAAAAAAATACATTTAGAATTTTTTTTTTTTCGTTGCTGTAGCTTCTTTATCACCTACAGTGTACCTCTTAAAATATTTCGTGTATGAATAGATACACCTTATATACGAAGAGAATAAATGGAATGGTGTGCTTGGAAACCCATATTGATTTGTACCTCACAAATCAATATGGGTTTGGTGAGGGAAATTAGCATCGATGAAGTAAGAAAGGCAGTTCAAGGTATGAAAAATGGAAAGGCTATGGGTCCAAATGATAATTATACCCGTAGAAGTATGGAAGTGTTTAAATGAAGATGGATGTATGTGGCTGACATTATTCTTCTAAAAGTTGTTGCATGAAGAAGGGATCTCCCACAAGAATGGTGCAACAGTTGGCTAGTGCCACACTTCAAGAATAAAGGTGATGTACAGGACTGCAACAACTATCGAGGGAAAAAGCTCATGTCACATAGTATGAAGGTAGGGGAGAAAGTAATAGAGAAAAGACTGCGAGAGGAGAGTGAGAGTACCCCGAATCAGTTTGGGTTTATGCGAGAGCGAGGAACAATGAACGCCACTTTTGCACTCCGCCAATTGTGCGAGAAGTACAGACGTGCACACAACGACTTACAGATGGTGTTCATTGTTCTGGAGAAAGCGTATGATAGGGTACCTCGGGATGTGTTGTGGTGGGCTCTGAAAGAAAAAGTGTTGCATGGGATGTTCGCTGCCAGGCCAGGCCCCCATAGGATTTTAATAGCGCAGTGGAAGTTATGGTGGGCCCTGGGTCAAGAGTGGCGTACGAACTTGTCCGCCGTGCGCGGAGCTAATCTATAATATATTTAAAGAACTCACCTGGTGGTAGACGAACACCTGCTCTGGAGCCTACCTGGATTTATGTATGTAAGCGAGTGTATATTGTATTGTGTAGTGACGTTATGAGTATTCTCCAGGATATCAGCCGCTGCAACACGCCTGCTACCAGGACATGCGGTCTCCAAATCACGCGTTTTCCAATAGCGTCACTTAACCTCCAAAATACTTCAATTTCAACAAACTTAACCCGTATTATTTCGTCAAATGGGGTTATTTAAACAAACAAGCAATTGGATCACGACTAATTGTCACAAACAGATCGATTTAAAGGGATTACTTTCAACAAACGCGTCGCGAGGTCCCAAAACGGCGACGGACCTTTTTCCCCAAGCCAAACCAAGTGTCGAAGTCAAAACTGACAACTGACAGTTCTCACTCTGTTACACGTTTAGAAACGTAGGCGCATAGAGTAATAATTTAAACGGGACTGAACATGGGAAGTATGTAGAGTTAATTCGTTATCCCTTCAAAAACAAAAATGTGAAATGAGAGCCAAGTTCAATATTATGATAATAGGTCTTTACCTATGAAAATGCCGTTTTGTATGAAATAAATTAAACGAATTTTTAGGGTTCCGTTGCCAAATGGCAAAAAACGGAACCCTTATAGATTCGTCATGTCTGTCTGTCTGTCTGTCTGTCCGTCCGTATGTCACAGCCACTTTTTTCCGAAACTATAAGAGCTATGCTGTTGAAACTTGGTAAGTAGATGTATTCTGTGAACCGCATTAAGATTTTCACACTAAAATAGAAAAAAAAACAATAAATTTTGGGGTTCCCCATACATAGAACTGAAACTCAAAAATGTATTTTTTTCATCAAACCCATACGTGTGGGGTATCTATGAATAGGTCTTCAAAAATGGTAATGAGGTTTCTATTATCATTTTTTTCTAAACTGAATAGTTTGCGCAAGAGACACTTCCAAAGTGGTAAAATGTGTGTCCCCCCCCCCCGTAACTTCTAAAATAAGAGAATGATAAAACTAAAAAAAATATATGATGTACATTACCATGTAAACTACCAACGAAAATTGGTTTGAACGAGATCGAGTGAGTAGTTTTTTTTTAAAACGTCATAAACCTTAAACCGCAATTTACCTTACATTCAATCAACTGAAATATAAAAATTAAAAAATATATATATTTTTAAACCGAGAATACCTACAGATTTCTACGGAACCCTCGGTGCGCGAGTCCGACTCGCACTTGGCCGGTTTTTTTCATGTATTTTTCATTTGTATTAATCGAAATAATCACCCATGCAATCAATGCATCTTTGCCAACGCAGTGGCAGTTTATTGATGCCCTTCTTAAAAAAATCAGCTGGACGGGAGGCAACAAATTCTTCTAACGCATTTTGTACTGCCTCTCGGGTATTGAATTTTTTTCCCGCCAAGAAGTTATCGAAATTCTGGAAAAAGTAGTAGTCTGTAGGCGCAAGGTCTGGTGAGTAGGGCGGATGACGGAGAGCTTCCAACCCCAGTTCTTGCAACTTGGAGACCGTCTGCTGTGCAGTATGAGGTCGCGCGTTGTCGTGCAGGAGCAGCGGAGACGAGCGATTGACCAATGTTGGTTGGAGATGTGCCAGCTTCTCCATCATTGAGTTCAGTTCTTCACAGTACACATCTGCAGTAATGCTCACCCCGTTTGGTAAGAAGCTGTGATGAATCACACCGGCGCTAGACCACCAAACAGTGACCATCACTTTTCTAGGGGTAAGTTTTCATTTAGGACATTGTTTAGGTGCTGAACCAGGATCCAACCAACTTGCTGAGCGCTTGCGGTTATCAAACAATAAATTTTTCATCGCAGGTAACAATGCGGTTCAAAATTCCTTCATTTGTGTGTCTGTTGAGCAGTGCAAGGCACGTCTCGACGCGTACTTCGCGCTGGCGATCATTGAGTTCGTGGGGCACCCATTGGTCAAGTTTTTTTACCTTGCCAATTTGACGCAAATGGACCAATATTGTTTTGACGCTAACGTCGAAAGCTGCTGCTAATTCAGCCGTAGATTGTGTATCATCAGCTTCCACAATCGCCTTTAATTCGTCATTGTCGACCAAAGTCTTCGGACGACCGCGAGGTTCATTTTTCAGGTCGAAATTTCCAGAACGGAAGCGAGCAAACCAATAACAGGTGGTGCGTTGGTTTGTAGTGTTAGCTCCGTAAACGTCGTTGATGTTGCGTGCCGCTTGTGCCGCGTTGCTGCCACGACGGTACTCATATTCCATAATTACTCGAATTTTTAACGTATCCATGATGACGAAAAAGATTGAAATGCGATGAAAATGTAACACTAATCAATAAACAAATGACTACTTTTGGAAAAAGAATTCCATGTTTTTAACCCATTTAGACCCAAATACAAAATAACGATTTTAAAAAAAAAAACAACGTTGTTGCCGTAGCTACTAAAGGCTAGTAAGACACTCTATTAGAAAAAAACTAAAAGAAAAAAACTTCCTTATACATAAAAAAACACCGTCCTCAAATGGGGTCAATGGACTCATAGGTGGTATTTTTTTAAACACCATTTTTCGATTCATAAGGTTTTATTGCATTTCTTATATTGCCAACGTGCTTTCATGTGGCATAGTAGGCATCGTAGTTAGCTTGTCATTTTCTAAGGGACGTGTCCGACGCCATCTTGACTCATACTTGCACCATTGATGAAGGTTTACGTCGTCTTCCATCAGGTATCTCTGTGGTTACATTCCTCAAATAAAATCGGGCAATACTTAGGCCTTCCTACTATTGTCTCTTACAGTACCCAGTAGCACGATAAACAGCTTCATTTAGATCTCATAGCAATGCGTGGTTGGTGAAAAAGTTATCAAAATATACCATATACAAATGTGAGATTACGTTTATTTATCCAATATATTATAGACTCTACACCACTTTTGATTTCAAAGACTTATTACTGGTTCCCCCTGCAGTTTGATTATAGTACAGATCAAAACCATAACAATAGCTACAAGAACTTGAAATCATCCAGTCTTTATACCCAAACTGCACTGGCAGTATAGGACGGTTCGCAACTTTTCTGTATCTTTGTAACGGTTCATATCGGTGCTATCCCATTCATTGTTGTTCCGGACCTCAAAACCTTCAACTCGACCTTGAATATAACGCGGAAGAATATTTTGCTGGACATCATCTTTATCGCCTTCTTCTTCATCCGTCAGAACACTCGGCATGCCCGAGCGTTCTGCTCTGCTATTATGTCGTAATTGACATCAGGATCATGCTTTTAATTCTAAATATTTTTGTTAGCTTCCTCCTGCCCTCGATACTCATTTGCGACATCAAACTATTGTTTAGCCATTGTTTATGCCACAACAAACCTGCGAAATATTTATAAAGAAAAGTTACCCATTAGCCCATTGGACCCATTTGGGGACACCATACTAAATTATCTACACACGCTGTGAAATATTAAAAAATATTCAACAGAATGTGATTTATTACTAGTTAACACTACGGCCAGATGGAAAAATTTGGAAATATATAATAAAACACAATAGAAGTGTAAAATATTATGACTTGCCTATGGTTAAACACCAATTTAGTAAACGAAGTAAATAAAATCTCTTTTTCTTGCCACTTAATCCATAAACTCACAAAACTGCAATTTTTATTTGTGAGCCACACTCATTGACACTACAAATACACCTTCAAACAAAACATAGCTAAAATCAATTGAAAAATGTGGGTACTTAAATAAATGTCCCCAAATGAGGGCAGCGGGCGTAAATGACTTAAAATAAAATTAATTTGAAATTAGAATTCTTAGACAAACAAAAATTATTTTGATTTGAAATGGCCAGTACTGCAGAACGGCAATTTCATAGGTAAAGACCTAATATATGCCTTGGTCGTTGAAGTCAACAACCAAGGCATATATCATAATATTGAACTTGGCTCTCATTTCACATTTATGTTTTTGATGGGATATCATTACTTTTTGTACATAAATTATTAGTAGGTACTTATTTATAACAAATTAAATACCAAATGGTTTTTGTTTTAAGTGTTCTTTATGGAATCAATTAAGTGAAAAATTATAATAAAATGATAAAAAATAACAACTTTCTGATTTATTCCTTTGTATTCACCTAATTACCTATCTGCATGCCAAATTTCAACTTTCTAGGTCATCTGGAACTGGGTTAGAGTTTTAATCTTTAGGCCAGTCAGTGATAAAAATGACGATTTTTAGACGTGAATATCTAAATAACCGTTTGAGATGTATTTATGAAATTTGGAGCACATATGTATCTTGCAAGTCTCACTATATTAGCCAAAGAACAATGTCAGCTTTCGGCCTACACAACTTTTAAAACTAAATTCACACGGACACAAAGTTTTTACCTACAGCAATTTAAATTTTTAATTTCAACTTATTAGAAAATATTTAGTTCTTTTCGAGAACTTTTCTAAAAGAAAATCATTTTAATAAGTATTCATTTTGTTCATCATGTTCCAGGATTATCTTTTTTAAATAGGGTAGTTACCTATTCTGCCACTGTAATCGATTAGTCTTAATAATTAAAGCGATTTACTCTTTACATTTTATTTCACACTTCACAATTGTGTTTTTTTTTTAAACTAAGTAATACGTTCATAGTGTTTATTATAAATACATTTAGTAGTTTTTAAACAATATAAAAATGAAATTCAATAAATCGATTTTCCTGACCTGTGGTCGATGACTTAACCGTTATGAAATGGCAACCCTGTAAGCTTCTGTCAAAATGACGCGCTTAAGCTGACAGTGAGTTGATGCAAACATCTTGTTGTGTTTTTGCCGGTGTTTTTCTGTGTACAGTTGTTTTCTTCTCGAATCCCTCTTATAGACTTATCGCGTTATAATCCATACGACACATTTTGTGACAATGTCCCAACAACTACGATGTATTGTGGTTGTATTTTTTGTTTAATTTACTCAGTTTAAAAATACATAACCTCCAATTTAAAATGTCTGAATAACTTCTTTTTTAAAAGTTCAATTTAAAAGTGGAAATCACAAAAATGCTTGTGAGATTAAACTACACAAAAATACGTAAGAATTTTCTCTGTCCATGACAAATTAATACTGAGCCAAAGTTACAATGGACATCTGACATTGTTCTTTGACACGTTTATGTCAAATAGTTTTTGATTTATGAGGGGGTCAAAAGTGGCTCCAAATGGTTCGTCTAATACAATATTACACACGGTGCTGCTTGCCAGTTCTGTTACTTGAACTTGGCTTGACACGCTGCCGCGTGTCTAGATATGTACAGTCAATACCGGTCGTAGTCGTACCTACGTACGGTCGGCTTCTGGCTATACCGACAAGTGCAGTGTGGCTGTAGGCTTGCACCAGGGGTCGGCTCTAAGTCCTTACCTCTTCCTGTTGATCATGGACGCTCTGACGTCGGACATACAGGAAGAGGCACCCTGGTGCATGTTGTTTGCCGATGACATTGTTCTTGTCGATGAAGATGTGTCTGTGATCCAGAGCAGATCGGTGAAGTGGTAACAGAAGCTGGAGAATGTTAGCTTGAAAACCAGCAGAACCAAATCGAATATATGTTCTGCGATTTCGGCGGTCTCTCCAGCTTAGAGCCATAGCGCTTGATGGTGTGCTTCTCCCGGTCTGCTCCGACTTTCGGTATCTCGATTCACTCGTGCATAGCGATGGGGAAGTAGATCGGACGGTGAAGCACAGAATAAACACTGGATGGATGAAATGGCGGCAGGTCATAGGAACAATCTGCGACTAATGGGAGTCGCAGATTGTTCCTGTGACCTGCCGCCATTTCAATCCCCCTTAAACTTAAGGGGAAGATATACAAAACCATGGTCAGACCCTGTCTTGTATGGATCAGAAAAGGGATTAATGAAAGGCAATCGCATGCAGCTGAGATGAGAATTTTAAGAGGGATGTGGGGTGTTACACGAATGGATAGAATAAGAAATGGTTACGTAAGAGTAAGTCTGAAAGCGGCACCAGTGTCTGAAAAGTTGTGTGGGAACCGGTTGCCATGGTGTAGCCACGTGATACGGAGGAATGAGGAAAATGTCGTGAGGAAACTATTGAGTATAAATGTCGATGGCTTTAAGAGTAGAGTGAGAGCAAAGAGCTGATGGATGTAAATAAAAATACTTGTAGCATCCGAAACTCCGTCTGTGATAAACATGTGAACCAAACAACAGATTAAAATAATCCACTTGGCCTTCAGACACAACGGAATTGAACAATGAATAGATCCTTTGTTATCGTTCGGCGCACGGTCGACAAAATGTCTCATGATAATGTAAATACTAGCTTAGAACCAGGAGACGGACATAGGTCATGTAACTCATAAGTCATGTAACTCAGTGAGGGTAGTCACCAGTAAAACTAAACTTAAAAAATACATAAAAATTAATAAATACATTGTTCGAACCAAAAAGTTGGTTATAAGACATAAGTTTTTCATTAAAAATGTTAAACTAAATAGGAAAAGGCTAAATTTACTTAAACAATTAGATATGTATTCTTTTAATTTGGAACAAAGTACCAGGAAGTACAAAATTGACACAGAGTACTTACAATCAGAACTAGACTATTTACAGGAGAAACTTAGTTCAATGACTTCCAAATATAATACTTCAGAAGATCTCATGAAGGAAAATGTGTTGGCGATGAATGTTCTGGTGAACTCACAAACGAACAACTGTGAGCAGTGTCAGACACCATCCATTCTACCTACACCAGAGCATTCATTGACAACATGCAATACCACCTTAACGCAGCCCTGTGTTGATTTCCCACTTCCTGCTATTAATAGTTCCTATGAACAGTGTGTAAAAAATGATGTAGTTTTATTCTGTGATGAAATTGGAAAGGAGTTAGGTCACTTGTTGACAAATGAATATCCGGGACACTCCATAATAAATTACTGTATGCCCGGTTGCTCTTTATTTAATATTATGAAAGCAATTATAAAATGTAATTTTAACCAGGACACCACACTGTTAATCTTTTTGGGAAATAGGGGAAATGTGAACAAAGGAGAATTGCTCCAATATTATAGAACATTGAATAATCTTAGTTTAAGAAAAATTGTGTTGTTCACATTCCCATATAGTCAAAGTTTGCCACAGGAAGAAAATAGGTTAAGATATGAAATAAATATGACATTACATAATTTGACATTTAATAATAATCTATTTCATTTAATTGATACCAATCATTTTGTTGGCAAAAATTTGTTTTTGACAAAAGATAGATATAATATTGTTATGTATTATCTCTCTAACTTTCACAAAAGACAGATAGCTGTGTCGCTAGCATATTTTCTTTGTATTTCAGCCAAGAATTTGGCTAAACAACTTGCTTCTTTTGAGCAATGCACTGACATGTTAAACTATTCTGCCAATGACTTGGCAACAATTACTGACATTAATTCTCATTTAAATTAGAAAGTAAGACAACAGAGGCAACCTCTAGCAAAAATGTTAGTATGGCAAATAATAAATCAAATGAAAGTGTAAAAGAATTTAATCTTATCAACCTGGTGCATCAAAATATTCAAGGGTTTTTGAACAAAGATTTAGAAGTAGAATTTTTCCTGAACTGTAACAATATAGATATTTTTTGTATAACTGAACATTGGCTTAAAAGCCACCAGTTCATGTTCAATTTTAGTAACCACCAGGTTGGTAGTTTGTTCAGCAGAGAAAAAGCTATACATGGTGGCTCACTGATTTTAGTAAATAACCAGCTTAAATTTAAAGTCCGTAAGGATATTGTGAGCCTCTTTGTTGAGCGGACAATTGAAATAGCCTGTATTGAATTGGAGCAGTTCATTGTATTAAGTGTGTACAGACCTCCTTCAGGATTGTATGATTGTTTTGAAAAGGTAATGGATGAAGTGTTGCACAAAATTTCTAATTCAAATAAGTTTATCATCACTCGCGGTGATTTTAATGTTAACTTGTTAGAAACTTCTGGGTTAAGTACTAAAATTATAAGTTTGTTTCAGTCATACAATCTTGCTAACCAATTTTTAGAGCCCACTAGAATAACTCCCACTAGTGCTACATGCTTAGATAACATTTATACAGATGTTAAAACAATCCACAAAGAAATTATTAATTTATTAGATTCAGATCATTGTGGTCAATTGATCACTATTCCAAATGTAAACACAATTAAAACTAAAAAAGATATCACTGTTAACCCAAAAACTGTTAATCGCTTGGAAATGTTTAAAACTAAACTTTCGAATAATCTACCACTTGTGTTGCCAAATGATGACCCTAATGGACAATATAATGATTTTTTTTAAATGTATTGCGCACAATTTGATAACACATTCATTCCAAAGACTTTTTCGGTTAGAATTAACGCTTCTTTTAGTGATTGGGCCACCACTGGTATACATAAAAGTAGAAAACGACTTTATGAATTATATGATGAACGGACTTGTATAAACACTGCTGAATTTAATTTGTATGTTAAAAATTATTCTAAATTATTTAAGAAAGTTTGTAGCATAGCCAAGTCACGTTATTTGAGTTTAAAAATTAAAAATAGCACTAATGTAATTAAAACGACTTGGACTATCATTAACAGCGAAACAGGAAGGTCATGCAACCGAAGTAGTGACTACAGTGTAGCTATTGAGGACAATATAATTAAATCAGATTCTCAAGTCGCCGCGGCGTTTGAAAATTTCTTTGCAGAGATTCCAGTATCTACTACCAAATCTTTGAACTCATCACCCACTGCTGCAGAGTCTTTACTTAAAGAAAACGTTCCTGTTTGTGATAGTGAATTTCATTTCCAATATGTAACCTGTAACGATATCATTAAAACTTTTCACTCTTTAAATTTTAAAAAGACCGCTGATTTATGGGGTAATTCTGTGGATACTGCTAAGTCAATCATAAACATTGTAGCACCAACTTTAGCTGTTATTTTTAATAATTGTATTGACCGTGGTGAGTTTCCTGATCTTATGAAAAACAGTAAAATAATACCGTTGTTTAAATCGGGTAGCACATCAGACCCTACTAACTATAGACCAATTTCAGTGCTACCTACCTTCAGTAAAATTTTTGAAAAACTTATTCTAAATCAATTGCAACGATTTTTTAACAAACATAACTTATTACACAACAAACAGTTTGGTTTCACAAAGGGTCGTTCAACTGCCGGAGTTGAACTTTTAGGTCATGTATATAATGCATGGGAGGACAAATGCGATGCTTTGGGTATTTTTTGCGATTTGTCCAAGGCATTCGATTGTGTTCTTCATGAAACCTTGATCAGGAAACTTCACCACTACGGAATCCGGAACGCCGCTCTGGATCTTCTTACTTCATACCTAAGTGATAGGATTCAGAGAGTTGACGTCAACGGAAAAAGATCACCTGGATCTATAGTTAGAATGGGGGTCCCCCAGGGCTCAATTTTAGGCCCATTTTTATTTCTTATTTATATAAATGACTTGCCTTACCTCATAAAGGATAAACATGATATAGTGTTGTTTGCAGACGACACTTCACTTTTATTCAAACTCAAACGTCAGCAGCTGGTTACTGACAATGTAAATAGAGCCCTTGCTAATGTAGTTAACTGGTTTAATGTTAATAACCTACTTCTTAACGAGAAAAAAACTAAATGTATTAAGTTTACGATACCTCATGTTAGACAAGTAGAAACTAGTGTCCTCATAAAGGGTGAAGTGTTGAAACCCGAAGATACCACAGTATTCTTAGGCATAACTCTGGATGCCAAGCTTCAATGGGGCCCCCATATAGATAAATTGACAAAAAAGCTTAGCTCTGCAGCATACGCTGTTAGAAAAATTCGTGATTTAACTGATTTAGAGACAGCCCGTTTAGTTTACTTTAGTTATTTTCATAGCGTGATGTCGTACGGTATTCTGCTGTGGGGAAATGCCGCCGATATTCAGACAATTTTTGTTTTACAAAAAAGGGCAATTCGTTCGATTTATAAATTAAGTCCCAGATTCTCCCTCAGAGACAAATATAAAGAAATTAATATAATGACTGTGCCTTCTCAGTATATTTATGAAAATCTGCTGTATGCACATAAAAATATTAATCTCTTTAAAAGATACAGTGATATCCATAATGTCAATACTAGAAACAAACAAAACTTTGTTGTTCCTAAGACCAGGCTCAAGAAAATAGGTGGCTCGTTTAGATGCCAATGTATTCGTTTCTATAATAAAATTCCTAGCCTCATTCAAGAACTAAGCCTAAATAAATTCAAATATTTTATAAAGCGTAAATTATGTCAGAAAGCCTATTATACTGTTAAAGACTATATTGAGGATAAAACAGCCTGGGATTGAGCTGCTCCAATAAATCTACACTGAATGTTGTTTTTTTTATTATTATTATTTTGCTATTTTTACTCTTTTTTTTATTATTTCACATGACATGAATATTAATTGTATGAATATTACTTTGATTATTGAGAATTTGAGAACTATGTGGGTCATTGTTTCACTTTTGATTATGGTCTGGCAGTTTGAGTAGTTTGTGCGGCCTACCCAAATGTCCTTTCTTTGGTATTGTTCGTCGAATCGTTGAGCTCCTTAAGTTCCGAGTTGAGTTGTACGATTATCGACAAATGCGTGCACTGACTGGACAGGTCCACTATCTGTGTGGTTCTTTCATCAAAAGACCATTTCAGACACCGATCTACATGGTCATCAAATGATCTGACCAACAAAATTATATCCGTTTTTTTTTTTTACATACACACTAACATTGATAATTTTTATATTTACAGTGACATGAATATTTACTTTGTAAAGTATCGTATTGTTTTAATTATTGTGAATGTGAAGACTATGTGGGTCTTTTTTTAATTTTGTTTTCTTTCTTTCTCAGTAATCATGATCTGGCAGTTTGAGTAATTATGTGGCCTACCCAAATGTCCTTTCTTTGGTACTGTTCGTCAAAGCGTTGGGCTCCCTATGTTCCGAGTTGAGCTAAACGATTAGTGACAAATGCTTGCACTGACTGGACAGGTCCACTCAATCTGTGTGGTTCTTTCTTCAAAAGACCATTTCAGTCACCAATCTACGTGATCTTCACATGATGTGAACAAGATTATGTCTGGACTTTAAAAAAGACTGTGACCTCTGAGTTTGTTTCGGCCTTTCTTCTCAGAGTAGTCAGTTAGGAAACGCCGAACTCATCTAGTTAAAAAAAAATAATATTGACATGTAAAAGTGTTTGTACAAACCTACTTACAGAAATAAAATCATTTATCATTTATCATTTAGGACTTTTTTTTATCCCGTTCGACTATAAAGAGGAAAGATTTGATTAGTGTTGCCCAAATGCAAGAACAAGACGAGACTTAGCCAGTCTTGGTCTTGGTCTTGCGCCAATACACCTGGTCTTGGTCTTGCGCTCCCAGTCTTGGTCTTGGTCTTGGTCTTGCAGCAAGAGTCTTGCAAGTCTTGCAATTACCTATTAGTCTATTACTATTTATTAAAGTTTACTTTAAATCTTAGAAAAACGTATTAGAATTGGAACATTGTGAGCTTGAATTAACATAGCCATAGTAAAGATCAAGCAGATTAATAAATAACTGAAGATTTGATAAGAAATTCGAAAAATCAACTGACCTATATGTCGTTTTCCATGGAAGTAACTGTTTCTTAATAAACATTTATGATTTATAAGCTTACATTTGCTAAAACATGTAAAAAAACAAATTAATTACAATAACTTGACTGTATTTTAAAGAACAATACTTATCTGTCTAGAAAGAGATTGAACCCTCAACTTATAAGAAATTTAATAAAAGAGTTTTACGATTTATCATTTATTTGAATAAAAAATAAAATACAACACAAATCAACAGCTTTATCATTAGGTTATGATACTTTATATCAATTTTTTTGACCAAGAATTAATACAAAGTAACCATCTGGCGGACTCATCACTTAACCTATTTCTATGTTTTCTAATTACTAATGATGCTTTAGAAAATAACCTCTCAGCAGGTACTGAAGTTGCAGGTATTGAGAGAAAATCACGGGCCATTTTCGATAAAATCGGATACTCTGTCTCATGCGTCCTCCACCAATCTAAAATGTCTTCCGAGCTGGCAGTTCTTGGTTTTCTCAGGTACTCCTCCAACTCGTCTATCACTAAGCCTTGAAGACAAGATCCAGATGACGTCGAGGGACATTCATAGAGTTTATCAAAGTCTATTACGTCTTCATCTTCATCACATACTTTATTTTCTTTTTCTGGTAATTCCAGAGATTTGTTCAGTGAGTGTAGACTTTTATATTCTTCATAAAGTTCATTGAACTTGCGCAGACTTTCTGTTTTAAGTTGCTTCCCCCACATTGTCAGGTCAAAAGTCTGAGCCTTATGCCTTGGGTCTAAAATTAAAGAAGTACAATAAATCCAGTTGCTCTTCTTGTAATGTTTAAGCATTTTGTCTCGAGCTGCTTGGAAAGCTAGAATGAGCCTTTCATCCACTTCAGATCGATTAGGTTTCTCATCTAACTGTTTTACCATGGATTCAATTTTATCTAGCAAGAGATTGAATGATACAATGACTAGCGGTAATGTAACATATTTGTCTCCACCAAGTTTTGTACTTAAAAGTTTAAAGTTTATTAGAAATTTATGTAATTTTTCGAGTACCTGCCATTCATTAGCTGTGATTTGAAAATCATTTAATTCGGTGACAGAACTGCACAATATGTCAATGCCCGCTCTCACTTTTAAACCAAATCCAATCATATCATGTGTGGAATTCCATCTCGTTGGACAGTCAAGAATGGCATTTAGATTTGATGGCACGCCAGCTGCTTCACAAGCAGACTGAAACTTCTTCTTCACTATCTCACTTCTTTTTATTTTACTGGAAATATTGCGTAACTTTGTTACAGATGTACGCGAGTCAGCAATATTTGGTGCAGATTCTTCATCTTCCTCATCCTCAGTTTCGTCTGCATAGTCTTCGTACTGCTGATCTTGCGCGTTAGTGTCAGACTCACAGTGTAATGCTAAGGTCTTTAATAAATCTTGTACACCAAGGTTTAAAAAGTGAGCAAAGCACCGGAAATGTTGATTGTCTGAATCAAAGTGTGGCGGCAGCTGTTTGCCCAGTTCATACATAAATTTGGTATTTGCAACTGCGTTGTCGACCGTGATACCTTGTATTTTATCAATTATGCCATATTCCAATAAACATTCATGGAAAATCGTTGCAATATCTTCCCCAGTATGTCGACCGCGTGATGGTATAAAATCAAGAACTACAGATTGATACTTCCATTCGTTGTCTATATAATGAATAGTAACCCCGTAGTAACTCCTACCAGCAATTGACGTCCACCCATCAATGGTAAAAGACATTTTAGATGATAATTGTTGAAGTCGTTCCTTGAGACTCAATTGGAGCTCTTCAAATCGCTCTTTGACTTTCCTTCTAAGTGTAGACCTTTTAGGAAACACCATATTAGGGCAAATACGTCGAAAATATACTTGTGTAGCTTCGTCATCGAAAAATGAGAAGGGAAGATATTTTTTCACCACCCAATCAACTGTAGCTGTCGTGATGTTGTCACTGCTGTTTTCCGACTGAAACAAAACAATAAATCTTGAGTTATTATTTAAAACATACTAGGTTTGAGCGTATAAGAGGAGGAGGTTTGTTGTTGTTAAATCGAGAAAATCGTTAAATTGATATTTGTTATATTAAGGTTGCACTGTACTGTAATTTACCAAAATAAAGTACTTAGTTGTTACTGGCCGATTAAATGAAAATATGGGTGTTTATAAAAAATATTTAAGACGATAATTACATACTTAATATGTCGCACCCCTAGATGAAAACACCACTAACTCAAAAATACTTACGTAAGTTAATGGCGTTTTTGAAAGTATCGCATGAATAGCTACGCGGAGTTAAAATTCTTTTAACTGTTAAAAAAATATTCTTACCTGTCCACTTCTTCCAGCGGTTACTAAAAAGCTTGTGATATCTCCACTTAATTTTGGTTTAACAGGAAGAAATATTTCTGATTCCTTTTTGTGGAAAGATATTAGATGTTTCTGAAGTGTTTCTGTTTTTCATTTTTATTTCAATCTTTTTATGTTGGCACAATTTACAGAAGGCAGTTTGGGATGCATGAATTATTTCGAAAAGCTCCTCAAATTTGCTTTTGGGTCTTTTAGATCTGTGACTCAAACTCTCGTTACTCGGACTAGAATAATTTGAATCTTCGTCACTCATATTAAATTGTACACGTGATACGTTTTTAGAAAACAACGAGAATTAGTAAAAACAATTATTAAGTTAGACTCGAAGCACAGCTCAATTGGAAATGACTGGAATTAAAATAATTCCTTTATTTATAGTACGTTTCCTTGCTTTCTACCGCGCCCGCCGCCTCGCCACGTGCCGGCTCTATGAAAAGGATGCCGCCGCAAATCAAACAATGCCGCGTGCGGCGTACAAACACACACTAAATATTATCTACTTGTACAGACGCGACGCGTGAATAAAATAGAATTAGTGCCAATCACTATTCTTTACATATAAGTGAATGTTTTGGCGTACATCTATACTAATATTATAAAGCTGAAGAGTTCATTTGTATGTTTGATGACAGAAGTTTTAAAATAAATAAATAAGTCCTGAACGTCACTGTACATTGCCAGGCTAGGCCTCCCAATACGATCTCAAGTGCGCAGTGGAAGAGTTATAATCGTGGGGCTCTAGAGACAAGAGTGGCTAGCGTACTGTCCGCCGTACGCGGAGCAGACAATACAAGTGAACAATTACAAATACAACAAAAGCACTTACCTGTTGGTTGAAGGACACTGCTCGGGTGCCAACCTGGAGATATGTATGTAAGTGAGTGTATGTGTATCGTGTCGTGACGTTATGAGTATTCTTCAGGTTAGATTCCGCTTCAACCCGGCTGGAGACAATCACAGCATGCGGTCTTCAAATCACTCATTCACAACAGCGTCACACTTTGCTTAACCTTCAAACTATTTATCCAAAATATGTCCAAAACCCGTGTTATTACACCAAGATAGGGGTTATTAACTCAAACAACTGGGTCATGGTCCATTGTCCACCAAAAACGACCGGTTAAGAGGTTGATTTCAACAAAAGCGTCGCGGAACTCAACACGGCGACGAGGCTATTTTAGCGGCAAATCGACAGAGAGCTGTCAAGTGTCAACGTCAAACTGTCAAGAGAGATGTCACTCTGTTACTCGTTTAGAAACGTAGGCGCATAGAGTAAACAAATCGTTCGGGACTCAACATCTACCCCCCCCGGACGGGCCTTCCCGTCCGCTAATCACTTGGCAATCCCGACAAGGTTGCGCGTTATCAGTCCACCTGACGCGCTGCTGGAGGATGTGCAAATACTCGCAAGCTCCAACGCTTCCAAAACTCTGAGCGAGCTGCTGCACCAACTGAAACCGCGATAGCCAATTTTGGCTCACATCGACAAAAGGGTGCTCCGGCAGGGCGACAAGTGGCTGTCAAAAAATGGCCCGGGGTCAGGGCTTCCAAGACGTTCAGGTCCGAAGACAGCGGGCACAATGAACGCGAGTTCAACACAGCGTCAATGCGGTAAAATACCGTAGCTAACTCCTTAAAGGTGAGAACGGTGTCTCCCAACAATCTGCGCCAGAGTCCCTGTGCCGCTTTCACCGCGGCCTCAAAAATACCCCCCCAATGGGGGCAGGCCGGCGGAACGAAACAGTAACAAACAACAAACAACCAAACAACAACAACAACCAAACAACAACAACAACAACAACAATTTAACCAAATGGCCCTCCTTAGGCAACAAAAGGGGGTGACGGGCCCCATAAGGAAGGCTAGAGTGCCTCAACCGTCAACAACCAAACAACAAAAGACCCGTATCGTCCAAAAAAAGGGTTCAACTTAATAACGGCTCCCGACAATATCCAAAACTCTCGCTGCAGAATGGCCAACAGCGCATTGCAACCGGCATGCGAGTTCTTAATGTGACGATCAGTCACCAACAATTCAACAACAAAACAACAATTCAACAATTTGTCGAGGGAGCTTTATCGACTCAACAAAACTCAGGGTCCTTCGTTCCAACAGCGAGCACCTTGAGCCCGGGCAAAGGACCCGACATCAAGACTGGCGATCGAGGCCAATCATCCTCGGGATGAGTCAGCCAGTCTGGTCCCCACCATAGGGGGTAAGCAAACAAGCGGGGTGCACGGCGCCTGGGTTCAAATCTCCAGGCACGTGCCTCCAAATCAAAGGCGTTTCAAATTTTGAATCTGGGACACTCGATACGCAACAAAGGCCTCCAAAGAGTGGACGGACGTCTTAAACCAACACAAAACAATTTGACTGTCCGTCCAGGCGTAAGAAGCCCGAATGTCCACAGTTCCACCCAAAGTGTGAGCAACGTGGTTCAATAGACGCACAAGACGCGCCGCCCCTGACAATTCAACTTAGGGATGGTCAGTGCCGTCCGGAGGGGGGGGGGCCACCTGGCTCTTGGCCAAGACCAGTGACAAATTCACCTGGCCTGTTGCGCAGACGGTGCGCAGACAAACAACAGCTGCATATCCGTGCGAAGACGCATCACAAACAATGGTAGCAGTGTAGCTCCCAGGGGGGAGGATAGCGCGGGGTAACACGACCTCGTTGACTGCAGGGAGTGCGGATACAAATTGGAGCCAATCTTCCAACAGGGTTTCCCGAATTGGCTCGTCCCAGCCAAGTCCCGCAGTCCAAAGGCGCTCAAGAAAACAATTTTGCCCAAAACAATACAAACAAACAACAAAACAATAGACAAAAGGCAACCCTGGGCTCCCATGTCCAAAATGACACGGACCACAACAGAGTCCCCCGTGGGCCCCCAGATCCGACCGATGCCGTTGGCAACAAAACCGTGTCGATCTGAGGGGTACCTTAGCGGGGCAGGCGCCAATGTCCTAACAATGCCTGGGCGGCGACCGATCGCCACACCCAGACCCAAGTCTTTCCCGACGAGGATGCAATTCAAATTCCTCGTACGCGCGGTGTCCCGAGCCACGCGCCATCGCTGGAAGGGCATATCCCACCGGAGGCCTGAATGGCGGGGGGCGTGACTCCAACCGGGGACGTTCCGCCAAAGGAGGGGAGGGAAGGCGGTGCTGGTCTGGCCAGCGGTGCCTAGCAACAATTGCGTAATCGCCTTTACGCGGGGAGACCAAATGGCGGTCGCGCGGCTCCCGATCAACTTGCGCGGGGGGTGGAGTGCGGCGCTCAAAATTGCGGGCCTCTCCCCGGTTCTGAACCGGCGAGGCAGAAGCCCGGTGACCAACTCCATGGTACCCCCCCGTGCGCGAACCTTCATCAGAGGCTGGTCTGCCAGCGTGGTTCGCGTTAGCGCACAATATGTCCAAATGGGACCCCCCACAAATTCTACAAGGGCGGGGGTTGGGGCAGTCCCGATGGAAGTGAGCCCCCAAACAAGAGAAGCACATGCGGCGTGCATTGGCAATTCGGCGGCGGGCACTCACGTGCAACTTCAAAAAGGCCGCGCAAGTTGCCATGCCATGCCCCGTGTCCCTACAAACTCACAACCAGGACGACTCTGGGTGCCAGCAAAACGAGCGGCGGGGCGACCATCAACAGGCCCGCGAGCCCTAGTCCGTCCCTGGTCTCGTGGCCGGGAAGACGGCTGGCATGACTCAGTGGCAACGCCAGAGTTGTCCACAAACCGACACTCATCCTCCAAAAATTGGACGAGGTCACCAAATGGGGGGAGATGTGTAACACTATCCCCACCATACCTTTGCTCGAAATGAGCCCTCAAATCGGCAAGAAGCCGCAGCACAACATGCACCAAAGGGTAAGACCATTGGTCCACCGGCAAGTCCAATTGCTTTAAAGCGTTGGTCGCTACCACCAACGGGTTCAACAGGTCAGTACGCAATGCTGACAAACCAGTAATGACCGGTAACCCCAAAATCAACTCAATATGAACGTCAGCCAAACAACGTTTGTTTTGGTACCGCCGGGTGAGTAGTTCCACAGCGGTAGGGTAGGCTGAGTCAGTCAAAGACAGATGCTGCACCAAGGCTCGGGCCTCACCTTCCAGGACGGACAACAAATAGGCCAACTTTTGGGCGGGTCTGAGGTCCGAGCGTGCATCAACCAAACTTGCAAACAGGTTGTGGAAACCGTACCAGTGGTCCCAGCGACCGTCAAGTGTGGCAGTTCCAAAGCAGGCAATCTACTCAATAGTCCGAGACCTGAAACAACCGAGGTCTCCGGCTTGACCTGGACAGGTGTCCGGCACTGCAATATTTCCAATTGTATGCCATTGCACAAACAAAACCATTCAAATAAACAAAACAATTAAATTATCAAATAACAAAGTTCAATCAATAAATAACAAGGAAATCCAACGCAAACAACCAAATAAAATAAACCAAGCAAAAGGTAATTAAGTAACAAAGTTCAAACAATATATTACAAAATAACTACAATCAAACTACCAAACTGACTAATCAGCAACTCAAGAAATAACATTAAATTGTTTCAATTCAATTCAACAATAAACTTTTATTTTAATTCAAAATCAATATCAACGTTCAAAATTCTATATCATATTCAATTCAAATATTCAAATTCTAATCCAATTCCAAATGTTAAGTTCACAAACCACTGTGTCAAAGGTACAACAATAATAAACCTGTATTCCAATTCAAAACAATGGTAATACTCAAAATTGCCAATTTCAAATATTAATATTCACAAATAACCATATCAATGGTACAAACTCAACATTTTAATGTCTTCCTGACATTCAATACAACACAGATCAGACACAAAAAGGGGCTACAACAAGGGGCTGCACCACAGCCCAATCCAATCCACTTTATTAGCCCGGCTGACCTTGGCAACATCAGGTTACCCGTCTCAACAAATTTACAAATTATTTCAAATAAACTAGCAATCATAGTTAACAAACATTTACAGCGCATTACTACTTCCCTTATAGAGACTGCCAAGTAATTAGCCTACTGTAAATTACCAATTTGGTGGTTTTATAGGTTAGAACCACGCCTCTGATACCAAAATGTACATTGCCAGGCTAGGCCTCCCAATACGATCTCAAGTGCGCAGTGGAAGAGTTATAATCGTGGGGCTCTAGAGACAAGAGTGGCTAGCGTACTGTCCGCCGTACGCGGAGCAGACAATACAAGTGAACAATTACAAATACAACAAAAGCACTTAACTGTTGGTTGAAGGACACTGCTCGGGTGCCAACCTGGAGATATGTATGTAAGTGAGTGTATGTGTATCGTGTCGTGACGTTATGAGTATTCTTCAGGTTAGATTCCGCTTCAACCCGGCTGGAGACAATCACAGCATGCGGTCTTCAAATCACTCATTCACAACAGCGTCACACTTTGCTTAACCTTCAAACTATTTATCCAAAATATGTCCAAAACCCGTGTTATTACACCAAGATAGGGGTTATTAACTCAAACAACTGGGTCATGGTCCATTGTCCACCAAAAACGACCGGTTAAGAGGTTGATTTCAACAAAAGCGTCGCGGAACTCAACACGGCGACGAGGCTATTTTAGCGGCAAATCGACAGAGAGCTGTCAAGTGTCAACGTCAAACTGTCAAGAGAGATGTCACTCTGTTACTCGTTTAGAAACGTAGGTGCATAGAGTAAACAAATCGTTCGGGACTCAACAGTCACTATACCTCCAAAGTTACTATTCCTCGTGGACGAAGTCGCGGGCACAGCTAGTAAATACTTACTCTCATCATCTCTCTCAGAGATATTCGGGCTGGTAAGTAATACAAAACTCTTATCGCAGGCTTTTTATTTTATTAGTAGGTAAGTACCTACGCTTTTTATATTATTTTATTAGATTTGTAGAATTTTTTTACACGTTTCAAGTATATTTAAAAGTGGCTACAATATTTATTAAACTGGTGATATTTGAACACTTTTTTGCTATTTTTTCTTGTAAAAACTTAAGAAATATAATGACTAAATGTACAATAATAGTACCTAAGTAATTAGTTTAAAACCATATAAGTAATCAATATTATAATATATACTTACTAGAATGAATTAATATGACATCTACTACCTATCCTTACCATTTTATCCTAATCATAATACTACTTGCGTGATCAGTATAATGTATTCATTTTCATTCTAAGCACTCTGAAACTTATTTATTCTTTGGAACACCTGTAGGTACTCTTAAAAAAATTCGAAATTATTTTGCATGAGTATACCTACGCCCTATGGCGGCAATCAAATAGTGTCACAAATGTTATGATTTCGGCGTGGCGGCAACGATTGTTTTAGATTTCAAAAGAAGCCGCCGGCGCGTGTATCATAACCATGTACTTCCGAAAAGCGGCAAATTTCTTTGAGAAGTAAGTACAAAACCTTTGATGCCGCATTATCAAAGTGCCGATGGTTAAAACATAACTATGCATGCACTCAGTTTGATTTTAATAGATATTTTTTTTATTCGTTATGTTTATGGTATTAGTCGTAATGCGCATAGGTCCAGTTTTTCATATTCTTTGATACAGTTTTTTGCGTCTCATAGAATTCCTAAGCGTACCTACCTATACACCGAACTGTTACACCTAACTACTCAGTGAAATAGCGCTAAGTCCTAGCTGCAAGACGCAAGAGTCTTGCAGGCTATGTCTTGTTCTTGCTCAAGTCTTGCACGGTCAGTCTTGGTCTTGGTCTTGCTAAAAATACGCGGTCTTGTTCTTGGTCTTGGTCTTGCAAAAACGCAAGAACAAGACCAAGACTGCAAGAGCAAGACCAAGACTGAATTTGGGCAACACTAGATTTGATTGTTTGTTTGTATTGAATAGGCTCCGAAACGACTGGTCCAAATTGAAAAATTCTTTTTGGGTTGGTAGCTTATTTATAGAGGAAGGCTAAAGGTTAAATAACATCACGCTAGGATCAAAAGAAGCGGAGCAGCAACGAAAACTGGCAGACAATTCGATGCGCCGGGAAGGTTCAGGGAAGCAAAACTTTGACGCGGACGAAGTCGTTATGATAATTATGTTATGACTTAACACACGTTCCCACGGACGTAATAAAATCGTGGTTGGTTATTTTCGTGCACTGGGTCTTCAAGATACTGCTCAGCGCCAAGAGGTGAAAATCCAACTGTGCTTCGACGTGCTGAGACTCACCCGCGCTGCACTCTGTTGTATTCTCAACTAGCTTTTGCCCGCGGCTTCGTCCGCGTAGATGTCGGAAATTATCGCAAGAGGACGTATTACCGCGGTAAGAATGTATTAATCCATATTATACATACATAAAATTACGCCTTTTTCCCATGGGGGTAGGCAGAAACTACGGAACGCCACCTGCTACGATCCTTACATATCTTGTGTGTTTGATGTACTTAAAATAAAACTAATAGTATTCAGAGTAAGAAGACTGCGACATAGGGCTGGATTGAATTGAATATAAGTCTTCCTGGTTTTTCTTAACGCTCCTATTTTACCTATACAAGGTGCCGTTTTGGATCTGCAAAACATTTCAGGAGGTAATTATGTTAGTGATTCTCGGCCCGAATCAACAATAAAATGGGCAGGTTTTTTTTTAAATTTTTTTCTTATTTACGGAAATCGGTAAGTGTGAACTCCCTTTTTTAAAACGCGGCCAGTCTGTACGTGTCCTTAAACTGCGCTTTCACACACACAAACAAACGCAACCGACATTTCATTCATAGATCCAAAGCCGCGCTCCCCTCCCCCTAGCCGCACCCCCGCGGCCATCGATCGCAAGCACATAAATCGGGTCAATTTATTAGTGTGATTGATGACGCCGGCGTGTGCATACGCTTGTAAATTCCGCCCCTCAAGGGCGCCTTCGATTAACGGCCGCGATATGTACCTGCTACCTAGTTGTAAAGATTCGGACCAATAGTGCAATGTAGAGTTGGAGATGGTCCGCTTGTATGCCATCAGTGGAGACAATGTATTGTATCTCGAGCCATCGAAATGCTCGCGGAGTTATTCCCCAATCGGCAACGTCCCTCTAACAGGGTAATGCTGGCTGCTACGCAGAGACTGCGCGATTATCGGCAGTTCGACGTTCCCCAGCATGGTAAAGGTCGCGGCAACGAAGGCCTGCCTGTCGCCTTGCAGGAAGATATCCTGGAATTCTTCCGGCGAGAGCCACGGGCAAGCACGCGGGAGGCTGTTCGACGGTTTGGAGTGCACCATTCCACGGTGTGGCGGCTACTGCACAAAGAAATGCAGCATCCTTTTCATTACGCAAGGTACAGGATCTCCACCAACGTGATAACGTCGCGCGAGTTACATTTTGTTGCTGGTTGCTGGAACACCATCTGTCCTGTGCTTATCTGTGGGGAGACGTTAAAAAAATTTGTTTACACAGACGAAATCACGGTCCAAATATCGGTCCTCAGCCCGTTAAAAAGTAAGAAGGAAAATCTTAAATCAATAAATTGGTTGGTTTAAGATTTCTACAAATAAAAACGAAAACCGTCCTTGGGGCTGAATTTACCTACAGAGAGCGCCGACTGCGCCAGGTCAAAGAATTCAGACGTGTTCGTTGGCCGGGTGCTTACATTATTATTATTAGGTGCCTACCTAAATTCCGCGCTTGCACTCGCGATCAGTTTCACAGTTGTGCAACAGGAACTGGGTCAATCCGCGGAAATCCATTAATGGCGAATATATGATAATAATAAATTAAATATCATAGCTGCAATTTTTTTTTACTTTACATGACATTTCTTACATATTTTTACGTAAGGCTCCGCTCTCTAAAATAGTTAACCACCTTTATTTATTTTATTATTTCAGTTAACACGCACCAAACGTCATCACCATTTACGAAAAAAAGTCGAGTCTTAAACTTCCTTATTTATTTTCGAAAAAATTACAATGCAGTTTCCGTTTTTTTTCTTATATTTCAAAAGTACATATTATCTAAAACAACATAATAAATCATGAAGTGATTTGACAACAAATAACGTATAATAAAAAATAACATAAATTTTGTCACAGAAATTCGTCAACACCGTTTCGGCACCGTCAAAATTATATTTCTCGAATGTTCTTACTACCTACCGCGATGGGGAAGATACCTCTCCTTTCCTCGGTCCCCTCAGTCTCTCTTACGAAGTGAAGCGGAGCGCACGTCAATTTGAACACGTAAATTTTTCGATTAACAGTAGTTTGTGAACAGTTTGTCAATTATTTAAGTCATCACCATTACCACAGAAAATCAGGTAAGTACCAAAACAAGATCTTTTTTAAATATGCACATTTGTATTTTTTAGGTAATTAATCATAATAATGGCTTGTTGTGCGCTTTGCAGCTTGGTATTTAGGTATAAAAATCTTAAGAAGACGTATACGTCATAACCATCATCATCATTACCATTTTTTCTGTGTTAACGGTAATGATGATATGTGAATGGTAATGACATACTGTGTTTTAATAAGTCCTATTTAATGTGTTTGCTTAAAAGAAATCGAATAGTTAGTTTATTAAACAAGTCTATAAACTAGACAGCCATTAACGTGCTAAAAACTCCACAGTTTATTTGTTTCTAGTTTACTTTTTTACATGTAAATATTGATGTAAATTTTGTTTATTCTTTTAGAAAAATCATGGACAGAAAAAAGAAATCCAAAGAAAATAAGCGGCTAGAGAAGCAAAAGATTGCTAGAAGAATAAAATACTCTGAAATCAAGGCAGATCCAGTTCTCTACGAGTTAGAAAAGGAAAAAGAAAAAAGAAGATATCAGAACAGAAAAGATCAAAAGAAAATTAAAAGCGTGAATGAATTATCTCCTCGCGATCAACGGGAAAAAAGGAAGAAATGGCGCGAAGCTTCAAAAAAATACAGAGAAAATAAGAAAGAAGAGTCTAAAAAAAATCCGGAGGTCCCTGAGGTAAGTGTACTTATTGATGCGACGATAAAAGACAGCAATGAAATAGAGGCAAAGTATGAAGATCCCTTAAAAATAAATCAATCTCCTCAAGCTGATTTAAAACTTCGAAGAATTCGATACATAGAGCAGAAGAAAAGAAAGTACCTTATGAGAATAATAAAGAAGCTTAAAGAGGAGAACAAGCAGTTAAAAGTAAAGTTTAACATGTGTATGAGAGAAAAGAAGAATAGAGAAAAAAATAAATTAGAGTCAGCTGAAAAAGTTAAAAGAGTGATAAATAAAGAAAAGGGTAAAGAAGATAATCGAATTCGACAGTTGGTAAGAAAAGTGCGCAACTTTTATCTTGACGACTTAAACAGCACAATGGGAGCAGGAAAGAAGGAGTATATGACAAGATTGAAAGTACAAAAGCAAAAACGCTACATGACAAGCACACAAAAAGTATTGCATCAGAAGTTCATGACTAAATATCAAGTAAAAGTTAGTTATAGCTTTTTTTGTAAGCATAGACCGTTTTGGGTGTTGACTCCTAAGAATGCCCAAAGGGACACATGCAAGTGCATTGTTCACGAAAATATTGCTCTCATGATCAAAGCATTGAAAACATCTTCTATAATAAATGAGCCAGACTGTGATGCATTAATAAAGACTATGTGTTGTTCTGTATACGAAGAGAAATGTCTGAGGCGAGAGTGCCAATACTGTAAAGATAAGTTAGTACAGTTCAAGGAATTTTCTGATGATCAAGATATTACTTACTGCAAATGGATGCGTACGAGAGAAACTGTTAAAACAAAAAAAGGCCAAAAAATTATAACAATCACGAAAAAAGAAGAGGTAAAAGCCACACCAAGAGAATTAATTAATGCTTTGATTGCAAGTTTACCACCATTTTTTAAACATATTTACAAAATTCATAACCAATATATTAGCTTAAAGAAATTAAAGGATTCAACGCCTGTTAACTGTGCTGTAATTCACGCAGACTTTTCTGAAAACTATGGATTAAAATTTAATAAAGAAGTACAATCCATGCATTTTGGTGGAAATCGAAAAGAAGTTAGCCTTCACACAGCAATAATTTACAGTTTTGACTTTGCAACTAGTTCAACAAAACCAAAATCAATTTGTACAACAAGTTCTTGTTTGAGACATGACGCTCCAGCTGTTTGGGCACACTTTGTTCCTTTGATACAAAAAACCATCAAAGATAACCCATTTATTGACACCTTACATATTCAAACAGATTCCCCGACTTCCCAATATAAAAATAAATACATATTTCATATGATTCCACAAATACACAAAGAATTCCCACAAATAAAAACAATAACGTGGAACTATACTGAAGCTGGTCACGGCAAGGGTGCTGCCGATGGTGTCGGGGGAACAATAAAGAGGACAGTTGATTCCTGCGTCAATCATGGTATTGATGTAGGCAGCTATGACCAGTTTATGCGTGTGTGCCGAGAAAATATAACAAATGTGACTCTAATTGATGTACCCGAAGAAAACATCAGTGAGATAGAGAAGAAAATCTCAAAAAACTTGCAGCCATTCAAAGGAACTCTAGAAGTCCATCAAGTGTTGTGGAAAAAGGGAATCCCTACTTTAACATTTCGAAATGCAAGCTGCTTTGAATGTGACTGCGGAATCATATGCACCCATGGGAAACACCTTGGATTTTTGAATATACCGCAAAGTTTGAGCTCGTCTCCTATTCCTGATACAGATAAAGTGATACCCCTCATAGCTACGAAGAGTGATTATGGTAATGCAGTATTCGCAAATATTACTAACACGATGCAGGCGTCCACATCAACTGTAGACAAAATTTGTGCTGCTGGACCTTCTAACATAAAGATTTTATCTAATAAAAGAGTTATACTAACAAAAAAATGAAAATTAATATTATAAGTAGTTGTAGTGTTTCAAATAGTCAGTATTTCAATTTTGATCTCATTTATAATATTGATTGTCGAAGAATAGTCGACTGCAATTTGAAAATTTTGTTTAGTTCTTCTTCTACTTTTTTTTAAGTTCATCAATGTTGTTTAGTTCTTCTACTTTTTTTTAAGTTCGTCAATGTGGGATCATTCATATTGTCATCAATAAAAGAAATACTGGGCTGTTACGATGATTCCTAATTTGTTTTATAGCTAAACATGTTATTATTTAGTAAACTAATTGTACGAATGACTTAATTTCCAAAGAATTAGCCAAAAATCGGTTAATCAGTGAAAAATTGTATTGTTAGGATTTTTTTAAGTTACCTTTATACCATTCGGTTGTTATTGTTTAGAACATTTATACCTACCTACTTACGAGTATGTATCAATCGTTGATTTGTGATATTTTATTATGATTATAGTGATTCATAGAAGAAAGATATGTTATTTACTCTTTTTCATCATTCCCATTAACATACTGTCATTCCCGTTAAAGAAAAGTCATTACCATGTTATAAACGTCATTACCATTTTAGTTAAATAACTTTGAAAATCGATAACTTCTGATTCTCTTGTTGGATTTCAGTGCCTTCAATAGCTTAGTAATGGTTATTATAAAAACTATTTATTTTTTGCGTTTAGCACGCATTTTCGACTAGTTTAAAAAAATATACAAAATAAATAGTAAAGAATCAAAACGGCGGATCCACCCAACTGCTTACGTGCTATGAAAGGTTTATTTATCTCCGCCTATCATTTTATTCATCAGCTGATAGGTAACTAACGACGTCAACGTGAACTTTTTTTTTGGCGCAGTAGTATCTACTACCTACTATTATTATTTATCGTAATAGCCCAGTGGTTAAGGCGTGCTCCTCTCATGCATGAGGTCACAGGTTCGTGACTGAGCAGGTACCATTGTGTTATTTTTTAAATTCATAATAATGTAAGTACTTTGTAAATTTATCTAGGACATAATTGAAATCCCGTGTCCAGAACACGGGATTTCAATTATGTCCTTCTGTTCTGGTAAGCACTTAATTAAAGCCTTTGGTTCCGATCACAGAAATCTAAGTAATAAGGCACTAGAAGTTGTAAAGGCGCGTGACCTTGTCGCCGCAAATGTGACTCGTACACCACAATCGCGCGAGGAGCGTATTTTTCGGTCATTGAATGTTGTTTCGGACGTAGACACGTAAACATGGTTTTTTGCAGCATATCCAGCTGTGGAAATTCGTCCACGAAGTGTAACTTTGTAAATAAAGGGATAACATTTCATAAGTAAGTAGTATTTTTTTAAATAATGTTGATTTTTAATGAAAATTACTAAAATGAAATTATTCACCACCAGTATTACGAATAATTACGATTGTCGTAGAAAATGAAATTTGTATCTCATTTCAATAATCATTGATGCATTAGCGTGTTCATGTTTACAATACAACTATTAAAAGCAGCAATGGAATTATAGTCATGCGCAATATACAATATCGCCCCGTACGTTTTCCAGGAACACGCTGCAAGAGTTGAGCGCGAATTAGTGACGTACCACTACTATTTTGTATCGATAATTTTATTATGTTTAGCTTACCTAGTTTTACCTACATAGGAATGAAATGTAATTTTTCGTTAAATATTTATTTAGTTATCTACTATATTTTTTCTTTTTTCTATATAATAATTGATAGTAAAATCGTTTATCAGCGATTATCTGTTTATTAGTATTATTAAAATACTTGAAAGATTTTTATTCAGGTTTCCCCATCATTTAGAAAAATTATTGAAGTACAGTCAATTTGGGTGAATAGGAATGTTGGGATGAATCGGTTTCTTGCCAAAAAGGACTGTAGTCTGTAATGCTTTTACTGAATTATAATTTACGATTTAATTGACTTGCTGGCAACAAACTATCTTATTTTAACGTTAAAATCCTTTTTAAAGTTTTGTCCGAATTCACCCCTGCATTCCTATTCACCCCGTTTGTCGTTAGGTTAATTATTTTTAGACTAGAAGCCGACCCCAACATAGTTGGGAAAAGGCTAGGCAGATGATCGTGATTCCAATTTTATTACTTACGTTTATTATTAACTACAGATTTATATTAAGTTATGATAGCTATAAAAACAAATATTGCAAAACTAGCAATACTTTTCAAGAAAAAAAAAAAAACCATTGCTTCTAAGTATGCATTTGTTACTTACAATTATTTTATTTATTAAAAACCTTTATTCTCACCCTTAACGTTTTATTGTATTCCCTTTTCACATAATAAAATTTTCTAAAATTAATGAGACACTCTGGATTAATTAGGTATCTATTGCTGCGATGCGGTACTCCTGCGGGATCAACAAGATCAACGACGCTCAACAGAAAGTTATCGATACGAGCGTTGCGCTGCACTATTCCTAAGTGAGAGTGACCGCGCAATATCATTCATTACTTTTCACACACGTTTATTATTGGTCCATGTGGCCACGCCTCCTGAGATTTTGAGTTTTAAAAAAATATTACGTAATGACATAATTTAAAGTTTATTTTTATTTGCTTCAATTCAAAAAATACGTGTGTGCGTAATTGTGTATTTATTGTATGTGTATGTGATGGTAGCTGTGACCCGGCGACACGCGTTACGGTATTAAAGGACGGGAGATAGCATTTCTTTTGCCTTATTATTTAGATTTCTGTGGTTCCGATTGATTTGTAGCTCTCGGACAGTCGTTAGGTACCACACGGGTCGGTACGGGTCAACGACTTACAGCCCTGCCGTATGGTCATTGGTACCTACGGATAGTCAAACGCCAGAAAGTCTGACAATTACCTAGTCAAACAAATGGGTATTGTGTTATCAACTAACTGGTTTGGTGAGGTCTGATACGCAGTCGCCCTACGTGATTCATTGGCACTCCATGTAATAAGCTGCATACCGTTAGACTGAAAGCCGACCCTAACATAGTTGGTAACAGGCTCGGCAGATGATGAAGATTTTCGCATTGTAATGATGCTTAAAAATGAGTTATTATTTAGCGTAGGTACATTGTGATTTTCAGATTCAAACTACATCTAAGGTTAAATTATTTGCTATAAGTTGCTGTAGCTACAACAACTTGTACAAATCGCGGGCCGCGGCACGTTGGTTTAACCTTGAATGCGCAGTAACAGATTTTCGCGTCTCAATCGAAGTGCGGTATGACGTGCGGTTGCCGCGCGTAACCATAGCAACGACCGCCTTTGATATAAAAAAATGAAAAAAAAACAAAGAATTCCCTCGTCGCAAAACACGGGACATTCGCAAAACAGACAGTCCGTTTTTTGTAAGGCTAGGCTTACATGAATACATTTTTGAGAGAAATCTAATCTTCTTTTCGCCAAACTTTTCTCCTGTTCGCAGCTTCATCTAGTGTCATTTCTGATATGTTTTGCTTCTTTTGTTATATTCTTTGTATTTTTTATTCTTTGTGCCTCAAGCTTATCAGGATTTTTCTTTTTCAACTTTTCTCTTTATCGCCTAGACGCACTTCCACTTCATCTTCTGCACTAGTGAGTGGCATCGTGTAACCTAAAATGTATTTAGCGATTTCTAAAATACTGAGAGAATACAAAAAACTTTAGAAAGGTTGTACTGATTTGCATGAATCTTCTGATGATGAATAAAAGTAGCACTGTATGACATAAAAGGACGTATTTTGTTATTAAAAAAATATTTAAGTAACTTCATACATAATAAACCTTAGCAAATAAACAATACTTGTTATAAAAAATAACCCACTATTCGAACCAGGGATGTTAGGGAGATCCGTAACCGTAACCGAAACTATCGGATATCCGATATAAAAATTTATACGTAACCGTAACCGAATCCGAAATAAAAGTTTCGGATAATATCGGATTTGTTCCCATTCCCTCTCGCTCCGTACCATGGCTCGCACCAGGGCCGGACGCGAGAGGTCTCCGCCGCCGCCGATCGCCTCCACGAGGACATGGCGGTACTCCGCCCAGGCAGGGCACACCTCCACCGTATGCTCCACCGTGTCCTCCAGACGATCCTCGCAATGGAAACACCCGGACGTATCCTCCCGCTTTATCCTGAACAGGAAGTTGTTGCTATCTTACGTGAGGTTTATTAAAGATGAGAAAATACGTGAAGAACTATTGTTTGCCAGAAATTTGGAGACAGATACAAAAGGCGAAACCATATTCAATACATTGGAAAAGTTTTGTGAAGAGAAAGAGATTCCTTTGAAAAATATTATATCAGTTGCTACGGATGGCGGTCCGGCTATGACAGGGCGCCATAAAGGCTTCATAGCATACTTAAAGAATAAAATTCCAGATGTCCTTGCTATACATTGCGTTATTCATAGACAACATTTGGTTGCTAGAAACTAAAGTGAACAAATATTTCAATCACTGCAATATGTCATCAAAGCAGTCAATAAAATCCGTAGCAGCTCTTTGAATGATAGATTATTTCATCAGCTTTGTGTTACTAATGACGAAGATTTCAACCGTTTGTTGCTTCATACTGAAGTTCTTTGGCTGTCAAGAGGCAATTGTCTGATTCGATTTTACAACCTGTTTGACTCTATGATAGACTTCTTGGAAACTAAAGATACAGAACTGCGCAACAAGCTCATAACATCAAAGAATGATATAGCTTACATGACAGACCTGTATGAAATGTTCAACGACATGGACCTCCAACTGCAAGGCGATGAACTACAAAAAATGTCGTTGCTGCTTTCGCAGCCAAACTGCTTCTGCACAAAAAGAATATGGGCAGACGTGAGTTTCACAATTTTCCGAATTTATCAGTACTAGTGGTCGCCCAGAGGTCGAAACTCGACCATTATTCGTTAATCTATACAAATATTAGTTTTCAGCACTATTTCTCCAAATAAACTTTAAATGTGCCAAATTTCATACACCGCCGTTCGCACAATGTTCGTACAACGATGTGCAAAGTTTTTGCTTCACGTATTAATACATGGATTATTTCAAAGTAGGTATTACATAAGATTACAGTTTTGTTATGTGACAGAACAGCATTTACTTCATGTTGTCATATTTATTACTTATGGTTATACTTGACATATTCAGCAAGACTATAGACACAAAATATTAAAGACAGATATTCTCGATTGGACCACAGATTTCGACAATAAACTTTCGTAATCCATAATTATATTTGACATTCATTACGGCTATAGACAAATAATACCAAAAACAAATATATTCTCGATTTGTGCATGTGTGTATTACATACACGGTAATGAATAGTAGTGTGCGTAACGTGTTATTTATTGAAAATAATGTATTTTTACGCATAATTAAAAAAAATATTAGCATTCGTCATTTCTTCTCTATATAAACTATAAGTGTACGAAATTTCATACTCCTCCGTCCGCCCAATTTTCGTAAAAAGGGATCCAAAGTTTTCGCTTCACGTATTAATTATAGATACTGCAGTAACGACGACTTGTTTGCCTACTGCCAACATTTGTAAAACCTCCACATTGACTTCACCGAACGATACCAGGACATTTTAAACTTGGAAATACCAGACTGGGTGTTGGATCCGTTTTCAAATGTCAACACAGCAATGTCACCTCGGCTGGAAGAAGAACTTATAGAATTGACAACAAACGAAGAAATAAAAATCAAGTTCAAAAATGGATATCAAGAATTTTGGCTACAAAAACCGATCCCGCAATTGTACCCTGGATTGTGGTCAATTGTTCAACGATTTTTGATAGCATTCCCATCGTCATATTTGTGTGAACGTGGATTTAGTGCTGTGGCAACGCTGCTTACTAAAAAGAGAAATCGTTTGCGTGTTATCGAACGTGGCGACTTGCGGCTGTTTTTGAGTAAATTGGAACCTGATATCAACAAACTTATTGAACAGCATCAGAATCAGCCTTCACATTAGTTTTTATATAAGAATTGATTATGTTTGTTTTATTTTAAATAAAAGATACTCTGTCCGAATACTATAAATTGCGTTTCAATAAGCAGTTATAAGTACTTAGCGGTTTTTAAGTATGTTTAAAAAGGGGGGCGTTAAAAAATAATTTATTCTTAAAGTGGGCAGTAGACAAAAATAGGTTGGGAACCCCTGATGTAAACTTACCGGAATCAGCAGTTACGGTGTCTCAAATCAGACACAAGAAATCTTGACGTTCGTGGCACAACAAATTACACGTATTGTCTACTCGGTTTCGTATCACAACTAGGTTTTTTTTCTGTTTCGAACGGTGGACTGTAATGTTAAAGTTTCCAATTCAGAAATTTAAAATATCTTATTTATTATTTAAATAGCAGTTTTTTCCTGCCGGGGTCGCGTGATTGTTCGAAAGAGATACCGTGACCCTGGCACATGGGCAACTGTTGGAACACGGGTGGGTTTAAGTCAGTAAAAGTCTGACACGCCCTCCCGCTCCGCCCGGAGCGGGAGAAGTCATTCGATGATTTCCCATCCTGAAAAAAAAAAAAAAAAGCCGTGACAAACCTGACATGTCCGGTCGGTACCACTTTTTACATATTTTTTTGAAATTGATTGATTCGATTGCTTGTCTTAAGTTTAAATTATAAAGTACCGGAGACGATAGACGAGTCAGAGTACTTTCAAACTGTACCAAAAAGTCAATGTATTGCATACATTTTTTTTTTTTCAGAATAGCTTTTAACAACGAGTAATTCTAATGGGGGACACGTCTGCCGGGGTCGCGTGATTGTTCGAAAGAGATACCGTGACCCTGGCACATGGGCAACTGATGGAACACGGGTGGGTTTTAGTCAGTAAAAGTCTGACACGCCCTCCCGCTCCGCCCAGAGTGGGAGAAGTCATTTGATGATTTCCCATCCTGAAAAAAAAAAAAAAAAAAAAAAAAAAAAAAAATGGGGGACACGTCATAAATCGACTTCTTGCTGATTAAAATTGGTCATTATTTAAAGAGCTCTCAATTTTTTCATATTTGTGGCACTGCATTTACTAGTTTAAAATGTGTTTAATGCTTTACAGTCATCAAAATATTCTTCAGATCATATCATATTACTTGATAATACTTTAAACACAAGAGACAACCGAAAAATGGGGGGTACACTTTTTTGTGAAAACGCTCAAATAACATCATAATAATTTTCAAACATCATCATAACTCTTACGGCGTGGCCACATTCTCTGGCGGTGCGAGGCGCGGTGCGGCAAGCGGCGCACAGTGGGAAAATTGCGTATGTTTCGTCTCAAAATTCCTTATCTCAGTTGTTTCAAAACGAAATGAGCTGTAACTTTGCACACATATACTTGGATATACAAAGTTTAATGGAAATAATTTTGATTTTGAAAATTATGTTTATTAATTAATTATAAAATTAAACTTAAAAAATACATGCATTTTATAAGAAAAAAATACAGAATATGTTTGTTTAATTTACATAAAACGGAATATACAGTACCAAACAAGAAAAAAAAAACGTACTCAATTCAACAAGCTACTACAGATTTTCATTGACAGCAAGAAGGGCCTTGGCTTCATCTAAAATTTCTTTCGATATTGTTTCTGAGGTATTTCTCAAACTTGATATATATGGATCAGAAGTGTACAATAAGGTATGGAACACGTCTTCATTGGTAGCCGCTCTAGAACACTTTCTAGAATGATGAAGTCTAAATTTTTTATAATCCTTATTTCGGGATTCTTGCGCGTCTTCGGACAATTGTCCGATGGGTAAAATAGCATAATACTCAATGATTTTTTCGCCATGAATAAGTATTTTGTGCACGGAGGAAGGCATATAATACCAGTTATAGTTATTTACGTACAGTTGGGCTGTACTATATGCGTATTCACCGAACTTTTTTGAATCGATAGCCATCCCAGATGACATAGTTTGTAGTATTATGTACATTCGCTTTATAACTTCTACGTCTACTCCTGTAATGTCTGCGGAGCAAGAGTAATTCTGAAAAAAATTCCGAGCTGTGTTTCCGTCATTACTATTTCCAGTGCTTTGTCGAGGTTTATCGACATGCAGTCCCGTTTCTTCCCTAAACCGCTTTTGCACCTGTTTTTTCTTTTCGTCTTTGTTATTTTTATATTCGGGTGTAGTAGCTGACCACTTTTCAAAAGACAAGTTATAAGAAATGTGTAAGATCATCTCCATACTCCTAATCCAAGCATGTAGTGTTGACAGTCCGTATTGAAATGAACTTTCGTTCACATCTCTTGTCCTAACTGCCTCTAAGTTATTAATTTGCCGAGGAGTAGCACCACAAACTGTACAAGAAGCACTTGAACGAGTTTCAGTTAAAACTTGTGCCACTTTACCATCAATCATGGTTAAAAATAGGTCATGAGTAATTTCGATTACCTCATCATTCTTATTTATCAGGGAAGGAGACAGATTTTGTTTCTGATTGTTGATATCAGCCACAACAGACGTGGTTTTTTCAGGAGTTTCTTTGGCAAATTCTAACAATATAGGTCTGCAATATCTTACAGATGAGCAAGTTTCATTCTTCCAAACGACAGTATTAGTTGTCTCATCTATGAGTCTAATGGGTACAAGTGAAGCAATAAAAAGGTTTGCATCTGATATTAAATCGCTTTCTTCGGGCAAAACTTGCTTGTATTTACTCTGCCCAGATAACCCGTCACAACCCCATTTACAGAATAGTTTCAACTTTCTTAAACCGTTTTTGTAAACTGAACCAATTAGTAATATACGTGCCACAGTATGATCCAACAAGTCTTGCAGATTGACTTTTGCAATTATGTTAGTAATGGTTATGCTCAAATCTGGTGGGTAACACATCTTCTTCGCTTCGAGTAAAGTTGGATAAGAAGGAAACACTGAGCAGTTTTTGTCCGCTAAACAAAGTCGAAGTTTTCCATACTGTTCTTTGTTAAGGTCTAAGTCAATAAATGTTCGTAGTGCTTCTTCCTTTGTAAAAGGTGTAACGTCTTCAGGGTTCTCAGTTACGTATTTAAGAATTTTTTTCTTATCATTTTTTGATGCAGTTCGTATAATATTAACGATTGAAGCCTCCTCCGTCTCACCCATAGACCGTAATTCCTGAGCATATGCATTGAGCACACAGTCCAATCCGTATTCTTGTATCAATTCCATGTTTTTTCTTTTTTTTGTTTTGTCTGAAGATGCTTCGTATGATTTTGAAGGTCTGCCAACACTACTTCCAGAGGAAATAGTGTCATTAACCGTGACTCGACACTCTAGTGGAACACGAAATTGACCTTCTAACCAGTGGACGTTCTTACTTTCAAAGCGTTCTTTTCTTCGAGATGCATTTCTCCAGCGTTCGTTACATTTTGATACCAAGTTTCTTTGAATGTAGGAGACCACAGTAGCCATATCCTCTGGTAACAAATTGAAATTTTCTTGTAAGTAGTCTTCTATATTATGCCCATTTATCAACAAATTGCACAACTCTCGTTTGCTACAAACAAATTCACCCATTTTTCAAATCAGTCAACTTCTGCGAATATTTGAAAATAAGTAATAACTGCTTATTAGGGCAACTGAATATCTGACCAAGAACTGTGAATGTTTCAGGGTTCGCCTTCCTTTTATTGGCCAATGAAATAGTGCTATGTGCAAAAAGATAAGAAACTAATCATTTGCACTCTTCCCATAACCAACCTGTTTTAAATTCGACCCTAATAGATAATTGACCATATTTTATCAAGTAAGGTAGTCAAAACTGTATCAAAACCACATAAAAACTATTAATAATACTCACCGCTTTATATCAATTTGACCTAAATAGATAAACAATAATTTTGTGGGAAATAAAATGAATTTGAAAAAAAAAAAAAATTTTATCTCACGATATGTTTTGATCCCGTGTCAGAAAAAGCGCAAGTATGCGCAAATTTTTATTTTTTCCTTGCATATACTAATGCATAAAGATCTTAATACAACAAATATCTCGACAGCGGCAAGCAGCGGTAAAGGGTAAAAGTCTAGTTAAAAAAAAAAAATTCAGTAAAAATATACCATCTTAAACTATACTGGTTAATTTTATTTTATTAAACCAATGTATATAATATTAATTAGTAAACGTTATGGGGACATTATAAGCATTCCAAAACTGTATAATACTTGTACATTTATCTCAAAAACTTTTGAGTAATGTGGCGTTGAATTATAGTAACGTATTGCGTTTAAATTACGTTATTGAACATGAGTTAGCATTGATGCCTATTTATATACATTATGGTTAACTAAAAAAAAAAAAAAAAAAATTGCGAAAAGAAAGCTTATTTATTAAACTAAATTAATTAATTAATTTTATTCCATTATAACGACTTTCACGTAAAACAGTTTTGAGACGGCTTTGTATGGGGCTTTCCCACAGTGCGGCGCGGCGGGCGGTGCGAGGCGCGGTGCGGCGAGTGGCGCGGCGGGCGGTGCGGGGCGCGGTGCGGCGAGCGGCGCGGCGGGCGGCGCGGTCCGCGGTGGTATGCCACAGCTAGCTAGTTGCGACCGCGGCGGCGTCAGCGGTGGACGTATTTAAGAACGGCTAAACGATTAAAATACCGCTATCAAAAGTGGAATTTCACACTCTTTATTATGAATATTGGAACTATCTTTATAATTTGTTTGAATATACGAGGGCAAGCATAGAAACTTTTGATTATAAACTCGGATACATACATGAAGACTTGAAAACTAAAGTTTATTTTAAAAAAATTGTTTCACCTCTAGTACAGCTGTTTCTTACTTTAAGGTACCAATGTAGATATATATTTACATACTTCTACTACCAGGAAATTGTTGTTTTATTTCGTCATACATTTTTTTTTTATAACATGCCTATATTTATGATGTGGATGTTTAGACATCCACATTGCTGGTCTACTCAGTATTTCACTTATAAATTGTTCCGTATCCATTATTTTTATAAGCTCAACGCGCGATAAAAACAAAATTATTTGTTTCGGTCGCGCGGAGCCTGAATGCGTCCACCGACGCCGCCGCGCGCGCCGCTCTGAGCTGTGGCCACCTCGATACTCGCTAGTACATTTGTTTCACTCGCACACCGCGCCGCCCGTCGCCGCCGGGAGCCGCGCGCCGTTCGCCGCGCCGCAGTTCGCGCCGCTGTCCGCGTCGCCGGTAGCTGTGGCATACTTCATAGGTTTTCTACCATTTGTTTTCGCCGCTCACCACTTGCCGCGCCGCAATCCGCACCGCGCTGGGCTGTGGCCAGGCGGTTAGTCTCAATAAAATAGCTGTAGGGTTATAAAATCCTCTCACTGCCGTATCTTGAGTGCCGAGTTCGGCGAGTCAAAGCCGCTGTTGTAGCATCGGCCGGGGTAGAGCTTGGTGCTGGCACACGAGTCTGACGACTAGAACTAGACGCTGCAGTGGTCTCGATAAAGGGTTCAACAACAACAGAACTCCCACTATCAATGCAGAAAGACGAGTAAAATGTTCCGTTGTGTCTCCGATACTCCAGCTGCACGCCTTTCCATGCCTACAAATTATTACGTCCAATTAAATACCTTTGCACAGTGATACAATTAAATATTGATTTAAGATAAACAAGAATAGCTGGGCATTAACTCGTTAATCCGTTAATCGTTAATTAACGAAGATAACATTTTGATTAACGGATTAACTTTTAAGTTAACTTTTAAAAATGTTAACGGACACGTTAACTTTCTTTAATATGCAGAAGTCCGTTAATCGTTAATCCAATGCCTACTAATTACCGCACAGCAGGGATGTTATGGAGCTCCGTAACCGTAACCGAAACTATCGGATATCCGATATAAAAAATTATCCGTAACCGTAACCGAATCCGAAATAAAAGTTTCGGATAATATCGGATTTGTTATTACATTTTTATTTTAGGTAGATTAGATAACACTCAATATATATTTATAATCATTTTTATTTTATATAGCTGTAATAATTACTCACGGACTGATTTTAATTCCTACCAAATGGTGACATATAAATAAAACCATTTTATTAGCTATTTATATTAGGTCTTTACCTATGAAGTTTCCGTTCTGCAGTACTGGCCATTTCAAATCAAAATAATTTTTGTTTGTCTAAGAATTCTAATTTCAAATTAATTTTATTTAAAAAACATGGAATTCTTTTTCCAAAAGTAGTCATTTGTTTATTGATTAGTGTTACTTTTTCATCGCATTTCAATCTTTTTCGTCATCATGGATACGTTAAAAATTCGAGTAATTATGGAATATGAGTACCGTCGTGGCAGCAACGCGGCACAAGCCGCACGCAACATATACGACGTTTACGGAGCTAACACTACAAACCAACGCACCACCTGTTATTGGTTTGCTCGCTTCCGTTCTGGAAATTTCGACCTGAAAAATGAACCTCGCGGTCGTCCGAAGACTTTGGTCGACAATGACGAATTAAAGGCGATTGTGGAAGCTGATGATACACAATCTACGGCTGAATTAGCAGCAGCTTTCGACGTTAGCGTCAAAACAATATTGGTCCATTTGCGTCAAATTGGCAAGGTAAAAAAGCTTGACAAATGGGTGCCCCACGAACTCAATGATCGCCAGCGCGAAGTACGCGTCGAGACGTGCCTTGCACTGCTCAACAGACACACAAATGCAGGCATTTTGAACCGCATTGTTACCTGCGATGAAAAATGGATTCTGTTTGATAACCGCAAGCACTCAGTAAGTTGGTTGGATCCTGGTTCAGCACCTAAACAATGCCCTGAACGAAAACCCACCCCTAGAAAAGTGATGGTCACTGTTTGCTGGTCTAGCGCCGGTGTGATTCATCACAGCTTCTTACCAAACGGGGTGAGCATTACTGCAGATGTGTACTGTGAAGAACTGAACTCAATGATGGAGAAGCTGGCACATCTCCAACCAGCATTGGTCAATCGCTCGTCTCCGCTGCTCCTGCACGACTGCAACGCGCGACCTCATACTGCACAGCAGACGGTCTCCCACTCGTCTCGGTCTCTCTTGCAAGAACTGGGGTTGGAAGCTCTCCGTCATCCGCCCTACTCACCAGACCTTGCACCTACAGACTACTACTTTTTCCAGAATTTGGATAACTTTTTGGCGGGAAAAAAATTCAATACCCGAGAGGCAGTACAAAATGCCTTTGAAGAATTTGTTGCCTCCCGTCCAGCTGATTTTTTAGGGTTCCGTTGCCAAATGGCAAAAAACGGAACCCTTATAGATTCTTCATGTCTGTCTGTCTGTCTGTCTGTCTGTCTGTCTGTCTGTCTGTCTGTCTGTCTGTCTGTCTGTCTGTCTGTCCGTGTATGTCACAGCCATTTTTTTCCGAAACTACAAGAGCTATGTTGTTGAAACTTGGTAAGAAGATGTATTCTGTAAACCGCATTAAGATTTTCACACAAAAATAGAAAAAAAACAATAAATTTTGGGGTTCCCCATACATAGAACTGAAACTCAAAAAAAATTTTTTCATCGTACCCATACGTGTGGGGTATCTATGGATAGGTCTTTAAAAATGATATTGAGGTTTCTAATATCATTTTTTTCTAAACTGTATAGTTTGCGCGAGAGACACTCCCAAAGTGGTAAAATGTGTGTGTCCCCCCCTGTAACTTCTAAAATAAGAGAATGATAAAACTAAAAAAAAATATATGATGTACATTGCTATATAAACTTCCAACGAAAATTGGTTTGAACAAGATCTAGTAAGTAGTTTTTTTTTATACGTCATAAATCGTAAACCGCAATTTACCTTTCATTCAATCAACTCAAATATAAAAATTTAAAAAATAGGATTTAATTTCATAAACACAAGCCTTATGCATAAACCGTGAATACCTACAGGTTTGTACGGAACCCTCGGTGCGCGAGTCCGACTCGCACTGGGCCGGTTTTTTAAGAAGGGATTCAATAAACTGCCACTGCTTGATTTGATTGCAAAGATGCATTGATTGCATGGGTGATTATTTCGATTAATACAAATAAAAAATACATGAAAAAAATTCGTTTAATTTTTTTCATACAAAACGACATTTTCATAGGTAAAGACCTATTATTTTACTTTTGAAATTCCTTAAAAGTTTAATATCCGTAACCGATATTATCCGAAACTAACGGATAATCCGAAATAATTTCATATCCGTATCCGTATCCATATCCGGTATAATAATTATTCCTACATCCGTATCCAATCCGTATCCGAAATGTCATATCCATAACATCCCTACCGCACAGCACCGCGGCGCAGCGCGAAAAACAGGTTCAGTTCAGACAAGATTATAACGTACTCTGTTCGACAAGTGCCGGGTGGCGCGTGGCAGCGAGTGAAACAAAAACAAAACTAGATATATTTTGCCGGCGCGTGTGAGTGACAAACGAACTGCGAAGAGATTGCTGAAGAGTAGTAAGCAATGTAGTAAGCGCTTCTTGAGTCATTGAAATATTGCCTGATGGCTCTGATTCTTCGAGAATTGACTCGTCGGCTGCTTGCAAAGACATTAAATTATATAGACGGGACATAACGAACAAACTCGTAATCCAATACTTGTGTCCTAGTGGTCATATGGCGTTTAGCACAGAGTACGTTATAATATACTGTAGCGTTTAGTCTAGGATGTCAACACGCGTTTGTGTCCGTTTGACAAGAAAAGAAAAACATTTCTTATAAATAAATATGCCGAGTTGCGCTTTACGATATTGCAAATCACACTATGGTAAAACGTCTGGACCTAACTTCGGTTTATTTTCGAAAGTATTTTTCAATATTTCTCAGTAATTTTAATTAAATAATATTCATGGATAGTTCTAGAACATACGATAATTTTGTAATAAACGCCCTCTATTGCTGAGTAACTTTACTACTGCCTTGCAGAGATGTTATGATGTTTATCGACTTTGTTATCGACAAAGACATTAAATTATATAGACGGGACATAACGAACAAACTCGTAATCCAATACTTGTGTCCTAGTGGTCATATGGTGTTTAGTCTAGGATGGTACGTCTGCATGTCAACACGCATTTGTGTCCGTTTAACAAGAAAAGAAAAACATTTCTTAAATAAATATGCCGAGTTGCGCTTTACGATATTGCAAATCACGCTGTGGTAAAACGTCTGGACCTAACTTCGGTTTGTTTTCGTAAATATTTTTCAGTAATTTAATTAAATAATATTCATGGATGGTTCTAGAACATACGATAGTTTTGTTATAAACGCCCTCTATTGCTGAGTAGCTTTACTACTGCCTTGCAGAGATGTTATGATGTTTATCGACTTTGTTATCGATAATATTTAATTAGGTTAGTAAAATTCAAAACTATTTGAACTTATTTATGTAATTTTAATAGCAATTTAGCAACAATAGTGCTGTTCGCTCACGTAGATATTCATTTTAGAACTCTTTATCCCTGTGTACCTATGTAAGTATTATTCTCATATTATTTGTTTTATTTTTTTAAGTGAACTGTTTTTTATTTTCTCTTTTACTTTTACACACGCTGACTACATCTTTTTATCTTCTCTTCTATCAGAGGTATGCTGGAAGATATTTTTTTTAGAAATAATCATTACTTTTGTATGCACATGTATTTTGCTATTCTTATCTGTTTGTATGTGTGCGTACGTAAAATTGGGTTCTGTTATTTTAGGTTTCCGAATGTAAATAAAGTTGAACGTGAAAAGTGGATACAGTTTGTTCAAAAAGATCGTAGAGAAGTAAATTGGCTTCCATCTGCTTCGTCAAAATTATGTTCCAAGCATTTTAAAAGCGGAGACATTTACTTTGGAAAGACGGGTCGATCAACTTTAAAAAAAGGATCGGTACCTTGTACTACAAGAGAAGTTTATACATTTTTCGTAGTCGTTCTTTATGTATGTATGGTAAACTAGAACATTGCCTATAATTCCCACTACTCACTTGACTTTTGATATCTGTCTGCTCCACTATTTTAGGCCTTTTTACTTTTGCCTTAATTTTAATTAAGCTTTCATTTTAATTTATCACATTAACATTAGTGATCGGTGAAAGAGTCTGTGAGATCACAGACTCTTTTCTGAGTTTGTTTCGGCATTTCTTCTCAGAGTAGTCAGTTAGGAAACGCCGACCTCAAATAATTAAAAAAAAAAAAATAAGATTGACGTGTAAGTTTTTAGATGTTGACACGTCTAAAAACTTTTACACGTCAATCTTATTTTTTTTTTACACTTGACAGTGCCCATAATAATAATAATTTAGTAATTAGTCTGTAAAAAGATTTTTATAAATAAATAACTTGTAAACATTGAAACTAGTAATCATTCCAAATTGTTTGGTATTTTTCAAATGTGAAAAAAAAAATGTAGTCACTTTTCAATATTATCGATATACAGGGTGATTGGAAGATGGGTGCAAAGCTTTAAGGCGAAGATAGTACAGACAATTTAGAACCATTTAAGCCATGGTTGTCTAAGATGAAGTCTTACCAAATATTTTAAACCAAATTTTTAAGTTTTTTTTCGGAAATTCTCAAAATTTAATGTAAACTGCATAATTATGGCCAAATTGAATGATAAATGAATTCGCTTTTTATTTATTTAATTAAAGTAATGTGTAAGCAATCAAGCAAAACATGTTTTAGGCTTCTGTGTCATTAGACATTTTTTTTACAGACATTTAAAGCTCAGAAAAAATAAAAAATTTGTACAATACGTCTTTTAAACCATATTTTAAAAAAAACAGAGGGTGCTTTTTTTGTTCAAACTTTTTGAAGACATACTTGATAATCGCTCTTTCTTTTGAGGTATCATTTATGCGGGTAACTTACAAATTATTGAAATTAGGACCTACAAACCAATTCGAGGGAGAAATTTTAAATTTTAGGCAGTCTAACAAAACACAAAATTTTTGCTTAAAAGAATACTTTATGTGCTCGAAATGATAACATTGTTCAATTCTAAGAATTTTTGGCACATGCAGGAACCAATTGAGGGGAACCCATTGAGGGGATTCTCTAAACAATGGCCACCGAGCGCGGTGCGACGGCATTTCCAGGTAGAACGCCCAATGAATGGCAAAATACGATGATGTTGAAAATAACGACTACAGAAGTTAGAAGACGGGGCCGTGCTTGTATTAGGAATCACGGCCGTCATTTTGAACATGAAAAATAAATAATTTTAATTCAAATGTTGTTTTAATTAGTCTGCCTAAAATTTAAAATTTCTCCCTCGAATTGGTTTGTAGGTCCTAATTTCAATAATTTGTAAGTTACCCGCATAAATGATACCTCAAAAGAAAGAGCGATTATCAAGTATGTCTTCAAAAAGTTTGAACAAAAAAAGCACCCTCTGTTTTTTTTAAAATAAGGTTTAAAAGACGTATTGTACAATTTTTTTATTTTTTCTGAGCTTTAAATATCTGTAAAAAAAAATGTCTAATGACACAGAAGCCTAAAACATGTTTTGTTTGGTTGCTTACACATTACTTTAATTAAATAAATAAAAAGTTAATTCATTTATCATTCAATTTGGCCATAATTATGCAGTTTACATTAAATTTTGAGAATTTCCGAAAAAAACTTAAAAATTTGGTTAAAAAAATTTGGTAAGACTTCGTCTGAGACAACCATGGCTTAAATGGTTCTAAATTGTCTGTACTATCTTCACCTTAAAGCTTTGCACCCATCTTCCAATCAGCCTGTATTATATCGATAGAGAATTGATGAAATTCAGCCTTAATCAAGTTTTTGTTTGAAGGTTAGCTATTCAAAGCTAGATGGCGTTACTGACGCTGGAGAGTAAAATTTCGCACAAAAATGTTTTTCATAGCCGTTCTAATTTTGCTATACTATGCTAGATGGCGTTACTGAGTCATGGGATCACAATTTTTCATTGACATTTCTTCAGATGGCCTCTCTATTTGTCTTAAATCTCTTTGGTTATCGATAATATTTAATTAGGTTAGTAAAATTCAAAACTATTTGAACTTATAAGTAATTTAGATAAAATATCAATTCAGCAACAATAGTGCTGTTCGCTCACGTACAGCTTGGCAAAAAAGAGTCTGGAAAAAACGAGGGCGCCTACTTAGCAGGTATGGCCACCCTGTATACTAGGACTAAAAGTGATAAGATACTTGTTGTTTTAATCCACAAACACGAGATCCCGGAAATTCTTATCAGTAAAGATTTCAAGACTTGATAGGCACACAGTCTTTTACTTTCATTGTATTTAGTAGATTGCGCATTATTTCGCTGGAATAAGCTTTTATCTAAGAGTGCCATTATAATAACATAATGAAAACTTATTCAGTTTAAAAATTAATTCCCATTCGTTGCCACCAACGCACCATTTACGTTGATCGATATAACTACGTCATGCCACCAACGCACCATATGCGTTGAGTGTACTTTAGGACGTTTTTTGGAATTACTTTAAAATGATAGAATTAATTAAATATTTGCCAACATACACGGCTAGAAACAATTGTTAAATGTGGACAAACTGTTGGTTTTTGCTTCGAACCAGGGCCGTAGCTAGGGGGGGGGGGGGGGGGCATTGTGGGGCAATGCCCTACCTTGAAATCACAATGCCCTACCTTAAAAATACCAAAAACGAAAATAACCTATTAGAATGGGATTGTATGTTTATAGTTTTAGATAAAAAGTTGTAGCAATAGGTATCTAAACTTCCGAACATACCACAGTTTGAGAGATTCATTTCATATTATAATAATTCTTTTCTCTGTGTATAGATGGCATTTGAAGCGCCATCACATGAAGCAATTGGTCTATTTAATTACTAGCTTTTGCCCACGGCTTTTTTTTTTCTGGATGGAAAATCATCAAATGACTTTTCCCGCTCTGGGCGGAGCGGGAGGGCGTGTCAGACTTTTATTGACTAAAACCCACCCATGTTGCCCATGTGCCGGGGCCACGGTATCTCTTTAAAACAATCACGCGTGGAACACAACACGCCGTCGATCCGAGCCTGGTCCTTACCGGGCGGTGAGCTACCCATTGCTCGCCACCCGCAAGCTCGCGCCAACGGTGGCTGGGAGTCAGCTATCGACTCCCGACGCCCGGGGCGTCTCCTCCTGCGGCGCCTAGAGACGTGAGGGCGCAGTGACTGCCACTCCCTCACGCACCCCGCTTCCTCCTTCGCGAGCATTACTGCTTCGCAGAAGAAGGTGACGGCTTCCCATGCCCTCTCGCTCCGTTCCATGGCTCGCACCAGGGCCGGAAGCGGGAGGTCACCGCCGCAGGCAGGGCACACCTCCACCGTATGCTTCACCGTGTCCTCCAGACGATCCTCGCAATGGAAACACCCGGACGTATCCTCCCGCTTTATCCTGAACAGAAACCCACTGAAGCACCCATGCCCGGTGAGATCCTGTATCAGGCGGAAGGTGAGGACGCCGTGGTGCCTCTCTATTCACTCCTCAAAGAGGGGACTTACAGCGCTGGGTTGCGACAATCGTACCCGCCATGTCGCCATGAGATCCTGCCGGAGCTCTGTCCGCCGTGCCGCGATTTGTCGCGGCAGCGGAGTTTCGCCCCGGCGTTTCGCCTCCTCGCGCCACTCCCACATGTGCGCGACAACCTTTGCCTCCAGATCCCATGGCAGCACTCCGGCAAGGATGCTCGCCGCCTCGCACGAGATCGTGCGGTATCCTCGGATTAACCGGATGGCCATGACTCTCTGGGCTGCACTCAACCGGCGCGCTGGGCGCAACCTCAATGAGGGCGCCCACACCGGTGCCCCGTAAAGGGCCATGGGCCGCACGACCCCCGTGTAGAGCCACCGGCAGGTGGCGTTTGGACCCCCCAGATTGGGTAGGAGCCGCTTTAAGGCAGCCCCAGCCCGCTCCAGTCTGGGAGCCAAACGTCGGAAATGCTCGACGAAGTTCTACCGGCTGTCGAAGACAAGTCCCAGGTACTTCATCATCGACTCGACGCCGATGTGAACCCCTCCTACCGTGAGTTGGGAACCCGCAGGCGGCGCGTTCCGAGGACCATGAAAACCCATGGCCTCGGCTTTGTGCAAGTCCACCTCGAGTCCCAATTGCCGGATCCTATTAACGATTGTTGCAACCCCACGTGTCATTAATTCGGCCGCCGCCTCGTGCGACCTCCCCTGCACCAGGACCAGCGTGTCGTCAGCGTAGCAAACTACGCTGACGCCACTAGGGAGGTCGGCGCGCAGCACCCAGTCGTAACCGATGTCCCACAGATGCGGCCCCAGGACCGATCCCTGTGGGACACCGCACGACATCTCTCGCCGGTTCCTCTCTCCCTGGTGACCGGGGTAGATAACGGCTCTATCCGTCAGATATGCCTCGACCACGCGACAGAGGTAGGTCGGCATCCGGTGATACCGGAGTGCCTCCCTAATGCAACTCTAGGGCAGGGTGTTGAAGGCATTGGCGATGTCAAGAGACACCGCCAAGACGACCCCACCCCGGGCCATTGCATGCCCCGTCGTGAGGGCTCGCACACGCATGATGGCGTCCACCGTAGAGCGCCCGCGGCTTCGCTCGCGTTAAATTCCACCGGGGAGTTAGAAAGAGACAAAAAGTAGCCTATGTCACTCTCCATCCCTTCAACTATCTCCTATTAAAAAATCACGTCAATTCGTCGCTTCGTTTTGCCGTGAAAGACGGACAAACAGACACACACTTTCCCATTTATAATATTAGTATGGATAATATGCATGCAGAGAAGAATTTCAACCGTCTAGTTCGCTTGTTCTTCATCATTGAGGATTTAATAGCTGTCCTTAGATCCATGCTCATGTTCTGTCACAGAAATAATTTGTCTATGAATAGCTATTGAATGTACATCACTGACCTAGCAGGCAGGGTCCGAGGGGGGAGTCCTAGGGGTCATGACCCCCCCCCCCAAAGAGTCAAGAGCCTGTATGATACATTCCAGTTTTAAGTAAGTTTGTGGTCTTGCAGTCTACATTCTCTTGATACTTGAGCTTTTCTTTATTATTATATTATTATTTCCTTTATTTCAGTATATAAACATATAAATTATATTTTTAAATATTAGAATATAAAATAAAAACATTTAAAAATATAAAAAATAGTAGCCCACCGGTATCGGGAACAGGGTCCAAGCTACCGGCGGTCAGGGCTCCAGAGAGAGGAACCTCCTGACGATGCGAGCCGTGTCCAGAAGTACCGCTTTCTGAATCAAGCCCTTGACCCAGCTGCCTAACGAGAGCCTCCTTAGATGTCGGTCGAGGCTCTTGGCTATCAACCCATTGGCTGTGACGACTATCGGCACAATGATCGCTGAATCCACATCCCACATGTCGACAACCTCGCGAGCCAAGTCAAGATACTTGATCTGTTTATCTTTCTCAGCTTTCACGAGGTTCTCGTCATGTGGGACCGTTATGTCAACAATCATTGTGCGCCGCTCTACTCGATCCACCACCACTATATCAGGCTTATTTGCGGTAATAGTCCTGTCAGTGATGATGGATCGATCCCAGTACAATGTGATATTTCCATTTTCGAGAACTGGGTCGGGCACATACCTGTAGTACGGCACTTCCGATTCCACAAGGCTGTATTTAAGAGCAAGTTGCTGATGGATAATCCTGGCTACTAGGTTGTGTCTATGCAAGTATTCTTCGTTAGCTAGACGAGAACACCCGGAGATTATGTGTCTTATTGATTCTCCTGGACGGTGGCATGCCCGACAGATGTCAACCGTGCCGTCTTTCACAATAAATCTCCGGTAATTGTTCGTCATCATAACTTCGTCCATAATTGCACAGACAAAACCTTCGGTTTCCCCAAAGAGGTCACCGAAACGCAGCCAGGCTACGGACGCTAGTGTATCTACATCGGGTCCATGTAGGGCCCGGAAAAATCGTCCGTGGAGCTCCTTACTCTGCCATACTTCCATGCGTTCATTAGTGTCAAGTATTACAGGTTTGCGCCAGTTCTCGTTAGCCAAGGAGAGCGGGGTGAGGCCCTTGTCAACCGCGACCACATCTCGATGCATCCCCACGTCGGTTTCTAGGAAATATTCCCTGAGACTGCATATCTCGCGATTGTGGAGAGTCTTAGCGTTTAAAAAGCCTCGACCTCCACACTTTCGCGGGATATACAGCCTCATTACCGATGACCGTGGGTGATGCATTCGATATGCAGTCAGCAGCGTACGGACCCTCCTATCCAGGGCGTTGAGTTCGGTTTGAGTCCATTTGAGTATGCCGAAAGAGTACATCAAAACCGGCATGACCCAACCGTTGAAGGCGCGCACCTTGTTTCCGCCTGATAAAAGACTATTAAGTACTTTCTTCAGGCGGCCAAAGAAGCGCTCCCTCAACGATTGCTTCATGTCAGTAACATTGATGCCCAACGCTTCCGACATACCCAAATACTTATAGGTTTCGGATGCGGAGAGGGCTCGGAGGTTTATGGAATCCGAGAGTTGGGTTCCCGCGGATTCCACAATCTCCCCTCGCTTTACATGCATGACCGCACATTTGTCCACACCAAATTCCATCCTGATGGCCCTACTGAAGGTTTCAGTTACTTTCAGTAACTCCATCAGTTGAAAATTGTTGGGGGCAAAGAGTTTAAGGTCATCCATGTAAAGGAGGTGAGATATAACCTGACCACCTCTCCTCAACCGATAGCCTATACCTGAATCCTCAAGCAGTGTGCTCAGAGGATTCAGGGCTAAGCAGAACCAAAGTGGACTCAAACTATCACCCTGAAATATGCCTCGCTCGATCCTTATCGGTTCGCTGTTCCTTTGGATATTTCGACATCCTGGATAGCGAAGGACCGTTCTCCACTGCCCCATACATGAAATCAGGAAGGTGCGCAGAGTTGCATCAATTTTATACAACTCCAGCACCCTCATGAGCCATGTATGTGGCACCGAGTCATAGGCCTTCTTGTAATCTATCCAACATGTCGACAGATCCTTTCGGGAACGACGAACCTGTTGGCTAATGGCCATATCAATGAGGAGCAGCTCCTTAGTACCGCGGGATCCGTTCCTACATCCATTTTGAGAGACAGACATGATGGAGTTAGTGTCTATATGATTGTAAATTTTAGTTCTCAAAATGGATGTAAGAACTTTATAGACCGTCGGTAAACACGTGATCGGCTTATAATTTTTGGGTTCCGCGGTGCTACCTGATTTATGGAGCAGGTGGGTAACTCCTGTTGTAAGAAACTGGGGTAGCGAACCAGACTCCAAAGCAGTCTGGTACTGAGTCGCCAAGCGAGCGTGCGATCCTACAAACCATTTTATCCAGAAGTTGTGCAGCCCGTCCGGCCCTGGAGACTTCCAGTTGGGCAACGGACGAACTGCACGAGCAACATCCTGGGGGCAGATAGTAATAGCCCCCATTTCTGGTATAGGATCGCAGGCTCGCTCGACTTCTCTAGCCCAATCACCTTCGGTGTGACTCACAGGCACCGACCAGATACTGCGCCAAAAAGAACACATGGCATCATTATCCGGCAGATGCGTGTCAGCCACACCTTGGATCGGTCGCTCCCAAGCCCTATAAACCCACCTTTCATCACTCTGGAAGGCGCGATTCTGAGTGTATCGGTCCACTCGCCGCTTATACCTACGAATACGGCTTGCCCATGCATAAACTTTCTGCTTCAGGAAGTCTATGCGCTCTGTGACACGGGACATAAAATCCTGAGGGCTGGTATCAGTCCCTGAGAACGCCCGTCTCACAAAGCGCATCACTCTAGGACGAGTGTTGCCCTCCCTGAAGCAGATTAGTTTGCCGATGAGCGCTCTGGCCCCACTAATACGTCGCTCAACTCTGCACTGCCAGGCTGGTACGGCTGGTTTTGGTCGTGTAGCTCTAGAGTCACTAGCAAATTTGACGTGAGCTACACGACATGCCGCTACAGCCGCGCAGTACAGAATTGCATGAGTATCAGTGAGGTCTTCGCAGTCATCAAAATAGTTTGACAACTGCGAATCCAGAGCCGCCACCAGCGCCCTATTTTTGTTATGCATGGGCAAACGAGGTAAGCGTGGTCTAAGTTCGGGTGATATGGACCGATATTCTCGAATCGCATCCTCCAAAGCACTCCTCAATTCCTCATTGCACTGGGTACTTACGTTTGTAGCCCTGTCATCATTCCCCTCTTCAGCTTGACTTGTCAAGTACTGTGGTGGGACCACAGCAGTCTGCAACGGGGGTGCGATGACATGGCTACTCTGCATTTCATTTCGAAGGCGATCAAGTACAGTGTCATTCAACATATGGTTACGCTGGATGACCCGCACCTGATCCGATAGTCGTTGGATACTATTATTATTATTTATCATTTATTTATTTTCTTACATATTAAGTATATTTTTAAATATTTTTACAAAAATTATACAAAAAACATTTAAAAATATAAAAAATAGTGGCCCAACGGCATCGGGAGCAGGGTCCAAGCTGCCGGTGGTCAGGGCTCTAGAGAGAGGAACCTCCTGACAATACGTGCCGTGTCTAAGAGTACTGCTTTCTGAATCAAGCCCTTGACCCAGCCGTGCAATGAGAGCCTCCTGAGGTGTTGGTCGAGGCTCTTCGCTATTAGCCCATTTACTGTAACAATTATCGGTACAATGATTGCAGAATCCACGTCCCACATGTCGACAACCTCGTGTGCTAAGTCAAGATACTTGATTTTTTTATCTTGTTCAACTTTCACGAGATTCTCGTCATGAGGGACAGCGATATCAACAATCATTGCACGACGCTCTCGTCGATCTATCACCACAATATCAGGCTTATTGGCTACAATAGTCCTGTCTGTGATGATAGATCGATCCCAGTACAATGTGGCGTGACCATTCTCGAGAACTGGGTCGGGCACATACCTGTAGTATGGTACTTCAGATTCTACAAGGTTGTATTGCAAAGCAAGTTGCTGGTGGATGATCCTAGCTACTTGGTTGTGTCTGTGCAAGTACTCGCCGTTAGCAAGACAAGAACAACCGGAAACAATATGTCGGATGGATTCACCGGGACGGTGGCATGCCCGACAGATGTCAACCGTACCGTCCTTAACAATGTATTTCCGATAATTATTCGTCATGATAACTTCATCCATAATCGCACAGATAAAACCTTCGGTTTCCCCAAAGAGGTCACCGAAACGCAGCCAGGATACGGACGCCAAAAAGTCTACATCAGGCCCATGGAGAGCCCGGAAAAAGCGACCGTGAAGCTCTTTGCTTTGCCATACTTCCTTACGATCCTTAGTATCTAATACTGCAGGTTTGCGCCAGTTCTCGTTCGCCAAGGAGAGCGGGGTGAGGCCCTTGTCCACTGCAACCACATCTCGGTGCATCCCCACGTCAGTTTGAAGGAAATATTCCCTGAGACTGCAGATCTCGCGGTTGTGGAGGGTTTTAGCGTTTAGGAAACCTCGACCCCCACACTTCCGCGGGATGTACAGTCTCATCATTGATGACCGTGGGTGATGCATCCGATCTGCCGTCAGCAATGTACGGACCTTCCTATCCAGAGCGTCAAGTTCCGTTTGAGTCCATTTGAGTATGCCGAAAGAATACATCAAAACCGGCATGACCCAACCGTTGAAGGCACGCACCTTGTTGCCGCCTGATAAAAGACTATTAAATACTTTTTTCAGGCGGCCAAAGAAGCGTTCCCTCAGCGATTGTTTCATGTCGGTAGCATTGATGCCTAATGCTTCCGACATACCCAAATATTTGTAGGTTTCGGTTGAGGAGAGGGATCTAAGGTGTATAGAATCCGTAAGTTCGGTCCCCACGGATTCTACAATCCCCCCTCGCTTTACATGCATGACTGCACATTTGTCCACACCAAATTCCATCCTGATGGCACTACTGAACGTTTCTGTTACCTTCAGTAGCTCCATCAGTCGCAAATTGTTGGGGGCAAAGAGTTTCAGATCTTATTATTATTATTATTATACCTAACCTGAACGAGGGTGGTTGTTAAAATTTACTAGCTCGCTCGCTCGCTCTAGTATTCATCATTCTCCTGGTTGGCAGCGATATCCTGTGTAAGTCGACAATGTCACTCCTATTTCCGTTTGAAAACATAAAAAAACCTATCCTTAACGGGTTAAATGATAAATGTAAATGACTAGTTATTATAATATTGAATTAATTGATAATGTAATGGAATTTGAGGATGTAATGTTTTGTCTATATTGAAATTTGAGAATGTAATATTTTGTTTGTACTGAAATTTATAACTAATTTTTTTTAAATTGGTAAGATTGGTAAGAGAAGAATTTACTATTTAATTTGTATTTATACCAAATATTTGCACACCTGTCATGGTAGGATATGGTCTAAAGCTCTTATATAAAAATGTCACCTCTTGAACTACCCATATTTCGCAAATAAATGATTCTGATTCTGATTCTGATTCTGGTTGTTAAAATTTTCGAACTGGCTTCGCTCACTCTAGCATTTACCATTCTCATGGTTGACAGGGATATCCTGTATAAGTCGATTATGTAACTCCTATTTCTATTTGAAAACGTCCAAAAAGTACCTAACCTGAACGAAGCGGGCTGTAAAATTTTCGAGCTCGCTTCGCTCGCTCTAGCATTAATCATTCTCATGGTTGGCAGGGATATCCTAGCAAAAAGGCGACAGTGTAACTGCTATTTTTTTTTTGTTTAAAATATATAACAAAACCTAACCAGAACGAAACGGTTGTTAAAATTTTCGAAATCTTGGGCTGCGACCGCGCCTGTGACCTAGGTGATGTTGATTGATTTAGGAGGCCGTGCTTCAGAGCAGATCAATTATGATATATTTTTTACTTCCGCCCTACCTGTAGCCAATGCTGCCCTACCTCAAATTCGAGTCTAGCTACAGCCTTGCTTCGAACTGTCATTCTTGTTTTGGTAAGGAAAAAACGGTTGGTGGTGTGAAGGTCGTGGTGAAGGAAAAATATTAAGTGGCACCCAGGTGATGTTTTTAAAATTTAAGTGGCAGTAAATGGGTTAAATTGCACTCAGGGATTGCCGATTGAACCCAATACACAAGACATAATGTTCAGCAATCGCATTTGCGGCCACCATCTAGGATATTCACAACCATTCGATAGTTGGTATGCCTGTATCAAAGACATGAATGATACTGAACGAATCCTGTTAATGCTGACAGTTTATAGTCGACAAGAAAGCGACTTACAGCTGCTTAGTGCCGGAAACTAATCGGAAGTCAGACAGTACCTATAACATGTCGCATTCGAAAGGTACGGGCAATATCGAATAAACTTGAACAGTTGACTAATGAAGCCGTGAGGTATGTCCATGTGGGGTACATACATAACACTATCACTATCCACATGACGATGAAAATGAAAGAACACGCTAAAATTTAGGTTTTATTTAAAAAGAAAAACGTGACATAACATCATTCGTAAATTTCTTTTCGGTGCTATGATAGATGTTTCTATTAACACTGATGTGTCAGTTTTACATTGCTTATTTGTGAAATCTAAATAGTGTAAAAATCTTTCTTAGACGTTTACGGCTCCCATTACAACCCGTCTTCTCAAACTATAGGTAATATATTATGTAGAATAGGCACCTGAAAAATAATAAATATAAATAATACTTTTTTTTTTACTGTGGTATGCGATAATAGCATTAACAAAAACTACTTGCCTGTTTCTTTACAGTGTTGAACATTTTGTCTAATTGCACACAGATCAAAATCGTCTAATTCTTTCTTCCGCCAACTGTTTTGGTGTTTCTCCCTCCAGGTGTATAAAAATCCTTAATTTTTTTCACCTTCATTAACAATTTCTCTAATTGTACTGTGAAATTTACATTGAAAAAAATATAAAGACAATCATATTAATTCCATGTAGGTACATTTTTCAATTTCAAGTATCAAACAACAAGAGTCAACGTACAAGCGCTTTGTCAAACTAGAAAACATAACCTCAATAATCTATTAGTAAATAAAACAATAAAATGGCTTGAAACTTATAATACCGATAAAACTTAGTATTAGAAAGGAAAAACAATGACTGGCATTGACTAAAAGATAAATTTCTTGGATAAATACCTGTCGTGTAGCCAGTTCTTTCGAAAACATTGTCAATCTGAGAGACAAAATTTGTTCCGCTTCAAATTCCGCCAAATTTCTTACGAAAACTTAGTATATCACAGCTCACACCACTACTCCTTATTGTTTTATTCATTTTTTATATGTACAAAAGCATTAATAATTGATAGTTAATTAGAAATAAATAAAATACAACTGGGAACATAACACAATGACAGATTAGCTACTTGTTGATGATAAACAAAGCAGTGTTGCCACCAAAAATATATTTTAGTTCCAATGGTTACCACGACAGACTCTTTTTTGCCAAGCTATCTTATATATATAAAAATCTTGTGTCACGATGTATGTTGCCAATAAACTCCAAAACTACTGAACCGATTTCAATCAAATTTCACATGTACCCGTATTTTGGTCTAACTTACTGGATAGGATAGTTATCATCTCAATTATTCGCTTATGTCGTGAATGTAAACGAATAAAATGTATCAATTAATTGTTTCTTAAGCAAGTGTTTATTTACCGCCATCTATGAGAACTTCATAAAACTAAACATAGTTTTATGAAGTTCTCATAGATGGCAGTGTATGTTGATTCATTAATAAAATTCTTCAATATTGTTTGACATCTAGGTTACAAATACACCCAATAGATGGCGCTGTGTTCTGTTTCTTAGAATATAAATTCTATTACTTTATTTCACGTAATATTTATTTATGTTCACGATATAACCGTATTATTTTAATGGTTTGTGACTGATATTTTTATAATTATACTGCGTATTATGTTACAATATTATTACCATTAATAACAAAAAAAATTGTACTATTTTTGTTAGAGAATTATTAAAGTCTTGGCGCCAAATTTTAATCAAAGTTTCAAATGCGAACTAGAACGTTCGGGAAATTCAATGTTCAGGTTCCTTTTTAAACGAGTGAATTAATACTATCTCCCGGAAAGTGATAGTCTCAGTAAAATCTCAGTGCAAGTCTTAGTACTACTCTCTGCGTCAGTCTCTACGTAAATATACCTATGCATTTACCAAGTATATAACCTCTGCAAGTATTAATCAGTGCAAAATCATAACTTTATACACATGTAAGTATTTTTGCTTGCATTTTATTTTATTTTCTTCATGTATTTTGTAAATAAGTCATTGTTTTTACAGAATAGTTAAAGATAAGAAAAATAAAATCTACATTTAATTAATTATAGTTTGAAAAATCTAAAAAATACGCTTTTGAAACTAACTGAACTAAAAATTTAAAAATAAAACTGGAGTACTCAATTTAAAAATTCATATTGTTGTACAAAAAGCGTGGGGGGTTTGATTTGCATTGCTGTAAATATTTTAACGATAGTTTAGTATACCTGTAGTAATTATAATAAGCACCCTACGCATTTTGTACGACAATATGAATTTTTCAATTGAGTACTCCAGTTTTATTTTCAATTTAGCTAATTCGATTTTACCGGAAGGGTTTTATTTCCTCAGTTGCGATTAGAGAAATAAAATATGGCGGTACGAAGTTCGCCGGGTCAGCTATTAGTATTATATTTTATCAAGTTCTTAAAACATCGTAAGGAAACCGGCATGTCCTAGAACCAAAAATGTGAAAACATGTGACATCTACGAACCAGCACTGGGCCCGTGTGGTATATTACGGCCCACTCCCTGTCACCAGGAGGAGGCCTGTGTCCCAGCAGTGGGAACAATACAGGCTGATGATGATGATCAAGCTCTTCTAAGTGAAGAAACAGTTGAGCTGCTGAAGAGTTTGTTGCGTCAGTTTTTCTTCCCAACTTGCCGGGGACTGTCTTCTTCCCAACTAAAGCACTAGGAAGTGGTGAAGGGCGGGCATTTTGGGAACTGTCTTATGTAATTTTGTCATTCGAAAAGTGCTGACTCCAATCTGCACTCCAATCTACGGAACAATGAGATCGCTTCGGAAAGCCTCTGATGCTCCCAGGAAGCTTCTGCGCTTTTAGGCGAAGCTAGACTGGCTTCGTTAGTCAGAATAAAATAAATATAAAAAAGACCCTCATTCGGGGACCCACCCGAATGCGAAAAAGGGAGTCCCATCATAATCGAAAGGGAAACAAAATCATGTTCAAAGTTTCCGTTACATAGGCACATCTATACTTAATATTATAAAGCTGAAGAGTTTATCGAAGCGCTAATCTCAGGAACTAATGGTCCGAATTGAAAAAAATATTTTTGTGTTGGGTAGCCTATTTATCGAGGAATGCTATATAACATCACGCTACGGTTCAAATGAAGCGGAGCAGCAAACGAAAAATGGACTAAAACTGGCAGGCGATTCGTTGCGACGGGAAGGAGAGCGAAAAATTTGACGCGGACGAAGTCGCGGGCAAAAGCTAGTAGATATATATTTTAGAACTCTGTATGTATATATTATGTTTGTTTTTATGTACCTATGTAAGTAGTATTCTCATATTATTTGTTTTATTTTAAGTGAACTGTTTCTTTTTTCTCTTTTACTTTTACACACGCTGCCTACATCTTTTTATCTTCTCTTCTATCAGAGGTATGCTGGAAGATATTTTGTTTAGAAATAAGCATTACTTTTGAATGCACATGTATTTTGCTATTCTTATCTGTTTGTGCGTACGTAAAATTGGTTTCTGTTATTTTAGGTTTCCGAATGTAAATAAATTTGAACGTGAAAAGCGGATACAGTTTGTTCAAAAAGATTGTAGAGAAGTAAATTGGCTTCCATCTGCTTCGTCAAAATTATGTTCCAAGCATTTTAAAAGCGAAGACATTTACTTTGGAAAGACGGGTCGATCAAATAAAAAAAATGGATCGGTACCTTGTATTACAAGAGAAGTTAGTAGCGCGTTTGTAAATTTTTCGTAGTCGTTCTTTATGTATGTATGGTAAACTAGAACACTGCCTATAATTCCCACTACTCACTTGACTTTTGATATCTGTCTGCTCGACTATTTTAGGCCTTTTCCCCAAGAAAAAATAAAATATCGAAATATTACTATCGGCCACATTAGCAATCGAGTTTCGCAACCAGTTTCCAGCTAAAGAAGATACGAAGGAAAAGGCAAATCTCAGTTTTTATGTTGTTACCAACAAAAATAATACTGATTCAGTACAACGTTCTTAGTACAGTTTAGAGTGAGTACGAATCACACTCAGACACTGACCTCTATCTAATACGCTGGACTGGCTATCCCATACAAAATGACAACTATTTGCTGTGCCGATTCAAAGCGCCCCCAGTGAGAGTTCTAAGAACTAATAAGATTGCAAATGGCCGTTGTTTGTTGTATTTGAGCTAAGCGTCTCTGCGAAATAAAAAGTTTTCTAAAGTATTTACTGTGATTGTGATTTAGATTAAAGTGTTATAATAATGACAGTGATTATAACATAGCTTGTATTGTTCGTCCAACATGAAATCGTGCGTATATTGTAAAACACGATACGAAAAAGGCAGTGGTGTCACTTTTCACAAGTAAGTGTATCTAAATCATAAATACTTATTAGAAAACCGCTTAAAGCAGTGTATTTTTACAATAATAAACGTTTACGTTTATTATTGTAAAAATACACTGCTTCTGTTCGAGTTTACGGGATTTTACGAACATTTTTACTTAACCAATAACTTTTGTTAGGGATGTCAAAATTCATATCGATACTTTCGTAATATTATATTAAGATGTAAAAAAAAAACATGCTTAACAATAATGTTTATCATCTTTGTTAAAATAATAATACGCACATTATTATGATCTGTAATAATAGCAAAACACTTTAAGGTTTATTATTATTAGAGTCAATAACAAATAATTTAACACCTATGATTCATAATTCTCATTAAGTGTTCTATATAATTATAGATATACTATATTATTTTAATTTTTTACCCATACCTACTATAATGTTTCTTTTAATTACAGGTTCCCCTCCGATTACACTCTCAAACTTTGGTTAAAAAATATGAAGGTTGTCAATTGGACTCCAACCATGTATCATTATCTTTGTTCTAAACACTTCACGGATGGATGTTTCATAAAACATCAGTCACGGACTACATTGAAAAAATGCAGTATCCCCACAATATTTCTTGGTGAGTGTACATTCATAGTACCTAAGTAAATACTTTGTCGGTATCCAAGAAATATTATTGATTATCTTAATAAAATAAAACTTTTGTTTTTCTCAGAAACTAATTTGTCCTTGGTACAAACTGAGATGCTTAAAGACGCTGACCAACCAACGAGATACCAATGCCAGAGTGATATTGAAATGAACTTGGATAAATTTAATTTACCTTTAGTACCTGTGCAAGTCGGGTTAACAAATTATGATTGCAAATATATTGAAGTTAATCCAAAAGAAATATTGCCATGTGAAGCCCATGCAGGTAGTTATGTAAAAAAAAATTATCTAAAATACTGAACATGGTTTACTGATGTACTAAGTTGGCGACTAACAGTGGTTAAATACTAATACTAAACAATGTTTAATTTTGTGCCCTTGTTTAATTTTTTTTTAAATATACGCGTTCATATCGCATGTTCTTTGCGTATCGGAAAACGTAAAGGTGGACCGATGACCTGATGAGAGTCACTAGAATCCGATGTGGCGACGCTTGGGGGAGGCCTATGTCAAACAGTGGACGTCTTTCGGCTGAAATGATGATGATGACATACCTTTCCAAATTATTTTCAATGATATTTTCACTATCTAATCATCCTTCTTTGAATAATATAAGTAATGAAATATAATTTCTTGTTACAGTTCCAAGCACAAGTTACAACACAAGCAACTGTAGTACACCAAAGATATCTAGAACTTTAGCGGAAATCTGTTCTAGTGTAAAATTAGATCACCGCTACGAGAACACCCCAAAATCTTCCAAAATTAAATTGGAAAGGGTCAAAAGAGCCTTGAAAATTTCACAAGTTAGGTGAATTTTTACATATATTTTGGGCTATACCCGACTCTAATATTAATGAGACTTCCAAACAATGCATTGGCTATATTGCAGGTTTTGTAATTCGATCGATTCGAAAAAAAAATTAAATGTGATGAATGTTTAATGGCCTGTGAAGCTGTACCACTAGATGCAGTGTCAAATAGGAGAAATGGGGTAGCACTTATTATCCAAAAGCAGAGAGGTGGTTTAACTGTGCCCTCTGTGAGTGTAGTCAATATTTGTTTTATGGTGGAATCATTATTCCGACAAGCATGTAAATATAATAAAAATAAACCACCTATAGAGTTGAATTTTCCTGCAGTACTCACTGCAAAGGTAATAAGGAACCTCTTAACAAAAACAAATGAACTGTTTCCTGAGCTAGAAGATCATTTTAGAGATAGTTATGTCTCAGACAATTTTCACAGTCATTTAAATATTCTTTTAAAAGAAATAATAACTAAATATGTAAACATCCGTTTGTTCGCAGAAACAAAAAAATATTCTTTATTAATAACTGGAGAGAAGGTTAGACATTTTTTGACTCGGCAAATAATATGGGCTCGACAGTAAGTTTTAATTAAACAGTTATTAATCCATCACGAAATAAAAACTTCTACCGGCAACGTTCAGGACAATAATGTATCCATATTAACTAATTCTAGTGCAAAGCGTGCTAAAATAAATAAATTTAATGTTGATGATTTTACGAATGCTGAAAATATGCGTACTACGAAGAAATACCGCCTTGACGACGATGATCCATCCTCGTTACAAACCGAGTTAGGTGAATTTTTACATATATTTTGGGCAATACCCGACTCTAATATTAATGAGACTTCCAAACAATGCATTGGAAAACTTTTTATTTCGCAGAGACGCTTAGCTCAAATACTACAAACAACGGCCATTTGCAATCTTATTAGTGTCAAAAAAATATTCTTTATTAATAACTGGAGAGAAGGTTAGACATTTTTTGACTCGGCAAATAATATGGGCTCGACAGTAAGTTTTAATTTAATAAAATATGTGATTTCAGAATGCTTTTTTATTTCCCTGTCCCCCTCCCCTGCGGTAATTAAGTTGTTACAAGTTAATTACCGTAATTACAGACCTAATAAAAATTTATTGTGTCTCGTACCACATGGCGACATACGGTATCTGACTAGTAAAAGATAATCCCTTCCTTTAAAGAGTGCACGATAAGACAATTAGAGGTACTTAATTTACTATTTTACAGAATTTTATTATTTATTGATCCGATAGTTAACTTTTATCCGTTAAAGGGCGAATTTCACCAAACTTTTATACCTAGAATAAGTCATATCCAGAGAATACATTTTGAATTTTTGACAGTTCATTCGTACTGAAACTGTCAAACGTCGATTTAATTCCCAGGATAAAAGATATCTGACGTTGCTAAAATCTGCCCTAAGGAGAACAAGGAAGGGGTCAACTTATTTTGAATTACAGTCCATAAACAGTACTATATACTGCTATTTCAAGTTATGTTTTATATGTAAAATATCTGTTTATTACGACTATCTATAGTTCATTGGTTTAGTTAGGTACTCAACTAGTGCAGACATGTCTTTTTATTTGTGTTTTAGTAACAAAATATATGCCTATATTACTTGTTTTAAATTAATTATCTATGATTTTAGTAAATCCTAACGTATTTTATGTTATAAAACGTATTCCACGTTTTAAAAACATTACGTTTAGAAGACAACACGAATGTTACATGTTAATAATTATCTAAACCAATTTAATTTATAGAAAATAGTAACAAAAATAGCGTTGGTAATATTTCTATCATTGTAGTCGATATCAGAGAAGTTTTTATCGATAACAAACCATTTGTTGTACATCACTAGTATTAGTTCCATTCCCCCTCACTGCTGCCGTCAGCGCCAAAATGGCGATTTTCAAATAGGCACAATAAATTGATAGCGGTAGCCAGTCCAGCGTATTAGATAGAGGTCAGTGCACTCAGACGTTTTTTTTTTTTTTTTGTAATTTCAGGATGATGAAATAAATCCCGAAGCCACCAGACTTACTACACCAGTTAATGTAAATGTAATTTTAACAAAACTGATTTTATTTGATGGGACCTAAGTCCCATGAAATAAAACCAGTTTTGTCAACTTTTGCCTTAATTTTAATTAAGCTTTAATTTTAATTTGTCACATTAACATTAGTGATCGGTGAAAGAGTCTGTGAGGCCGCAGACTTTTTTCTGAGTTTGTTTCGACATTTCTTCTCAGAGTAGTCAGTTAGGAAACGCTGACCTCATGTAGTTTTAAAAAACATAAGATTAACGTGTAAAAGTTTTTAGACGTGTCAAGTGCCCATAATATTGTTAATTTTGTAATTAGTCTCTAAAAAGATTTTTATAAATAAATAGGTAACTTGTAAACATTGAATCTAGTAATCATTCCAAATTGTTTGAAATTTTCAAATGTGACAAAAATGTAGTCACTTTTCAATATTATCGATATATTATATCGATAGAGAATTGATGAAATTCAGTTTTTGTATTTGAATGTTTGCTATTCAAAGCTAGATGGCGATACTGACGCTGGAGGGTAAAATTTTGTACAAAAATGTTTTTCATAGCCGTTCTAATTTTGCTATACTATGTTAGATGGCGTTACTGAGTCATGGGATCACAATTTTTCTTTGAAATTTCTTCAGATGGCCTCTCTATATTTGTCTTAAATCTCTTTGGCTGCTTGTAACGACTTGCGTCTTCGCGGCATTTTGCAAACACGTTGGTGAAAACTTGGAACCAAGCAACGGCTCGTGGCTCTCTCAGCCAGCAAAATAAACGAAGCTGAACGCAAAACAGCTAACAACGGCAGTCCCTGTCGATTGTAGTGTCAGTCGTATCAAGATTCCGAAAACTTTTCTTGAACCCGCGACGAGAAAAAGTTCGATTCGCGCACAAAGACACAGACTCCTTGTTTTTATTATAACAAAACACACGTTGGGCGTCAAAATGTAGTCGGGGTGGGTCAGGTTCAGTTAAAGAACTTTGTTACACGATAAAACTTTTGTTGAAAAGATCGTACAAGCGCGCCATTTGCTTTCATAAACTACTCTCTTTTAAGACGCATGTTTTACCTGATTGGTTCTTACAATATTCTAACATGATTCAAACTGAACAATCACTGATCAGTAAGCCTTGTTCTTGAAGTGACCGTGGCCACCATTAGTTAGAGCGACCACAGACAAACTCTAGTGTTTATGGGCGCGTTCGGAAACGCGATACTTAGCCTGGCGAATAACGCTGAGGCGGAACACCTTTGCCTTTGCGACCAGAGGCTATACGACCATCCGCTATAAGATGTGTTTCGTTTAATCATTCCATTACTTAGCGCCGGTGCTTAGAGTGACGAGTGTTTTTTTTTTGTTGTTATTATAAATTACTGTCAGTGATCATTTGCGTGTTGATAGAGTGCAGTGTAATTTAGTTAGGTAGAAAAAGTATACTGTGCAGTATAGGTAGTAATTAAAACCATATCATGGGAGACATGGAATCGGATTCCAGCAGTCCTGATGAGAATCCATGGCCACATTTGACTGAGTATGTGGAATTTATATCCAGATCGGGCCAGCAAATACTTTTTGCGTGTAAGCGATGCTTGCCGAAGGACACCAAAAAAAAAAGATTAAACACACATTTGAATTATACAAGTATTTTGTTTTGTTCGTAACCTGTTAACTTCCAGAACCTAAACCAACAGGTTTTATTAGTTCACTAACGCAACTATATAAAAATGCAATTGTACACATATTAACGGATTAACGATTAACGATAACTTGCGTTAATTCGTCCGAAATGTAACGCTTTAACGTTTAACGAAGCTAACTTTTTTGTAGCGGATTAACGATTAACGAAGTTAACTATTTGACTAACGGTGCCCAGCTATGTAAAAAAGTATTTACTTACTCTGTATAAAACAGAAAAAAAAAACAAAAATCCTGATATCAATAAAAAAATACTTTAAAAAGCACCCCACGTCACTTTTCATTCATAAAATCTTCAGTCAAGTAATAACATTTGCTTAAGAGAAAGTTAAATAATTTACATTTAAATGTTCTGAGGCTGAGAGTTTTAAAGCCATCAGGTAATTTGTTAAAGAAAGAAAGAAGATTTAGATTTTATGAATGAAAAGTTTAACTAAAGATTTGACATTATTCTGTAAAAATCAATTTTTTATCTCCCTTCATGCAATTTTGACATTTAATTAATATCTTTTACATAAAAAAAATGTTTCGTAATTTAAATAATTTTATTGATTAATAACTAAATCTTAACGTAATGATGAAATATAATTTTAATGATTAATAACTAAATTTTAATGTAATGATGACCCATAATTTCAAAACCATATTTGTACGCCGGAAACGGCAGAATATTTTGAGCGTAATAATCCACATAACAACTTTGTACAATATTCTGACAAATAAACTTCTTTCTTTCTTTCAACAAGTCTCGGAATTTTTCACAGAAATAATAACCCGTTTTGAAAAAGACATTTTACCGTACCACTTCGGATATAACGCTGTTTCTCGACAGCAATTCATAGCGAACACCTGAGATACTGCAAAAAAATGATTAAATGTTGGTAAAAATCAGCTTATATTGATAGAAGATAGTACGTATATGACACCAAAAAAGTAAAAATAACTATGTATTATCAAAGGAAATCATACGCAGGACAAAAAAAGACACATTTTTGTAAACCATTCACAATATGTACCACGAATGGTTTTGTCGTTGATTTTGCTGGACCTTTTTACGGTACCCTAAACAATGAAATTATGAAAATGATTTTAGAGGATCCTTCAGGATTAAAAAAACTTCTGTTGCCCAATGATAAATTCATTGTAGACCGCGGCTTTAGAGATGTCGTGGAATTTATGAATCACAAGGGTTTTAACTTTCTGATGCCAGCTTTTAAAGGTAATGAACCTCAACTGAGGACAGAAGAAGCTAATGTATCGAGAAAGATAACGAAAATCAGATGGGTGGTAGAAGCTGTTCACGGTAACATTGCGCAAAAGCAAAGACATAAATTTATATTTTTACAATAGACGGGACATAACGAACAAATTCGTAATCCAATACGTATGTCCTAGTTATAAGAGATTTCTTTAGAAATAAGCATTACGGTTGTAACTATTTTGGTGTTCTGACTGTTTATATATTATGTGCGTAAGTAAACGGTACAATAAATAAGTTCCTGTTATTTTAGGTTTCCGAATGTTAATGAAGTAGAACGTGAAAAGTGGATACGGTTTGCTGGAATAGACCGTAGAGAAGAAAACTAGTTTCCATCTGCTTCGTTAAAATTATGTTCGAAGCATTTTAAAAGCGAAGACATCCACTTCGGAAAGACTGGCCGATCAATTAAAAAAAAGGATAACGGTGTAGGTGTATTTACAAAGCACACTATCATTTTATTAAAGCGAAAGTATTCAAAATCTTCCTGAATTCGACGTTTTTTGAAAGCCTTGTTTTCCACTCCTTTGAGAACTCTGCGATGCTCATTCATAGACTTTATTTGATAATATCTTTCATATAGATTAGTAGATTATTAACCAAGGGGATAAAGCAGTGTCTTCTATTGCGGGTGACGATTTAAATCGCGAGCGTAACGAAGGACTCGAGATTTTTCCCGAGCGTAGCGAGAGTGTTAAAAACTTAAATCCCGAGCGAAGCGAGGGATTTAAGACGAGTCCTGAGTGTAGCGAGGGATTTAAGTTCACCCAAGACTAAGACAGCTTTATCACCGAGGAAAATACTCTTCTTTTCGTACCATTTGCGAAAAAATTAACACAATAATAATATGAGACAAGCATTTATTAAAAATAATGACAATTAAAAGTAAAATAAACTTAACGTTCATGTATTTGAAGAAAACAAAAACGCGGCATATTCCTAGACTAATATTTTTTTGTCGGAAAAGCAAAGGCATCAAGCTCATACGGCCTCGTCGGTTTTCGTAATTTTATTTAATAATCATAACTGCATAATAAATGCGTATTCCTTTTTCAAAAAGATGTATAATGCTTTATATACAAACTCAATGGTGTAAACACAGATGTAGTTCAGTATAAATTTCGGTAAGTATTCCAAATTTAAATCACGTTCTCCCCATAGAGGATGAATGAAATTCAGTACAATTTTCTTTCCCTGTTTTTAACAGATTAAAAATGACTATTGTTATGTCAGTTTTTTGTGGCATAGGATGTCACTTTTTTGAGCAATGTACGAAAATAATATTAAACTGCTGTTTTTACAAAATTCGACCAAGGGTGTCAGAACACATCTAGAAGACAAAAGGTCTTCGATCAATAATAGCACTAGATATAGGATCAGGAACAAAAATAAGGCGCTCAAGTGGCCACGTTTGCACACACTTACACATTTATATTTCTTACTACGAAATATAGAAAAACGTTTCATAATAATAACAACTTCAGTTTATTATAATCCTTAACACTCAAACATAAAGCATAATTACGATTGCAAAATATTCATATTTAAGTCCTTTTGTCATCGGAGAAAGGTAAAGAGCAATAAATTTAAAATGTCCCTTAAAAATCGCAAGTCATTTTTATATAAGTACAAAATTATTTATTCTAAACTGAAACTTAAAGTCTAAGCAATAAGGTTAAAAACAATGTGTTGACAATTTCGTGCTTACTCTATTTTGGAACTAGACGTATTTCTTGGTATTACATTTCAATGCTCAGAACACAGTACTTATTGAAAGACGTAGAGTTGCAGAATATATTTTTTAGGTGAAAAGATACGTTTTGATGGTGGCAAACATTTTTAATCGATTTAAAAAAGTAGTAGGACTAAAATAGTATAATAGTTATTTTATTTAATTAAGTGCGGGTTAAATCAATGTGATCCACCCGTATAAAAATGAGTGCGTCTACTTTTATGTACCAGTATTTAGAAGTTAAATTTGTATTAAATCAAATTATTTTTTCATTTAAATTAACACTAGAAGTGCGGGCGTCCCAAATTTGACCCACTTCGATATTCTTCCTGCTCTAATTAATATTTTATTATGCATATAATCGTAACTTTTTATGACTTTTCATGAAATATGATGATTATTATTATTTATACGAGACTTCAACCACGTAATTGCAATATACATATTTTTTTATCCAAATTTACCTCAGTCGTTACGTTCCGCGCTTCTAGTGTTAAAGTTCAAATATGAATTTTTGTAAGGTTTGTATATTTCTTCTCCTCTTTCTTTCGCTACAATAGATACCCATTCTGCACAGCGAAATGGCTCGCTAGGAAATCTACAAACAAAAATAAAATTACAATACTACTTCATGCATTCTCTGTTCCAGAACAGACAATGTTTGTTACAATAGTTGGTGGGTTGTCGCAAACATTGGTCAAACAACCATAATATGTATTTGCTAAATGATTTATATTTACTATTTGATTGTTTTTATTTTATGAAAAATACTTAAAGATTTAAACTTATGAAAATAAAGATATTCCTTTCAAAAACTTGGTGCTACAGTGGTTATTTACACAATTTTTGAACGCGTGCTGCGGCATTTAGGACGTCTTATCGTTGGCTATCATTGGACCAAACTAATTTCAAATAAGAGCACAAAAATATTTGTGCTCTTATTTTTCGGGCCGTTTTTGAAGCGCTCATCGGGAATCTAGTACATTTTTGATCGAAGCAAAAGGTAACAAAACTGATTTTATTTAATGAGACCTAAGCTTTTATTTTAATTAGTCACATATACATTTGTGTCCAGTGAGAATCGGTCTAGTGATCCAAATGTCAGACTGCTGATCACGCGGTCGTCGTCATCAGAAATCTGATACTTGGATAACAAGACGTTGATAATTTTATAGTTATTATGTAAAAAGATTTTTATGAATAAATAACTTGTAAACATTGAAACTAGTTATCATTTTATTGCTTTCCAAATTTTGGTATTTGTTTCAATCTAATATAATGTGAAAAAAAAACAGGCACTTTTCAATATTATCGATACACTATATCGAAATGGTAACATCCCTACCAAATGTTTTACAGTTAGTACCTAGCGTCACCCCACATTACCAAACCTATGGATTTACAGATATATCCATAGGTGTACGGATTTTGGACCTCGCTTCGGATACTCTGTGCCTCGGATGTATGTACGTATATCGCTTTGATTATATAATTTCGTATATCGATAGAGAATCGATGAATTTACGGGCTTAATCAAGTTTTGTTCTTCGAATGTTTGCTATTCAAAGCTAGATGGCGTTACAGACGCAAGAGAGTAAATTTTCTTACGGAAATTTTCGTCACAGCCGCTCTAGTTTTGCTATACTATGCTAGATGGCGTCACTGAGTCATGGGATCACAATTTTTGCATGGCATTTCTTCAGATAGCCTCTCTATATGTTTTAAATCTCTTTGGTACAAACTTTTACACCATGCTTTTGATAATAAAATGTTGCCAAAGTCGGAACTGCTGTGTAAACTTAGTGTTTTTCTGTACAACACTTATGGTTAAAAGACTTGGTTCGGATGGTTAATTAAACGAGATGATAGTACAATATCGTCGGCCTTATTTGTTAACCTGCTAAGTCCATCTTTGAGCAAAATGTACTTTTTATATCAGACATATTATTCAGAATATTATATACCGTATGGTAAAGGAATAAGCACGATATCATCATAAAAAACCCAAGAAATGCCCGCACGAAAAACGCCTATCTCACCACCAGCCAATTTCCGTAACGAAATACTACTAAATCCTAGGGGGGCCTCAGTTTTGAACTGAAAATGTACCTAACTAAGTTGTGTTTGTGTCTGTTCAAATTTTGTTCAATTGGAAGACATAAATGTCGTGCCTGCAGACACTCAAATTTTATCCTCTGCTTATGATGTTGACAATGCTTTCATCATAAACGAGAATTTTATTATAGTACCAACACAAACTGAAATAGAATAACATGAAATATTCATTGATGTGTTGTTCATTCTTTTTTTTTTATAAAATTGTCACAATTTAATTTTTTTCTTATAATTAATAATAGTTACATATTGCCTATCGATCTCATACAATATTATGGGTCGATCTCCAGAGGCATTTTTTTCGTGTCGGGCTGGATAAACCCATTTTAAAATCGAAAAACGTTTTCACAATATTTTTTTATATACAGTTCGGTGTCTAATCTACGTGATACAAGACTAATATTATTGTTCGCTGCCAGACTAGACCTCACAATACGATTTCAATAGCGCAGTGGAAGTGTGATAATCGTGGGGCTCTAGAGACAAGAGTGGCTAGCGAAACTAGTCCGCCGTACGCGGAGCAGACAATATAAGTCAAATAACTCACCTACAATACAACAAAAGAACTTACCTGTGGGTAGACGAACACCAGCTCCTTGGGGTTACCTGGAGTTATGTATGTAAGTGAGTGTATATGTATCATGTTGTGACGTTACGAGTATTCTCCAGGTTACAATCAACTGCAATAAGGCTGGAGGCAATCACAGCATGCGGTCTTCAAATCACTCGTTCCCAATAGCGTCACTTCCACTTAACCTTCAAAGTTCTTCAATGTCAAGAAACTAAACTAAACCCGTGTTATGTCTTCAAATTGGGGTTAGTGCAAATACTCCAAGCTCCAACGCTTCCAAAAACTCTGAGCGAGCTGCTGCACCAACTGAAACCGCGATAGCCAAGTTTGGCTCACATCGACAAAAGGGTGCTCCGGCAGGGCGACAAGTGGCTGTCAAATCAAAAAATGGCCCGGGGTTAGGGCCTCCAAGTCGTTCGGGTCCGAAGACAGCGGGCACAATGGACGCGAGTTCAATACAGCTTCAATGCGGCAAAATACCGTAGCTAACTCCTTAAAGTCGAGAACGGTGTCTCCCAACAATCTGCGCCAGAGTCCCTGTGCCGCTTTCACCGCGGCCTCAAAAATACCCCCCCAATGGGGGCAGGCCGGCGGAACGAAACAGTAACAAACAACAAACAACCAAACAACAACAACAACCAAACAACAACAACAACAATTTAACCAAATGGCCCTCCTTAGGTAACAAAAGGGGGCGACGGGCCCCATAAGGAAGGCTAGAGTGCCTCAACCGTCAACAACCAAACAACAAAAGACCCGTATGGTCCAAAAATGGGTTCCTGGGGGTCCTGGTAGCAGGCGTGTTGCAGCGGCCGTGTGGTATCCTCTAACGGCTCCCGACAATATCCAAAACTCTCGCTGCAGAATGGCCAACAGCGCATTGCAACCGGCATGCGAGTTCTTAATGTGACGATCAGTCACCAACAATTCAACAACAAAAAACAACAATTCAACAATTTGTCGAGGGAGCTTTATCGACTCAACAAAACTCAGGGTCCTTTGTTCCAACAGCGAGTACCTTGAGCCCGGGCAAAGGACCCGACATCAAGACTGGCGATCGAGGCCAATCATCCTCGGGATGAGTCAGCCAGTCTGGTCCCCACCATAGGGGGTAAGCAAACAAGCGGGGTGCCATGCACCCACGTGAGGCCACGGCGCCTGGGTTCAAATCTCCAGGCACGTGCCCCCAAATCAAATGCGTTTTAGAATTTTGAATCTGGGACACTCGGTTCGCAACAAAGACCTCCAAAGAGTGGACGGACGTCTTCAACCAATACAAAACAATTTGACTGTCCGTCCAGGCGTAAGAAGCCCGAATGTCCACAGTTCCACCCAAAGTGTGAGCAACGTGGTTCAATAGACGCACAAAACGCGCCGCCCCTGACTATTCAACTTAGGGATGGTCAGTGCCGTCCGGAGGGGGGCCACCTTGCTCTTGGCCAAGACCAGTGACAAATTCACCTGGCCTGTTGCGCAGACGGTGCGCAGACAAACAACAGCTGCATAACCGTGCGAAGACGCATCACAAACAAGGGTAGCAGTGTAGCTCCCAGGGGGGAGGATAGCGCGGGGTAACACGACCTCGTTGACTGCAGGGAGTGCGGATACAAATTGGAGCCAATCTTCCAACAGGGTTTCCCGAATTGGCTCGTCCCAGCCGCAGTCCAAAGGCGCTCAAGAAAACAATTTGCCCAAACAATACAAACAAAACAACAAAACAATAGACAAAAGGCAACCCTGGGCTCCCATGTCCATAATGACACGGACCACAACAGAGTCCCCCGTGGGCCCCCAGACCTGACCGATGCCGTTGGCAACAAAACCGTGTCGATCTGAGGGGCCACCGATCGCCGCACCCAGGCCCAAATCTTTCCCGACGAGGATGGAGTTCAAATTCCTCGTACGCGCGGTGTCCCGAGCCACGCGCCATCGCTGGAAGGGCATATCCCACCGGATGCCTGAATGCCGGGGAGGCGTGACTCCAACCGGGGACGTTCCGCCAATGGAGGAGAGGGAAGGCGGTGCTGGTCTGGCCAGCGCTTCCTAGCAACAAGTGCGTAATCGCCTTTACGCGGGGAGACCAAATGGCGGTCGCGCGGCTCCCGATCAACTTGCGCGGGGGGTGGAGTGCGGCGCTCAAAATTGCGGGCCTCTCCCCGGTTCTGAACCGGCGAGGCAGAAGCCCGGTGACCAACTCCATGGTACCCCCCCGTGCGCGAACCTTCATCAGAGGCTGGTCTGCCAGCGTGGTTCGCGTTAGCGCACAATATGTCCAAATGGGACCCCCCACAAATTCTACAAGGGCGGGGGTTGGGGCAGTCCCGATGGAAGTGAGCCCCCAAACAAGAGAAGCACATGCGGCGTGCATTGGCAATTCGGCGGTGGGCACTCACGTGCAATTTCAAAAAAGGCCGCGCAAGTTGCCATGCCATGCCCCGTGTCCCTACAAACTCACAACCAGGATGACTCTAGAGTGCCAGCAAAACGAGCGGCGGGGCGACCATCAACAGGCCCGCGAGCCCTAGTCCGTCCCTGGTCTCGTGGCCGGGAAGACGGCTGGCATGACTCAGTGGCAACGCCAGAGTTGTCCACAAACCGACACTCATCCTCCAAAAATTGGACGAGGTCACCAAATGGGGGGAGATGTGTAACACTATCCCCACCATACTTTTGCTCGAAACGAGCCCTCAAATCGGCAGGAAGCCGTTGCAGCACAACGTGCACCAAAGGTAAGACCAATGGTCCACCGGCAAGTCCAATCGCTTTAAAGCGTTGGTCGCTACCACCAACGGGTTCAACAGGTCAGTACGCAATGCTGACAAACTAGTAATGACCGGTAACCCCAAAATCAATTCAATATGAACGTCAGCCAAACAACGTTTATTTTGGTACCGCCGGGTGAGTAGTTCCACAGCGGTAGGGTAGGCTGAGTCAGTCAACGACAGATGCTGTACCAAGGCTCGGGCCTCACCTTCCAGGACAGACAACAAATAGGCCAACTTTTGGGCGGGTCTGAGGTCCGAGCGTGCATCAACCAAACTTGCAGGCAATCTACTCAATAGTCCGGGACCTGAAACAACCGAGGTCTCCGGCTTGACCTGGACAGGTGTCCGGCACTGCAATATTTCCATTTGTATGCCATTGCACAAACAAACAAATCAAATAAACCAAGCAAAAGGATAATTAAGTAACAAAGTTCAAACAATAAATTACAAAATAACTACAAGCAAAAAATCAAACTACCAAACTGACTAATCAGCAACTCAAGAAATAACAATATATTGGTTTCAATTCAATTCAACAATAAACTTTTATTTTAATTCTAAACCAATATCAACGTTCAACATTCAACTTCACAATTCAATTCAAATATTCAAATTCTAATCCAATTCCAAATGTTAAGTTCACAAACCACTGTGTGGTACAACAATAATGAACCTTTATTCCAATTTAAAACAATGGTAATACTCAAAAATGCCAATTTCAACACAACTACCATATTGATGGTACAAAACTCAATATTGTAATGTCTTCCTGACATTCAATACAACACAGAGGTCAAAAAACAACAACAAGAGGTTATAACATAGCTCAATCTAACCAACTCTGTTAGCATATGCAAACCTGGTTGACCCCAGCAATATGAGTTACTCGACTCAATAAATTCCAAATTATTTCAAACAAACAAGCAATCATAGTTAACAGCGTATTACTACTTCCCATAAAGAGACTGCCAAGTAATTAGCCTACTGTAAATTACCAATTTGGTGGTTATATGTCTTATAACCACGCTCTGCTACCAAAATGTTCGCTGCCAGACTAGACCTCACAATACGATTTCAATAGCGCAGTGGAAGTGTGATACTCGTGGGGCTCTAGAGACAAGAGTGGCTAGCGAAACTAGTCCGCCGTACGCGGAGCAGACAATATAAGTCAAATAACTCACCTACAATACAACAAAAGAACTTACCTGTGGGTAGACGAACACCAGCTCCTTGGGGTTACCTGGAGTTATGTCAGGCCTGTCTCACTTCCATACAAGCGGCGCAAAATCCCAGAGATATTTACCTACTATTCTGGAAAACAACCTAATTTCAACCTTTTGCATTGCGTATAGCGTTCAAAGTACAATAACTGTCTGCCGTCTCGCTTCAATCTGCTAGGGCAGTCAGAGAGGTACTACTTTATATCTTTTTGTCTTTTTTGTTTTTTCTGGCGCCTCCATCACTCACGTTACAGAACTGATTAGATTTCCAACATATTAACAGCACAGAATATACAATAGTAGGTACTTTACGGTATTAACAGTTTACTTTTGATCCGCGGGTGCGTGCGCTGCGTGTGCGACAAGTCGAGCGAGTGCAAGCCTATTGAGACTAGTACGGTGGCCGGACGCTTGCGTTTATCATACCTAAACACGGGAGTGAAACTTCTGTACCGTGAGGTACTAATATATATTCTGTGGTTATGTATGTAAGTGAGTGTATATGTATCGTGTTGTGACGTTACGAGTATTCTCCAGGTTACAATCCGCTGCAATAAGGCTGGAGGCAATCACAGCATGCGGTCTTCAAATCACTCGTTCCCAATAGCGTCACTTCCACTTAACCTTCAAAGTTCTTCAATGTCAAGAAACTAAACTAAACCCGTGTTATGTCTTCAAATTGGGGTTAGTTACAATCAATACAATTGGGTCATGACAGATTGTCCACAAAACGACCGATTCTCAGGGATTACTTTACAAAGGGGTCACACGCGCAATTGGACCGACCATCCCTTTCAAGAACTTCAGTTTTAACAAATGTAACCCGTATTATTACGTCAAATGGGGTTGTTTAACAATCAAAGCAATTGGATCACGACTAATTGTCACAAACGGATCGATTTAAAAGGATTAATTTCAACAAACGCGTCGCGGGGTTCCTCAAAACGCGACGGACCTTTTCAAGCCCAAATCAAGAGCAGGTGTCAAGTGTCAAAATCAAACTGACAAGTCAGATGTCACTCTGTTACTCGTTTAGAAACGTAGGCGCATAGAGTAACTAATCGAACAGGACGCAACAATTATGAATTAGTTTATTTTAAATATTTTAAAAATATCTTAAACCCTAAAATCCTGATCGCTCTGGGTTGACCCATCTCCCGATTGAATGAAAAAAATATGTTTTAACTTTTTAATGAGAAGGTTCATATCATCATCATCATCATCATTTCAGCCGTAAGATGTCCACTGCTGGACTTAGGCCTCCTGGAGTGGCCTCAAGGTTCATATGAAACAACTTATTTGGATTACATAACAAATAGTTAATCTTCATAGTAATAAAATATTTTTAGTTATATTAACAATACTTTTGCCACAGTTTTAATTTAAAGTCGTGACCGGGCATTTTATATGTGCGTGTGGATTGAGAGATCTTTTTGAAAAACTCTTCCAATGCCAACCAAATTATAAAAGGATTTAGGAAATAATTGTGAAAACTTCATGGTAAGGTATAAAATTTGTGAAACCTAAACAAAGAAAGTTAGAACTCATTAACTGGATCTCTCAATCTGGACAACTGAAAGAAAAGCCATAACGCGTATCCAAGAATATACTGCCTATGTGTTTATAATTTGCATTTTAATTAATTGTGAAGGATTTGTGAAAACTGCTAAACAAAATTTCGATTCGTTTCAAAGCCACGTTTAAGATTTATAACGGTTTATATGGATCACTCAGAGTGGACAATTTTCAATTGAGTGATCTTGTAAAACACGACCTAATACTGAAAAAGTATGAATTATTATCATGTTTATTGCAAATTATACTTCTGGGAAAATTTGTGAAACAAAAATCGTGATTGAAATCTTACTGGTTCAAGAGAAAATGAAAATCTTGTTTTTTGTCGATCGTCCCAACTGAGAGATCATTATTTTGAACTATATTTAATAAACCAAAATTTATAGGTACAAGGTAGATACATCAGAAATTGTGAAAAATGTTGTACTAAAATTTGACGAATCAGTCGTCCTTGTAAGTGTTATACTTAAAAAGATTAATCATTTTTTACAAACCTTAAGGAAAACGTTGAGTAGGGTAGACATACTTTTTTATTTTGTCCGATTTTTTTTTCGACTACCTTATTCACGCTAACATTGTGTATATTCATTGTGATTTGCGAACTTATTGATTAGGTTACATCCTATTATGTAATTACGATAGAAATTAAAAAGGTTTAAATTAAAAAAAGTTATTTGTTTTTTGGTTACCTTAAAATTTCTGAACTTTTTGTGTGTAAGAATTACTTAGAATTAGAATTACAAACTTAGAATTCCGTAGTAAGAGCACTACACACACAGTACCTAACTTTGCAGAAACTTGTCATTTAAAAACGTAATTTTATATTATTTAAATTATGTAGTGAAACCAGACACAAATTACTTGTATAGAAGCGTTTAAAGAGCATCATAATTTGAATTGTACCGGTAATGATTCCGACCGGCGATATGGTCACCCTACTCAACGTTTTCCTCAAGGATTGTGAAAAATGATTTATCTTTTCAAGTATAAAGCCTCGTCCCCACTAGGAACATTTGTCGAGCGACATGTGTCCCCGGAGACATCGGGCGATGTCGCCCTACATCGCCCCACGTCGCCCGATGTCTTGTCTCCGTCCACATCAGTTCAGTCGAACCTATCATGTCTCCGGAAGAGGTAGTGTTGTACAAAGAACAAAAAAGAAGAGAAGATGGTGGATTAAACAGTACTTGCGAAACAAAACAAGTGTATTTAATGATCTCAGTGTGCTCGACGGCTCATTTCATAATTTTACTCGGATGTCATCAACAGACTTTGAAATACTCTTGTGTAAAATATCCCCATCAATATCTAAACAGAAAACTAGATTCCGTGATCCCGTTGATGCTAAATTTAGACTTGCTGTTACGTTAAGGTACCTAGCAAGTGGTGATTCTTACACGTCCTTATCATACACTTTTATAAATTTTCAAATACTCATAGGAGCGATATAGTTCACTAAGTCGCAGCACTACGTCGTTCGACCACATTGTCGCAGGTTGCACGCACGTCCACACTCTATCACTACTCTTCATCGACTGTGCGACAAGAAACAGTTTCAACAATGTCGCGGCGATGTCGTCCGACGTCGCCCGACATCGCCCGATGTCACCGGGGACACATGTTGCTCGACAAATGTTCCTAGTGGGGACGAGGCTTAACACTTACAGGGACGACTGATTCGTCAAATTTTAGTACAACATTTTTCACAATTTCTGATGTATCTACCTTCTACCTATAAGTTTTGGTTTATTAAATATGATGATTAATATTTCGACTTCATACGGAGCAGACGTGTTATCACTCTACTTAAAAACATTTAAATCAGTGTTTTTCAAAATCAAATAGTAGTGCACTCAAAATAGAGTTTACATTTTTGAAAACCGTGATTGATCATTACGTCGCTACGCCACTGTGTTCAATACCGCTAAAACAAATAAGTGCCTGCCGCCGCGCCGGCAAGCCCCCGCGCTCGCCGTGCTTCACCTCCGCGCAACAAAGACGAACATTTTTTATCTCGCTTGCACAGTGACTCCGCGTTCGGCCGAACCGTACCTCACCTCCGCGAAAAAAGTGCAGTGGCTATTTATTATTTTTTGACTCTTTCGCACAGTGACCCTGCGTTCTGAACAGTAAGTTGTACGATTTTATACAAATCACAGAATACCTTATTATTTACTACAAACTGCCGTGTGAAGTATTCATACGTTGATTGCTATTGGAAACTAATTATTTTAACGACAATGAGCGTACAAAGATCGCCACCACCACCATCACGAACACCCGGTACACCTGTCGGTACGGATGCAAGCTCTTCTATAGGCACCACACACAGCTCCCCCGACTTATCGAATTTAAGTGCGCTCGCAGCGGATTCTCAAATTACCTTCCGGTGTAAACGTAAACAACCGCCGTCAGATCATAACTGTGAATATGCTGATGAAATAAAAGAAATCAGATCAGAATTAGGCCGTATCAGCCGATTACTAGAAAAATATGTAGGATCAAATGAGCAAATCATGAATAAAATGCAGGAAAGTCTAACAGAGGTCAATACACAAATTTCTGAACTAAAATTATCTAACGAGCAAACAATGCACTTGATTCGCGAAAATACTACCCAGATTAACGAGATCAAATCTTCAACATCTAACATCGCACAAGGGCAAAAAGAACTACACTCAACAGTGACACAATTAGAAAACCAAGTCCGACAGGACCAACAGAAAATAGTATCACTTGAATCGGACCTCAGCTCCCTCAAACAATCATCCAATTTCCAGCCAGACGCGTCTAAAATAAATAATCAACTCTATTCGAATGAACAAATAATTAAAGAGGTAACAGATCGGAAAGCCAGAGAAAAAAACATTATCATAGTTGGGATACCGGAACAAACTGCCACCGACGCACAAGACAGAATGTCTAAAGACGAACAAGAGGTCTGGGCAATCACAACCAACGTGTGCCACGATCTTCCGAAACCCACAAAGATTTTTAGAATTGGAAAGTACATTCCTGGAAAACACCGTAGCATTAAAGCATGGTTCAACACTTCAGACTCTGCTAAATATCTTCTACAAAATAGAGACAAACTGCCACAAAACATAAAGGTATACTCAGACCAGACTCCGACGCAGCAACTATATTTGAAAAGTCTGAAAGAGGAACTAGCACGCCGTACAGATGATGGCGAGACTGACCTTACTATAAAATACATACACGGGACACCAACAGTTATAAAAAAGTCTCCAAAAAACCTCAATTAATCAGCGATAATATAACTGCCGATATGTACTGTAACACCTATGAAACACTTAATGACTATCGCACTATTAATACTGGCAAGTCACGGCTAAGATTTTTGTACCTAAATGCTAGAAGTATAAGGAAAAGCGGAAAGTTAGACGAGCTAAAATGCATCCTAAAATCATTACCAAAAACCACACATGGCATTCTAGTAACAGAGACCTGGATAAGATCGGAAACTCAAGCCTTGGAACTGCAAATAGAGAATTATACCCATTATTATAACTATAGAACAGACTCAAAAGGAGGAGGAGTTTCAGCATTCATCCATAACGATCTAAAACATAGTTTATCAGAATCTAAGTACTCAGGTGGAAATAATTATTTATGGATACACTTAGAAAGGCACGCTTTTGAAATCGGAGTTATATACAACCCTGGTAACACCAACTATAAGGAGTTCCTTGAAGAATATGAGTACCAAATACAACAAAGAAAGAGAGCAATTGTTTTCGGCGATTTCAACATCGACCTATTAGCTAAAACCAACAAAGAAACTAAACAATACAAAACAGCAACTAAAGAGGCTGGGTACGTACTACTGAACAAAATAACTAAAAAATACTGTACAAGGGACTCGAAAACGAAAAAAAGTATTATCGACCATATCAGCACTAACTTAAAGAACGACAACTTTCACATGGTAATATTTAAATCATCTATGTCCGATCACTATCAAATGTATTTAGAACTGAAAAAAGTGAAATCCCCTCGAAAATTGCGAGCACAGTACGAAGCAATAAACTACACAAACCTATATAACGTCATGGAACGAACTGACTATCAGAACCCTAGTAATGATTACCTGGCATTGGAAAATGTGATAAAGTCATGTGTAGAAAAAAGCAGAGTTACGAAGACCAAAATACTCAATCTTCCACAAAAAGACTAGATTAATAAAGAGATTATAGCCCAAATCAATGAAAGGAATATGTTGGGGACGGAACTTAAAAACAATCCTGACAATGACTTATTCAAAGAAGCATTTGCTGAAAAAAGAGACTGTGTAGCCAAACTAATACAAGGAACAAAAAATACCTTTTACTATGAAGCATTTACTAAATGTATTAAAAAACCTAAAAAAAATGTGGGGTCTAATAAACTCCTTAGCAAATAATAAAACAAAACAAAGCTGTGTTCCTTCAAAACTGGTAGTAAATTCAAAAACGGTTACAGAACCTAATGACGTCTGTCAAATATTTAATGATTACTTTTCCACGGTAGGGCCCTTACTAGCGAATGAAATACCTGTCAAATTTCATGATGACTGTGACCGCGCGTTACCTCTTTTTCCTCCCAAAGACCTCGAAGGGCTGTCCTGTTTAAATCCTTGTTCTGCTAAAGAGATACTTAGAATAATTACAGACCTTGATCCAAACTGTAGCACGGGCATAGATGGCATTAATACAAAAGTAATAAAATGTACGAAGAACCTAATTGTAAATGCCCTAAGCAAATGCTTTAATAAATTACTAGCGGATGGAAACTTTCCTGAAACGCTAAAAATAGCAAAAGTCACTCCTATCTACAAATCAGGAAATGCCACTGATCCTGGTAACTATCGTCCGATTTCAGTATTACCTGTAATGTCAAAAATACTAGAAAAAATCCTCCACAACCGACTAGAAACGTACTTAAACTCTATAAAGTTTATCACCGATCGTCAATATGGTTTCAGACCAAAAAGCAACACCACTACAGCTACAATTGATCTCGTAACCAAAATAAAGCACAATATAGACTGTAAAAATATATGCTTAGGTATCTTTATAGACCTGAAAAAGGCATTTGACACGGTTTCTCACAAACTACTTTTAAAGAAACTGGAATCCATTAATATTACTGGAAATGCTCTAAAAATGTTTGAATCATACCTAACCAACCGCTCGCAAGTAGTTAAACTTGGTAATAATCAAAGTGGCTCAAGACCTATAACATGTGGCGTTCCACAAGGATCAATTTTAGGACCCTTGCTCTTTTTAATATATATAAATAATATAAATGAAATTAAGTTACACGGTCACCTTACCTTGTATGCCGATGACACATGTTTATTTTACTTCGGGTCTTCGATTCAAGACATTATTTCACAAGCCCAAGAGGATTTAAATTCGCTATCCATGTGGTTTCAGGTCAACCTTCTTACAATAAACATCTCCAAGACATGCTATGTAATATATAAGGCAAAAAATAAACATATTCCCCCATTTAACCCACTTACAATTAACGATACGCCGCTACAGTTAAAAACTTGCGAAAAATATCTCGGTCTTAGAATAGATAGTTCCCTTTCCTGGAATGCTCACATCGAATATATAAAGAACAAGCTCTCAACATTAGTCGGAGCTCTGCACAACATAGTTCGATGTATTCCACGAGGGTTGCGTTACACCATCTATAATTCCCTAGTGAAGCCACATCTACTGTACTTAGTCGAAATATGGGGTAGTGCCGCAAAAACAAAACTAGCACAACTACAAATTTCCCAGAATAAACTGATAAAAATGCTCTTCAACTATCCATACTTAAGGTGACGTGTTGAGAAAAACGTGCTTTTTCTTTTTAGCGTACCTTTCTTACCGTATGACATCCGAACTTAATCTTTTAGTGTATGTTTTTTGAGTATATGACCTAAGTAGTATCCTGTAAAACGAATACACGATACGATGAAATTTTCTCGATACAAATAAATCGCAAAGTTCTATCTACGTTTATGATTTTTTTAGCCTCAAGGCGCAATGCGTAAGAGTTATTAAACAAACTTTACTTTTAAACATTTTTAATAATCGTATCTAAGTTTTTGTAAAACAGTTTTCGTTTTAATAATACTTTTCATTCATAAAAGACGGCAATTCGTTTTGGCACTTACGTTATTTTATTCCAAGTGCACTCACGTTATCGCCATCTCTTCTTTTGCCTATCATAAGTAGTGTCATCACTCTCGTTCGTTCATAAATCAGTCGCCCAGTAGGGCTCATCGACGGCGAATCTATGTCACTTTTTTACTAATCAGTGCGATCAAAATTACGTTTTTTAAATAATTGTGTTCACAAAAAAAGGTAGTAGTAATGCATGTTGCAGAAATTATTTAATGCAATGAGTGTTGGCCTTCCAAATAATTCTGTATTTGGCTGTGTACGTGTCTATTTTTGTGCCTATGAACAATATAACATGCTTTTTATATTACCATTTAGTGACGACCTAAATTATGTATGAAAATGAGAAGAAAAATATACCAAAACTGAACAGTACCTGCAACGTTAGGAGTACCAGCACAAAGCAATTAATGAATACATTTTGCAGGAATTCAATACCAAAAAGATGATGATAACAGTGAGTTGAATTTATCACCTTCACTAAAGCATTACAGACACAATCGTCTCACTTTGTTAAATAATATTGAGTAAACACCTTATTTTCTAGAGAAGAACGTCTGTTTTATCCCAAAAACTCATAATAATTATTCATTTAGAAATAAAATAAAATACATAATTTGTTTTTAGGTTTGAAGTACGCCAACAATATATCCATATGTCAAGTACAAAACCAAATTGATTGTCCGAAAGTAACTTATTTTTTTCCAGGTATGCCAGTAGTCTCTTATTGACAACTTTCTCAAGGATTTTTGAGAGAGCTGTCAGCAGCGAAATTGGGCGGTAATTTGCTGGAGTATTTGGATCTCCACTTTTGAAAATCAGGCAAATATTTGCAATCTTTACGCAATCGGGTACTACCCCCGTACTTAAGCTTAAATTGCATAGGAAAGCAATCGGCCACATTAATACATGGGCGCACTGCTTAAGGAATGCGTTATTAATTCCATCATATCCCGTCGCTGATGTTATTTTTAGATGGGCAATAATTGAAAGTATTTCCTTTTCGTCAGTCGGAGCAAGAAAAAAAGAGCTTGGATCAGTGTGTAACGTACTATACTGGTCATTGTTACAGGCCAGTTCAGTTTCAGTCATGTCAAGTTGTTTTAGAGTTTTTGCTGCAAGGTTCTTGCCAACGTTAGAGAAATAATTATTAACTTTATTTAGCGTGGGGACAGGGTTGTCACTATCAGTTACGAGCTCAGACTTTCCAGTTTTTTTATTTTTAATATTGCAAATTTTCTTTATTTCATACCATAATTTTTTACAATTGCCGTTAGTTTCCATTAGTAGTTTGCGGTCATGATCTTGTTTTAAATTCGTTAAAATATTGTTGCAATGGTTTCGATATTTTTTATACTCTTGTTGAATGAGAAGATTATCGCGATTTTCTTCTTTCTTTGCATTTGTGTGCATTGAGTCACGTCGTCTTATGCACTTCAGAAGGCCTTTAGTAATCCATGGCTTGATAATGACGTCTGAGCTACGACATGCACGAATAGAGGTGTGCTGATTTATTTTACTCGATAGTCTTTCAACAAATTTTTGAAATGCTCTAGTAACATTTGAATATTCCAGAAGCCAATCCCAATTTTCATTTTCAATATCTTTTTTTAAACTTTTGTAATCAATTCGCGTATGTCGTTTCTCGACCCTGGTTTTAACTAATTCTCGGTGAATTCCAAATATAACCGTCTCGTGATCTGTTATGCCAGTATCACAGACAGTTATAGTTGCAGGCTTCTGAGTTTTGATCATGACATGATCCAAACATTTGCCTCCTCGCGTCGGAAACGTATGTCCTGGGAAATATCCATAGTGGCCAGTTAAGTCTATGTAGTCAGACGCGCGTCTGTCAGTAACACCCGCCTTTATATCAATGTTCAAATCCCCTACGATAGCACAGGTGCTTGCTGTACATTTTTCCATCACGTCTGTTAAGGATTCACAGAAGTTATTTATATTATAAAATGAAGGTGACCTGTAGATGGCTATCAAAGATAGTTCGTTACTGATATTGACAACCAGACAGTTTGAGTCTTTGCAGGGTGGTTCTACGACAGAAGCCTGGAGAGACGATTTTGTGTAAACAACTATTCCATCGTTTTGATTAAGGTAAGTTTTGGAACAGTGATAGTCGTAGTTATTAATTTCAAAAGAGGCGTGCCCAACGTCAAGCCAGCATTCTGTTAAAATAATTATATCAGGCGTAAAAAGGAGCCGACTCATAAGAACAGCAAAATCATCAAAATTCTTTTTGATGCTGCGTGTATTTTGGACTACGATCGTGTACTGGCTTCCTGTGTCACCTAGATGCAACCTACATTCATCTATCGAATCTAGTTTAAGGCTAGTTGTAAAGGCCGATTTGTCGATTTCATCAATAACTTGTGCCAAGTTAGCCATTAGAATGCATAAGTTGGTGTATCAATATGTGTCTCGATGAGTCATGTAGGCTACAACACAAAGGATCTAGGTATATTAGGTAGGGGTACTGAAGGGGTTTATTAATTATGGTATCAGTTGAGCGCAAGGTGTGTAAACATGTTGTCATAGTAATGTGTATTAAGTACTGAGGATTATAGAGCGTGTTAAAATGCGAGTATAATGTATTAATAATTGTAGATTGGAATATAGGTATAGCGAATATGCGAGTGATTTGATGTACTTTGCATGTTAGGGTTATAAAAAAGTAATTAAGTTGACAAAATATAAATATGTTAAACAACTTACGTTTTGATTTTTGAGTAGCGGTTAGGTTCAGATTTGTATGAAATAAATGTAAAGTAGATAAGCAAATTAATATACTAAACAGTCATTGGTTTGTATTCAATTGTAGATTGCGTAGAGTTTCTTCCGATCTGACAAGAATTGGTTTGGCCCCTTCGATTTTCCTTAAGAATATGTTTCCATTTGCCGTCCAACAGAACTTGAACTCTTTTTGTTTTGCAAATTCTCTTGCTAAATAGAAGAGTTTTCTGGAGGTAGCGGGAAGGTATTCTGCAACATATACCGGACGGCGGTCACCGGGTAAACCAATGCACTGTGTGTTCAAACGGCCGTCATTCGGGTGGATTTTATTGAAATCACGTACGCTTGTGATGAGCTTGTTCTTAATCGGAACATTTGTGAACTCAGCAATAATTGGTCTGACAGATCCTGGTTTTCCGGGTAGACGGTACGCGTCGCGGAGCTGGGAACCATTAAGAGGCGCGGCAACTGCTGCACTTATCTTAGTGATTATCGTGGATAAGTCTGTCGATGACTCGTTTTCAGATAGGGGCACATTGCGAATCTCGACACACGAAGTCCGGGAAAGCTGTTGCAGGTTTTGTATCTTCAGTTCCAGAATATTTAAGTTTTCTCTGTAGACTTGGTTTTCTTTTTTCAAAAAATCAACTTGCTTTGCCATGTCATCATACTGCTCATTGATAAATGTCATAGATTTCACGATCTCACTGTTGGACTCCTGTATCGCAGTATTTTGACGTTTCCTTTCCGGGTATTTCTGAAACCAGCTTAAAGAGGCAAGTGCTTTGGTCGGCCGAAAATTTAGTAAAGCGTTCCTCTTGCTCTAGAATAGATACACCTTATATGTATATGTTTTTCTGTCTGTACAAATAAACATTTTTATTTATTTATTTATTTATCCACGATTTGAAATTTGAGCTATAACCTCTTTTCACCGAAATTAAAATACATCGAATACATCGAACTAGTATATTAGGTAATGGACGAAGTCTATGTAAAATATTGTAATTGTCATTTACCAAATAAATGTATAGTGATCGGAGAAACGAAATTGACGTTTATTAATCTCTTTAATACCATCATATATTTTATTTATAGACCTCTAGAAGATTAATTCGTTATTTTTAATTTTATGTTGTAAATAATTAATAATATTTTTTATTATTTTGAGTTAATCAATCTCGTATAACCCAACATCCGTACATAAATATTAGCTAGCTTTTTCCCGCGACTTCGTCTGCGTAAATCTTACGTTACGCGGACGCAGGTGAAGTCGCGGATTAAATAGGGTTAATGGGTAACAAATAAGGTTTAGTCGTGAAAGCGTAACAGACAGACAGAGTTAGTTTCGCATTTATAATATAACGTATAGATAAAGAAGATAATTTCTTGCTGTAAGATAGTTTTATTGCTTATAATTAAATATTTGTATTATTTGTCTACTCCATCGCACGCTATGTGCAAAATTTTCATAGACCGACTAAATTAATGCTACTTTCACGTACTTTTTTCTAAGATGTTTCCGTCTCTACCTTGCTATTGTAGTTTGACAGATGTGCAACAGTGACAGGAATAGTGCTTACAGCAAGGCTATGCTAAGTTAGTAACGTTTTTTTTATTTCGAGACATTTTCTGTCATTAGTTCAAGTTTTGGCCGCTGGTTTTCCTATTCTCTATAAACGGTTCAGATATAAGTTTGTGGCGGCCGGCCACTTTAGGTTGACCCGCCATAAACCACGCCCATCCTACTATCATTCACGTTCAAGGTGGGCCCTTAACATCAACTACAAAAATATACAGAGACACAAAAATAATGAACATAAAGCAACTTTACATTTATAACACATGCCTCTTTATCAGAAAAGTACTAAACAAAACCATCCACACAAATATCACACTTACGCAACATAGACAAGTTAGCCAACGAAGCACACGACGAGCAAGTCTATTAGTTTTACCAAAAACCAGGACCAACTATGGCAAAAAAATGCTTACATTTGAAGGAGCACAGCTATACAATAAGCTACCGTCACGCATAAGAAACCTACACTCATTCAATGCATTCAAAACTCAGCTTAGCCAATATCTAATCGCAAACCAGACATTACTTGAAAAATGAATGCGTTGGGTGAGTCGGGTTTCGTGTAGTTTTTAATTCGTTTGTGACGGATGTAGTCGAACCTAATATTAGTATTAATTTAAGTAATAGTTATTGTTCTCAAGTAAGCGACATGTTATGTTTTTATTGAGAATAAAGTTTCTTTAAACCTAAATATAGCTCAAAATAATGATCTCTCAGTTGGGACGATCGACAAAAAACAAGATTTTCATTTTCTCTTGAACCAGTAAGTTTTCAATCACGATTTTTGTAATTTTCCCAGAAGTATAATTTGCAATAAACATGATAATAATTTATACTTTTTCAGTATTAGGTCGTGTTTTACAAGATCACTCAATTGAAAATTGTCCACTCTGAGTGAGCCATATAAACCGTTATAATTCTTAAACGTGGCTTTGAAACGAATCGAAATTTTGTTTAGCAGTTTTCACAAATCCTTCACAATTAATTAAAATGCAAATTATAAACACATAGGCAGTATATTCTTGGATACGCGTTATGGCTTTTTCTTCAGATGTCCAGATTGAGAGATCCAGTTAATGAGTTCTAACTTACTTTGTTTAGGTTTCACAAATTTTATACCTTACGATGAAGTTTTCACAATTATTTCCTAAATCCTTTTATAATTTGGTTGGGATTGGAAGAGTTTTTCAAAAAGATCTCTCAATCCACACGCACATCATTTTACCTCATCGTTCTGCGCTGAGGTAAAACATCGCGCTCATCCCTAGTTACGCGTTATAGACACTCTCCCCTCCCGCGGGGCAACGCCAGCAGTAGGGATGGGCAAGTGAAAAAAATATATCGATATTTATCGTATCGATATTTTTAAACAGTATCGATAATTATCGAAGGAAAAATATCGTTATATTGATATATCGTCGATTCTTGCATGATTATTCATACATATTCCCAAAGCATTTAAACTTCGTAAAAAAGAAAAGACGAAAATAGTATTTTTTTATTGCTCGAGCCTAACCAATTATATACAATTTAATCAAATCAGTAATCATCAGATATGGTCATTAGGAGCAGCCCTCTGTTTGATGTGCTCGCCTGTCAAACGGCTTCTATTTTCGGGTACTGCCAGATTCACGGCTGAAGCAACCCTTTCGGAAGACACTGAAGAAACCTGGAAAATTTGGTATTTAAGGGCGACTTCTGAAAGAGCCGGCGTGAAATGCTGGCAATTTATCCAAAATTTTAATGGACCAGCTTTTCTCTCAAGGAGAGATTGATCGAGGTATTGTTTTAGCTCATTGAGTACAGAGCCAAAGCTGCGAACCTTGAGCACAGTAGTTGACGACAGGGATAATAAGCTTTCATGCCGAGACCAAATTGAAGAAGTCCCAGAGTTTTGTTGTGGCACGAGCTCAAGAAAACTTGGATTGTTCTTAGATCAAGTGAACGTGGCGGGGTTTTTTATAGTTAACAATACGCGAAGAGCATGGAAGGAGGATGTTATAACATTAAAAAAACAAAATCAAAGTTGCGTTAAAAAATAATCGAAATTGATACGAATTCGATACTCTAAAATAAATATCGAATATCAATGTTGGGACACGTGCATAGCATGACGCAATAATATGCGAGGTTGCATTATACAGGCCACGACGACGAGGCGACGCTGCACGCTCGCCAGTCATTTCCCTACCGTGTAAGAAACACCTTGTATACCGAGTTCTATATTCCGCGCTAATAAATCCGGTTCACATAAGTCGTATGAATTATATTTATAACCTCCTAACACAATCAGTGGACACAAGTAGGGAAAGACTCAACATTGGTGACCCCGACGTGATCTGTGCGTAAAATTAAATAGAACTCACTAGAACTTTTTCAAAAAAACCAGTGTACTGAATAAAACAAGATGAACAAGCCTACAGCTACCGGAGCGGGTTTAAGCGACGCCACAGCCACTGTCACGGACTTAGCAGCGATATCCGTTTCTGCAAAAGTACCGGACTTCTGGAAAGACATGCCGAAACTATGGTTCGCTCAATTTGATTCGGTTATGGAGCCACAAAAACAAGGAGACACTGCGAAATACAACATGGTGGTAGCGAAGCTCGACAGAGACGCCTTACAACAAGTATACGACTTAATTATCACGCCACCCGAAACTAAAAAGTACGAGGCCATCAGAGATCGATTAACAAAGGTTTACGAGGAGAGTGCCGAACGACAATTCAACAAGCTCGTCTCTGAAATGGATTTAGGAACACAACGCCCGTCGCAACTGTTAAGAAGAATGTCAGAACTCGCAACTAACACACAGGTATCCACAGAAGCATTAAGACGCCTATGGATATCTAGACTCCCAGGCTCGGTGAAAGCAGTTTTATCGGTGGCACAGAATACAGACTTGGACGAGTTATCCGCGTTAGCCGACAAAATCATGGAAAATTTGCGTCCCAATGAAGTCGCCGCGGTATCAATGCAGCTGGCACCATCAACGTCTGTAGCGTCGGTGACGCCCAATCTAACCGACCAACTAGCACTAATGACGAAGGAACTACAGACACTGCGTGTGGAAATCAACGAAATAAGAGGAAGTCGCAGGAATTTCGGAAAGGGTTACCCGTGGAACAGAAGTAGATCACGATCCCGTTCATTATCCAGAGGACGACCGAGGACTGAAGGAAGCCCAAACTGGCTTTGTAAATATCACTTCCGGTTCAGAAGTCGCGCGAGAACATGTGAGAAGCCCTGCAGCTGGATAGAACCAAGACATCAGAAGACCCAAGGCAGCCATGGTGAGAAGACGGAAAACTAGATGCAGTGCAGTCTAATTCGGTGGCAGACTGCATGGAGCTAGAAGGTAACCACCGCTTGTGTATAAGGGACAGGGCGACCGGAATCCGTTTCCTGGTTGATACCGGTGCCAACGTCTCCGTTTTACCGGTGAGTCAATTTAAATGTGAACAATTAGTTAGTGAATACAAACTCTTTGCCGCGAATAATACCGAAATTAAAACATACGGTATTAAAACACTAGAATTAAATTTAGGATTACGAAGAGCCTTGAAATGGACATTTATAATTTGTGATGTTAAGCAAGCTATCATAGGTGCTGATTTTTTAGAACATTATAAGTTAATCGTAGATATATAATAAAAGAATCACAGACAGTATAACTAATTTATGTACGATAGGGTGCGTTATAAAACATGTTCAGCCTTCGATTAAAAGCATACAAAACGATAACCCATATCGAGGCATATTAGAGGAATTTGCGAGTATCACTAAGCCTATTGTGTATAAAGAACCATCTCATTCCGTTTATCATCACATCATAACTTCCGGTCCACCGGTATTTGCGCGTCCAAGGCCATTACCTCCGGATCGGTATATGAAAGTGAAAGAAGAGTTTCAGAAAATGCAGGAATTAGGTATTTGTCGCCCAGGTGAAGGAGAATGGGCTAGTCCATTACACGTTGTTTTAAAGAAAGACGGTCAATTACGCCCGTGCGGGGATTACAGAAAGCTTAACGCAATCACTAAACCAGATCGATACCCAATCCCACGACTTCAGGATTTTACGTATATGTTGCCTAATAAGAAATGTTATACTAGGTTGGATTTAAATAGGGCCTATCATAATTTGTCAGTTGCCGCAGAGGATATAGAGAAAACTAGCATTTGTACACCTTTCGGCCTATACGAGTTTCCCAGGATGAGTTTTGGCCTACGGAATGCTGCTCAAACATTCCAAAGGTTTATGGATCAACAGGTATTAAAAGGTATAGAACGCATAGCAGATGAAAGTGGCGAGTCAGCACTTTTCTGTTATATAGACGATATATTGATAGCATCTGACACAGAGAAACAAAACAGAGAGCACGTTAGAATTCTATTCAATAGACTTAAGGAATTAGGTATTACGATTAATGTTAACAAATGCGTTTTTGGTCAGTCTAAAGTAGAATTTTTAGGGTATTTAGTGTCGGAGGACGGCATCAGTCCATTGCCGGAAAAGGTAAAGGCGATTACAGATTACACGCGACCGGAAACGGTAGAACAGTTACGTAGATTTTTAGGAATAATTAATTTTTATAGGTCGCACCTACCCCATGCCGCGTCACATCAGGCAGTACTTAACAATTTTTTACATAACGCAAAAAAGAAGGACAAAACCAAAATTAATTGGGACGAAAAAAGTATTGAAGCATTCGAGCAATGTAAGGTTAGCCTTAAAAGCGCCGTTACATTGTCTCACCCTAGTGTAAATGTACCTTTAGCTTTAATGACGGATGCGTCGGATACATGCGTCGGTGCTGTACTCCAGCAAAAGATTAGGGGTAAATGGTTACCGTTAGGATACTTTTCAAAGAAACTATCAGTCACACAGCAGAAATATAGCACTTATGATAAAGAGCTAACTGCTATTTACATGTCAATGTTACATTTTAGAAATATGATAGAAGGAAGGCCAGTGACAATTTTTACGGATCATAAACCATTAATATACGCTTTTACCAAAATAAATAGCGATAAGGAAATTCCAAGAAGAGCCAGACAACTTATGTATATAAGCGAATTTACGAGCGATATACAACATATTAACGGCTCAGAAAACACAGTAGCGGAGGCGTTATCGCGTGTTGAGTCTATAGTGTGTCCCACGACCATAGATTACGGTGAATTAGCCCGAGCACAGGACGCAGAGCATCAAGTTACAGCCTCAGCAAGCGATAAGCACGAATTCAAATACATAGGCGTACCTAACTGTGATAAGCAAATATATTGCGAGGTCTCAACTAATACGGCTAGACCGTATTTACCTAAGGAATTCAGAAAGTTAGCTTTTGATAGTATTCATAACCTTAGTCACCCAGGTATTCGTACAACTAGGAAATTAGTAACTAAAAGATTTTTTTGGCCAGGAATGAATAAAGACATAAACACATGGGCAAAAGCATGCATACCATGTCAAAAATCAAAGATAAGTAGACACACACTTTCTGGTTTAGCCAAATTCCCACAATGCACTAGATTTGAACACATACATACTGACATAGTCGGTCCGTTACCGACGTCACGCCATGGATATCGTTATTGCATAACAATTATGGACCGTTTCACGCGCTGGCCTGAAGCTATACCAGTTTCAGACATATCAGCTGATACGGTTTCCAGAGTAATTTATAAATAGTGGATCTGTAGATTTGGTTGCCCTAGTAGAATAACCACCGATCAGGGAAGACAATTCGAAAGTGACCTTTTCGGTGCACTTATGAAAATGTTAGGCGTGCATAAAATACATACTACAGCGTATCACCCACAGAGTAATGGTCTTATAGAAAGATGGCATCGCTCGATGAAAAGTGCATTGGCTGCAAGATTAGCTGATAGAGTTGATTGGGCAGAGGAGTTACCGACTGTCATGTTAGGGTTAAGAGCTGCGTTGAGAACTGACTCTGGGTTCAGTGCCGCAGAATTGATTTATGGACAGCCTTGGAAATTACCATCGGATTTTTTCCAACAAACACAGCAACACGAGAATCACCACGATTACATAGAACAGTTACGTAAAACAATTAGTGAAATGAAACCTCAGATGAGGTCAGTAAGTGATCGAAGGAAAATATTTATAAGCAAAGATTTAAAGGTCTGTACACATGTATTCATACGGAACGAAATGGTAAAAAAGTCCCTTAGTCCAACTTACGAAGGTCCTTACCCTGTACTGAATAGAACAGATAAGGTGTATACAATCCAGTTACCCAATAGAACCGTGAATATATCCATTGATAGGTTAAAGCCTGCGTTTATTTTGAGTGAATACGACAGCCAACAAACAGATACCAATAACCATAACAACTCCGATATGAATGATAATATTAAGCCTGCCACAGCACCTATGATAACCAGCAATAAGAACTCTGAATGTAAAATAACAACTAGAAGTGGACGAATAGTTAAACCACGAGTAAGATTTAACTTGTAATTATCTATATATGTATGTTTATTTGTGGCGTTACCATAGGGGATACTGAGGGCCCCAAGGGGTGTTAATTTTATATAGCAGAGTAGGCCACTATGGTAACTACCCTTAATATATTGAATCTTCGTTGCCATTAGCAACCTTAAAGACGGTGCTACCAGAATAGCTACCGCAATTAGTATTAGGATGAGTTAAATAAATTAAATAATGTAATGTAAGAGTAATCATTTATTAATGAACAAGACACGATGTAACATACGTTTTAACGTAATATAAATATACATAGGTGAAACCTGTACATTTACTTGTATTGAAAAATTACAGATGTAACAAATGTTTGAACTCAATATTAATTGCTTGTTTATATGTAACATGAACTGACTGCATTCACTGCGTCATTCAATGTAGCACGGCGACGATTTTTAGCAACGCAGCGCATTCCTGTGTGCCTTCTGCACTATTATAAGTAATGTAAGATTGTGAATTATGTTATAACATTTTAGATCATAGGAAATGATTTTATTTTTATTTTTTATTTTTTTGTAAGAGGGGGATGACTGTTGGGACACGTGCATAGCATGACGCAATAATATGCGAGGTTGCATTATACAGGCCACGACGACGAGGCGACGCTGCACGCTCGCCAGTCATTTCCCTACCGTGTAAGAAACACCTTGTATACCGAGTTCTATATTCCGCGCTAATAAATCCGGTTCACATAAGTCGTATGAATTATATTTATTAACCCCCGACGCAAAAAGAGGAGTGTTATAAGTTTGACGTGTCTGTCTGTCTGTCTGTCTGTCTGTCTGTGGCATCATAGCTCCCGAACGGATGATGCGATTTCAATAAAAAAAAATATGTATTAAAGGTGACTTATCTGCGAGTGTTCTTAGACATGTTTGATGAAAATCGGTTGAGCCGTTTAAAAGTTGTGGGGGGGAAAGTGGGGAAGAGTAACCGAATGTCAGCAAATATACTCGAGTGGGGTCTCAAATGAAAGCGCACTGAAAGAGAATATTGATGAATTAATCGAGGGTGTTCTTAGCTTCGTTTGATTGTACATTATATTAAGTATATACCTATAAAAAGTACAAAATAAAAAATTAAATTTAAAATTTAAAAAACCCCCGACACAAAAACCTAATTTCCCTTTAAAAAGTAAAAAATAATAAAAATAACTCAATCTTAAAGTACCTAAGAATGTATTAATAATTCAAAAAAAAAAAACGTCGCGTTGGGGGACCGCTCCGCGAGTGCAGACGTCGTTGACTGCATAGTTAGGTAATAACATTATTGGTAATTAAATTGTTAGATTTGAGGCGGTCCCCCAACGCGGCGTATTTTTTTTTTTGAATTATTAATACATTCTTAGGTACTTTAAGATTGAGTTATTTTTATTATTTTTTACTTTTTAAAGGGAAATTAGGTTTTTGTGTCGGGGGTTTTTTAAATTTTAAATTTATAACCTCCTAACACAATCAGTGGACACAAGTAGGGAAAGACTCAACAATCAATATATCGCGATAAAAAATATCGACGATATATATCGATAATTGTATGGAAAAATATCGATATTTTGATATATCGATATTTTTTGCCCATGCCTAGCCAGCAGTGGTCTAACCACCGACAAGGATACCTGAGTGCCACGTTCCCGCGATCCAACATTACGAAGGTAAGTTCATGATTGCTCTGGATTTGGTTCTCGAATTTTATAATTGCTATGGCACGTTATTTAAATTAAAAAGTAAGCTTGTGAATGTGTTTGTTATGCGAATTAAGTGATCGTTATGATGTTTTTTATGAGACGTAATCACAACTTTCTACTGCTTTTAAATTCGGCTATATGTATGATTTTGTGACTTTTTCTGATCGCTATGGCTGTGATTGCTCTGTCCAAAAAGACCAGAGCGATGATATTTTGCATTAATTATTCGTTATAAATCTATTTTAAGTAGTAGTACCGGACCGTTACAATGACAAATGATGAACTATGCATATAACCTTTAATTTATAACCTTTCCTTTCCTCAGATAAAAAATGATCCAGACCTATACGCACAATAGCTTGTAAAGTCAAGAGAGAGTTACCAAAGGAAAAAAGTTCGGGGCACAGTACTACCAATGAGTGATTTGACTCCAAGCCAGCAAAAAGTTCGTAGGAAGAAAAAAGTTCGTAGCAAAAAGTTCGACGGTATTATTTAAAGAAAAAAGTGGATAAGTTACCAGCAACTGATGAGCTCCCAATAAATGAAGAACCTATCTATGTATTTGAGAATCTGATCTGATCATTTGAATCTCATTTTACTTTGTGTTTTTCTTTTTAATTGTTTACTTTCCACTAAAGATGTAGTTAAGGAAAATGTGATTATTACAAATCTCATAGATAATCGTGAAAAGACTGTTATTTTAGCTTTTGGTCTAAAATAACAGTCTTTTCACGATTATCTATGAGATTTGTAATAATCACATTTTGATTTTTATAATTATGTTAATTTGTTATTTTAACAATTATTTTATATAAAATATTCCGTATTTTTGATATGTATGACCGATAATATGCCTTGACCTTTTTCTAAAAAAAACTTTTTAACAAAAAATTAAACCGCCAAAAAAATTTAAAAGTAAAACATAATAAACATTAAAATTTTGAGTCGGCGCTGAAAAATCAATGAACAAAGATCACTCAAAGCGCCGACTCATAATTTTAATGTTTATTATTTTTTGCTTTTCAGTTTTTGCAGCGGTTTAATTTTTTGTTAAAAAGTTTTTATTTTATATATTTTTTGTGGCTTTAATGTACTTATAATACTTGGCAAGGTATATCCTATCCAATAAAAAAGAATAATCAAAATCGGACTACTCCGTATAAAGTTATGCGTGATGGTTATTAGAGGATACAATCCCGAGCATGTTTTTCAATCCCGGGATTACGGGATTTTTGAAGCGTAATGCCGGGATCCCGGGCCTATCCCGGGATTAGACTATGTGGTTTCTAATTAGGCTAAAATGAAAAAACAACGTAAATAATTAAAAAAAAATCTTTATAATGTCTTTGCACAACAAAAATCATAATATAATAAGAAAAGATGAAGACAAAACAAAAAAAAAACTATAATTTTGCAAGAAATCTTAAAAATTTAAATTTCGAAAATATAATCGCAGAAAAATATCAAATCATTCAATCTTTAACTTCCTAGCCTGCTTCTTAGTTTAGTGCCAATATAAGCAGCAGCTGAAAACACTCGCTCAGGTTCTACGCTGCACAGTGGCGCTTCGCAGATTCTAAGTATACTGACTTGTAGGGTTTTCCAAGGCGAGCATTTCCCCATAAAAACATCCGATAAAATCTCAATCTTGTCTTCCGTAGGGTCATTTTTGTGCGAAAAATCTAGTTTTTTCCATGCAAACCCATTTTTGGACTCGAATTCCACGAAAATGAAGACCCGAAGCAAAACGATAGGGAATTTTATGACGAACATTTAAAAAAAATCACCTCAAACGGCCAAACCGCAAGGGGCCCAGGTCAATTTGGGTGGCACAGTGGCGCTTTGCGACACTGTGCGCTGGTTGGAGGAATAGACAATACGTGTAGATACTTATATGCTGTTTCTAAGTGATATTCACGAACTCCTCCATTTTTAACAGGCTCATTTTACGTCTAATACTACAATATTTGCCAACACCAATTCATTTTGTACTTGTACTTCAGGATCTGGGGATTTCATACTCTTGTTAATTTCCAGCTGTAAGTTTTCCTTTAAGTCCCTTCTAAGTTCTACGACAAACATATGTATATAAGGACTGTGCCTGTTTAGTGTGTACTGTGTATAGTAGGTACGTATCGTACGACGGCGTATTTAAGGGTTGTTTTTTGTTGTTATGTAATAAATGCTATTCATATAATCTAAGCAAGGTTATTGTCAAGGCATAACGGACTACGGGATACAAATTATACTTGTTTGTGGCAATCCCGAAAATCCCAGGATTAGCCAAGTACAGTCCCGGGTTTTTTGGACCCAGAAAACGGTCGGGATCCCGGGATCCCGAATCTCGGGATTGTATTCTCTAGTGGTTATACATTACAATCAGTGAGTGAACAATCAATCATCCCGTTTTCCGACCCTTTTTTTTTTTCAGGATGGGAAATCGTCAAATGGCTTCTCCCGCTCTGGGCGGAGCGGGAGGGCGTGTCAGACTTTTACTGACTAAAACCCACCCGTGTTCCATCAGTTGCCCATGTGCCAGGGTCACGGTATCTCTTTCGAACAATCACGCGACCCCGGCAGGCATCGGTCCTAGTAGACCCCTACACTGCTGCTGACATCTCTTTGAGGCGCGCGTGGAACACTACGCGCCGTCGACCCGAGCTTGGTCCTTACCGGGCGGCGAGCTACCCATTGCTCGCCACCCGCAAGCTCGCGCCTAGGGTGGCCGGGAGTCTGCTATCGACTCCCGACGCCCGGGGCGTCTCCTCCTGTGGCGGCTAGGGACGTGAGAGCGCAGAGACTGCCACTCCCTCACGCGCCCCGCCTCCTCCTTCGCGAGCATTACTGCTTCGCAGAAGGAGGTGACGGCCTCCCATTCCCTCTCGCTCCGTACCATGGCTCGCACCAGGGCCAGACGCGAGAGGTCGCCGCCGCCGATCGCCTCCACGAGGACACGGCGGTGCTCCGCCCAGGCAGGGCACACCTCCACCGTATGCTCCACCGTGTCCTCCAGACGATCCTCGCAATGGAAACACCCGGACGTATCCTCCCGCTTTATCCTGAACAGGAACCCACCGAAGCACCCATGCCCGGTGAGAACCTGCGTCAGGCGGAAGGTGAGGACGCCGTGACGCTTCTCTATCCACTCCTCGAAGAGGGGACTTACCGCCGCAATTGTGGCGTGCCCAGCACTAGGTTGCGACAATCGTACCCGCCATGTCGCCATGAGATCACACCGGAGCTCTGTCCGCCGAGCCGCGATTTGTCGCGGCAGCGGAGTTTCGCCCCGGCGTTTCGCCTCCTCGCGCCACTCCCACATGTGGGCGAGGACCTTTGCCTCCAGATCCCATGGCGGCACTCCAGCAAGGAGGCTCGCCGCCTCGCAGGAGACCGTTTTCCGACCCTTAGGGTTCGATTTTGTTTTCCAAATTTATATAGGTGGGTACCTTGGGAGTATACCCTTTCCAATAAAAAAAGAATCATCACAATCAGACTACTATGTTAAAAGTTATGCGTGGGCATACATAAAAAAAAATATACGCGTCGAATTGATACCCTCCTCGGTTTTTTTCGTCGGTTGATAATACATTTCTTTTACATACGTATTATAATCTTGTGACACTTACACTGAATATGACTGAAAACGGCTAAATAAATAACATTTTATCAATATTAATTATTTTGTTTCACTGGTTTCACCATTTATGATCGCTCTGGCACCAGTTATGATTGCTCTGGTCGCGAAATTTTTTGAACTTAATTATTCCCATAACTGTTTGTGTAAATTGAAGGCCAATAGTAAAAATGTACTATTTTAATATCATTCTTTTAAATGAGATACATAATTACCATTAAATATCAATATTTGAAAAGCACCAGAGCGATCACACGAATACGCCCGTTTTGGAGATTAATCCTTATATGGCTGTTATGATAAATTAAAAATTAATTATAAACTAGTAACGAGAAGCACAACATGTGTAAGCATGTGTTATTTACTACTCGTGTATCTACAGATTATTTAAAAAAAACTCAATCTTAGATTGAATACTGTGTTGTTACTTGTTGTGAGACTGATTGATTAATTTTTGTTACTAAATATCATATTTTGATAACTGATTGAGTTCGTTTCATTATTCTAGATCCTATACGCAATTTAAATTTAAAATTGCTAAGTCCTCAACCAAACTGAATTCCATCTCGAAAAGCTACTATACATATTTTTTTTAGTAATTTTCTTAAAAAAAACCGGCCAAGTGCGAGTCGGACTCGCGCACCGAGGGTTCCGTACAAACCTGTAGGTATTTTCGGTTTAAAAATATATATATTTTTTAATTTTTATATTTCAGTTGATTGAATGTAAGGTAAATTGCGGTTTACGATTTATGACGTTTTAAAAAAAAAATACTCACTCGATCTTGTTCAAACCAATTTTCGTTGGTAGTTTACATGATAATGTACATCATATATTTTTTTTAGTTTTGTCATTCTCTTATTTTAGAAGTTACGGGGGGGGACACACACACACATTTTACCACTTTGGAAGTGTCTCTCGCGCAAACTATTCAGTTTAGAAAAAAATGATAATAGAAACCTCATTACCATTTTTGAAGACCTACTCATAGACACGTATGGGTTTGATGAAAAAAAACATTTTTGAGTTTCAGTTCCATGCATGGGGAACCCCAAAATTTATTGTTTTTTTTCTATTTTAGTGTGAAAATCTTAATGCGGTTCACAGAATACACCTACTTACCAAGTTTCAACAGCATAGCTCTTATAGTTTCGGAATAAAATGGCTGTGACATACGGACGGACAGACAGACAGACAGACAGACATGACGAATCTATAAGGGTTCCGTTTTTTGCCATTTGGCAACGGAACCCTAAAAATGTAGGAGAAGCTGGGTGAATATTTAATTTCGTGCAGGTGTTTTGGAGAGTAGTCAAATAAAAGTGGGTAATTATGTTCTTTATATGTTTTTTTAGGAGTGTTTAATGACGTTATTTGAAATATAGCAAAGGGACAGTAATCAGACTTTTAGTTTTGAAGATATTGACGTTTGTGTTTTTTGAAAGAACGGTAATGAGATTTAACACAAACGGTAATTATATGTCTATTTATGGTAATGAGGGAAAAAATGGTAATTAGCAACAAAACAACAGATTGATAAATCAGCCTTTAATTCCAATAAAAACAAAACCTATGTAAATTAACTTCAATATAGGTGCATAATAATAAAACTATTAAAAAATAAAGAAACAAAACATAATCATTTAAAACTCTAAAATAATCTTTGAAATTGTAGCTTGAAATGCACTTACTATAATAATTATAGCAATCCGTAATTTAATATAAATAATCAATTTACCTTGACATAATAGCGTAGTGGCGATAATCATTCTGAAACTTAAAAAAAAATTGTAATTTTTGGCTGCCCCATAGCTTATTTACTTCGCACGAATTTAATAATTAACCAAAGTAACATAATCAATATAACAAATACTAATAATAAGCAGGTAGTAGATTCGTACCTATAAGAAAATTATGTTTTTAAATATGTTCTCTTTGGAAAAATGTCCATGTCACTATCCGAACTGCTGTCGCTCAAGCGGCGCAGTCTTAAGTCTTCAGTTTGTCTTTGGAGTACAATGCTGTTTTTAATACTATTATCTTCGCTAATATCTTTATCATCCTGCAAGATTCTGTATTCTCTAGCTTGTAGCTCTCGTGACACTGTATGTGGCTGATTGATCGGCAGCGCTTCAAGTGTGTAGCTAGCTTCGGAAATATTTTCAATTATAGGCTGTTCCTTGTATGAGCTTCCATTAGATCTTGCTGAAGATGTCAGGGGCCCACAATCATCTTCAAGATTATTTGGTTCAAGTTCTTGTAACACATTTCTGTTGGATTGAACAAAATCTTCAAATTGGTCAGAAAAATTGGCAGTAGTACTAGAAATATTGTATTTTATTACCATTTCATATATGTCAACATTAGGATATAAATTAAGTTTATTATCTGGCATAATATCAGATAGTCTAGTTACTTCAGAGTTACTTTTACGAGCTGGATTCAACAAAATATTAGAGTGGATAATCACTGCTGGTCTTTCAATATGGGGGCTGTCATTTTCTTTGTTGTCAGTATCATGTATTGCGTATTGTAACTTTCCTACCAATTTTGTATGTGAGCAATTACCATCAATACAAACAAAACAACTTGCTTCCCTGAATATTAATTCTTCTCTTCCTTTTTGCCATACAACTTGATGTACGTTTAATGTACCCTCCAATGGCAGTAGCTCGGTTTTAGGAATTAGAAAATCTTTTTCATATATTTGGTTTTCATCAACCACTTTCACAATAATATTCTGCGTATTACTTGTAATAACCTCGACAAAAGAATCTAAAGTTGCTATATCTTTGCCTTAAGCAACCGCAGCGTCAGCTGTTCGTTTCAGAGTACCTCCAACACCGTCAGCCGCACCCTTGCCGTGGCCAGATTCGGAATAATTCCATGTGATCTGCTTAACGTTAGTAATGTACCAGTGTAACTTTGTAATTATGAAAAACATGGTCTTGTTTCTATATTGGCTACTGGGTGAATCAGACAAAAAATGTAATATGGTGATGTTTTTACTCAAGGTTTGAACATGTTCCAGTAGTGGAACTATATGCGCCCATACTGCTGCGGCGTCATGGCGCAAATTTTTACTAACTGTACAGAGAGACTTAGCAGTACATTTTCCTGCCTCAACATGGTAAATGACTGCTGTATGAAGAGCCAGTTCATCTCTGCTTCCACCAAAATGGATTGCTTTTACTTCAGAGGCGTACTTTAATGCGTAATTCTCATTAAAATCGATGTGGATAATTGCCTCATGTTCTTTTAAATTATTTTTAAGATCGTTTATAGCAGAAAATTGCCACCTTCGTGTTCCTTCATGTTTTAAAAATCCAGAAATGTTTTTTTCCAACTCTGCAATAACCTCTTTTGGAGGCATAGTCACTTCAATTTTTTCTATGACCCTCTTTTCCTTTTCCGAACCTTTAGTCATATATGTGGTTTTCTTACTCTCCCACTTTTTAAACTTTATGGGTTCTTTGTTATTAAACTCTAAATAATTTAGAATTCTGATTTGGTACTCTCCAAATCGTTTTAATAAGCATTTCGTTTTTGGGCAACAAAGACGTTTGATTACGTCATAAGGTGTTTTCTCTGATAAAATTCTTTGTTGTTCAATGCTTGAATCAAAAATTCTATATTTGCATGAATTTTACAAACGCATGTCTCTTTCATTGACGTCAGGAATAAGAACCCAGAATGGTCTTTGTTTACAAAAAAATGAGTAACTGACCTTACAATGTTGTTCTTCAAAGATTTTGCGAAGATTTTTCAGTGAATCCAATAAATACCTTTTTTGTTTTTGCGACTTGTCTCGTGTGATTACTTCTTTTCTGCCAGCCGTAATCCTTGAAACATCATCGCGTTCATAAAACTTCTGTATATTTTGTTTAATGGTCAAAATTTTGTGATCTTTTAATATTGATTTATCCCCGGTTACTACATCGCTGAACTCTTTTTTGCCTTTTTTCGACTGTTCTAACGTCTTTTTCATTACTTCACAAAATAATATTTTCCTTTTAGCTTCTGGCAGTTTTGACTTGTCTTTCAATAGTTCATTTATTTTGGCATTAGGACTTTGCAGTCGTTTTTTAACCTCATAATATGTTTTCTATAACATTCAACTTTTCTCTCCAAAGTATATATCTTACTTTTAAACGCTTTAGTCTTTTTTAACATAATGTATCTTAATATTTTTACCTTCTTTTTCAATTCTGCCTCAGTTGATACTTCTTGAGCTGCTTGAGATGTAGACGGTTGTGGATCTTCCATTACGCGTTGATTTTGTGAACGAAGGTATCTCTCTTTGTCATTTACTTCAGCACTATCCACTCCAAGTGAATCTTCATCATCACTGCAACTTGGCGTATTTGCATTCATCAATTCGACACCACGATTACGTACTTAAAAGTTTTTTTTGTAATATTTATTGAAGTTTTCCCTCCCTTTTTTCTTTGCTGTCTCCTGGCTCTTAGAGTCATATCACCTATTGACAGAATTTTTTTTTCTTGCTTTCTTTTTAGGTATATTTGGTGTTCTTTTTCTTTTTGTAAAGCATAAAGGGCAGGGTCCGATTTAATCTTTGCATGTCTTTTTCTCCGTGCTATTTTTGCCCTTTCTAGTATTTCTTCTCTTGTGCTTCTCCTTCGAGGCATCATGCTCTAAAAAAGATATTAATGTTTGTATAACAGTCTCAATATGAAGATAAGTCCGTTTTAGTCCGTTATTAAATAAATTAGCTATATATTATTTATTCATCCGCTTGTACATTTTTTCATACCTGTCTTACTTTGTAAAATATAAAAGTGTACTGATAACCAAAGAAAACGGATAAGTTTTGGAAATTTTTGAATATAATTAATGAATTGGTATAATTTATCATGTAATAAGTATTTGTTGTATCACATAAAAGACAAGTGAGGAAATATAGAGTGAATACAGAAATGAATCACAGAATATAATCATTACCACTCGTTTTTTCTCATTACCATTCGAGTCAAAAAGAACGGCAATCAATGGTAATTAGAAGAATGGTAATTAGATTCATACATATTTCGATGAAATAACTTTATTTGGAACATTTACAGCATTGATTTGTTTATGGGTAGCAATAAAACGAGTGACTGTAAATTACAATTTTAAGTGTCAAAATTAATTAATTTGGGTTATATAATTACTAAGTGAGCGACTGACTGTAAGTGACGAGAAATCAACAGAACAGTATCTTACAAACATTAATTTGAGTTACTAAAAATACAAAATGAGCAGCTTCATAATATTTGAGCGACTTAATATTTGTTATAGTGTCAACGTTACGTCCTGCATTTTTTTCAATATTTGGCAAATGTATTTTTTATACTGAGCGGCATTTTATCTTAAATCAAGTGTTTCGAATACAAACAGGCTCGTCTACAGAATCAAGGCGTTTCCATAGGAGGTCACAGTCTTACCTAACCTAACCTCCCCAAATCATGTCGTTTCTGGCACTCGCCGGCCGCTCCCGCGGCACCGCTCGCTTCGCTCACTCGGCTCGTGCGTAGGAGGTCACAGTTTTAACCTAACCTAACCTAACCTCCTCAAACCATGTCGTTTCTGGTACTCGCCAGCTGCTCGTCGCATTTAACAATCTGTAGTTTTCATTAAAAAACCTATCAAAATAAAAAACATAAGCCCTCAAATAGAATATCAGTAACCAATAATAATTAATAAAGCAGCTTACAAATCTTTGCTCAAAGTGACCTTTTTAGTAGTTCGTTATGTATAACCTCACTTAGAAAAATCGATTCTATCTTAATATTGAAGTTGCCCTCTCTGTATTTCCAGTCGCTCACTTAGTAATGTAGTCGCTCGGATAAAATTTTAATATATGAAATGGATTAATCACAATCCACTTTTTGTAAGCTCGTCCTGGATTTTATTATTAATCAATATTCGTCGTTTTTCGCTTACTCAAATTCATACCGCTCAAGTTATTAATACAGTATGTCATCATCAGTCGCAAAGCTTTTTTTTAATCGCTCGTTTTATAATTCCCCTTTGTTTATCAACGGAAAAAGAGATTTATACTGAATACATCTGATAAATATTTATTTGATAAAAATTAATATAACTTTCATAACACGAACGGGATGCAGAAATATTCCGAACCACGTCACTTTTCGGACAGGAGAACTTTAATTTACGTAGCTAAAATCACTCTTTCACGCGTGTGTTTGGCCCGGTGGCTGAGTGTTGACTGTCGTCGAACATTTTGTGCGAAGCGCGGTGCACAGTGACGCGTAAATATTAAAATATCGGATCGAACATACCGTCGAATGGTAATTATGGGAAAGTGTTGGGACATTTTTTAAAGTTGTATTAAACCACTTTATTATGTTCTTCCTTAAACAATAAATCGTATCTTTATAGATTAACTATCCTGTTATCCGAAAAAATGATAAAAATGTCGTTCTTCAAACACAGTTTTTAAGAAGATGCGCCAATTAACTAAAATCTGGTAAATGGGACACAGCTGGTAATTAGATTTTAGATTCTTTGTTTTAAATCTAGTGCACTTCTTATTTAAAAAACATGTTCTAAGGATGTAGAACACCAAGTTAACTATACAAAAACAACGTTACGTTTAAATTCTTTCAGCATTTCATACATTCTTAATCGTCCGCCGTGTAATTTGCACGAAATGAAATATACACCCAGCTATTAGTTATGCTTTCAAAAAATCAAGGAACAGATTATTATTAGAACCAACGGGACTTTCAGAATTTCCCTTGCTAAAACGATATTATATGTTAGACAGTGTTTTCTTCGTCCTGTAAACTACGGAAAAATGTACTTAGCAGGCTCCGATCAATAATAGCACTAGATACAGGATCAGGAACAAAAATAAGGCGCTCAAGTGGCCACGTTTGCACACACTTACACATTTATATTTCTTACTACGAAATATAGAAAAACGTTTCATAATAATAACAACTTCAGTTTATTATAATCCTTAACACTCAAACATAAAGCATAATTACGATTGCAAAATATTCATATTTAAGTCCTTTTGTCATCGGAGAAAGGTAAAGAGCAATAAATTTAAAATGTCCCTTAAAAATCAAAAGTCATTTTGATATAAGTACAAAATTATTTATTCTTAACTGAAACTTAAAGTCCAAGCAATAAGGTTAAAAACAATGTGTTGACAATTTCGTGCTTACTCTATTTTGGAACAAGACGTAGTTCTTGGTATTACATTTCAATGTTCAGAACACAGTACGTATGGAAAGACGTAGAGTTGCAGAATATAATTTTTTAGGTGAAGGTACGTTTTGATGACGGCAAACATTTTTAATCGATTTAAAAAGTAGTAGGACTAAAATAGTAAAATAGTTATTTTATTTAATTAAGTGCGGGTTTAATCAATGTGATCCACCCGTATAAAAACTGGGTGCGTCTACTTTTATGTACCAGTATTTAGAAGTTAAATTTGTATTGAAGCAAATTATTTTTTCATTTAAATTAAAGTTCAAATATGAATTTTTATAAGGCTTGTATATTTCTTCTCCTCTTTCTTTCGCTACAATAGATACCCATTCTGTACAGCGAAAAGGCTCGCTAGGAAATCTACAAACAAAAATAAAATATAAAATTACAATACTACTTCATGCATTCTCTGTTCCAGAACAGACAATGTTTGTAACAATAGTTGGTGCGTTGTCGCAAACATTGGTCAAACAATCATAATATGTATTTGCTAAATGATTTATATTTACTATTTGATTGTTTTTATTTTATGAAAAACACTTAAAGATTTAAACTTATGGAAAAAAAGATATTCCTTCCAAAAACTTGGTGCTACAGTGGTTATTTACACAATTTTTGAACGCGTGCTCCGGCATTTAGGACGTCTTATCGTTGGCTATCATTGGACCAAACTAATTTCAAATAAGAGCACAAAAATATTTGTGCTCTTATTTTTCGGGCCGTTTTTGAAGCGCTCATCGGGCATCTAGTACATTTTTGATCGAAGTTAGCAGGTTAACAAATTAGGCCGACAATATATGAAAAATAGAATGAACCTAGAGAATACTTTGAATCAAGAAGTGCAAAGTCAGCATTGGACTAGGAAAAGAACTATGCTCAAACCTTTAATAGCATCTGAACTAATTGATTTTCCACGTTTAACTGAAGGTCAACTCAAGATTTAACTTACAGGCTCGGACTATCAATTTGCACAGGCTGTATCTTTTGGCCGAAATAATAGACGAACGAAATAATCTTTCAGTACAATATGTAAAATCAGCACCTAATATTATTAAAACAGAAGTAAAATCAAGACATATAAAAAGCAAAGTCTATCGTATTTACATTCATTATATTTCCGACAGTAATGATTTAGACAGCGTTATTGCTGTGATTGCCCCAATGGCAACCGTACAGTGGGATGCTGTTCACATACAGCAGCTATTATTTATTATTATCTGTATATTTATTATACCTATGTCATATGGACGATATTCGTCTAAAACTGTGCGTCCTGCTGAGATTCTAACTAAATTATTTGCGACTCAAAATGTTCCAGTAGTAATTAATCACAACGGTGACGATGTTTAATATTTTTTATTTCTGGTATTTTGATTAACACTAAAAGTAATAAAAGTGGCGATAATTATAAATATTGAGCACTGTTTGTTTTTTCTTTTCTTTTTTAACCTTTCATTCTACCTCTTGAACATAATTATAGCTTAATTAGCTTGGCAAAAAAGAGTCTGTCGTGGTGAAAAATGGAACGAATTTTTTTGTGGCAACACTGCTTTGTTTATCAACAGCAAGTAGCTAATCTGTCATTGTGTTATGTTACCAGTTGTATTTCACTTATTTCTAAATAACTATCAATTATTAATGCTTTTGTACATATAAAAATGAATAAAACAATAGGTAGTAGTGGTGTGAGCCGTGATTTATCAAGTTTTCGTAAGATATTTGGCGGAATCTGAAGTGGAACAAATTTTGTCTCCGATTGACAATGTTTTCGAAAGAACTGCCGACATGACAGGTGTTTATCCAAGAAATGTATCTTTTAGTCAATACCAGTCACTGTTTTTCCTTTCTTATACTAAATTTTATTGATATTATAAGTTTCAAGCCATTTTATTGTTTTATTTACTAATAGATTGTTGAGGTTATGTTTTCTAGTTTGACAAATCGCGTGTACGTTGACTCTTAATGGTTGATACTCGAAATTGAAAAATGTACATACATGGAATTAATATGATTGTCTTTATATTTTTTTCAAGGTAAATCTCACAGTACAATTAGAGAAGTTGTTTAAATGAAGGTGAAAAAAATTAAGGATTTTTTCTACACCTCGAGAAACACCAAAACAGTTGGCGGAAGAAAGAATTAGACGATTTTGATCTGTGTGCAATTAGACAAAATGTTCAACGCTGTAAAGAAACAGGCAAGTGTTTTTTGTTAATCCTATTATAGCATACCATATACCACAGTAAAAAAAGCATAATTTACATTTATAATTTTTCAGGTGCCTATTTTACGTAATATATTACCTATAGTTTGAGGAGACTTGGGTTATAATGGGAGCTGTAAACGTCTAAGAAATATTTTTACACTATTTAGATTTCATAAATAAGAAACGTAATACTGACACATCAGTGTTAATGGAAAAATCTATTAAAGCAGTAAAAAGGAATACACGAATGATGTTATGTCACGTTTTTCTTCTTAAATAAAACCTAAAATTTAGTGTGTTCTTTTATTTTTATTGTCATGTGGATAGTGATAGTGTTTTGTACAGACGCCAGCACATAAAGCTACTACAATTTGTCAAATTTCTTTAATAGATTTCGACTTTATCGCTAAAGTGTTAGGTTCAAGATTGATTGGGAAAATTTGACAGTTTCGCGTAGCTTGATGTGCTAGCGTCTGTACCTGACGGCTTCGTTAGTCAACAGTTCAAGTTTATTCAATATTGCCCGTACCTTTTGAATGCGACATGTTATAGGTACTCTCTGACTTCCGATTAGTTTCCGACAGTAAGCAGCTGTAAGTCGCCTTCTTGTCGACTACAAACTGTCAGCATTGACAGGATTCGTTCATTATCATTCATGTCAAATTCGATACAGGCATACCAACCATCGAATGGTTGTGAATACCTTAGATGGTGGCCGCAAATGCGATTGCTGAACATTGTCATGTCTTCTGTATCGGGTTCAATCGGCAATTCCTGAGTGTAATTTAATTAATTTTTAAACTGAATAAGTTTTATTTATTTATTTAAACTTCTCGCACACAAAAAAGGTACAAAGGCGGACTTAATGCCTTTCATTATGTTATTATGATGGCACTCTTAGATTAAAGGTTATTCTAGCGAAATAATGCGCAATCTACTAAATACAATGAAAGTAAAAGACTGTGTGCCTATCAAGTCTTGAAATCTTGACTGATGAGAATTTCCGGGATCTCGTGTTTGTGGATTAAAACAACAAGTATCTTATCACTTTTAGTCCTAGTATACAGGGTGGCCATACCTGCTAAGCAGGCGCCCTCTTTTTTGCCAAGCTGTAGAAATAAGTGAAATACAACTGGGAACATAACACAATGACAGATTAGCTACCTACCTGTTGATGATAAACAAAGCAGTGTTGCCGCAAAAAAAATATTTTAGTTCCAATTGTCACCACGACAGACTCTTTTTTGCCAAGCTGTACATAAAAAAATATAAACTTAAAAGGCAAGTAGTCAAAGAGTAAATACCTAAAAAAGTTTAGTAAAATTTATCTGTAGCGTAATCTGACAATCAAACTGACAACTTCAATTCGTAGTAGGGATGGGCTAGTGAAAAAAATATATCGATATTTATCGTATCGATATTTTTAAACAGTATCGATAATTATCGTGTGAAAACTATCGATATTTCGATATATCGTCAGTTTTCGCATGATTATTCATACATATTCCTAAAGCATTCAAACTTCGTAAAAAAGAATAGACAAAAATAGAAGAAAATTGTATTTTTTATTAATGCTCGAGCCTAAATAATTATATTCAATTTAATCAAAGCAGTAGTCATCAGATATGGACATTAGGAACACCCTCTGTTTGATGTGCTCGCCTATTAATTTTTTCTATTGTTGGGTACTGTCAGAATCACGGATGAAGCAACCCTTTCGGAAGACACTGAAGAAGCCTAGAACATTAAGTATTTTAAGGCGACTTCTGAAAGAACCGGCGTGAAATGCTGGCAATTTATCCAAAATTTTGATGGGTCTGCTTTTCTCTCAAGCAGAAGTTGATCGAGGTATTGTTTTAGCTCATTGGGCACAGAGCCAGAACTTCGAACCTCGGGCACAGTTATTGACGACAGGGATAATAACTTTTCATGCCCATACCAAATTGAAGAAGTCCCAGAGTTTTCTTGCGCTGGTGCTATTTGTATTGTTCTTAGATCAGGTGAACGTGGTTACGTGGCGGGATTTTTTAAAGTTAACGACACGCGAGGAGCATGCGAGGAGTATTTAATAACATTAAACACGAAACCAAAGTTGCGTTAAAAAAAAAAATCGTAATTTATACGAATTCGATACTCTAAAATAAATATTGAATTTCGATATATCGCGATTAAAAAATATCGACGATATATATCGATAATTGTTTGGAAAAATATCGGTATTTCGATATATCGATATTTTTTTCCCATGCCTAATTCGTAGTTCATTAGAATTTGTTTTATAGATTTGAATTTGTTTTATAGATTTGAACGATATTCTCCTTTCTATCCTCTCTCATCTTATGGTTTCGCCCGAGGCTCTGGAATGGTTCTCTTCTTATCTTCGGGGACGTCAGCAGTCGGTTCGCGTTGATGAGAGTTCATCGAGTTGGCGTGATCTGGATGCTGGTGTTCCACAAGGCGGTATTCTTTCTCCATTATTATTTTCTATCTTCATTAATTTTATCACTCATTGTCTTCGGTGTTCGTATCATCTTTATGCTGATGATCTTCAACTGTATACATCTGAGCGGGTGGAAAGTTTGTCGGACGCTATAGCAGATGTAAACCGAGATTTGGATTCAATCAAAAAGTGGTCTGATAATTTTGGGGTGTCAGTCAACCCCTCTAAGTGTCAGGCCATTGTAATTGGAAGCTCGCGCATGATGGGTAGGGTGACGCTTGGTTCTCTTCCTCCTCTCATTTTTAATGGTACCGTCATACCCATTACCCCTACTGTGAAGGATCTCGGATTGCATCTAGACACGACTCTTAGCTGGCAACGCCAGGTCTCTAGTGTTAGCCAAAGGGTCAACGGTACTTTGCGCTCCCTGTATCGTTTGAGAAGCTTTTTACCCGCTAAGACAAAAGCCATGCTTGTGCAGACTTTGATTTTCCCTATGATCGACTATGGTGACGTGTGCTATTTTGACTTGAATGCGGTTTTTCTGGATAAGCTCGACAGACTGGTCAACAACTGTATACGGTTCATCTACAACCTTAGAAAATATGACCATGAGTCTAGCTATAGGTCTGAGCTCAAATGGATGCCCATTCGCCAAAGAAGAAGTTTACGCGCTTTGACGACGCTTTTCTCCCTTCTCAAATCTCCCACTCCTCCTTCTTATCTCGTGTCTCACTTTCAATATCTATGTTCTTCTCACGTCAAAAATCTGCGTTCTTCTAACAATCTTCTCCTACTCTGTCCTTCTCATACCTCTGACTTTGTTCATTCGTCCTTTAATATTCAGTCCATTCTTCTTTGGAATGCGCTCCCTCTCGATATCAGGACGGCCACCACTCGGTTTGCGTTTAAGCGGAAATTGCGGAGTTATTTTCAAAACAAATAGCGTAGAGTCATCTCAACATCTCTCTCAGTTTAATCTGTGTATATGTATATAAATATATATGTATGTAAGTATATATTATAGTAAATATATATGTGTGTATTATAAGTTTATAGTCTATTTATATTTCCAATCTTATTTATAATTTGATATAGGATGTATTTTAATAGTATTTTTCAATAATCGGTTCCTCTCAATCAAAGCACCTGCCATGTAATCTCTTCACCACCCTTGGTTGACTGGTAGAGAATGCCTAAGGCATTAAGTCCGCCTTTGTACCTTTTTTGTGTGCGAGAAGTTTAAATAAATAAATAAATAAATAACTAGGGTTGTAACAGAGCTTCGCCTCCGCCTCCGTTACTGCGGAAGTTCCGCAAGAAATCGTATCTTCGCTTCCGCCTCCGCCTCCGTAAAACTTTTGCGGAGTTGTAACGGAGGTTTATTTACGAATCATAGAACAATAAAGCGCGTGTAGCGACGCTCGACGACGATTCAGCCGTCAGGCCGCGTATCGCGCACGAAATGGTCAAGTCAAGAACTCAAGAAAGAAGCAACGAGTGCGCGGCGGGAACGCGGTTGGGGTGGGGGCGGACGTATGTCATAATTGTCAAATTATGATACACGACTGTATCTGTGATACACGACAAGAATCAACCTATCGAAATGCTTGGACGAGTTGGACGTAACGTACGAAGTTTTACCGATGTAATTCTAATTGAACCTTGATTGGTTTAAGTACGTGATTTAGTGCAAAATCATTGTTATGTTTATTTACGTCACACGATGAAGCCGTTAACAAATGAGATTTGGCAGTTTTTTGTAGAAATAGATAATAATTTTGCAAAATGTTTTGCTTTTTTGTTAACAACATAATATTTTCTAAGAATATGAACCCAATTGTGATTAAAAAAAAAAAATTTTCATGTTTTTGAGGTGTTTTAACAAATGTCATGTTTTTATACCATATTTTTTCACATTTTTGCATAAAAACATATATTTTTAGTAAAAATATAATCCCACAATTAGGTTCATATGGATTGGAATTGAATAAAAAATACATATAACTTCAGAACGATTGGTCATTTACTTTTTGAGCTAGAATGCCCACCAGTTGAAAAAAAATCGTTTGAAGAAAAACGTATTTGAAATAAAATATTGCGGAATCCGTACATTGCCTGTTAATTTCATAACGATTCCTAAGGTGTAATTTCTAAATAGCTTCCATACATAACTTTGGAGATATCGTCGTTTTAGTCACTGTCTAGTCTAAACTGGTTTCCCCCCTTTTTTTCTTTTTTTTTTCAGGACGGGAAATCATCAAATGACTTCTCGACCCCGGCAGGCATCGGTCCTAGTAGACCCCTACACTGCTGCTGACATCTCTTTGAGGCGCGCGTGGAACACTGCGCGCCGTCGACCCGAGCTTGGTCCTTACCGGGCGGCGAGCTACCCATTGCTTGCCACCCGCAAGCTCGCGCCTACGGTGGCCGGGAGACGTTTAATTCTACATTTAAAGAAATTAAATAAAGTCGCAGTTAACCATTTTAAGATGGAAGATGTTAGGACAGCTGTCAAATTAATGACACCTAGCTGCAGCGGCGAGGCGTAAATTTTTCTAAAAGAGAAGCCGAAGCGAGGTCGGCCTTAACTTACTGACTCATCAATAAAGAATACTTACTATCATTCTAAAATTAATATAGGAATGTAATGAATTAAATACAATTAAATTGAACAGATGAAAACGAATAAAATATGCAATATTCCTCTATCTCGTTCTCGCTGACGCATTTTTCTATACCTGTCTCTGTCATAACCCGTTGTACAGCGGCTTGCTCTCGTACATATCAAGCGGTGCCACGTGACCTAAAGGGACATCATTAAGGGATCGCTGTTGTATGAATTTTTAGTTCCCGATTATGACGTTTTGGCGCCGGGTTAATTTAGAACATTTCTCTTTTGTTGTAATACAAAGGTATAAATAACCTTTTTTGTTGCTTGAATGTTATGGTGAATTAAATACCCGTAGTGTAACTATATTTATTGACAATAGTAGCCACTATTGTATTTTTAATAGTGATAGAGTTACCAATGCGAATCCCCGAAGGCAAGCCGGTAGGAATCGTGTTATATGGTGCCTTCGCCACTGCCTAGCTGCTTTATGGTTAACTTGGACTTAAAAGAAGCATATTTTTTGATACCTATCCACAAGATCATGTAAAGTTTTTGAGATTTTATTTTGATAATATTCTGTACGAATTTTTGGTTTTACCTTTTGGATTGAGCTCAGCTCCTCATGCTTTTACAAAACTTATGAAACCAGTTTTTACCTTTTTGCGATCTCGAGATTTTAAATCAGTATTCTACTTAGATGACAGTTGTTATTTCGGAAACAATTATGAAGAATGCTTAAATAACATTAATGAAAGCATTAAGTGCCTAGTGAACTTAGGATTTATAATAAACTATGAGAAGAGTTCACTGATACCAAGCCAATGTTGTCAGTTTTTAGGTTTTATTTTAAACTCAATAAACATGACCCTAGAACTCCCTATAAAGAAAAGACGCGACATTCTGTCACGTACCGAAAATATGCTAGTAACGACGAGAATCACTATTCGTGCTTTTGCTCGCTACCTAGGTACCCTGACAGCTGCTTGCCCGGCCGTCGCGTACGGTTGGTTGTATACAAAATTTTTAGAGCGGGCCAAATATCTAGCCTTATTGGATAATAATGATTATGACAAGATGATGACTATTTCAAATAGTTTACGTGTTGATTTGACTTGGTGGAAATCTTCAATTTTAGACACGAATAACCCCATCAGACCAATGTCGTTTGCATTAGAGATCTTTAGTGACGCATCTAGTATCGGCTGGGGTGCAGCCTCTGGGGGAGAAAGTATAGGCGGTTCGTGGACGGAAAACGAGCGTTCTTATCATATTAACTACTAGCTGACCCAGCGAACTTCGTATCGCCTCAGAATCAATAAAACCCATGTTAGGTGAGCTCCTACCAAGTTATGCCAACCTGGTACTTCGAAGACATATTAATAAGGAACTTTTTTGGATGATTTTTTACACCTTACGTCCGAAAAACCCAAATATCTTACGCACCCCTATTTTTTCTAAAATAAAATATAGCTTATGTTACTCGCAGATAATGTAGCTTTCTAATGGTGAAAGAATTTTTTAAAATCGGTCCAGTGGTTTTTGAGTTTATCCATTACTAAAAAAAATCGCACGAAAATTATTAGACTTCGCGCACGACCGCTGCGTAGGGAGCCGACCTCGCGACTGAGCCGCGCGGGTACCTTACTCATAGATCTAAACTCCCCTCCCGCACGCGCACCCCCGCCTTGGTGACGCCCACTTCGCAACGGGCCGTGCGGCAGAAATCGTAATATTTTAATTTCGCCATAACTTCAAAACCAAACGTCCAATTTTAATCATTCAAAGACCAAATATTATCTCCATAAACTGTTCTTAGTGATGAAATCATTTATTTTGATAAGGATTAATAGCATGAGTAAAATAAACGCGTTTAAATGTAGTCCAAAAAAAATTCAAGATTTTTAAATAAAAAAATGGTTGCTGTGCCTCACTCGACATAGATGGGTATAGTGTGTCGCGGACTTTTTTGTAGATATTTATAAGATCTACAATTAATTAGAACATTTTATGGTTCTACCTTTTATAGTTTAGGCAGCGTACGCAAAATAAGTAACTTTTCTGGTTGATTTTTTACACCTTGTGTCCGAAAAACCCAAATATCTTACGGAACCCTATTTTTTTCCAAAATAAAATATAGCCTATGTTACTCGTGGATAATGTAGCTTTCGAATGGTGAAAGAATTTTTAAAATCGGTCCAGTAGTTTTTGAGCCTATTCAGTACAAACAAACAAACATACAAACAAAGTTTTCCTCTTTATAATATTAGTGTAGATTTGGAACTACTTGCAGCCTATTTTGGACTTAAATCTTTCGCGAACAAGGTCACTAATTGTCACATACTCCTACGCATTGACAATACTACGGCGATCGCTTACATAAATAGAATGGGTGGAGTGCAATACCCACATCTCAATGAAATTGCCCGTAGAATATTGACGTGGTGTGAAGAACGGCAGATATTCCTTTTTGCGTCCTACATAGCTTCATCTCAGAATATTGAAGCAGACACAGAGTCAAGAAACATAGATATTGAATGGGAATTGCACTCTACAGCATTTGATACTATTGTTTCAAAATTTGGAGAACCTGAGATGGACATTTTTGCATCGAGAACGAATGCTAAATATAAAAAATATATATCATGGAAGCGCGATCCCTATGCTTACAACGTGGACGCTTTTACTATTAAATGGGATATGTTCTTTTATGCGTTTCCACCATTTTCACTCATTTTAAAGGTTCTGCAAAAAATTGCTATTGATGAAGCAACCGGGATACTTGTAGTTCCTCATTGGCCGTCAAGCATGGTTCCTAGTATTCAGATCTCTTGCTGTAAGTGAAATATTGATATTTACTCCGGATAAATTTCTATTATCATCTCATTTCAGGGAAACTCATCCTCTGCATCGCCACTTTTCCCTGGCGCCGACTATATTATCCGGGAAGCCTTCGCGCAGATTGCAGGTTCCTCAATCAGCACTGACTTTAATGACGTCATCTATTTCTGGGAACACTAAATCACAATATACTTCTAGTTTTAAACAGTGGTGGTTATACTGTCACGATAAAGGATTAGATCCTTTCCAGATAGAAGTACACGATCTTCTGGACTTTTTGTCTCAATGTTTCACAAATGGTTCCACGTATGGAACAATAAACAATCACCGTTCGGCTTTATCACTTATTTCCGGAAATAATGTGGGACAAGACGAACGTGTCAAAAGATTCTTTAGGGGAGTATTTAAGTTGTAGCCTTCCTTCCCAAAGTATAATTGTACATGGAACCCCAATATCGTCCTTAATTATTTTGGTGACTTATACCCAACGATAATTTTTAAGTTTGGAGCAGTTGAGCAAAAAATTGGTTGTAATTGGTTGGTTGTTGGTTTGGTTATTGGTTATTGGTTGGCTTTGTCAACAGGCCAAAGATGTCAGACGCTCTCATTGATTAGGTTGCACAATATTATGATCAATCAAGACAAAGTTTTAATAACTATTACTGATTTAATTAAGACATCAGGTATAGGTAAATCCCAACCAATTCTTGACCTTCCTTTTTTCCGACAGCGTCCTGCAATCTGCCCTGCAGAGACTTTAATAGCTTACATGAATGTTACATCCACCAAAAGAAGTACTGTAGATAATAAACTGATTCTAACTTTTAAAAAACCTCATCACGCAGCCTCTTCACAAACTATAGGACGATGGATAAAGCAGGGTTTGGCTGCTAGTGGGATCAACACTGAAATATTTAGTGCCCATAGCACTTGGCATGCATCATCGTCTGCTGCACATCAAGCAGGAATCAGTGTTGATGTCATTAGGAGAACTGCTGGGTGGTCAGATCAATCTGCTACCTTTGCTAATTTTTATAATCGGCCAATCGCTCAAACAAATTGTGAATTTGCAAGCGCTGTACTTACTAATCAGTAAGGAAGTTTTGTTTATTTCTTTAGTTATAATCATTAAGTTATCTTTTTTTTGTGTTTATTAATTGAAGTAAGAATACATGTATTATTTACTTATGGAATACATTTTTCAATTTAGTCCTACCTATAACATTGTAAATGTCTATCTCTAAACATCTACAGGTGAATATTTAAATCTCGAAAGACGAAGACAGGATAATTTAATAATCAAACGAACTTACCTGAAGTGAAGTTCGATTTTAATTATCCTGTCTTCGTCGAAGAGATTTAAGGTCCCTCCCTACCCTGACATTCAGGTGAACCTTCCATTTCCCTAAACAATGTTATAGTTCGTCCGGTAGACCGGTACTCTGAACTGAATGACGAATGCTGTAGTGGTGTGATCGGGCGCCTGTGGAAATAGTGCTATCTCTTTCTTTCTTATGGCGCTAAACTATGTGCGAGTGAGTCCAAGCGTAGCGGGACTACTACAGGTGAATATTTAAATATCTTCGACGAAGACAGGATAATTAAAATCGAACTTCACTTCAGGTAAGTTCGTTTGATTATTAAATATTATGACGGTACCTTGCCAATTCATTTATGAAAATATTATGTATGTAAGAAAAAATCTACATCTTTTTAAGAAAATAAGCGATAGACATACTTTTAACACTAGAAATAAAGACAAGTTAGATCAACCATTTTTCAGATTAGCAAAAGTACATACATCTTTTATGGGGTACTGTGTTAAATGCTACAACAAAATTCCTTCTGATATATTGCAATTAAATGAAAGGAAGTTTAAAAATCATATTAAGAGTACACTTTGTAAACGAGCTTATTACAAATTAGAGGATTACATCCAAGATAAGAATGCTTGGAAACATGCTGGTCTCGCTCCATAGGACAGTCTTAGAGTTTATCAAATTGGTTGCTAACTTAATTGTATTAGATTTATTTTTCCCCTATGACACTGATCTAGATTCTATGATTACTATAACTCATACACTGATTTGTAACTTGTAAAATATTAGGAAATTTGTATTTTTGCCTTTGCAATGTTTGTAAGTATGTGGGCACCATGTATCTATCATATAATTAATTTATCTCTCTTTGCTTCTTATTAAATTTTTTACCTGTTGTGGTATGGTAATTTTATTTTAGGTGCATTGTCTTCACATATAATTATATAAATATTGTATACAAATATTGAAAACATTTTAAAAGAGTAACGGTGGAGTTTCTCGCCCATTCTTCTCCATACGAATCTACCTTTCAGAAGGGGCAACTACAATCAATTCTATTTTCATATAACTGTTGACGTTCAAAAGTGCCTTTTTGGGCCTATTTGAAATAAATGCTTTGACTTTGACTTTGACTTTATTGAAAAACTAAACTAAAAGCAAAGTTCAAATTTTCTTAGAATAAGGTAAATAACAAAAAACAAAATCAAAACAATATGTGTTGTGAGAGAGATGGTGTGCGTGTGTGTATGTGTATGTGTCTGTGTGTGTGTGTGTGTGTGTGACTTTTTAGACAGTTGAGTGTACTCGTATGTATGAAGATGATATGTTTGTGGTGGACTATTGAGTAGGAGAGAATAAGAGGTTTTCTATTTGGTCATAGTTTTTTCCCACCAACCATGCTTTAACCGTTTTTTTTTGCATTTGTGTAAATTAAGTTTATATATCGCGAGCAGTCTATTGATCCGATTATAGATTTTTTGACTAAGGTAAGAGAACTGGTGTTCCGTAAAGGTGGTATTATGTCTTACAGGTGGAAAAACAATATCAGCTCGGCGTTTTTTGGTATTTTATATTGGCACGCGATGTTTTCTCAGAATACACTGAAGCACAAACAGTTTTCTGACTGAAAGCACTTCGCAGTCCTTGTAAAGCTCCTCTGTGGGGTATCTATAGGGCTTGCAATACATTACCTTGAGAACTGCCCTTTGTGCTCTTTCTAATTTAAGGAAGTAGGTCTTACAAGTTCCGCCCCATGCTGGCAAGCAGTACGCAAGAAGAGACTGACACAGTGACATGTAGACCAACCTTAGAGTCATTGTGTCAGCAGAAAAGCGAAGTTTCTTAAAAATGTAAATTAGTTTTCGCGTTCTTGCTACCAAGTTGTCTACGTGAGAATACCAGTTTAAGTGTCTGTCAATCAACACACCCAAGTATTTTGTATTTGGTGTTATTGCCAGAGCTGGACACGAGCATGAGAGAATTCTTGAGTGCTCTTGGCAGGTGTGGCCTTTAATAACAGGTGGTATATTGGGCTGCGATTTTTTGCTTATAGAAAAGGTTACTATTTTTGTTTTTCTGTATTTAGTGTGAGAAGATGATTCGCGAGCCAGTTCATAACCGTATCCAATGCCGCTTGAGCATGCAGTACGGTTTCTCTCCAGTCCGTGCCGTGTATAAGAAGTGCTGTATCATCAGCGTAGGTAAATACAGAGCAATTAGTGAGGGCAAGAGAACACAGGTCATTTATATAAATGAGGAAGAGCGTTGGACCCAAAATGCTTCCTTGAGGAACGCCGTAATCAATCCTAGCCTTATCACTCACTACTTCACCAATCTTTACATGTTGGTATCTGTTTTTTAGGTAACTTGTAAACATTTCCAGTGCTACACCGCGTACACCCAAATATATGATAAGGTCAACTATAAATTGAGATGTTGAGTATTATAAAATGAGGTTGACTAAAATAACCTATGCAATGGTTAACAGCCACCAACAATTTTATTAAGAGAGTATTTACTCTTTTTAACATAGCCAATAATACAGCGAAAACTCGGTTATCCTGCCCTCAGTTATACAGATTCGCGATTATCCGGACTACTAACCACAGTCGAAATAACTTTATACCTGCATGCATGCATGGACATGAACGGAACTTGCATTACTAGCAAATATGTCATTACTTTATTATTTTTTTATTCATTATTATTATTATTTTCATTTTGTACTAAATATTGATTTTGTTACTACGATTAATTTATTTTTGTTGTTTTTTAAAATTACCTAGCAAAAAAAAACAACAAAAACAAACCATAAATAAAAAAACCACAAAACACACAAATACCACAAATACACCACAAATACACAACCACCACACAAATATGAACAAAACCACTTTTCTTCATACATTTGATTATCTGGATTTTCAATAATCCTAAAGCCTAACAACATCAAATAGTCAGTAACTATAGTACACCCCATGGGTACGGAAAGGCAATTCTCGCGTTTTCACTCGTAAATCTCACATTCGTTGTTTTCGCTCGCGTTCTAAGTCGCTTATAAAATGGTGAGATTATCTGAAATCAGCTATTCTCAGTACAAGTCGATCGTAAATTACGAATTTAGGGACAAAAATGTTGCCATTATGCGTCACACCATGTAATCCATTTTACATAACGATGCTATTGTTATTACGCAATCGTTATTTTACTTTCGACCAACTTTAAAAATGATTTTCAAGTCAGAAAAATGTATTGAGCAGCATTTGATACGTATTTTATAAACATTTATCAATATCATCATTCTTAATTTCGTAACTCCATTTTTATTTTCAATATTAACATTAAAATAAGTTCTCCTTAGTATTTGCTGCAACGGAACACATCACTGCTGCCATTTTGTCAATGTCAACCGATATTCGTCACGTCAAATTAAAGCCATCATTTGATTGTTTGTTTACATCGGTCCAATTTGATCAAATTTGCCAAAAGCGAAAAAAAAAAAATTTGATCAAATTAATAATTAAATAAAACAGAATGACTGCCAATGATATTCTAAGTAAACAGATTATACATAGTAAACGGTTTATTGTGGTAAATAACATCAAAGCTTCTCAAGATGAAGAAGAAGAGGAGGGGGTATAACTGTCGTAATGCGTGCAGTTGTACTCCAACCGGACTGTCCTGCTGTTCCAATGATGCAGCTGTATACCTATGAGATCCATGAAATTACTATACAAAGGCCCAAACGAACGTTGCGAAAATCTTGCGAAAACAAACTTCGCCCTGCGGGTCGCGTTAGGAGTCTCATCAAACACGAGTGCCAGACGATCATTTTTCGACATAAAGAATTTGCCCGAGAGGTGAAATGAACCGGCGATTTCTAAACTCGAGGATAGCCCGCGATCATGACTCCGACTATTCGTAATAACTAGTGATTTTTATAATGTATTGTTTACGTAAAGTATTGTTGTTAGTAATATAAATTTTGCATATATACTAGCTGTGTTTTTAATGTATAATACCTAGTTTATTTATTTATAAATACCAAATTTAAAAGCTAACTTTCTTTAAATAATAACATGTGCAAGGTACAAAAGTAATATATATATTATCTTAATAATATGTATAAATTACGCGTCACGTTTTTTGTCCGGGATGGATTCCTAAACTACTTAACCGATTTTAATAAAATTTGCAGACCGCGTGCAGTTTGATCCAACTTAAAAGATAGGATAGTTTTTATCTCAATTACTGATCTCAATATTTGCAAATGAAATGTTTTTTATAGTACATACAATGTGTGTGTTCATTGGTTAGTTCTATGAATTCCTAATAGATGGCGTGAGTTTCAATTTCTAGATAATCTTCTTTACATGCTTATATCTTTTAAACTACGCAAAGGATTTAACACAGTTTTCACCGATAGATAGGGTGAATCCAGAGGTTTGTAAGTGTAATACGCGGGCGAAGCCGCTGGAAAAAGCTAGTTACTTACAATACATGCTTGATTGCGTTAATCAATTTTTATTTAATTACAAATATTCAAATAAATTCTCCTTTGTATTTGTTACAACAGAATGCATGGCCGCCTATAGAAAGATGCTGATTTGTAAATGTCATGAGTTTTATCACGTCAAATTAAAGTCATATTTTATTGTTTACATTGGTTATCTACCTATACATGTAATGTAATTTAAACAGAATGTCTGCCAATGAGTAAACTGATAACTACTAAATAACATTAAAGCCTAACACGATGGAGAAGACGAAGCGTGATTGTCGTAAGGACCGGAACGAATCACTGGCTCTCAGTATAGCTTTTGCGTCCAACTGTTCCAACGACAAAGTTGTATCTATATACATATGTGTTCCAGCTACATTACGAAGTCTGAAAATATTGTTAATATTTATGTAAACAAATTTCCTGCCTGAAGGACAAGCGGTCTTGTCGAACACAAAATTCAATTTGTTTGTGGTGAAACTGCTGTACGACCGTGTGTCCACATTCATGTAGACTTTGGGCAAGACGTGTACAGATTCAGCGATTCTTAAGCGGGCTACTGAACAGCATACCATACATGATACCGAATAATCATGTAAACTAGTGATTCTTATAATGTATTGTTTATGCACAGTATTTTTCCTATTTATAAGTTTAATATTGAAAATATACAATAAAGAAAGAATTATTGTTTGAAATGTCTTTAATATTCTCCACAGTATTGATGACCCTGTTGTAAGATAATAATAATAGGTGACAAAAGAGCCTTTACAAAAATTCACCACAGACTAGTTTACATAAATTCAGAATAAACCACAAAAACAGAATTATTATCACACCACACTTGGGTTAGTCATGCTTCACTGTAACATGTAAACTCAACACAAGCCGAGAACAATTCTGGGCTAAGGACGATGGACTTTTGCAGCGCAGGAACCTCAATGATGAAGTACTTAAAGTGTGTAGTAGTGCTCGACTTCATCCGCGACAGCTTCAGCAACGTCCCTCCATTAGTACTGATTTGGCTTTGGCTCCTCTAACTATGTATGGGTCATATTGGGAAATATGCAGAAGGATGGTGAGCACTGCAGCTCAAAAATCCTCGCTTGGAGTGGTACCGCGTATGTAATGATTGCCACGCGATAGACCTTTCTACGAGGCCTGAAGATTTCTTCGTATGTGTTTTCCTTGTCGTGGCGATCGCAGCGTCTTCTGTGATGTTTATGAACACGTAAAACATTTTGTTAAAAATATTTATAAATTTCTTTCGCAATTGACACAATCATGATTGACTGACTGTTTGACGTTCGAACGCCCCTCGAAATGACGTCATGGCCGTTTCGACTGGTCTCCACCACTCTATGCATGTCGCATGTAAACGAGGGCATATCGCGTGGCTTGCCTCCGAGATATGCTCGAATCGACGTGGCGAGAATAGCTCGACTCGATTTTAACGAGTGAAAAGTACGAATCGAGCGACAATAACGAATCCGAATTGCGCGAGAATTGGCTTCCGGTTCAGAGATATCATGCTAATTATAAGAACTGTGTTTTCACCTGTGACTAACAATAAATATTTGAATATATTTAATTACAGTTTGTAACTAAAGACAGTAGACCGATTCTTGCTTGTTTCTTCTGCTGCGCGAAACTAAAGCATTGCTACAAATTCCTGAGACAATGTCTGAAAGCCGAGGAGCTGTTCATTCAGAGGATGAATGAGGATTATGCGGTGAGGTATTCTTAGACAGTCATTTATTGTTATCCACCACCACTTATACTGAAACATGTCCACTGCTGGACATATGCCTCCCCCAAGAATTGCCACATTGACCGGTTTCATTTTTAATGGGATTTGCCATAATAGCCACGCTTGGCAGGCGGGTTGGCAATCGCAGTATGGTAGTAAAATGCATAGAGAATGCTGCTGTCTGTTCTCCAATAAGTCCCTTGGTTGCCTTTTAAGACACCCATGGGAAGAAATGGGGTGGAGCTATTCTTTATGTCCGGCATCACACATGTGCTTATTCTTATAATTTCATTATAATGTGGAAGTGATTCCTCTCATTCCCATACCTGCATTATGCCTAGATTTCATGCCAGGGGTACTATCATACGGTGGAGGTGTGCCCTGCCTGGGAGGAGCACCGGCGTGTCCTCGTGGAGGCGATCGGCGGCGGCGACCTCTCGCGTCCGGCCCTGGTGCGAGCCATGGTACGGAGCGAGAGGGCATGGGAAGCCGTCACCTTTATTTATTTATTTTGGCTTCTCAACAGTGAGTACACTCGTACTTTATAATTATGACATTGTAATCTTAACTCTAAGTGCCTCACTAGTTACAGAAAAGCACCACATGCACTACATTATGCGCAAATAATAACACAATGAATTAATTAAAATAAGTAACACAAAATTAATAAAAATAGGAAAAAATTAAATTATATAATTAAAAGCAAAAAATAAAATTGGTTTGATAAATTAAAAATAAATTAAGATTGGAATAATAATAAATGGTAATGCCGCCAGTCTCTTGGGTACATTGCCGGTCGACAGCGGTGAGGATGAATTTTTCGATGCTTTATTTTAGTTTGTGTATAGTTTTGGTTAAGTTAATATATAATTTTGTTATTTTTATTTTAGTTAGTTATGAAAATAAATATGTTAATTAAAAATATATAATAAATCAATCAAATTTCATACAATAAATTAAATTAAATTAGATAGGATTATTTAATTAAGTTTACAAATATTTAATCTTTAAGATATTTAAGAAGACTAGAGACACCCATTAAATAGCAAGAGCGGCTTTTTTTAGAGCAGGCACTGATGAGTGAAAGAGGTCAATGTCCACTTCCTGCTCTTTGTACGCAGCATACATTCTAGATAGTGGACAGTGCTGCCTTAAGTTGGTATGACATTTTGGCATGCAGAAAAGCCTCCTATTAGAACTTCTTGGCAGATTACGTGGCACATGGAATAACACCCTACTGAGCAAATCGGGACAGTTCAAGGAGCCTGTCACTAACTTTTTTAGGAAAACCAAATCGAGCATATTCCTTCGTTTCTCCAACGACTCCATTTTAAAAAACTCCAGTCTTTTACGGTACGAGTTGAGCTTTTTGCCCATGTTACTGTGATAGGTAAGATGCCACAAGAACCGTTGTTGCAGTCGTTCGATGCGAACCTTATACTTTGGTGACCAGACCACACTGCAATACTCGAGATGGCTTCTAACTAGTGAGTTACACAGAATTTTTTTAATTTTGGGTTTTTTGAAGTTTTTACACTCTCTCATAATGAAGCCAAGCATCTTTGAAGTTTTTAGTATAATTTTGTCAATATGTTCGACAAAACATAGCTTTTTATCGAATTGAACGCCTAAGTCCCGTATGGTTTCGACTTCCTCAAGCCGCTCACCATTCAATTTGTAAGCTGATTGTATAATATTTTTCTTTTTTGTGAATTTTATATGATGACATTTTTTAACATTCAAAGACATTTTGTTGTGCTCACACCACTTATTCAGAAGGTCTAAGTCACTTTGGAATAGTGCCGAGTCCGCAGGATTTCTAATAATCTTAATTGCCTTGAGATCATCAGCGAATAAAAATATTTTCGAGTTCGGGAAGCATTTGTAAATATCATTTATGAAAAGAATGAATGCATGCGGACCCACATGAGATCCCTGAGGGATCCCCGACGTTGCAATGTACGAGTTTGAAGAGCATCCATTTACCACAACCTTGAGCATCCGTTCAGAAAGATATGAACGGAACCAACTTAAGCGGGGGTCCGAAACGCCATGCATTTCAAGTTTCTTGATGAGTATGCCATGGTCTACCGTGTCAAAAGCCTTGCTGAAGTCGGTGTAGACTGCATCAACTTGGACACGCGCATCAACCGCCTCAACAATGCTTTCGACATAAGTCACCAAGTTGGTAGCTGTTGATTTCCCCTTCATAAATCCATATTGGGTGTCTATTATTAGTTGTGATAAATGTCTAGCTAACTCAGGACATATGAGGGCTTCAAACACCTTTGCAAGTATGGACAAAATAGCAATGGGCCTGTAATTGGACACATCGGACTGATCTCCGTTTTTGAAAATAGGCACAATTTTGGTTTCTTTCCAAACAGTCGGGAAAGTACCCCGATGCATAGAATAATTAAAAATAATACTTAATGGTAATGAAAGAACATCTGCCAGTTTTTTTAAAAGCAAAGCAGGTATATTATCTGGGCCAGCTCCTTTGTTAATGTCCAACTTTTTTAACTCTTTACGGACCTGTTCTTGCGATATTGTAATATGGCCTAGCGTGGTATTGCTTATGCAGTTATCCATGTCACAAGTGCCCGCATACATAACATTCCTATCACAAACCTATACACTTTAGAGAAATGGGATGCGAAATAATTACATATTTCATTAATATTTTCAGAGGTGTTTACACCATCTGTCATGGAACTGGGGTAGTTACTGGTGCCACATCTCTTCATTTTTAAGTAACTCCAGAAATATTTTGGGTTTGAAGTTATTTTAGCCTCTATATCAGCTAAGTGAGCATTATAACAAGACGTTGCCAAACGGTCACATCTTTTCCTTAAAGAATCCAATGCAATAATGTCTAAAGGATTATTATACTTTCTTACTCTAAGTCGTAGGCGATTTTTTTCATTCAGTCTTTTAATGAGCTGTCTAGAGAACCAGTACGGATATTTATTATCTTTTATTGGAATTAGTGGAACGTGTTGCCTAATTAACTCATACAATACATTATAAAAATAATCCATCATCTGATCTATAGTCATACTAGCGTCTAGCTCTGACGACCAATTGACCTTCTCCAGTTCTAACCTTCAGACCTTCTTCTGCGAAGCAGTAATGCTAGCAAAGGAGGAGGCGGGGTGAGTGAGGGAGTGGCAGTCTCTGCGCCCTCACGTCCCTAGCCGCCGCAGGAGGAGACGCCCCGGGCGTCGGGAGTCGATAGCGGACTGCCGGCCACCGTAGGCGCGAGCTTGCGGGTGGCGAGCAATGGGTAGCCCGCCGCCCGGTAAGGACCAGGCTCGGGTCGACGGCGCGTTGTGTTCCACGCGCGCCTCAAAGAGATGTCAGCAATGCTGAAGGGGTCTGCGAGGACCGATACCTGCCAGGGTCGCGATATTCGTTCGAAAGAGTTAGCGTGGCCCTGGCATATGGGCAACTGAAGGAACACGGGTGGGTTTTAGTCAGTAAAAGTCTGACACGCCCTCCCGCTCCGCCCAGAGCGGGAGAAGCCATTTGATGATTTTCCATCCAAAAAAGGAGGTACTATCAAGTGTTGAAACATGCGCTTTAGTCATATGTAGGTGTTTACAATATTATAACATGTGGTACTCCACGTAATACAGCTTCAATGTTTGTATGGAACTAGAATGTGTCTGTTTTATAGCAGTCCTGTTTCATGACGGCACGAGCTAGCAAAGGTCAGGGAGGTTACAGTGGACGTATTTACTACAGAGGAAAGAAGCAATTGTGGCCAGTTGCTGCACAAGTTGTAGGTTGTGAGTTCCAACCTAGGCAGGCACTTGAGTAAATTATTTCATCACCACTGCTCTCAAAACTGTGAAGGAAAACATTGTTAGGAAACCGGCATGTCTATGTTCTATGTTATGGGGTTTTGGTTTCCGCACTTAGTCCTTTGAGTGGACCATTTTGCGTGGGCCATGGCGGCCGTCGGTATTACTCCAACCAGCCCACCTCTCTCCAGAAGTTAGTAATGTCTCCTGGTCTACTAAGAACGTCCGTGTAAGATTTGGGTGTCCCGAGGGTATCTGTCCTAATCTGGGTGACGCCTGTACATTCGAAGAGTACATGCGCAACGGTTTCCTCAGCTTCCATGCAGGCCCTGCACAGGGGGCTGTCCGTTATGCCTATTGTGTAAAAGTGTTTGTTTAGCGGGCAGTGTCCTGTGATGGTGCCCGTCATCAGACGCAGACCATCCCTGTCCAGGCGTAGCAGACGTCTGGTTAGCCTGCCATCCGGGGATGGCATAGCTTCCCTGGACTGCCTGCAGCCTGGTGCCGAGGTCCACCAGCTCTCTGCTTGTGTGTGGGTAAATTCCTGCAGCCAACTGCGTAGCTGGTTGAAGGGGATGGGAACGATGGGCTCGGGGCCGCAGACTGACGCGCTGGATGCCTTTCTGGCCAGTTCGTCAGCAGCATCATTGCCTAGTGATCCACTGTGTCCTTTTATCCATTGCAGTGTCACTTTGTTGCGATTAGAAACTGTTACCCGTTCTAATGCATTATGACATTCTAGTGTAAGGCTCGAGGTTATGTATTGTTTGGCTAGGGATTGGAGGACTGAGGCGCTATCGGAGAGTATACGTATATGGGTGTCCGTAACTCTTCTGGCTTCTATGGCGTACGCCGCCTGTATGATGCCCACGCATTCCGCCTGGTAGACGGTGTTGAGCATTCCCAGTGAGTTGGATATTTTTATGTTTAGGTCGTGTGAGAAAACTCCGAGTCCGGTTCCAGAGGAGGTCTTTGAGCCATCAGTGTAGACTCTTAGCTCCTCCGGGCCCGAGTGGTCGTTTTGTTCTTCTGTGAGTATAACGTCGTAGTGCTTTTGAAAAAAGTGTAGTTTTGGGGTTTTATCGCAGGGTGATGCCATCATTGGTTGTCGCTTGATCGCATCGTCTCTAATGCGTGAGTACTTGACCCTCGAGTCATTGCTTAGGGTCCCTGCTATGTTCAGTCTTAGGGCAGCCAGGGCAGCCTCCTCCCGCACAATCAGGTGTAGAGGTGGTAGCCCAAGCATTACCTGTAGGGCAGCGGTGGGTGTAGTCCTCATGCAGCTAGTGATGGCTACACAAGCGAACCGCTGCACCTTTTCAAGGTCTTTTTGGGCTGTGCTCAGGTCTGTTCTGGGGCACCTGACTATTGAGCCGTATGTAATAATTGGTCGAATAACTGTGGTGTATAGCCAGTGGGTGACTTTGGGGCTGATTCCCCAATTCCTGCCAAGCATTCTCTTGCACTGCCACAGGGCTATGCTGGCTTTTGTAGTAATGTAGTTGGTGTGCTTTGCCCAATTCAGCTGTTTGTCCAAAAATATGCCCAGGTATTTGGTTTCAGTTGATAGGCTGAGGGTGGTGCCAAACAGTCGTGGCAGTTCGAGTTTCGCGAGTTTTCTCTTTTTTGTAAAGAGGATCATCTCGGTTTTTGTGGAGTTTACTGATAGTTGGTGTTTATTGCACCAGTCCTCTACTATTTTCAGGGCTTGGCGCATGAGGTGGCATAGGGTGTTTTTATGGGTGCCATTTATTATTATGGTTACATCATCGGCGTATCTTACGGTGAAGTAACCTTTATCGTTGAGTGTTTTGATGAGGCTGTCTACGACCAGGTTCCATAGAAGTGGCGAGAGGACGCCCCCTTGCGGGCAGCCCTTCGCCACTACCGCCCTTGTAGCGTCGTTCACTGTAACTTGTACAGCTCTCAATTTGAGCATGTTGGTGATCCACCCGCTCAAGGTCGGGTTTATGTTGTGTCTGTCGAGAGCCGTGCTGATACTATTGAACATAGTTTTGTCGAAAGCGCCCTCTATGTCAATGAAAACCGCCAGTGCTGAGCATTTGTGGGCCACTGCGCATTCAATTTTAGGGACCACGCTATGTAGCGCAGACTGTTGATCTGCCCGTGGAGTACGCGTGCTGTTGTTTGTGAAGGGGTTTTACTCGGAGAGGTCCGTCTCGGATATGTCTATCGCAGAGTCTCTCGAGAGTTTTTAGTAGGAAGGATGTGAGACTTATAGGCCTATAGGCCTTTGGTTGTGTATAGTCGGGTTTGCCTGGCTTGGGTATGAAAATGACTTTCACTTCGCGCCACGCTAGGGGTATGTATCTGAGTGCAATGCAGGTCTGGTAGATCTCCACCAAGCATGGTATCAGGTGGTCAGCTCCCCACTGTAGGAAGGCTGGAAAAATGCCATCCAGCCCTGCAGATTTGTAGGGCTGAAAGGTGTCAATGGCCCACTTTATCCTTTCTTCTGTTGCCATACTTTGTGCCCTGGACCAATCTAGGTTTGTTGGGGTCCATTCTGGTTCAGCTTCCCACGTCCTGACCTCTTGGAGGTTACAGCCGGGGAAGTGGGTTTCCAGGAGAACCTTACTGGTTTCGTGGTCACTTAGTGTGTATGAGTTGTCGGGTTTTTTGAGCGCACCAAGGGTTCGATCCTGATCAGTCGAGAGGATTTTTCTTACCCTTGCGGCTTCGTTGTTGGTTTCGATGGATTCGCAGAATTTCCGCCATGCTGCCCTTCTGGCAGTTCTGATCTGCTTTTTGTGTGTGTATTGGGTTTCTTTGTATTGCTCCCAGTAGTCCGGGAGCCTTGTGTTTTTTGCCCTGTTGAATTGTTTGCGTAGTGTATCTCTGAGTTTACTAAGGTTGGCGTTCCACCAGGGATTTCTCTCGCTGTTGTTTCGTGGCGCCCTTAGTTTGCAGCCAGTGGCGTGCCTAGGGTTTCAAAATAAGGCAAGCCCAATAAAATTTTAACCGATTTCAAAAAAAGAAAGTTCAGTTTTCGACTGAGTATGTAGGTACCTACGTATGTATCATCGCAATTTTTTCATAAACTACTGGTTAGGTACAATAAATTTTGAATTTTGTTTGATATAGATAAATAACTCGGCGCCGGTTTGTCACTTTCCTGATGTTGCATATGCTTTTTTAAACGACATCGTATTTTGAAATTAACGAGACCAGTTCTAAAAAATTGCCTTTATTTAATGAAGTTTTGGACTCATCATGTCCTCTTATAGGAAGTTCCTGTTGTGCTAAATGACAAACAATATCAACTTATCTTTGAAATACACTACGGTTGTTATCAACGCGCGTGTTATATTTTGACATTTCCTCAGATAACTGGCTCAATTCGTTGTTTACCAAAATTACCGAAAGAAACCATTGCACACAGGTGTTTTGCGTGCCTTTTAATGGCGCCAGATATGTTATTTAATCATTATAACCAGATGTATACCAAACGGAATCTTCATTCGAAAAGAATATGCAGCACCAGCAATACAACTTATTAGTGTGCGAACAGCCAACAATCCAACTAGTTTTATACACTGACCTATTAAATTTTCGTTTATGCGATTTACTAGTCTGAGAAATACACAGATTAGGCTTCGGTTTTAATGAAGAAATTAACTGTTTTTTCTGAGCAAAGTTTAAAGATTTTACCTTATCTTGGCCAATCAAAACTTGAACGCATTTTAAATCCTCACAAGGTACAATTACCTCCATTGTTGTAGGTAAGTCACCAAAACAATTGTATCACTGAGAAAATCTAAGAAAACACACAAAAAACTTTAATAACAAAACTTTTCCCACTCAAGCAAATGAAACTGAAGTGAGTTGCACTCGGGTGTCTGGAACTATTTACGCAGAGTTGCAGTGTTGTCATTTGGCCAAAAAATGTCGCCAGGTATATGGAAAATCTAGCTAAATGTCGCAATTTTTTTATTTTTAAGATATTGCTTGAATATTTAATTTCGTTATTTTACAAAGTCGCTAGTTTTTATTGTTGCTAAATCTTAAAAAAAGTCTCGAAACTCGTTAAAAAACTCCAAGATCTCACAACGTCGCTAAAACGGCAACACTGCAGAGTTGGCAAGGTGACAAGGTCACGCATCATACGCGTGCAACTTCATACTCATGCACGGCTTAAATCTTCCATAGTGATCGATTTGTAGACGCACAAGGTTCTCGTTATACGGCACATCGCTACAAGTGCGAAAGTGACAGAGATAGTATTTGAAAGCTTCTTCTGTGGTCGGAACAGGATGGTTCATCCGAGACGTGTCAGTTTGTGATGAGGTTTGTCGCGTTTTCTGTAGCAAGCGTCAGGTCAATGATTGTTTGTCCTCGGACTGTGACCCAAGTTGGTTCAGAGCCTCGGTTAACAATGTTAAGGTTAGTAGAGAATAAATAGGGGAATAGTACCTCTCCTCTAGAGTTCGGCGAGTCGCTACCCCAGAGCGGGTGCACTAGGTGCACTACTCGCAGTGCTGCACTAGGTCGGCCATCTCCTTTGGCGGGCAGTTAGCGTCCTCGCCTGGCATGTATACCGAGGCTAGTACGACGTCTGGAAAGTTACCATCGGTCTGGAGCCTGACTGCTGTCAGGTCTCTGGAACAGAATTGTGTGAGTGGTGTGGTAGGGATTTCTTTGGGTATGTAGGCGCAGGTTCGTGGTTTGTCTGCGCCGTGTGTGTTGAGAATTAGCTTACCTCCGATGTTACTGAGGCCGCAGATTCTGTTGTTCCTGATCCACGGCTCTTGGATCAGTGCGATGGTTCGGGGCTTAACCTCCAGAGCTCTGCGTAAGTTGGCCGTGGCAGTTTGGCTGTGTTGGAGGTTGGTCTGGATGACATGTATGGGCGTTGACGGTGGTGGGGTGGAGTTAGTATGAGCCGCATCCATCGGAAAGACTTTCCTCTACTTCCACCCTGAGCTGGTCTTCGTGTAGGTCACCCGGCGACGAGGCGAGTAATCGTTCGTTCCAGCCTGGTGATGAGGGCGGTAAGGTGTCGCTGTCGTCCTCCATTGCTGCTCGGGCCATGACCTGCTCGAGTTGGGCAATGTCGGTGTCAGTCGTCTGTGTCTGTGTCAGTGGTTGTGCGGTTGTCACGTCAGTGCTGTCGGTCTTGGTGACAGAGGGTAGGGTCGTGGGCCAAAAGCGCACGTATATCGACCCAAGGAGGTACGATATCCGTCGCTCCCGGGCTAGGACCCTGTCAACTTCCTCCGGTGGTACACCTAGGGTCAGATACGTCCCGTAGTTGTCGCCACCGACGGTAGTTGCTCTGTACAATGACCACCTGGCAATGTCGTACCAAGTATTCTGACGGATCAGAATACTCTGGAGCCTGGCCACGTCACCTTTGTAACGAGGGACGAAGAGCGAGGCTCGGGCATGGGTGGGCACGTCGGACTGTTTCAGTACGGTCAGTGTCAAGTCAGTGTCAGGGAGTCTGATTTTGGGTGCGGCTTGTGTCAGCCAGGTCAGGGCATTTTCGTCCTCGCACCACATCTGCCTTCCGCTACCCGTGGGTACCCACGGAAGGCCGGGAGTGGTGTTGTCGGGTCGGTGTCGATTAGAAAGTCTTCTAGGGCCGTCTTTATGTGCTCGGCCTCTTCCTTGGTTAGGTCTCTGGAGGGGGGAGGGAAGCAGATCGCTACGGCCAGCCTCGCAGGAATATCCTTCGTGGCTCGCGCGTAGGTTCTCTGCTCCCCCTGAGCAGAGTTGACCCTCACACGCTTGGCGTCCCCTTGGAACGTGCTCGGTGAAGCCGTATCGTCCGGGCGTCCTCTTTTCACCGGCCCTGTACCGCTTGGTCCAGGCTGCGGCTTGGAGGGCCCTGGCAAGGTGTTTGTTCCCGGTGGCGCCTGTGCGTGTGTTGGTCTAGGCCGCCGCCCCCTCCTCGTCCTAGGTCCGGGTTGGTCGTGGGTCTTGTCGGAGGTCAGGGGTCGTCTGGCAACCCTGGCAGATCCCGCCGCGTGCGGAGGCTGTTCGCGCTGGGTTTCCCCCGAGCGGACTTGCCCTCGCCCGCTTTGATGCGCGTCCGGCCGCGTTTCGCTCGGGGTTACCCCTGTGCGGACTGACGGCCGATCGCGTGGCTCTGCACCTGGCCGCGTTTCGCTCGGGGTTTCCCCTGTGCGGACTGACGGCTGGTCGTGTGGCTCCGCGTCCGGCCGTGTTTCGCTCGGGGTTTCCCCTGTGCGGCCCGACGGCTGGTCACGTGGCTCCGCGTCCGGACGCTTTTCGCTCGGGGTTTCCCCTGTGCGGACCGACGTCTGGTCGCGTACTGCCTGTGCCTTTGCCTTTTTTCTTTCTCGGGGTGTGACTTCCGCGCTTGTGCAGCAGGCGTACTCCATCACCCGAGAAAGTTTTAGAGCTGCCAGGCTCGCCATCCTTCCCCGTCCCTCTTTGTCTGTGTCGGTCTGTGTCGTTGTCTGGGTTATTCACGCTATTCCGCACGATGATCTGTTGCCAGAGGCTCGCAGGAGGCGCATGTTGCGTCGTGGGGTTCGCCGCGTGGGTCGCAGCCGTGGGTGTGGTTATTGGCGCGTTTGTCGCAGCCGATGTCGAGGGTCTGGGCGCGTTTATCGCTGCCTGTGAGAATTGCGCTGAGTCAGCAACCGAGTGCGCTGAAGAGCGCGGCAAAAAGTTGCAGTCGGTTGCCCCCCCCAGAATACGATGGGGGCTGACCACCGTGGCGGTGTGGGATTCCCCGGCTTGGCCGGAACCCACCTGGGTAAATTCTTTTTCCTGCTGCATTTTTTTTGGGGATTGGGGGTGGGCTTTTTTGGAGTAGAGGTTACCCCTCCTCTGGGACCGATGGGATGTGAGGATGGGAGGGAGGAGCTTTGTGGGACGGAATGGGTTCGTTGGGGTCACCCTAGGTCTGGGATCTGGCCTAGGGGTTTCGGATTGACGGGATAGCTGGAAGACGAGGGATGGTTTGGTTGGATGGCGGTACACGGGGGAGATGGTCATTGGTTACCCTATGCCTGGGATTTTGGCCTTCGGGAACTTCTCTTGTCCGGGATCTCTTTCAAGATGCCCCGAGTGCAGGATCTTCCGCAAGACGGTCGATCCCCCAGCCGGGGTTGGGCTATCCGCAACCTGCCCACCCGCTCGGTTGCAGGAGAAGAAGTGCCTGGCAGTCTGGGTTGCCCCACCGCGGATGTACGTATACATCCGCGTTCCGGCATGTCTTAGAACCAAACATTCTAAGATATGTGACTTCTACCAACCTGCACTGGGCCCGCATGGTACATGTATTTTGGGCCACTCCTTCACACTGATAGGAGGCCTGAGTCCCAGCAGTGGGAACATTATAGGCTAATTATTGCACCTACGGTACAACAACATCACTTATGCATTTTTTTTCAAAATTGATCTGAGTATGAGAAAAGGTAGCTAATGTACCCCTTTATATACACTCACTCAGCATTTTTATTTTTATTGTTAATTTTTTTTCTTTCCATTTCTCAATTATTTTTCTAATGTTGTAATTAAGCAATCCAGCCTTCAAAACGTTTACTAATTTTTGTCTTTTAATGTAACGGAACAAAGTAACTAGATCCCACGACACAGGGAATCCTAGTGTGGGATCTAGGGAACCACTGCACAGTGTTCTATTTTATCTCAAAATGACCACCTCCCTGATTATTGGTGAATCAGATAGAGCTTTTTATTCTAATTGCACTCAGTCAGCATTTTTATTTTTATTATTGTTAATTTTTTTTCTTTCTATTTCTCAATTATTTTTCTAATGTTGTAATTAAGCAATCCAGCCTTCAAAACGTTTACTAATTTTTGTCTTTTAATGTAACGGAACAAAGTAACTAGATCCCACGACACAGGGAATCCTAGTGTGGGATCTAGGGAACCACTGCACAGTGTTTTATTTTATCTCAAAATGACCACCTCCCTGATTATTAGTGAATCAGATAGAGCTTTTTATTCTAATTGCGAGAGTAAAACTCCCACGAATCTATCTTAACTAGTTTAGGAGATATCCGGGGTAAAACTTTTTACCCATATTTTGAAAAAATTATTAAAAAAAATATTTAAAAAAAATATTTCATCTAAACTTTTACAGTTGCTTTATTTTTTAACTACATATTAAAAGGTCTTGTTTTTATCTATGTTACGAGTCCTTTATGGCTGGTCTAGACCTCGTAGGAACCGAGAAATCAGCGATTTTGTTATTTTCGTTTTTATTTTTTTTTGCCCATGTTCTTCAGTATTAGAATCTGCAATTTGCTTTAAAAAAAGAGGTAATAAGGTAGACTCAAAAAAAAAACAACAATTAATTCCGTGGAATCTCGGAAATATTAAGATTTACCCGAACTAACCCGTACCCGGGATAATTACCCGCAAATTTTTAGTGTGGTATTTTTTTTAAATTAACATATGTTGTTGGGTACATTTACGAAAACTGCCTTTATTTGTGTTTTTAGTTAGTTAACTAACTAATTTTATCCAGTGATAGGTCGAAAGGCAATCGCTGAAACCCCGTACATACATATTACTCTGGAGGACACGGGGGTAAGGCAATATGGAGCCGTCGTCGTTTTCGTCTCCAAAAGTAATTGTTTTAGTAAACATTTTTGTCAATTTTTCAGGTGGTTCATCTTCCAGTTTCGCTTGAAGTCTTTTTATGGCTCTTTGTTTTTGACGTGGATTAAGTTCTTCGAATCTTTTTTGCTGCTATCTTCTGTATAGGGACTGAGAGTAGTAGTAAATGATGTATCTGCATGTTGTTCCTCTAGGTCATTAGCACTCACTGTAGGTGTTATATGCTGTTCTTCCTCAATATGAAACGCACTCAGCGTAAAATTTTGAGGAAAAACATCAACACGTGAGCGAACTAAGTCTTGAGGAATATCATCTATAAATGATTTGTTCAACCAGTCTTTGTTCTTTTTCACGAAATGGGAAAAGTTGCTTTTACAAGTCTTGAATTTTTGTTCTGCTTTACAAATAAATAATCCTATAGCCATAGCAAATTTTTCCTCTTGAGCATTGGAAAGCGGAGAAAAACCCAGAGGGTATGTTTGATTTATTTGTCATTAACTCTTGCAAAACATTTTAGTTAATGACATAAACATACCCTCTCGGGCTCACTTAGATCCGTTGGCCTACTCAATCATCCTTACTCTCTTCAATAAAAATATTAAAAGCCTGTAATCTGGTTAATGGAGGATCTGGGTCTTGGTGTACTCCTCGTGTATTTGCGATCTCTTCTGGAGCATGTGAAGGACCGGCTACGGCGCAATCCATAGCTTCACTTGCCACTCGCCGACCAACATAAGGGTTGGCGCCCTCATGCCTTCCTTGCATTATGTCATACGATCGGAGCTCGGAGTGCCATTCCTCAGCACGGTGGGTCAAGCCGTGCTGAGGCAAAGTGGCACTATGAGTCTTTGACGGCTCCATAGTGCCTCACCCCCGTGTGCTCCAGAGTAATATGTATGTACGGGGTTTCAGCGATTGCCTTTCGAGGGTGGACTCCTTCCAGCACCATATTACCTATCACTGGATAAAATTAGTTAGTTAACTAACTAAAAACACAAATAAAAGCAGTTCTCGTAAATGTACCCAACAACCTATGTTAATTTAAAAAAAAAATACCACACTAAACAAATTGCGGGTAATTATCCCGGTTTCGGGTAAGTTCGGGTAAATCTTAATATTTCCGAGATTCCACGGAACTAATTGTTGTTTTTTTTATGTTGGTAGTCTACCTTATTACTTCTTTTTTAAAGCAAATTGCAGATTCTAATACTGAAGAACATGGGCAAAAAATTAATAAAAACGATAATCACAAAATTGCTGATTTCACGGTTCCTACGAGGTCTAGAGCAGTCATAAAGGACTCGTAACATAGATAAAAACAAGACCTTTTAAAATGAAGTTAAAAAAATCAAGCAACTGTAAGTTTAGATTAAATATTTTTTTTAATATTTTTTAAATTATTTTTTCAAAATATGGGTAATAAGTTTTACCCCGGATATGTTATAAACTAGTTAAGATATATTCGTGGGAGTTTTACTCTCGCAATTAGAATAAAAAGCTCTATCTGATTCACTAACAGTGGTCTCGAACCTACCGATTTTTCGGTAGGTTCGAGACTTCGTTACTTAAGTATGATTGTTATAAATTAGTCTGTAAGATTTTTTAAATGAATAAACGAATTTGATTGTCTTTTTTTTGTCATTTACCGATTCACCGTTTTTAGCTGGCAATTCTACCGATCTCGCTCTATGACGTTCGAGACCACTGTTCACTAATAATCAGGGAGGTGGTCATTTTGAGATAAAATAAAACACTGTGCCGCGTGGGGTCGGCTATTTACACGCCGCTTCACCATTTAATTGGTCCTTCATAGCTCGGATATTGTACACTAGCATATATTTTGATTCAAAACATTGAATTTGATTGCATTGTGATAGAATAAAAAGCTCTATCTGATTCACTAATAATCAGGGAGGTGATCATTTTGAGATAAAATAAAACACTGTGCGCGGGAAGCTCAATTATGAAAAATTATGGTTTGATAGTAATTATATTGATTCCTATGAAACCCACCCTGTGAGCTGAAGAATGATAAATGGTTTCGACGTCAGCACTGAAAACTATTGGCCCACTAACCTCCAGATCAGCTCAGGGACGCCTTCACCAGCTACTGTCAGCAGCTCACACCGTGAAGCACTTTCACGAAACAGATTGTCAGATCACTGTTGGGTATTTATAATAAGTCTCTTCAAACTTTAGATGTCCATCACGGTGAAAAACCAAGTTTTCCTCAAAATTACAGGAAATAAGCACCGGCGGAGCGTATTCGAAAATGAAGACTGAGTTCTCAATGGTCTGCGCTCGGGGCGCGGTGGCCAAACTATGGCGCTAGTGTCGCCAGGTTCAGCGAATCCCGGCGCTCGATCCGAAAAGCGCGCGAACCACATAGCCACAGATACTAACATATAGAACCCACTAGCTTCTGCCCGCGACTTCGTCCGCGTTAAATTACCTTGTTCCCCCGACCCTTCCCGTCGCGTCGAATCGCCTACCCGTGCGATTTTCCCCGTTTTTGCAACATTTTTCATTACTGCTCGGCTCCTCTTAATTATAGCGTAATGATATATAGCTTATAGCCTTCCTTGATAAATATGCTACCCAACACAAAAAGAATTTTATAATTCGGACCAGTAGTTCCTGAGATTCGCGCGTTCAATCAAACAAACTCTTTAGCTTTATAATATTAGTATAGATTTGAAACGAATTAATTATTGCTAAAGAAATTACCTAATACTTAGGTATAACAAAAATAAGTATTAACAAGTCAATTTGAGTCACTTCAGGTGCCCAACCAGTTATTATAACTCGTTTATGTTTAATTTGTTAAAATTTGCGTACTGGTTAAAAGTTTTCCTGTATTTTAAACAATAAATAAAAAATATTTGAAAAAACAAACAACAGTTTTTCAAAAAAAAAACAACCGTTTAATTTTAAAATAATATTTATATATTAAAAAAAAAACATTCTGAGATCATTTCCCGCAAGTGTCTTATTGTTGGAGTCATACAACAAATCCATTGAGACATTTTACATGATATAGTTCGTAACCTACATGCACCCTCGGGACGGAGCCAATACAAAGTTCTCCATTGTCTTTTGATCCGTATTTTTCACATTAGACTGATTTTCACCAGTATGTGTACGAATATGGTTCGTAAGACCAGTCTTTTTATTAAAACTACTTTGACATAAAACACACTTATGAGGTTTTTCACCATTGTGTATACGAATATGGTTTATTAAATGATCATTTCGTCTAAAACTACGCTCACATAAGTCACACTTATGAGGTTTTTCACCATTGTGTATACGAATATGGTTTGTTAAATGATCATTTCGTCTAAAACTACGTTCACATAAGTCACACTTATAAGGTTTTTCACCAGTGTGAATACGCATATGTTTTGTTAAATGAGCGTTTAGACTAAAACTCCGCTTACATACGTCACACTTATAAGGCTTTTCACCAGTGTGTGTTCGACTATGTTGGATTAAATTGTACTTGTAATTAAAACAATGCTGACATACTTCACACTTATAACGTTTTTCACCAGTGTGTACACTAATATGGTTCGTAAGTTTACTCTTTTTACTAAAACTACTTGGACATAAAACACACTTATGAGGTTTTTCATCATTGTGTGTACGAATATGTTTTTTTAAATTACCATTTAGAATAAAACGTTTCTCACATAAGTCACACTTATAAGGTTTTTCACTGGCGTGTATTCGAGTATGTTTTGGTTTCTTCGCAACGGTCGCCCCTGTGTATAAAAAGCTATTTAGTGCAATGTTGGAAGAAGAAACATACACACGAATCAAAATAATAGCATTTCGCAAGTTTTTTTTTCTGGGTGGGAAATCATCAAATGACGTCTCCCGCTCAGGGTGGAGCGGAAGGGCGTGTCAGATTTTTAATGACTAAAACCCACCCGTGTTCCTTCAGTTGCCCATATGCCACGGTATCTCTTTCGAACAAATCTCGCGACCCTGGCTAGGTCCTAGGAGACCCCTCAGTTTTGTTGACATCTCTTTGAGGCGTGCCGTGGAACACACGGGCCTGGTCCAAACTCCTATAACATAGAATATAGACTTGTTTGCATACCTATACATTAACTAGCTCAAACTTACTTATCGTCTCACTGGGTCTTTGTATCTTATGCAGTACTTCTTGCTCTTCTTTCACTTTAGGTTTAAACGTCAATAAAGGTACATCATCTTCCGAATCTGCCTCAGAATGGGGTGGGGGTGTATTGGCTATGTCTAGATAGCTATTGTCTAAACTCTCTGGTTCGAGCTCTGTAAACAAACAAAAACAGTCAATTGTATTACTCTTCTACATCAAGTAGCAAAGCCGTGAACCGACAAAACATTGTGAATTCTTTATTCTTTAAATGTTTAATATAAATGTATTATACACATACACTTCTCGAATAAATTCTGTAAATTATGTTGAACATCGCATCTAATTCCGTGGAGTAGTTCAAATAATGCGATCATACAGACAGATGTGAAACGCGCATTCTTTTTGTTTGTATAATTATACATATATAATTGTTTGTTCACTAATGTTTCACCAAAATACCACTGACTAAATTTTAGTTTACAACCAATGTTTCGTATACTATTTATTTCACAAACAACTTATTCCGAAAATGTTTTATTTTATAAACACTCGCTTTAAAAACATTTATTTGGCAAATGCTTCTCTTAACAAATGTGTTAAGTTTGCGACCCGCTTCTCTGTTGCGAAGAAGGACGCAAGACTGCGTTTTGCTCGGATTTGGTTTGAGAGAGTTTGCGTGGTAGTATGGCGTTAGGTCACCAAGAGCTTCTGACAAGTGGACCTTGGCGTCTTCAAAGGTGGTGGCTTGAGAGGTGAGGGCAAGGTCGTCTGCATAGAGGAAGCGGGACGTATTTGGGCTCGATGGTTGGCCGTTCGTGTAAATATTAAAAAGGAGCGGTGCCAAGACACTACCTTGCGGTAGGCCGTTTTTCTGTGCTCTCCAACGACTTTTTTCCGAAAGAAGATGGACCTGAAAACGGCGGTTGTGGAGAAGTTCTGTTTGCGGAGAATTCTAACGCATTTGTGATCGCTGATTAAGGTCTCCACCTTCCAAATGAAACGTTTGAGGTTGACCGTATCGTAGGCAGCTGACAAGTCGACGAAAACAGCTCCCGTGGCTTTACCCATCTCAAAGCCATCCTCAATGTGTTGCACAAGTTTGAGGGTCTGACTGCAGCAAGATTTGACGGGCCTGAAACCAGCTTGCTCCGGGATCAATTTTGGGTCAATAACGCTCGTAAGACGGTTTAGCAGCAGTCTCTCGAATAACTTGTATGGATGGCATAGTAGAGAAATTGGACGGAAGTTTTTTGGGTCGTCTGCTGATTTGCCTGGCTTGGGTATAACCTTTGATTTTCTCCAGAGACGGGGTACTGAAGCTGATTCCAGACAGTTGTTGTATAGCAACAGCAACCATGACACAGCAACAGGACCAAGCTGTTGGATTTGCTCAACCGAGATGTCGTCTACTCCGGAAGCTTTACCGGACTTAAGACACCTAATCGCTGTGACGATATCAGTAAGGTTGAAAGGTTTACTAATATCGTCACAAGCACCATCAAGTTTGTGTAGTTTAGGAACCTCATTGGAACGACGTGTTGGTTTGCCGTTAAGTTGGTGAGCTATCTGGTTGGCGGTGACTCGACTCGGCGGTGAGAGATGAGGGGACTCAATGGTCAGCTTTCTTATTGTACTCCAAGCCTTTTTACTGTTATGAGTCATATTGATGTCAGTTACAGTCTTGATCCACCTCTCTCGTCTGTTTTCACCCAGTTTTGATAGCAGCATTTCTCCAGCCAGCGTGGTTTCTTCCGAGAAAGGATCAGTGTGATACAGTGATTTATAGGTGCTCAAAAGTTCACTGGACTCAGTCGACAGTCCTAGGATGTAAGAAGTCCTGCAGCCTCTTGGAATGTGTCTTCGGGAAGTAGTTGACACTACGATTTGGTCGTAGTTTTGCGGGGTTGGCGGGACATTCAGCAGGGCGTCATCAATCAACCGCGCGAACGATTCCCAGTCAGCTTTTGTGTAGTTAAATCGGCGCTTAAAGGGAACATTTATAGGTCGGACCACGGGTACAATGCAACACATAATAGGCCTGTGCTGAGTGCGAGGGATAGGCGAACATACGCTTTTGGAATTGTGAGCTGATGGACGAACTGGTGAAGATTAAGTCTGGGTTATATCCGCGTTTCCAGCGGCCACTATTAAAAAATGCCGGTTGTTTAAAGTTATGGATTAGCACCAAATCATTCGTCTCTGCCCATTGCTCAACTGCTTCTCCACTGAAATCCGTGTCATTGTAGCCCCAGTTGGTGTTGCGGCTGTTGAAATCGCCGATTATAACTTTAATTGGTTGGCTGCTGAAGTTCTCTAGCGGAGCGAAGAAATGTGGTGCTAGGTGGATTATAAATCGAAGTGATGGTGCAGTAACCAACATCAATGGTGATAATTTCTGTCATTCTCGTTTAGGCACTTGGTGGATAGTATGCTTATGCCAGGAGCGGCAAACACTGCGTTACCGTGCTTTGGGTGACAGATCTCGGCGATAAGCGTTAGTCCAGCGATGTGTGGCCGGCTTTGGGTTTCATCTCGATGGGTCTCTTGGACGCAAAGAATGTCGCATTGAGTTTTGCGATAAATATTGGAAAGAATTTCTGCTTTACCTTGTGAGAACCCTTCGATGTTGATCGACATTACGCACAAAGCCGGCTTTATAGGTGGACTTTGGATTGCCATCGTGGTGAAAGAATTAGCCAGCCAACGTGGAAACTCGCTGACTGCCCAGGGTGCGCCGGACGTATAATGGCTCAGTTGGTACGTCACTCGGGGAGGCTCCTTTCTTGCACCCCAAACTTAACATAGTTTGGGGTGGGGTACCCATTGAGCACAGCAACTTCCCAAAATATCTTGGCGTTACTCTGGACAGGTCTTTAACATTCAGCAAAAACTGCAAGATCATCAAACAGAAAGTACACTCTCGCAACAATCTCCACAGCGACTTATGTCGTCTTCGATACTTCTCTTATTTTTAAAATAGATAGAAAAGATACGGATGTCTTACATGTGAACGAGGGTCTAGTTGTTTTTTCAAAATGGTTTGCAGCTAATAATCTCTTACTTAATGCAAACAAAACTAAATGGATTAAATTCTCATTACCAAATGTACCCCAAGTAGATCTAAATTTAAAACTTGACGGCAAGAAACTAGATGTTATTTCGGAAACTAAATTTCTAGGAATTACTTTAGATTCAAAATTGCAATGGGGTGCCCACATTACAGCAATTTCAGGTAGATTAAGTTCAGCTGCATATGCAGTAAGAAAAATAAGGCAGTTGACCGATATAGCTACAGCTAGATTAGTGTACTTTGCTTATTTCCACAGTATTATGTCTTATGGCGTTCTGCTGTGGGGTTCGGCAGCTGACGTAGATTCAGTTTTTATTTTACAAAAGAGGGCAATCCGCGCAATCTATAAAATGAAGCCTCGCGAGTCTCTTAGAATCTTTACAGAAATTTATATACTGACTCTACCTTCTCTTTATATTTTAGAATGTATCTTGTATGTTCGCAAAAAATTAGGCCTTTTCAAACTAAGAAGCGATTTACATAATATAAATACTCGTAGTAAAAATGAAATTGTGATACCTAAATTTAGATTAACTAAAACTAGTAAATCATTTCTTATAAACAGTATCCGCTTTTATATAACAAGTTGCCAAAGTCGGTTACTGAACTTAGCTACGGAATAGCTCTGAATGAAACGTGCCGGATCATTACCGGGTGCCTCAAACCGACCCCGGTGCAAATGCTGTATCGACTGGCTGGAATAGCGCCACCAAAAATCCGCAGAGCAGTGGCAAGCTCAACTGAAAGAGATAAGATGGTTTATGACACACGACACCCTATGCACGACAACATCCTCGTGTCACAAAGACTGAGAAGCCGCAACAGCTTTCTGAAGTGTGTCCTCCCACTTACTGGCGAACACTCTAAGGAAAGACTAGACCTGTGGCAACAAGGCGCTTCCCTACCGAACCCATTCGTTCCACCTGCTGAACATCTCGCAACTGGACACGAATTGCCTTGGCTTTCATGGAAGTCTTTAAATAGACTCCGGACTCAGGTAGGCCGGAGTAAAGAAAACCTGTACAGGTTGAGATTCATAGAGCCCTGGAGTGTAAATGTGGCGCTGTCCCACAAACGATGAGGCACTTGATATCTTGTCCAGCATGTCCTGTTGTTTGTACGCCACAGGAGTTGATGGACGCTACTGAAAATGCTAAGCTCGTAGCCAAATTCTGGGCTAACACTATTTGGATTGCTATCGACACGCCAAGAAGAAGAACAAATGTGTTGGATAATATTAAATCATTTATGCATTTTCATGTAATATTTAGATTCTTTTGGAAACATTACGTTTATACTAAATATCATTTTATAATACACTAGCTTTTGCCCGCGGCTTCGCCCGCGTGGATGTCGGAAATTATCGCAAGAGGACGTATTACCGCGGTAAGAATGTATTAGTCCATGTTATACATACATAAAATTACGCCTTTATACCATGGGGGTAGGCAGAAACTACGGAACGCCACCTGCTACGATCCTTACATATGATGTGTGTTTGATGTACTTAAAATAAAACTAATAGTATTCAGAGTAAGAAGACTGTGACATAGGGCTGGATTGAATTGAATATAAGTCTTCCTGCTTTTTCTTAACGCTCCTATACAGACATATACAGACACTCAATAATTTACCAGACACCAAATTAAACATAGTTATAAGAATAGTACTTTGGCCAGTGGCTTCGCCCGTACAGCTGTCGGAAAATATCTCCCGGGAACGTATATGGTAAGTATCCAGGATAACCAAAAAACCAAATCCATCCAAAAATCTAAACATCTAAGCCATATTTCGCGGTCTCTTACTTGGAATAATACAATTGGGTTTATTTTGAGTACTTCGAACACACATGATATTCGCATTTACTATGAAGCCAAAGTAATATGAATTACAATCCTACTAATCCTGCACTACCCGACCGCTACCAACCGGGACGGCCGGACGCGGGACTGCCCGCTAGCTGCTCTGCGGCTATTTTATTATAATCTCTGATATCTTCTAAAATATTCATTTTAATGATATGCTGTAAAGGGCAATTTTGATCTACATGAAATGCACAATTTAATTAAGGTACTTAATTGGATAAGGATTAATGCTGTATTGCTTAAAATCGCATTCATAAATAAGCCATTATTTCTCGTAAAAAGTAAAGGAAAAAAAGGGTTAATGTGGGTTATCCCTAAGAGTTAGACATGTACCATCGCGGACTTTTTTGAAGAACTTTTTAAGGTGTACAATACTGTAGTACATTATTTTGAGCTATTTCGTAGGGTCCAGCCAGCGTTCGTAATGTAAGCGCAAAAAATGTGTTTATTTATGACATCACATTAGAAACCTCTAAAATTATCAGCGTTTCTTTATTATATTATGCATGTTATATACATATAAACCTTCCTCTTGAATCACTCTATCTATTAAAAAAACCCACATCAAAATCCGTTGCGTAGTTTTGAAGATTTAAGCATACATAGGGACAGACAGACAGCGGGAAGTGACTTTATTTTATAATAATAATATGTAATGATTTTTTAAATCAGTCATAGAGTGATCATGACGGTATTGTTTTACATAATTTTATAGAACTACTTCCCTGAAATCTAGTAGTTTCTGGCACGTAGGAGGACACAGTTTTAACCTAACCTAACCTCCCGAAACCATGTCGGATCTGCCCCGAAGGATATTTCAACGCTTCAAAAAAACCACAACCTAAATAGCCTAATGACCGTATGACTTTTACTCCAAACGTTGTTTTACGAGATAAAATCGTTTCTGGCACTCGTCAGCCGTGCGTAAGAGGTCACAGTTTTAACTTAACCTAACCTCCTCAAACCATGTCGGATCTGCTGCGAAGGGCTTAACCTAAATAGCCTAATGACCGAATGACTTTTACTCCAAACATTGTTTTATGAGATAAAATCGTTTCTGGCACTCGCCGGCCGCTGCCGCGGCACCGCTTGCTTCGCTCGCTCGGCTCGTGCGTAGGAGGTCACAGTTTTAACCTAACCTAACCTCCCCAAACCATGTCGGATCTGGCCCGAAGGGTATTTCAAGGCTTAAAAAAATCCACAACCTAAATAGCCTAATGACTTTTACTCCAAATGTTGTTATATGAGATAAAATGAAAATAAAATGAATTGTTTTTCAAATAATATGTTAATATCTGGTTAATGGTTTAATATCTGGTCGATAAATTTAGTCAATAAAAACACGAATAAAACGACATTTTATTAAAATGAATCCTAGCTAGATCGATTTATCGCCCCCGAAACGTCCTGTATACTAAATTTCATGAAAATCGTTGGAGCCGTTTCCGAGATTCAGATTATATATATATATATATATACAAGAATTGCTCGTTTAAAGGTATAAGATTAAATAAAAGTTTATTGAATAATTATTTTTTTTAAGTGAGTTTTTTGACAAAATTGTTGCATAGTGATGAAATGATAAATTATTTTTTTTTTTTTTTTAGCTTTTGGCAATTGAGCCGATGTCGACTATTCTGCCAGTGTCACGTTTAGACGGTAGCGCAGCGGCGAGCCGTCGACTTTGCACTTTGTGGTAGGTTTACAGATTTTGTTAGTCGCTGAAAAAACGAGGACAAGTGTTAGAAAACATAAATATTCTACATTAGTATATAAATAAAGTGATACACAACACAAAGACATACAATACATATTATTTACATATTTATTACGCACCATTTAAAATTTCAAATCATTATCATTTAAAAAAGTTGTTAAAATTATAATAATTTTGGGAGAGAAGTGGCATAAAAGGGAATGGAAGTTAGTTGGGAGAGGAATGTTACACTTGGAAATTTCTTCATAGAGGTCGAAGGATTTGGTATTCAAGGAGCAGGAGAAAAATATATGGTCCAAAGTACCGTCCGCAAGACCGCATTCACAGAGGGAGCTGTCCCTAACATGGATCTTATTCAGAAACACTGGGCTACAACAATGTCCGAGTCGCAATCTGCAAAGCGAAGAGACAGTTCGTTTGGCCAATTTTGGGTATTTAAAAAACCAAGGCTTCCGCTGGATGTCAGGCTGTATGGATGAGTAGTAAATACCCTTGACTTTTGAGGTCTCATTCCACTTTTTTGTCCACGAGTCGAACAATTTGGGTTTGGCACCATTTCGCAAATCGTAGTTATGAGCTACGTAGTGCTTTCGTTCAGCCGGATTTGATGTGGCATACTTTGCTAACGAATCAGCGCACTCGTTGCCAACAATTCCCGAATGACCAGGGATCCAGGCAATCTCGATATCCAAGCCGTTTTGGGAACAGTCAAACAACAAGCTCTTAATTTCTAAAATGGTTTTACTGTGAATTTTACTATAAAGTTGATTTTGTTTTAAGGCCTGAATACTACTGAGGGAATCTGAAAAAATTACTGCTTTTTTAATTTGATGTGATTTGATATAGTGTATGGCTTCTAAAATGCCAATACACTCTCCTGTAAAAACTGATGTTTCTGGTGGACATTGAAAAAGTAGGGCAATTTTTGAATTTTGAAAGTATACCGCTACTCCTGTACATTCTTTTGATGATAATTTTGAAGCATCAGTAAAGAAAAAATTCCATCCTTCCCAGTAGCGCTTGACGGCTAACTCGAAGTCGCGTCTAGCGTTTTGAGAATTCCTCGAGATGCCCAGTCCCAAAACGGCCTTTGGTTCGAAGTGGATCGTTTCATATGCAGCGGAAAAGACGGGGAGGATTGGATATTGACAAACAGGCGAGGAGAGGTTTTTAAGCTCTCTGTACCTATTTATCAATAGAGGAACTGTTTTATTTTTCCAATAAGGACTGTTATTGAAAGAAAGGTCGATTTGCTCTAAAATTGGGAGTAAAGGATGGGATGAAAGAGAGAATACTTTGGATAGGAAACGATCTGCCAAATATTGTCTTCTTAGGAATAGGGGTGGTTCTGTACATTCATTTTGAAGCGCATTTATGGGAGAGGATCTCATGGCACCAATAATCATTCTCAGGCATTTGGCCTGGATGCTGTCTAGCCTCTTGAGTGCTTCTCTGTTGCAGGGCTCTAAGAGAAAGCAACAGTAGTCCAACGCGCTCCTAGTCAGCGCATTATAGACCAGTTTAAGGGTATAAGGGTGAGCTCCCCACCACACCCCGGCCAAAGCCTTAAGGATCGACACAGAGCGTTCACATTTTTTGACCGTGTTGTTAATGTGGTCAATCCCAGACAATCTTGAGTCCAGCGTTACTCCCAGAAACTTCGCCTTATCCTTAACTGGAATGATTTGTCCATCAATACTTATATCTACTTGGGGAACTGAGCGCTTGCGGGTAAAAATGACCGCTGTACTCTTTGGAGCACTTAGAGATAACCCGTGATCAAGGAGCCATTGGTTTAGTGAGGATAGAGAGACATTCATTGATAGAGCGGCATCCTGGATGGAATTGCCAGTGACCAGTAAAGCAATATCGTCAGCATACTGAAGAATTTTGCAGTCATAATTTAGAGACGAGGCCAAATTCGCTGTGTAGATATTATATAACGGGGGACTCAAAACAGATCCTTGAGGTAAGCCTCTCCATACTGTTCTTTGTTCAGAGTCGACCCCAGGAATTCTTAGTTGGATGACGCGATTGGCAAAGATGTTACCAATGATACGGCAAATCCTAGCCGGAATTCTCAGCTCATGCAACTTTTGCCTGAGAACAGGGAGGAGAACCGAATCATATGCAGCTGATATGTCCAAGAAAACTGCCACCACAGACCCATTCCTGCTGAGGGCCAGCCGGACCGCTGACGTGAGGATACCTACACTATCAGCTGTGCCCAGACCTTTCCTGAAGCCGAACTGAGTCGCCGGAAGCAGCCTTCCACTCTCCACCAACCACTCTAAACGGTTCTTAACTAAATGTTCTAATAGTTTGATGAGTATGGACGATAAAGCGATAGGTCTATATGAGCAATGATCGTTAGGATCTTTGCCTGGTTTTAAAATCGGGATGACAACTTGAACCTTCCATTCTGAGGGAATATATCCGGAAGTAAAGCAAAAATTAGCCAAGTCCAAGTAGTATTGGTGGGTTTTTGGTCCAGCTTTGACAATAAAAGAGTACGGGAATCCATCCACCCCTGGGGCGGAGTCTTTAACATGAGATAGTATATTTTTTAGCTCTTCCAAGCTAAATGGTCTGTTCATTGGGTCACCAGTGTTGTCCACATCATCAATGCCAACACAATTGTCCTCTATACCCGGAACATATGCTGGAGCGATTTTAGAGAAAAACTGGTGCCCCAGTTCTTCTGAGAGGATTTTCGAAGAAGTAGGAGCTAAATTACTCCTAAACAGTTTTATTTTCCGCCATACCACTGAAATCGGAGTGGATGGGCTCAGCGAAGAGCAGTACCTTGACCAACCCTGTCGTTTTTTTTTCTTAAGAAATTTCCTAGACTTGGCCAATATTCGCTTGAAAGCGATGAGGTTATCCAGGTTCATATCACAGTTAACAGTCTCTTCAGCCTCATTCCTGGCCCTGACTATGTCAGTGCATTCCTTATCCCACCATGGCGGAGAAGGAATTTTGTCGGACTGGGGTTTTTTGGAAGGGAAACAGTCATCTGCTGTAGCAGAAACAGTGGAGGAAAACGAAGAAAAACATTCCTGGGGATTAACCTCGTTGACTTTTGGGAGGGAAGATACTCTTAAGTCTAAAATTTTGGAATATAAATCCCAATCTCCTGTGTCAAGTCGGTATTTTAAAAGGGGAGGGAGGACTATTGTGGGAACATGTTTCGAAGGGAATTCAATCATGATGGGGTAGTGGTCACTTCCATAACTCATATCCAAGCGACGCCAAATGAGGAGGCTAGACATATTGGACGAACAGAATGTCAAGTCAACACAACTATTACTCTGCCCTGGTGCAGACCTGCGTGTGGCACTGCCATCGTTAATGACACAGAGATCCAGATCGTCCAATATATCCAGCAAGCCAATGCCAAAGTTATCACAAGTATCCGATCCCCAACGATAATGATGACAATTAAAATCACCCATAACAAGAATTGGACCGCTAACACTGCATAACAAGTTTCTAATTACCGAAAGATATTCGAGTTGTGGGTGCGCAATATAAAAAGAGAAAATATTTATATCCTCAGCCTTAACAGCAACAACATTTATGTTGTCACCAACAAAGGGTAGAGGAATCGGGGAAAATGATACTTTGCTATTGATGAGCAAAGCACATCCCCCATATCCATCTAGTCTGTCATTACGAACACTGCCAAAACACGGCATCCTAAAATTACTTTCAGGTAATAGCCATGTTTCAGCTATGCCGCATACTGATGGTTTATATTTATTTATTAAAAAGGAAAGATCAGGCTTCCTGGGAGTAATACTCCTCACGTTCCACTGCAGGAATGTCAGGGGATGGAACATTGTGAATGTAATTTAAGATTGAGGTCAATTTTAAGGCAACGTGGTCAGGTATTGATTGAGTAGGATTTGTCAGAACAGTCATTAACATATTTGTGATTAATTCTAAGATATTTTTCGAGCTGTCTGCTTGTCTGTACATAATTGGTTCGGTGGCTTCCGCTGGAAAGGCGCACCCATTATGGGAGGGAGAAAATGAGTAATCTCTGGTGAGAGCTTGATGAGCTTGCTTATTATAGCCTGGAGAAAGGTGGGCACGGGGCTTTGGGTTAAGGAAGACCGTTTTACGGTACGATCTTTGGGTGGGAGAGATTGGGCTTGAGGTTTGGGATTGGGGTTTATTTATTGTAACCTTGTTACGAGAGGAGTACTTTGATACATCGGCATATGATCTAGAAACAGGAGGGAAAACCCGACTTGCTTCTACATATGAGATAGATTTTTCCGCCATCAGAGCTTTGATGCTCTTCTGCCGGCCCAATTCAGGACAAGTACTGTCATTTGCGAAATGGTTACCAGTACAGGAAATGCAAAATCCTAACTCAGGGGCGGTTCCACATCCATCACCTGGATGATCACCACCACATTTGAAGCAACGTGGTTTTGATCTACACAAAGTCCGAGTATGCCCAAACCGACAACAATGGTAACACTGGATTGTTGGGTACGTGTACTTCTCAACTGTAAGAGCTGAGTAGAAACAATATACCCGTTTAGGTAGGATTTGTCCATCAAAAGTAAGTACAACTGTCTGCGTCGGCTTCCATTCAGCTATACCAGAAGAGGTAACCTTACGGCTCATCCTCCTGGCCTTCACAACAGCCCCACATCCTTCAGGAACCTTTATATTTTCAATGATTTCCTCTTCTGACCATTCAATAGGGATATCCCTAACAAGACCCATTCTTGTAATATTGTATTGAGGGATGGAAGCACTATAATTGTGTTGAATTAACAAATTATTCAATAAAAAACTATTCGCATCCTGATGTGACTTGAATTCAACGGACACTTTATTCCTACCTATACGTTTGACCCCATCAAGGTGTATATTATTGATGTTATTTAACATCAAAAACATACCAAACTTAACTGGTTGTAGCACAGTGCCTGAAGTCTGACCATCCTTAAGGGAAACATGGACAATATACGGCGGTTTATCTCTGGCTGTGTAAGTCAGTCTGCCAATAATATTTTTAGGTACCTTGGGTGGAATTAATGGAGTAGCAGGAGGGGACACAGCGACCCTCTTCCGATTTGAAGTATCCGTTTCCATTTTGGGGTCTGGCGTTAGTATTTGGGAGTCATGGGGAAGGGTGACAGTCAAGACAGGGGGAAGATCAAAAGATTCATCAGGGGGGTCGGGATCAGGAGGCTTTTTGGAGTTCATGATGGCGAATGGTGTTTAAAAAATAGATAATAACAAATAAAACTAACCTTATACGAATAACACAAACACTAGGAATAGTCTCGATCAAGTTTCACACAACTTAGATCCACTAGAAATCGAAAGAATTCGTAGAACTGACAAAAGCACGTGTTTAGCCTTCACCACTACCAACGAAAGTCATGATAAATTATGTATTTGCCAAGCATTGCTTGTCAAGTAAAAATGTGTAAATTACTTTTTGGTGAACTGGCAGGATACCATTTGTTTTCAAATACATGTAATTTGGTTAAAATACATATCAATGTGTGTTAGCATTGTTTTTAAAACATTAGTACCTTCAATGTGATGTTCCTCCTTCACCACAATAATATCTTCACAAACAGCTGGTAGCTCTTCTTTGATAGTGATTCTTTCTCTTTCACATTCATCATTAATATTCATGTGCACTATTGGAGAATTAATAAGCCCATTGAAAAACTCCAAGTGGTTTTGTTTCATTAGAGGATCGGGCTGTAAAAAGATGATTATAGTATTACGAAAACAAGCTCACAGTCCCACAAGCACAAATCCTTTTTCATTATACTAAAGTCCCTTAAAAGAGCCCCCGTAGGTCACAAATATGTGCCAGAGTGGCGCATGCCCTGTACACCAACAACACAAATACATGTGGGACAAAAGTACATTAGTGTGCTTTTATTTTAATTTTAAATGTACCTTTCGCTTCATTTCACCTTTTCGTTTTTCAATTATACATAGGTGGAATGTTTTCTCAATAAGAAGTGCACTTAGTTTCAATAGGCTTCCTATGGACCTTAATGTTGACTTGTTCTGCAGCAGTGTGGCGACCATAAGACGGCTTTTGGCAGTGATTTTTCATGAATTATTAACTTATAAATAACTTGTATGTCCTTGCTCACGCACAATGGTCCACTCAAAGGACTAAGTGCGGAAACCAAACCCCCATAACATAGAACTTGTACTATGTCCTTTTTTATTATTAACATTTTCTTAACTAGGGGCTTGTTATTAGCAATTTTTTTAAATAACTTTATATCATTGGTTTGTTACTCTGTAAGCCTTCTTTAAAATAAAATAAATAAATAAATGCATTTTATTTGTCTACCTTCAATATTTAAGCTCTTGTCCTTATTTATTGCCTGAAACTAATTAGATCATACAATGCACTTGATAAATTTGATAAAATTATTGAGAGAGTTGGGTCACTCGATTGACTCTGGGTTAATATACGAGTGCCACCAGCGCCTCAATCAGGTGGGTAGCCTCAATAATATAACCATTCAATGGATTAAAGGACACAGCGGTTCGCTAGGTAACGACGCCGCCGATGAACTTGCCAGAAGGGGGTCGAGCATGACACCGGTGGGGCCAGAACCCATCGCGCCACTTCCCTTTGGGTTCCTACGCTCTCTGGTAAGAAAACGTACCAGGGATCTACACTGCAAGCGATGGGTGGACCAAAGTGAGTGCAGGCAGGCCAAGGAAGCACTTCCTACCATCAATGCCCGCCTCACAAAACAGGTCCTCCGGTTAGACAAACGACAGCTGCGTATGGTAACAGCAGCAATAACTGGACATGGGTCGTTTAATAAACATCTATCTGTCATAGGAGTTACAGACAGTCCGCTGTGCAGGGCCTGCATTGGGGACGACGAGACAGCAGCGCACGTGCTTCTAAACTGCCCGGCGATCGCCACATACAGGGCCAAGTACTTCGGTAACCCAGGTACCCTACGTGAGATAGTCAGCAACATCAAGGCGTTGCTGGCCTTTCTCGAGGAGCTGGGGTGGATCGAATAACCGATTTCCCACCCGTACGCAAAATACGCGCTCAGACGTGGAGTTGCGGACACCAGCCCGTTCTACCTATTACCTGAGAGAGTTGAAATTGTGGCTTAGTGTGCAGGGCACACACATGCGTTTATTCTCTGGCATTCAAAAGGTTAACATGTAATTATTGTAACATTTGACAAAAGTGTACAACATTCAACACTCAATGGTACACTTGGTGAGAAGTCCAATCACAGGAATGAGCTTGAGAGGAAATTATAATAATAAACGGCTGTAGAAGAATACCTCACCTCATAATCCTCATTCATCCTCTGAATGAACAGCTCCTCGGCTTTTAGACATTGTCTCAGTAATTTGTAGGATTGCTTTAGTTTCTCACAGCAGAAGAAACAAACAAGAATTGGTCTACGGTCTTCAGTTACAAACTGTAACAAAATATGTCTTACATTCATTTGATTGTGTGAAATGAATACTCCTATTCTATAAAGTCATGCTGTCTAAGTCAGTTCGTGATCCTTTACGCATTCTGAGCTCATCTTTCAGAGAAGGTATGAGCATTGACCCCACTCTCGCTTAGGGCAGACTGGCGACTTAATAGCCATAACTCATAATAAAAATATAAACTTACTGGAATATCAGTCAGCTTCTCATATACTTTGTGCAAGTTCCTGTTGATCACTACATACATGCGGACGTTCTCCGCTAAACATATCCTGCACATTGGCAGTTTTTCCATGTTTTAACTCTAAAAGTACTTTTTACGAAATTATAATCTAGGTTTATTTAAATTATAGAAAAACAACACATTCCGTGCAAATATCGTCTTGTAGTTTCCGCTTCTGTTTACAACGTTGAGAAGACGGCGGAAGATAATCCACTTGAATTTAGTTCACAAAAATCAGGAAAACACGTTCAAGTATAAACAAACAAAAAGACTGTGCAAAAAGATGATAAATTGTCGTTGTCAATGTCATTGTCACTTTGTTTGACATTAAGAAGTACAATACCTACCAAGCTACCAAGGAACCAAGGAACATAAACCCGAAGGAACTTACTGGCTACGGTACAAGGGCGGATCCAGGGGGCAAGGGCGGATCCAGCTTTGGTGCCAGGGGGTGGTCATAGGTAGTCGTGGTCAAGTCACAAGAAGTTATAATTTAATTTTTATAATCATACATAAAAGTAAAAAGTATTTTATTAATGTATGTATAGTCTGGCAAAAACGGCAACTAAAACGGAATTGACCAACTTCTATGGGACTTTGGCCACTTATAAACAAACAGTTCAGCTAATAACACAGGCCTACAAATTTTTAACCCAGAGACTAGACCTATCGTACCCGAGGGATTTTGATGCGTTGAATCTGAATCCGTGTTCAGAATGGCTCCTATACGTCTAATTTTCGAGATATCTTGACCTAAAAGTGCAAAAAACGCGTTTTTTCAGTTTTTGTGGTTACGTGACAGAAGGAAATAAATGATTATCAAAAAACGTTGTATGGCAATTGAAAGTATGTACCACCCTTCCCCGTTTAAACCTATTTGGATTTTTTCAAATATCTTTTTTTTCACCAAAATATCGCTATTTGAAATTTTACACTGTAGCGTATCAAACCAACCACAAAAAAAAATCGAAAAAATTCTGCCCGAGACCAGACCGTGTTGATCTTGTGTTTTTGGGGTCGCTGATTCCGAATCCAAATTGTTTAAAGATAAATAAGTGATTAAACTTACTGTTTCCAGGGTCAGGTGGGTTAGCCTGCTTATGGTTTGGTAGGGGTAGTTTTTAAGGGTTATTTTTTGAGCTTACGGAAAATTCTGACCTTATAGGGTGAATTGGACCTCGGATTCGGAATCAGCGACCCCAATAAACACAAGATCAACATGGTCTGGTCTCGGGCAGAATATTTCGATTTTTTTTTTTGTTTGTGGTTGGGTTAGTATGCATAAGTGTAAAGTTTCAAATAGCGATATTTTGTTGAAAAAAAAGATATTTGATAAAATCTAAATAGGTTTAAAAGGGACAGGGCGGTACTTTCAATTGACATACAATACAACGTTTTTTGTTAACCATTTTTTTTTCCTTCTGTCACGTAACCTCAAAAACCGCCAAATAAAGGTGTTTTGTGCTCTTTTTGGTTAGGATATCTCGAAAACCAGACGTATAAGAGCAATTCTGAGTGCGGATTCGGATTCAGCGCATCAAAATCCTTCGGTGATGTTAGGTCTGGTCTCTGGGTCTGGACTTGTGTTAAATTTTGTCGGCCTGTGTAATATATGATTGACTAGCTTTTGCCAGCAGCTTCGCCCACGTGGAGGTCGGAAAATATCCCGCGGGAACGTACTACCGGGATAAAAAGTACCCTATGTCCTTTCTCAGGCTCTAAACTATCTGTGTACCAACTTTCATTGACATTGAAATCGGATCAGTAGTTTTAGCAGGAAAGCGAGACAGACAGACAGACAGAGTTACTTTTGCATTTATAATATTAGTGTGGATTTAAAAGTTCTTATCAGTAAGAATGCCAATGTAAACCTAGTTTTGTATCAAGATTTATATTTACTTAGATAATTTTAACATTTTATTGAAATTGTATATGCTTATAATAAAACTTGCTTTAGATGTGCCAGGTTCCTCATAAATACAAGGCTGAACCTTGGTCCATGGAAGTGCCGGGGTCGTCAAGAAGGGGAGAATCGGAATCCGTTTAGAAACAGCCAAAGTAATCGCAATAAAACTTACAAAAACAACACTCACGATGCAAAGTGTTGTTTTTGCACTCTTCATTTTGACAATTAACACAACACTTTTAAAACACTGTGTTGCCAAAAAAAAAAAGATAATTGTATCGATACCTTTGGAATCGATTATTGTTTTATAGTTCTTCAGGTATAATGCACTCTTCAATTTATCATTTTTAAGTATTTAATCATTTATATCGTATATTAGTACTTTTTAATAATATGATTAAATGAAAACTGCGTTAAATACAGTGGAGAGATTACCCTACACTTTAAATCCATTTGATTTTATTGTTTATGCAGTATTTTTTGGTAACACTAAAAACAAATTCAAAGCTAACTGACTTGGTCACATCATAAAAAATACCAAAAAAAAAAGACTTTTTACAGTGTATGAATAAGTCATACAAAGTTATTAGCATCAGATATTTACTAAAATAGAATTAAAATTATTGGTAAATTACATTTTTGTATAGCAGCGTGTTTAAAAACCGGCCAAGTGCGAGTCGGACTCGCGCACCGGGGGTTCCGTACAAACCTGTAGGTATTCTCGGTTTATGCATAAGGTTTATGTTTATGAAATTAAATGTTTTTTTTTTATTATTTTTATATTTTAGTTGATTGAATGAAAGGTAAATTGCGGTTAACGATTTATGACGTATTAAAAAAAAAAACTACTTACTAGATCTCGTTCAAACCAATTTTCGGTGGAAGTTTACATGGTTATGTACTTCATATATATTTTTTTAGTTTTATCATTCTCTTATTTTAGAAGTTACGGGAGGGGGGGGACACAGATTTTTTTAGGTTTCAGTTCTAAGTATGGGGAACCCCAAAATGCATTGTTTTTTTTTCTATTTTGTGTGAAAATCTTAATGCGGTTCACAGAATACATCTACTTACCAAGTTTCAACAGCATAGCTCTTATAGTTTCGGAAAAAAGTGGCTGTGACATACGGACGGACAGACAGACATGACGAATATATAAGGGTTCCGTTTTTTGCCATTTGGCAACGGAACCCTAAAAATGGCCAAGTCTGGACAATTCCCTTTGTTTGGGAGTTCGCCACTGTTTTTTTCGATGCGTTCGTTCCCGAATAATGCGTTTGCCATCATACAAAATATTAATTTATAATAAATTGATTAAATATAAAGGTATTTACATAAAATCTATATTGTATCTGGATCCGCCCTTGCCAGGGGGTGGGTCATGGGGGTCATGACCCCCCCCCTGGGCTGGGTCTACCGTGGACCACTATTTAAAATTGTTAAACATAGGTAATGGTTTTAAGTAAGGATATATTTTTTTGTCACAATATAGATTTTATGTAAATACCTTTATATTTAATCAATTTATTATAAATTAATATTTTGTATGATGGCAAACGCATTATTCGGGAACGAACGCATCGAAAAAAACAGTGGCGAACTCCCAAACAAAGGGAATTGTCCAGACTTGGCCATTTTTAGGGTTCCGTTGCCAAATGGCAAAAAACGGAACCCTTATATATTCGTCATGTCTGTCTGTCCGTCCGTATGTCACAGCCACTTTTTTCCGAAACTATAAGAGCTATGCTGTTGAAACTTGGTAAGTAGATGTATTCTGTGAACCGCATTAAGATTTTCACACAAAATAGAAAAAAAAACAATGCATTTTGGGGTTCCCCATACTTAGAACTGAAACCTAAAAAAATCTGTGTCCCCCCCCTCCCGTAACTTCTAAAATAAGAGAATGATAAAACTAAAAAAATATATATGAAGTACATAACCATGTAAACTTCCACCGAAAATTGGTTTGAACGAGATCTAGTAAGTAGTTTTTTTTTTTAATACGTCATAAATCGTTAACCGCAATTTACCTTTCATTCAATCAACTAAAATATAAAAATAATAAAAAAAAAACATTTAATTTCATAAACATAAACCTTATGCATAAACCGAGAATACCTACAGGTTTGTACGGAACCCCCGGTGCGCGAGTCCGACTCGCACTTGGCCGGTTTTTAAACACGCTGCTATACAAAAATGTAATTTACCAATAATTTTAATTCTATTTTAGTAAATATCTGATGCTAATAACTTTGTATGACTTATTCATACACTGTAAAAAGTCTTTTTTTTTTGGTATTTTTTATGATGTGACCAAGTCAGTTAGCTTTGAATTTGTTTTTAGTGTTACCAAAAAATACTGCATAAACAATAAAATCAAATGGATTTAAAGTGTAGGGTAATCTCTCCACTGTATTTAACGCAGTTTTCATTTAATCATATTATTAAAAAGTACTAATATACGATATAAATGATTAAATACTTAAAAATGATAAATTGAAGAGTGCATTATACCTGAAGAACTATAAAACAATAATCGATTCCAAAGGTATCGATACAATTATCTTTTTTTTTTTGGCAACACAGTGTTTTAAAAGTGTTGTGTTAATTGTCAAAATGAAGAGTGCAAAAACAACACTTTGCATCGTGAGTGTTGTTTTTGTAAGTTTTATTGCGATTACTTTGGCTGTTTCTAAACGGATTCCGATTCTCCCCTTCTTGACGACCCCGGCACTTCCATGGACCAAGGTTCAGCCTTGTATTTATGAGGAACCTGGCACATCTAAAGCAAGTTTTATTATAAGCATATACAATTTCAATAAAATGTTAAAATTATCTAAGTAAATATAAATCTTGATACAAAACTAGGTTTACATTGGCATTCTTACTGATAAGAACTTTTAAATCCACACTAATATTATAAATGCAAAAGTAACTCTGTCTGTCTGTCTGTCTCGCTTTCCTGCTAAAACTACTGATCCGATTTCAATGTCAATGAAAGTTGGTACACAGATAGTTTAGAGCCTGAGAAAGGACATAGGGTACTTTTTATCCCGGTAGTACGTTCCCGCGGGATATTTTCCGACCTCCACGTGGGCGAAGCTGCTGGCAAAAGCTAGTCAATCATATATTACACAGGCCGACAAAATTTAACACAAGTCCAGACCCAGAGACCAGACCTAACATCACCGAAGGATTTTGATGCGCTGAATCCGAATCCGCACTCAGAATTGCTCTTATACGTCTGGTTTTCGAGATATCCTAACCAAAAAGAGCACAAAACACCTTTATTTGGCGGTTTTTGAGGTTACGTGACAGAAGGAAAAAAAAATGGTTAACAAAAAACGTTGTATTGTATGTCAATTGAAAGTACCGCCCTGTCCCTTTTAAACCTATTTAGATTTTATCAAATATCTTTTTTTTCAACAAAATATCGCTATTTGAAACTTTACACTTATGCATACTAACCCAACCACAAACAAAAAAAAAAATCGAAATATTCTGCCCGAGACCAGACCATGTTGATCTTGTGTTTATTGGGGTCGCTGATTCCGAATCCGAGGTCCAATTCACCCTATAAGGTCAGAATTTTCCGTAAGCTCAAAAAATAACCCTTAAAAACTACCCCTACCAAACCATAAGCAGGCTAACCCACCTGACCCTGGAAACAGTAAGTTTAATCACTTATTTATCTTTAAACAATTTGGATTCGGAATCAGCGACCCCAAAAACACAAGATCAACACGGTCTGGTCTCGGGCAGAATTTTTTCGATTTTTTTTTGTGGTTGGTTTGATACGCTACAGTGTAAAATTTCAAATAGCGATATTTTGGTGAAAAAAAAGATATTTGAAAAAATCCAAATAGGTTTAAACGGGGAAGGGTGGTACATACTTTCAATTGCCATACAACGTTTTTTGATAATCATTTATTTCCTTCTGTCACGTAACCACAAAAACTGAAAAAACGCGTTTTTTGCACTTTTAGGTCAAGATATCTCGAAAATTAGACGTATAGGAGCCATTCTGAACACGGATTCAGATTCAACGCATCAAAATCCCTCGGGTACGATAGGTCTAGTCTCTGGGTTAAAAATTTGTAGGCCTGTGTTATTAGCTGAACTGTTTGTTTATAAGTGGCCAAAGTCCCATAGAAGTTGGTCAATTCCGTTTTAGTTGCCGTTTTTGCCAGACTATACATACATTAATAAAATACTTTTTACTTTTATGTATGATTATAAAAATTAAATTATAACTTCTTGTGACTTGACCACGACTACCTATGACCACCCCCTGGCACCAAAGCTGGATCCGCCCTTGCTACGGTAAGTTCCTTGCTGGCTACAGATTTGCTACAGATCCTACAGATAGATTTTACTGAACTTTTTAGATTACTCTCTGACTGCTGGGCTTTTAAGTTTACTTACATTTTTTTTTTCTTAATAAATTATTCAAAAGTCGATCGAAAAAGCACTTGAGAACTGGAGTTGCGCATTGGAAACTGCTGGACTAAAGATCAGTGAGCAAAAGACAGAATACATGCGGTGTTGCTATACGTCAACTGGCGAGCAACTCACTATAAAAATTCAAACCCACCAGTTAAAGGAAGTTGACCATTTTAAATACCTATGATCTATGATCTCTAACAATGACACGATCAACGCCGACATAAGTCACCGTATCAACACTGGATGGATGAAGTGGCGACGACTCTCAGGTGTGCTATGCGATAGCAGATTGCCGGTATGTGTTAAAGGAAAGGTGTACAAAACTGCAGTCCACCCTGCTCTAGCTTACGGTGCCCAATGCTGGCCAATCAAAAAGACTCAGTGCTCATTCACGTTGACTCACGGGCGCGGTCACGAAATATCAAACATATGGCGTAATATCCAAGTGTCCAGGTACGAAACGCACGTGCGATCTAAGTAGCGGGCAAGCTAGCGACTGGCGCGCGCGGCACGCTCGCAGCTCGATCAAACGCTTGAGACGTTTGTGTGTGTTCATGTCGAACTAGCGGCGGAGCGCGCGATTCACTCGCGACGTCAGGTAAGTTCAACCAGTATGAACTTGTTGCTAGAAACGGCAGCACGTTTTCATCATATCTTTCAATACAGAAGAGTTTATTAAAAGATAAAAGATCGTCGTCCATGTTTTCAACCTCTACGACACGTCACACTCACGCAATCGCCTGGCGGCCAATGTGAACACGAACTCGCCACGTCTACCGCGCCCGCACCCGCCACCGCGCCCGCGCGTTCGTACGTGAACAAGCACTCAGGTCAAAAGAGCACACACCACCGGGATGAGGATGCTGAGATGGGCAGGATGGGTTACTCTTAAGGACAGAGTAAGGAACGAGTACCTATATTCGAGGAAGTTTTAAGATCCACCCAATCGAAGAAAAGCTCTCTGAAGCGTGCCTGAGATGGTATGGTCATGTAATGAAAAGATCAAAGAAACACATGACCAAGCAAGTCCTCGAGATGAACACACGTCCAGAAAAGCTAGGTAGACCCCTTCTAACTTGAATGTCTGTGATCAAAAATGACCTGAAGCAAGCCCAAGTGAATGACACGATGACCCAGAACCGAAACATCTGGCGAAGAATGACTAGGAGAGCCGACCCCAAATGAAATGGAGTAAGGCTAGGCAAAGAGAGAGAGAGAGAGAAAAGTTGGTAAATAACAGAATAAATTTTAGAATATAATAAAGATAGTACAAAATAAGTTGCCTGTACCAGGATAAACCTGTTTAGTCGTAATCTTTGTCTTAGTTTTTGTACTCTGTAACTTTTAACCCATTCACTGCCACTTAAATTTTAAAAACATCACCTGGGTGCCACTTAATATTTTTCCTTTGGCAAGACCTTCACAACACCAACCGTTTTTTCCTTACCAAAACAAGAATGACAGTTCGAAAAAAAAACCAACAGTTTTTCCACATTCAAGTTTCTAACCGTGTATGTTGGCAAATATTTAAATAAATTCTATCATTTTAAAGTAATTCCAAAAAACGTCCTAAAGTACACTCAACGCATATGGTGCGTTGGGGCAACGAATGGGTTAACAGAATGCATTATCATTTCATTTTGATTGCTTTATTTGTGTTTTTTAATTAATTTGCATAGTTTTTTAGAACAAATTAAGTCATATCAATGTTCAAGTGGTGGAGGGTAGAAGGTCACTAATTTCACTAGCCAATCCTTAACTTTCAATTCTGACCTATGGTGATTTCTTGTTTACGACAACCTCTATGTAAGTATTGTTTTCAATGATACCAAGCCATAGTTACGTTACGAGTGACGTGACGAAGAATTACGACTAACTAGCGACTTTAGCGAGAGAAAATAGCTCTTCACTTGGTGCCCTACCCCTAGTTTTTAAGATATAAATGAGGCCAAGTTGGGGAGATTCTTTCCAGGTCGGCTACCTAGAAACGCTTGTTGTGAACCAGTGACAGACAGATTCTGATATTTGACTACGGAATCAGATTAAGTAGCAACTAAATTGGGAAGAAATCAGATTTTCGAAAGGTGCCCATGTTATTGAGATTCAAATGGGCCAAGCTGCGGTAAGCTCTCTCCGGACAGGCCATCTATAAACTTTAATGAATTTTTAACCAATGATCGTTTATTTCTGATATTTGGCGAATACTTTTCACTAATTAGCGATTATTTTTTATGTTACTAAAATTAAAATCCCTGATAGTGGCCATGTCAGTGTCAGTCACTCCACGAATTAATAATAATCCACGAATTGTTCTGTTTTACCCCCGCAATTATATTGAAAAACGTTGTATGTAATGCGTGAATTACGAAGGCTGTAGCCGGAACGAAAAAAATACAAAAAATATTTAACTTAATTTATTTTATAAAATTACAATATTAATTATTAGCTAGAATGTCGACAGTTGACCGATGCTGTGCCAAAAGTGACGATTTCATGGAGGCCGCGATGTCCGGTGTCGGGCTGCATGCATCACATTGGGCTGCGTCGGGACTCGGGGCCTCGTGTCCGCGGCTGATGCAATTTGCGGTAACTGGGTGAACGCTTGTCAGCGGTTTATGTGCTATGCGAATATGTAACACGTACGTATTGATAATTAGACTCAGCATCACCCAACGTAGCACAATTGCATCATAATGTACTATTGCTAGTCTAACCAAGCCTTACTGGCTCACCATTATCGTTAAATAAATCAAAATTAGTTTTTTTAAGTAATGCCGAATGCCAAACACGGCACTTCTTCTTTACTGGTGTTGCCAGTGTTGACCGTCAATATACCCAGGGTACAGTGGTCTCGAACCTACCGATTTTTCGGTATTTCTACCGATATGGGCTCTGTTCTACCGAAATACTGAAATATAACGAATATTCTATGATTTCACAGTACACATGGAAATGTCATTTACCGATTTTGGGTACAAATATACCGTTTTTAACTGCCAATTCTACCGATCTCGCTCTGTGACGTTCGAGACCACTGCCAGGGTACCCGTTGATGTCAAAAAACTTAAGGGGGCGTAGTGCAAAATAATCCAAAACAGCCGTCACTGTTAAAGAGATAAAATCAATACTTTTACCATAATTACCATAAAAAATATTTAGTGATCACCACAATGAATGTTTCAACCGATTATAGTTGGCAAAAATTAAAAATATTGTATAGTTTGATCAATAAAAATTCGTAAAATTGACCAAAAATCTTAAAATAGCATGCTCGTGTTTAGTTGAATTTTGATAGTAAACTGTTAAATTTTTTCACAAACTTGAATTCATATTAATCTTTAATTATCATACTACAATTTTTAGTTTTTACATTTCCAAAATGTCACTTACTTATTTTATTATTAATTTTTGTTTTGATTCACGCCCTGTTTTGAGTCATACGAAACGTATACGGGTCGAAAATTCAGTCGTCCACGAGAGCTCAGAGAGTGGTCACGTCGCATCGTGGAGCGATGCGCCGGTTACGATAATTCGCGATCTATTGTGTTCGTATACGTTGCCGCAAAGAGTGAAATAGAGGAGTTACCCTTTGTGTTTTTTTTAGTATGACTTATATTTAGTAGGCATAACAAAATTTTACTTTTTGTTTTTTTTCTGCTTACATATTACTAGATTTTTTTTCTTAAATAGTTTTTTTTTTTTTTTGTAAATATGGGAAAGCGTAAGGCCAGCTATTGTAAGAAAAAAGTTGGCGCTCATTTCCGTAAAAAAAGCCGTTATCAAAAATGTACAGACGCCAGGACATCAAGCTACTACAATCTGTCAGATTTCTTTGATAGATTTTCGACTTTATTTCTAGAGCATTAGGTTCAAGGTTCATTGGGAAAAAATGACAGTTTCGGGTAGCTTGACCTGCTGGCGTCTGTACCTAGGTATTTATATTTTGTGATATTAGTTCTTTTTAATTTGTTTCTTTTTCTCTAACATGCGATATGGATGGGGGTGGCGTTTGCAAATCTGGCATTAAATTTAAAATCCAAAATGGCAGATGCAACTTTTTCTCAAACGTTCGATATGGGTGTCTTGTCATTTTGAGGGGTGGTGATTTTAAATTTGGCATTCATTTTAAAATCAAAGATAGCGAATTAAAACTTTTTTCAAAGATTCGATATAGATATCGTGTAGTAGGTTTTTGGGGGTGCCAATTGCTATTCTGACATTAATTTTCGAATCCGCGGTGGTGAACTAATTTTTTTCGTAAAACTGAGAATTTATTTTATAACCTTTTATAGCTAACTTCTATCCAACGAAAAACTCTTTAAAACACAGAAATTACTAAGGTTTATTTGGTTTACATTGTTATCCTTGTATTAAACACTATTTATAGTGTATAATCTACTCTCAATAGCGAAACAATACATCTTTATTTAGACCCCAATAAACATTAATTTCACTGACCTTCAAGCCAAATACTGATACAAGGTTGTAAATATTTCGTACTTAACATGGAATTCTTAGAAATGTGTTCATTTCTTTGTTGTAATTACTTAGCACGTGTTTAGTTATTGTATCTTAAAATTATATTGTTGTTTTTTTCGTTTCACGAAACCTCTTTATAGCGCAATAAAATACCCGGTCCTTTCAATTTCGCTATAAGAAACAACGAAACGCGAAAGATACACGATCCACGGTGCACCAAAATTCCTAAGTTAAATTTAGGAATTTTGGTACATAATAGATGTATTCAGTCTGTAGTCCAAACTACAAATATACGTCTAGTAATTGTCCTTATGGTTGGAAATATCAATCATGTTTTTAAATGAATGATATAAATTTCCCGTTTTTTTTTTTTGTTATTGTACCCTCGCACAAATTTTGGTCAGCTTATGGCAACTTTGTGCGTTAAATTAAATTTAACTTCCCTGGAAAACATTGTTCATTTTCATGGGCAGAAGCAATTTTTATAATATCGCCACACTTTTCGATATAATATATATTTTATATACCACATTTCCCTATGATTATCGTATGTTTTTGTAAAGTAAGCAGATTACATTTGGTAATTATAGATTTTTTATCACAGTCTGGTTTTATTATTACAATACCTACCACCTACCCATCCACCCTGCCTACCTACTTACCGAGTAAAATTCCCGGGCGTGCAAGTAAAATTCATAATGCCAAAATTTCATAGCTATTGGATGAGTAGTAATAAACGGACAATGTGGGTATTTTCCTATATTGTACTGTATTTATACCTTCATTATCCGTTTTATAAACTACATACGTAAATTTTTATATAATACAGATTATTAGATTTATTTTCTGGATTTATGTGGACAGCTACATAAAATCATCGAAATAATCAATATGCGTATTTTCAAGTCACTTAACACAACGAATCAAATTTTAAAAATCCTAGGATACCACCTTTTGTCGTGCAACTGCATGCGGGCCTCGAGAAAACTTGTCAATGTGTGCGTTACGACGCACACGACTAGCGCGCTGTTGTAAATACCTATTTGCCGCGCGCGTCGTATGGACGGCGCAGTCTTAATATTTCTAGTGATTATTTTTCACCCCCTCACTTCCACCAGTGAGCGCGATAATGCTGGCCGCGCTCACACCATTTCGGAACGGGTGTTGTGTTAAGTGTGTTAACACGCGTAATACGGAACGCGGCGTTGTTAATGTCATGTCAATCAAACTGACAACGAGTACAACGACAATTCATCACCTTTTTGTTTGTTTTTATTTGAGCGTGTTTTCCTGATTTTTGTGAAGTACATTCAAGTGTGTAATCTTCCGTCGTTTTCCCATGTGGTTGGCAGAAACTACAAGACGCCACCTCCTACGTTCCAAACGTGAATAAAACACAAGCCGTTATTCGTACGCAACGTGTTGTTTTTCTATAATTTTAATAAATCTAGATTATAATATCGTAATTAGTACTTTCCCAGTTAAAACATGGAAAAACTGCCTATGTGCAGGATATGTTTAGCGGAGAACGTCCGCATGTATGTAGTGGTCAACAGGAACTTGCGCAGACTATATGAGAAGCTGACTGATATTCCAGTAAGTTTATATTTTTATTATGAGTTATGGCTATTAAGTCGCCAGTCTGCCCTAAGCGAGAGTGGGGTCAATGCTCATACCTTCTCTGTAAGATGAGCTCAGAATGCGTAAAGGATCACGAACTGTTGGCTTTGACAGCATGACTTTATAGAATAGAAGTATTCATTTCATACGATCAAATGAATATAAGACATATTTTGTTGCAGTTTGTAACTGAAGACCGTAGACCAATTCTTGTTTGTTTCTTCTGCTGTGAGAAACTAAAGCAATGCTACAGATTACTGACACAATGTCTGAAAGCCGAGGAGCTGTTCATTCAGAGGTTGAATGAGGATTATGAGGTGAAGTATTCTTCTACAGCCGTTTATTATTATAATTTCCTCTCAAGCTCATCCCTGTGCTTGGATTTCTCGCCAAGTGTACCATTGAGTGTTGAATGTTGATATGTACACTTTTGTCAAATGTTACAATAATTACATGTTAACCTTTTGAACGCTAGAGCATGAACACATGTGCATGCACGCCAAGCCCAGTTTTCAAAATTCTCAATAATTTCATCAAATTTATCAAATAGGGACAAGAGCTTAAATTTTTAAGGTAGACAAATAAAATGCATTTCGACGGTCCCTATTAACAATGTCGGTTCTACAAAAAGCTACTGTTCAGTAGAGCAGTTCAAAGTTTGTTTTACTACTAACACTGTTGTGCTGACAAGTTAATACCACCAACAAAATTATCTTTAAAACTGGCTAAATATCATAATTTCAGAAAAAAAATACTGACAATAGATCTTTTTATTGTGATTGTATTTATGTCAAAAAGTGAATATTGGTAAAAATGCATAACCGTTAATAGGGACCATCAATTTATTTATTTATTTTATTTTAAAGTAGGCTTACAGACTAACAGTGACACAAAGAAAGTTATTTAAAAAATTGCTAAAAACAAACCTCCACAAATTGTTGAGAAAAATTCGATTAAAAAAAGTACATATGAGTTTATATTAATAAGTTAATTATCCACAATAATTACTGTGATAAAAGCCGAATGCCTTATGGTCGCCACACTGCTGCAGAACAAGTCAACATTAAGGTCCACAGGAAGCCTATTGAAACTAAGTGCACTTTTTATTGAGAAAACATTCCACCTATAATTGAAAAACGAAAAGGCGAAACGAAGCGAAAGGTACATTTAATATTAAAATAAAAGCACACTAATGTACTTTTGTCCCACATGCACTTGTGTTGTTGGTGTACAGGGCATGCGCCACTCTGTCACATATTTGTGACAACGTTGTTCAAATGTTTAAGTTCTCATAATATGGCTATAACTTCTATACAAAGCTAGAATATGGCAGTTTGATAACCATCCTCTTTCATAGCAGTGCGCGCTTTGCAGGAATAGCTTGTATGGTCAGCCAGGTTACATTGGACCTACTTAGGTATCCTCACCTACGGGGGCTCTTTTAAGGGACTTTAGTATAATGAAAAAGGATTTGTGCTTGTGGGACTGTGAGCTTGTTTTCCTAATACTATAATCATCTTTTTACAGTCCGATCCTCAAATGAAACAAAACCATTTGGAGTTTTTCAATGGGCTTATTAGTTCTCCAATAGTGCATGTGAGTATTGTTGATGAATGTGAAAGAGAAAGTAACACTATCAAAGAAGAGCTACCAGCTGTTTGTGGAGATATTATTGTGGTGAAGGAGGGACATCAAACTGAAGGTAGAATGTTTTAAAAACAATGCTAACAATTTATTATATAATTTATTGTATTTTATATTAATCAAACAGGCTTTTACCTAAAAGCTTTGGTGCTTGGTTAACATCAGTATAATGTTAACATACATTGATATTGTTACGAGCTGGGGTTCGGGATAAATTAATTCAAACCAATACTACCAAAACACACAAAACAGCTTAATTGAATAATCACAAATACCACAACAACAAGAAACGTCAAAAGGAATCACTCGTCTCGCTTGTACTGTATCACTTGTCCACAGCAGTCTCCGTCGTGCCTATGTCCAGCACTGACTAGAACTGATACCGTTAAATATCTTGGCATACAAATAGACGCAGGGTTACGATGGGATAAACATGTCAACGCCCTCACCTCTAGAACTATGAGATTGATTCATAATTTTAAATCGCTGAGAGAGTCGGCAACCCTTGATACTCTGCGAATGGTCTTTTTTGCACTGTGTCAATCTGTTATTGGGTATTGCATTACCGTATGGGGTGGCGCAAATAAGACAAGTCTAATCAGAGTCGAAAGAGCACAGAGAGCTATACTGAAAGTGATGCTACGAAAACCATATTGTTATCCTACAAAGAAACTTTATTCACAATGCAAGGTTCTAACAGTACGTCAGCTCTTTGTCCTACAATCTGTCCTTAGAAGACACGCTAGTGTCCTCCCATCTGATCCCAAAAAGCGAATAAATATTCCCCCAGGCACTCAGCACAGGACTTCTTTTGCCAGACACCAATACTATACAATATCCACATACATATACAAAAAAACTCATAAAGCACTAAACATACTCGACCTAAATAGATATAATCTAAAGTCTTAGGTGACAGAATGGCTACTTCAACAGGATTACCCACAAACAGAATCATTACTTACATACATTGCATAATAAAAATAACATTAATATATCAGTTAATACTCACAAAGGACCCTCACCTAATTTCACAACTTACATTAACACAAGCACACACACCCATACACACACACATACACACTTATCCTCACCCCCACATACACCCACACCCACGCACACATGGAGCCATAAACTTAAACTACTCTTACTTTCTTTACTTTAATTACAAAATAACCAAATTTTTATAATCTTTTGGTAGATCGACACAACCCACGAGTTGTATCTAGACACGCGGCAGCGTGTCAAGCCAAGTTCAAGTAACAGAACTGGCGAGCAGCACCGTGTGTAATATTGTATTAGACGAAACATTTGGAGCCACTTTTGACCCCATCATAACTCAAAAACTATTTTACATAAACGTGTCAAATTTGGCTCATATAGTGAAACTTGCAAGATACATATGTGCTCCAAATTCAAATCTAGCCAAAAATGAAAACTAGCCAAGTCAGGACTGACCATTGAACTTGGCACCCATTTAGATCTCACTTCTTTTGTCGTTGAAGTCAACAACCAAGGCATAAATCATAATATTGAACTTGGCTCTCATTTCACATTTATGTTTTTGATGGGATAAATCTTACTGTATCAATCCTAAAGCCGAACACTGTCTCTTAAGATACAGGTAACCCTAGTTTAAGAGGCAGGGCTCACCAATTGTCTACAGATTTCTGCAGCATAGAAAATTCAATTTGTATTTACTTCCTACCACTAGTTGTGAACCATTTTGTGAAACTATTAAGTCTGTAATCTTGTTTTTGGAAATAAATATATTATTATTATTATTACTTGAATCGCATTCGACCGCATTCTAAACGAACTGCTCGTCGTCGGCCCGACAATCCGCTATTTATATTCCGAGCAGAACATTCGCGAACATTCGACACATTGCCACAGTTCACAAATAGCGTAGAAGCTTCCAGGTGGAAGTACCTGGAAGCTTCTACGCTATTTGTGAACTGTTTACTGTTTAATCCCACTATTCGACAATAGATGGCGGTAGCGTCTACGTACGATTGTTCGTGTAGTACTTGCTACTTGATAACAGATCGCGTTAGCGTGTCGTTTCTAGTAGTTTCGAACACTGCCCCATCCTTAGATGGGGTAAGCGTGACGTTTCTAGACTTTTCGATCAACGTAACACTGCCCCTTTCTGAGATGGAGTTAGCGTGATGTAGGATATTAACCAAATTACATGTATTTGAAAACAAAAAAATATATTGTATATGTATATTTATACATGACATACTAAACATTGAAGTTGCGTTTCACATCTGTCTGTATGACCGGATTATTTGAACTACTCCACGGAGTTAGAGGCGATGTTCAACATCATTTACAGAATTTATTCCGGAAGGTGCATTTGTAAAATACATTTATATTTAACATTTAATGAATATGATAACTACAATGTTTTGTCGGTCCACACCGTTGCTACTTGATATAGAAGAGTAATACAATTGATTGTTTTGTTCGTTTACAGAGCTCGAACCAGAAAGTTTTGACAATAGCTATCTAGACATAGCCGATATACCACCACACCATTCTGAGGCAGATTCGGAAGATGATGTACCTTTATTGACGTTTAAACCTAAAGTGCAAGAAGAGCAAGAAGTACTACATAAGATACAAAGACCCAGTGAGACAATAAGTAAGTTTGAGCTAGTTAATGTATACGTATTCAAACAACTCTATGTTCTATGTTATAGGGGTTCGGTTTCCGCACTTAGTCCTTTGAGTGGACCATGACGGCTGTCGGTGTTTATCCCAACCATCCCATCTCCCTCCAGAAGTTGATTATGTCTCCTGGTCTGTTGAGAACGTCCGTGTAGCATTTGGGTATCTATCCTAATCTGGGTGACGCCTGCACATTCAAAGAGTACATGCGCAACGGTTTCCTCAGCCTCCATGCAGGACCTGCACAGGGGGCTGTCCGTTATGCCTATTCTGTAAAAGTGTTTGTTGAGCGGGCAGTGTCCTGTGATGGTCCTCATCATCAGACCATCCCTGTCCAGGCGTAGCAGATGTCTGGTCAGCCTGCCATCCAGGGATGGGATAGCTTCCTTGGACTGTCCGCAGCCTGGTGCCGAGGTCTACCAGCTCTCCGATGCAAACAGGTCAATAGTTTACGTGATAGGACGTTAGCGTTAGGTTAACGTTACTTTAAGGGTGTACTTTTGCGAATATTTCCACTTCTTTCAAGTCGATTTCTTTCCCTCGTTGAGTTGTATGAAGTAAGAGAAATAGTTGTGGATTCCAGCCCGCCTTATCTATTTCATTCCTTTATACTGCTATCACCAACCCGAACCCTTTCCCTACTTAATTAAATATATGGCACACTTTTTTTTTTTTTTTTTCAGGATGGGAAATCATCAAATGACTTCTCCCGCTCTGGGCGGAGCGGGAGGGCGTGTCAGACTTTTACTGACTAAAACCCACCCGTGTTCCATCAGTTGCCCATGTGCCAGGGTCACGGTATCTCTTTCGAACAATCACGCGACCCCGGCAGGCATCGGTCCTAGTAGACCCCTACAATATATGGCACACTTTAATTAATTATTAGTAACGAGTGTAGGCTTTTTTTTTTCTTCTTTTTTGGGTGGGAATCCATCAAATGACGTCTCCCGCTCTGGGCAGAGCGGAAAGGCGTGTCAGACCTTTACTGACTAAAACCCATCCGTGTTGCTTCAGTTGCCTGTGCCAGGGCCACGATACCTCTATCGAACAAATCCGCGACCCTGGCAGGAATCGGTCCCAGCGGACCACTTCAATTTTGGAGACATCTCTTTGAGGCGCGCGTGGAACACTACGCGCCGTCGACCAAGGTCTAGTCCTGACCGGGTGGCGAGCTACCCGTTGCTCGCCGCCTGCAAGCCCGCGCCTACGGTGGCCGGGAGTCCACAATGGATTCCCGACGCCCGGGGCGTCTCCTCCTGCGGTGGCTAGGTGCGTGAGGGCGCAGAGACTGCCTCTCTCTCACGCGCTCCGCCTCCTCCTTCGCGAGCATTACTGCTTCGCAGATGGGGGTAACGGCTTCCCGTACCCTCAGCTTCGTACCATGGCCTCCACCAGGGCCGGACGCGAAAGATCGCCGGAACCGATCGCCTTCACGAGGACACGGCGGTACTTTACTACTAGTACTCCAGTAGTACTCCACCGTATTTTACTACTAGCCACGCCTTATATTCGTCGAAACCGCTGTCTGGGTTTCGCTTAACACGAAAGATACACTTACAAGTCGCAAGGTACGGCCTTTCTATCTTTAAGTCTAAAATCTTTAATTTTGCTTTAGAGAGTACATTTCGCTGGCCAAATCTCGTAGCATTATAGAAATATTGTATTTCCATCAGGCCCAACATTTGTTAACGAAAGAGTAAACAAAAGCGATTTGCCGAATTAATATTTTACACGTTCGATTCGGCAAACATCTTTTGTTTACTTTTTTGGGGCCATAAACTGTTGCGGATAACTTCTTTGCAGTGGATTTCGTTCCGTTACTAAGTAGTGTTTTCCGGAGAAACGGTATTTTGTATCAGTAGATATTGTAGTACGGTTGGGGTGGATCGAATAATTGTTTTTCCCACACGTACGCAAAACTCGCGCAATGATGTGATAGTTGACACCTGCCCGTACAACGTATCCTCTCGCTGTTTTTGCGTTAGCTACCGCAATCACTAGGTAGCACGAAAAGCTTACTGTCAGTTGATCAGACAAGAATAATTAATGTAGTCACGCTCGCGGGTCTATTTCGCGTCCCTCGTCCCCTATTCGCTATCCCCCAAATGTGCAGGACACTTAAAAATGCCCAAACGTAGTAAAACTCTTTTTAATGTTCGGGACGGGACGCTAGATAATAACCAAGAACGCTAGTGAGGTGGCCTAGACAACTTACCTGTGGAAGCCAAAGTGTGGTGCCACTTACAAATTGAGTCTTTTGATTTGATTATTTGAATACCTAATTAAGCCTGAAATTCTATTTTTAAATCAACTCAAATATGCATAGTTTTCATTTTAATAGGATTATATTGTAAGGTCAATTTTCATGTGCGAGTGGATTGAGAGATCTTTTCGAAAAACTCTTCCAATCCCAACCAAATTATAAGAGGATTTAAGAAATAATTGTGAAAACTTCATGGTAAGGTATAAAATTTGTGAAACCTAAACAAAGAAAGTTAGAACTCATTAACTGGGTCTCTCAATCTGGACACCTGAAGAAAAAGCCATAACGCGTATCCAAGAATATACTGCCTATGTGTTTATAATTTTCATTTTAATTAATTGTGAAGGATTTGTGAAAGCTGCTAAACAAAATTTCGATTCGTTTCAAAGCCACGTTTAAGATTTATAACGGTTTATATGGATCACTCAGAGTGGACAATTTTCAATTGAGTGATCTTGTAAAACACGACCTAATACTGAAAAAGTATGAATAATTATCATGTTTATTGCAAATTATGCTTCTGGAAAAATTTGTGAAACAAAAATCGTGATCGAAATCTTACTGGTTCAAGAGAAAATGAAAATCTTGTTTTTTGTCGATCGTCCTAACTGAGAGATCATTATTTTGAACTATATTTAATAAAACAAACCTTATAGGTAGAAGGTGTTATACTTAAAAAGATAATATTTTTTTACAATCCTTAAGGAAAACGTTGAGTAGGGTGACCATATCGCCGGTCGGAATCATTACCGGTACAGTTCAAATTATGATGCACTTTAAACGTTTTTATACTAGTAATTTGTGTCTGGTTTCGCCACCGTTTTTGAGATATAACGATTCCAAAATTTGAAAGAGTTGTAATCGTCATAATATGTACTATCGGCAAAACTTAAACATGCTCAGTTAAGAAAATAGTCCTGCGGAAGCGCAGATAGTGACAAACCACGCCCCTTCCTTGCTCCACCCAATTAGAGACAATACATATTTGTGTGAGTGCAGTAAGCAGATGAGTACACAAACGGAACAGAGACTAATGCCCGTTTTCACCAACATCCCCTAAACTACCACATAAGTATGGGACCCTTTACTTAAAGGCTCCTCTAAACCAGCCCCTAAATAAAATTTCGTTTCACCATCATTTCAATCCCATAACTAGGGGTCACATAACTATGTGACGTTTTTTTTTTCGATGTTAGTGACTGTTTCACTTCTAGACTTATCGATACTTTTAAACATTATCGTTTTTTATAAAATTCTCTAAAGTAATGACACAAATAGATACAGTTTATGATAAATAATGTTTTAATAGCAATAATAAATATAATTTCATTCATATTTTAAATTAATTTAATATTTTCTAGCATTTTTAGTCTGTATGTGCATAATGAAACTTGCAGTAATCTGTGGTAACTTGTGTTTGACAGTTAGCACTGTTTGTTTTGATCACCTCTCCGTGTTTGTCTCCGTGTTATTTTTACAATTTACTTCGTTTCTATTAATCTTTTGCGTTCGACAATCATTTATAATAATAAAATGGCAGAAAAAAGGAAGCGTAGTCAAAATTTCACAGTGGACGAAAAAGATAAGTTGGTAAAATTGGTGTGTTTGTTTAAAATCATCATTTTAAATAAAAGAACAGACGGTACAACCAACCAAGCTAAGAACGAGGCTTGGATAAACCTCTGTTCTCTGATTTACATAACCTATATCTCCGAAAAAAATCAGTTTCATCAAAACTTTCAAAGTAATTTGGTCGTTTTCGATATACTTTTGGTCTACGTTGGTTATTTACGTTGAATATAGTAGAAACAGTTTCTAAATTTTCTAAAAATTCATATAAATCACTATCCATCTTCGGTTCGTAAAGGATCACTTACTTATGTACCGGTTTATGGGCCAAAATGTCGACCACCTAAATTTAGGGGGCCTTTTAACGTTTAGTTGACCCCTAACAGCTGGTGAAACAGAAACCATATTTTAATGGTCCCCTAAGTATGTTTAGGGGATCCCATAAACATAGGGGATGTTGGTGAAAACGGGCATAAGCTTCCTAAGAACGAGCAAAATTGTTACCTATTTTGGTAGGGTTGTCACAATAGGGTAAGACAAATTAAACAAAACATTTGTTAAATAGTTTTATTATTCAGTATAATATAATCGAATCAAATCAAATCAAATAATTTAATTCAACTAAGCTTGCTTGCTTGCTTTTGAATTGTCAAAAGACATAAAATAAAATTAGTACAAAAATAGTTTTGGTGCTACAGCCCCAGTCACAAGACATAATAACTGTGAAAGTACTACCATGGATACCCACTCCAATGCGCAGATCTCTATGGAGAAGAATGGGCTAGAAACACCATGGACACTCTTTTTTAACCGACTTCCAAAAGGAGGAGGTTATCAATTCGGATGTTTATATTATTTTTTATGTTTGTTCGGGCATAACTCCGTCGTTTACCAACCGATTTGAAAAAATCTTTTTTTGTTGGAAAGGATATACTTTCCGAATGGTCCCATGAAAATGTTATCGAAATCGGACTAGGACTTTTTGAAAAATCAACAAAAACCTAAAAAGATATCAACATTGTCTACACCGATTACTCAGAGGTTTCTGATCCGATTTCGATGATTCTTTTTGTTCGATACAGTATACCTGCCATTTGGTCCCATAAAGTTTTCATTTAGTTTGGTTCACTAGTTTTTATTTTTAGCTCATTGTGTACATGGGCGCTGTTATTACCGGTGCTACGGATTACAAAATTCTTGTGCACATGTAAGAAAATTATGTATTTGACAATAATTTGGGTTGAATATTTAAACTAACAAGGATAAAATAAAAAAATTAAAAAAAAATGTAATTGACTTCAAAAACAACCACAAAAAATGTTTAAAATAACCTACAAAATAAATTTTCTTTCGGAAGTCGGTGACTTTGTTTTTTATTTCATTGACTTTTTTGCCACCGACTTTCGAAAGAAAAGTTATTTTGTAGGTTATTTTAAACTTTAGTACCACAGATACTCGCTACGTTAAACCACGTCCGACAGCGCCAAAATGGCGATTGTCAAACGGGCACAAAAACACTTTGACAGCCGCCAGTCTAGTGGTAATTATAGAGGTCAGTGATTGTTCGTATTTATTTAAATGTCTTTGCTATAATATCAACCCACCCACATACTGACAACTTGTAATAAAAAATGACCTTACAATAAAATAAAGGTAGGTAGGTAACTTACTTGGAAAAGTAATAAGTATGATTTATCTTTATTTTTTCTAGTATTATTCATACACATAGTACAATAAACAACCTTACTAACAAGAAAATACCACGTTTTACATAAAAATATTCAAACTTGCAACTAAAAAAACAAACAACGTGCGTTGCACTAACCCTGAGATTGTCAACTGGCTGTGCAAGCGTAAACCGGTTTTTTCCAGTTTCGCCGCGTACGCGACAAGCGGCCAGTGGTCACGCACACATGCCCCGCGTGTTTGTAGTAGTGCAATCGAATCGCGCGGTTGTTCGAAGCTTTATCTCTGTTCCGTTTGTCTACTCATGTGCAGTAAGTGCGTGCGACAAAAAATATCAACAAACATTAGCCAGTACCGATTTGCATCTCGCTAATTGTTCACGCTTCCTGTTTTCATCACAATTTTATTTTACGATCTGTTTATTTCTATCGGACTGATTGCCTGCCCAACTGTGACGTTTGCTTTGTATACCGGACTGTGATCGTGGAACTCTTTTTCCCCTTGCTCGTATCCTGGACTGTGTATTGTGACTACCCTTGGGCTGTGTTTTGTCATTAACGATGACAACCCGAAACCTCAGTCAGGAAGAAATAAATGAAATCATTGTCTTGTATAGGCAAGGATTGAATATATCTCAAATTGCGCTGGAGTTAAATCTACAAGTAAGTTATTTTTTTTTTATTTAGAGAGAGATAATAGAAATAAATTAAGTGCATGTTGGTTTCCTTTACTGAGCCATATTTTTATTGTTTGCATTATTATATAGATCTCTGTTTTTTTTTCTTCTGTTACCGTAATTCACAGACCCAATTAAAAATTATTGTTTCGTGAGCCGACGCCAATATCGCCGTCGGCCCAACAACAGAGATTTATAGATTAAATCGTAGGTTACAAACAATTTTTTAATACATAATTCATATTATATTTAAAAACCTACATGCATTTTTTTATATTTCGTATATTTGTTGATGTTATTAGAAATTTTATTCTAGCGAAAGCGTGTATTATTGAGTTTCTGTGTAAAAGAAATACACAAATATATTAATGATTACTGAATGCAAACATATTTCATGTTTAATCTCTACTTCGAGTTTCTAAATACTCGTAGTATAAGCAAAGTCGCTGTTTCTGTCCGTCTAGGTCTGTCTGATTCAACGGATTTAGATATGGGTTCTCACTCTCATTTAGAGATTTTTTTTGGAAGTGTTTATGCATGCAAATTATTATAGAGCAAAGCCGAGAATTTTAGAGATTTGTAAGACCCGTGCGAAGTCGAAGTAGATTGCTAATTTACGATAAATATTAATAAAATATATAACTTACAATTTTGCAAAAATAAAATAAGAAATTACGTTTACATATTCAAAATATTAATTTAAAAAAAGGTTTGTATTTTCCTTTCTTTTTTTAATATCGGCACGTTCAAAGACATTGTTTGGGCATTTTATGACCCGATAACAAATCTTTCAACACCTAAACAATGGCCCTTCATTTTAAGTCATCACTGCATTTTGAAATTGAGTTACCGCACTTAAGTCGTAAACAATAATGCACAAATTTGCTTGGGAAAGTTTTACACAATGTTGGAATTTACTACAATGCCATTGTTAAATATCTGTTTGTGGTCTACTACCCATATAAAATACAGATAACAATGTGAATACCTAAAATAGATATTTAAAAAGTTAGGGTTTATTTGTTATTAACTTAATCCTTTTGCACACTGCTAGTAATGTATTGTTTAATTCCTATATTATGCGACAACTCGATGCTAATTGGGAATTTGTAAAAATAAAAAGTTTTTTTTTGTATTTTAAAACTTTATTACTAATAATATTGATATTTAATGCAATAACGGCGCACCATAGTTATGACGTCATAATGTTTAATTACTTCATCGGGCAGCTAAACATTATGACGTCACACGCGCTCGTGTTTATTCGGGTGTTTCGGTAGTGGATTCAAAGTAAATTTTTATTTTGAAATAACTTTTGAACTATTGCGAATATAAAATATTAAAAAATAGTTTCGTTTTAAAATTTATATATCATTTATATATTATTCATTTATTACAAAAAAAAATCGATCAAAACCTAATTGTTACTTTTTTTTCCAGAGAACCACAGTGCGCCGTTGGGTGCGTAGATATGAAGAAGGAGAAAATCTAACTCAGCGCGTTAGTGCACCTCGATCTCGGGCTATAAACGAAGGGCAATTGGCCAATATGATAGCCACATTTGAAGAAAGGCCATTTAAACCTACTCGCAATTTCGCACAAGAATTTGATGTTTCAATGCAAATTATTCGGAACGACTTACATAGAGCTGGTGTCCATCACAGACGGCCAGCAAAAAATATTTTGACTGAGGAACAAAAAGCTGCTCGCGTACGATTCGCTCGGGACTACAGAGACTTCGATTTTTCTTACGACATATTTTTCGATGAAAAGTGCTTTAGGTCTAGCCAACAAGGTCGTCGGAATTTATGGCGTATAGATAACACAAGATACGAACTTCGAAATGTTATTCCAAATGCAGAATCAGGATGAGTTTTCGTGAATATGTGGGGCTGGATGAGTGCTGCTGGACCAGGCGAGCTTGCTTTCATACCGGGGAGGGCAAATGGCCACACATATAAAGATGTGCTTGAACATATTATGTTACCGACTGTGCGCACGGTGTATCCAGAAATGGAGGTGCCAGAGTTTATTTTTTCCAAGATAATTGCCCGATATACCGTGCGCTAGTTGTTCGAGAGTGGTTGCGAGAGCAACCACAAATTAAAACAGTGCCATGGCTCTCCCGATCGCCAGACTTAAACCCCATTGAAAATTTATGGGGTTTTATGGTCCAGAAATGGGATAATAGGGCAGAAAGAACCAAGGAAGCACTTGTCACCCATTGCGAACAAGCTTGGGATACGGGGTTAAAATTTATGTGAAGTCCTGGTTAAGTCCATGCGTAGCCGGTGCGATGCAGTTATAGATGCGGGAGGAGCAGCGACAAAATATTAGTGTTTTAATCTACACTTAATATTATAAAGCTGAAGAGTTTGTTTGTTTGTTTGATTGAACGCGTTAATCTCAGGAACTACTGGTCCGAATTGAAAAATTATTATTGTGTTGGGTAGCCTATTTATCGAGGAAGGCTATATAAGGAAGGTTATATAACATCACGCTACAATTAAGAGAGGCGGGGCAGTAATGAAAAATGTTGCAAAAACGGGGAAAATCGCACGGGTAGGCGATTCGACGCGACGGGAAGGGTCGAGGGAACAAGAAATTTAAGGCGGACGAAGTCGCGGGCAGAAGCTAGTGATTTATAATTTAATTTTAACATTCAGGTGGCCCATATAGTGACGTTAAAAAATTATTGATTTGCGATCCTTGATAGTTTTCCAGTTAAAATATTTTTTTTAAGTTCTTGAAATTGATATGAGATCCACTTTAAAAAAAAAACTTTACTTTCTATTATGCGATTTTTTACGTAATATATTTTTGCAAATTTCATATTTTTGAAAAAGCCTTTAGATATAAAATAATCATCTTCCTAACATTAAAAGAGACAAAAATTTTGATCGATAAGGCAGAATTTATGTTCGAGTGATACAGAATCGAAACTTTTACTTCAAACATTTTTAAATATTACCATTTAATAAAGTAGAAATTTGCAAAGCAACCTGAATGTAAAAAACTTTTTTACAAAAAAAAAAAACAACCGACTTCCTTAAAAACACTACAAAGTGAAAAATAACTTTAATTTCAGAAGTCGGTAAGATTTTTGCCACCGACTTCCGAAATTAAAGTTATTTTTCAGTTTGTAGTGTTTTTAAGGAAGTCGGTTGTTTTTTTTTTTTGTAAAAAAGTTTTTATTTTTAAATTTTTAGTTATGGTATCTACCCCGCACTAATTCCAAACAAACAATGCATATTTATGCGATAGCAGAAATCGCGGTTGATTTGCTGTCATTTTTTAAAGAGTTCCGGTGTCTGTCTCCGGAACTCATCATCAAATCTATATGCAATTTATATGGGACCATTTCGGAATAAACCCCTTTCGAACAAAAAAAGAATTTTGCAAATCCGTTTATAAATGACGGAGTTATGGCCGAACATACATAAAAAAAAAAAATATAAACATCCGAATTGATAACCTCCTCCTTTTTGAAGTCGGTTAAAAAGATATAGATTTTTTTAAAGCGGTACCCTTAAGTGATTTCAAAATAATAAAAAAAATATATAACTCGTAACAATCAAGAATCCGCAGAGTATTTTGACTGCGCTTGGGCATAAGAATGTGCATCTGGATTGAGGGCCCATTTTTTGAACCATTGCGAAACGAAATAAGATTTATAGGGAAATTAGTTAAAAATAGTAAAAACTTAAAGCAAAGGGTCATAAATTTCTTAAACGTGAATTAAAACTGTTATGATGAAATAACTTGGGTCCTCAATCCAGACGCGTGCATAAAGTGGCATAGCCTGAATCTCAGTAAGTACTATCTCTGGGTTAATAATTTTTGTTTAAGAATTTAGTTAAGAATTTCTTAAATATTTTAAGAAATTCCCAAATCTGTAAAATATAACACTACCGATTTATGGCGGCATATCTAGGGCCCTCACTTCATTATTGTTTGTACTGAGGAATCTGCAAAACATGAATATATCTGAAGAAATACATAAATACGACTTTAACATGTTTTACTTACATACCTATGTGAATGAGTTAAAAAGAAATAAGGACACAAAACTTAATTGTTAAGAAGTAAATGAAAGTCGAATTTTACTATAAAGTCTGAACTGAGAGCCCAATATTTTCGGCTTTATTGACTAGGCTCAACCTCATAGATTAACGCAAATTAGATTAAAGCAATTCGTGCGTTATTCCCTAACTATTCCAAAATATAAAAAATGCACAACGTTAATATTCAAGTTTTCACTTCTGCCGGCATTCCCGGAGTGCAACCCGCCTTTTTTTTACATGGATTTTACTACTAAGATGATATCATTTCATTGCTGGAAAAAATCATTTAAATTTCACGGTGGTGTCACTTTGGTGTGTTTTTTTACACCCTTTATTTTAGTACTTATATTATTTCAATCATTCTAACAGGTTCGGGAGTCAATAGCGGACTCCCGGCCACCGTAGGCGCGAGCTTGCGGGTGGCGAGCAATGGGTAGCTCGCCGCCCGGTAAGGACCAAGCTCGGGTCGACGGCGCGTAGTGTTCCACGCGCGCCTCAAAGAGATGTCAGCAGCAGTGTAGGGGTCTACTAGGACCGATGCCTGCCGGGGTCGCGTGATTGTTCGAAAGAGATACCGTGACCCTGGCACATGGGCAACTGATGGAACGCGGGCAACTGATGGAACACGGGTGGGTTTTAGTCAGTAAAAGTCTGACACGCCCTCCCACTCCGCCCAGAGCTGGAGAAGTCATTTGATGATTTACCATCCTGAAAAAAAAAAACATTCTAACAGGTATTATTCTAATTCTTTAATAATATTATTATTATAATGTTATTTTGTCCAATGATTGTGCCAGTTATTTTAAAGTTGTCCTGTATAATCAATATAAATAAATGTGTAGGGTCACCTGTTCACAAATGAAACACCAAAATTTCAAACCATCCCGTCCCTGCCGTTTCTTAAGTTAGGAGTCTAATCTTTTGCATCAAGATAGACAATTTAATTAGTTATCTCATCGTATTATAGTTTTTTACTGTACTTTTATAATTTATGCATAAAAAAGCTTTTTTTAAAAAATGAACTTTGTTTCATTGTGTCCATATATGTGTATTCAATGAAACACCTGAATTTTTACAATGAAACAAGGCTAAGCAACAATGAAACAGTATTATTAGTAGTTAGTGTTTTGTTTGCTTTTAATCAACCCAGGTAGGTATCTATGCATTAAATTAAAGAAATTTAAATGAAAATAATGTTTTATTCATAGTAATTATTATCTACGATATTAATCAGACTTAAACATTGACAATCACAGAGGTAATACCTGCTGGTTCAGGTTTAACAAAAAACAATCACCCTGTCTCTGTCTTACAGGTCTTAAAAACTTATAAAAATTTCAAAACAAATAAGTAGGTAGATACCTAAGTATTTTTCGCTTAAAATCTAATATTTGTCCTCTTCTTCTAACTAATCTATGTTGTACGAGTTGCAGTCTCATTATTTAAAATATCACAATCATTGTCATTTTTTTTCGCTTAAAACAATCTAATATTAATTAACCTCTTCTTCTAATTAATCTATGTTGTACGAGTTGCAGTCTCATTATTTAAAATATCACAATCATTGGTACCGATTCCCTTGTTCACAAACTAAACTAAATTTAAGTTCAGTGCATCTTTTTCTTTGTATTTCATTAAGAAGAGGACAAAAGAAAAATTGTAGTTTAGTCCTGTCAAATTAATCAGCGCCTGTCACTACTCCATACAAGTTTAGACGTGATTAAAAACTTGCCTACTAAAATTACGTCAATTTACGTCAAGCGCTGATTAATTTGACAGGACTAAACTAAAATTTATCTTCTGTCCTTTCCTTAATGAAGTAGAAAGAAAAAGATGCACTGAACTTAAATTTAGTTTGTGAATAAGGGAATCGGCACCACTGTCATTTTTTTTTTCGCTTAAAACAATCTAATATTAATAATCCTCTTCTTCTAACTAATCTATGTTGTACGAGTTGCAGTCTCATTATTTAAAGTATCACAATCATTGTCATTATAATAAGGTATAACTTCTTATTAATTTAAGAATAAACAGGTAACAAAATATCACATGATTTAAACCAAAACCCGAAACTCAGTCAGATTTTAACGCAAATTTAGTCTCGGTGATACACGAAGAGGGAAAACATAGAACGAGTTTCGGCTTTTGGTGCCGTTAATTTTTGGCTGAGGTAGAATCATCTTTATGTCTGTCAGTCTTATTTCTGAAAGATCTGGTTCTAAAGGGCTGTAAAATTTCATCTCAGTCTTGTTTTTTACTCTCAAGAAAGAAACACCATATGCATTGGCACTTATTACTTCAGTAATCAATGCGACGTAGAATATTTCAAGCTTTTTGGTTTCAAAACCAACCATAACGTAGTCGCCTTCTTGGGGTTTTCGATCGATTTGTTTAAAATTTTCAGTTACCAAAGGTAAATCTTCATCGGTATCATCTTCTTCTTCATCTATGTCACTCAGTTCTGTTTCACTTTGAGATACCACCATATCGTCCTCTTCTTCGCTAGTTTCTGCATCTGATTGATTGCCATGAACTTTACTCTTTTTGCGTTTATTTTTTCCTTTTTCGTCACACAGAATTGGTCGCTTTGTTTTCTTGGTTGCGGATTTTCTTTCTTGAGCTTTGTTCCTTTCTTCAGCAATTTGATTTTTTTCAGGCGTATCCGTCGCAATCATGCTTCTACCGAGCTTTCTTGGCTTGCGCCGTCCAGTTCGTGGGCCAGCCTTTAATGGTAGCATAAACTCTTTAGGTGATTTGAAATTACCTTTGGTACCAGAAGAAGAGCTTGCGGCAACACAAGTATCGGAAGGCGGTGTAATTTCCCTGATGGTAAGTAAATTTAAGCTCTGTGAAGGTAAAATAGCTGTGTGCAAAAGATTTTCAACAATAGGGTCTTCAAAAATACGCTCATCTATTTCCAATAAGGATGGACTTTCAGCTTCTCGTGGTGGAGGACTTTCAGCGTACGTTGCATCTGACGAGGGACTGCCAAGATTTATTGGCTGATGTCGTGGGTAGTCAGAGGAAGCAGAAACTGGAAATTCTGAGGATGGTCCAGGCTGTTCTCTACCGGTGAGTTCTCGGGAAGCAGAAACGGGCAATTCTGAGGATGGTTCGGGCTGTTCTCTGTTGGTTACTTCTGATGGCATGAAGTCGATTTCTTCGAAAATGTCTGCGTTGTATGGGAAGATTCCACATTTTTTGAAGGCTGCTGCAATATTTACTGGCGTCATTGCCTTCTGATATGCTTGACCCACACACTCGGCGACGTTGTAGATTGTCATCGGTTTGCCTGGGTTTCTTCGCAACCACGAATCTACAGCACTGTTATAATACGTCTTAAATGGTCCGTTTAAGCCCACATCAAGTGGTTGCATTTTGGCTGTTGTGTGTGGGTGCAGAGTAAGAACACAGACCCCAGACATTTTGGCCAAATCTAAAGCATCAATACTTAAGTGGGATTCGTGATTGTCCATGATTAATAATGCGGGGTTTTCTGGAGAGGCGCATGTATGTTTTATAAAGTGCTTCATGACTTGGACAAATAGCTCTGTGTTCATCCATCCACTCGGGGTAGCAAGCCCAAGGGACCCTGGAGGTGCGCCGGTCAACATAAAATCCTTGTAATTTTTCCTCGGGAAAACAAGAACCGGAGGTAAAGCTTGCCCTGACGCGCATACAATCGCACAAGTTGTAACCAATGTCCCTTTCTCACCACTAGTAACCTTGCCTAGATTGTGGCGTCCTTTGGGAGCCATGACTTTTTGTGGTTTTTGAACAGTTGTGGTTGCTGTTTCATCTAAATTGTACACTCTACAACCATTGCCGAAAGATGGGTGACGATCCATAGCATTTTTCAGATTGTTAAAAAAAGTATTGACGGTTTCTCTATTGAAGGCAGTAGCCCGCGCCAAACTGCAAGCCTCAGGCTTTTTTAGTGATAAATCTGGATGCCTAGACCTAAAAGATCTAAGCCACTCAATGCCTGCCATTTTTTCAGACCTCCAACTGACAGGAAATTTAATATTATTTATATGAGCCATCTGGTACGCAACGCTGCGAACGTCTTTACTAGAAAGACCATAAAATTTTGACGCGCAATCTTTGATGTACTCTTTAAGATGAGCTTCTTGGTCTTCTGTAAATACTCTGTTAACATTATAGTTTGGAATTAACCTTTGATTCTTCAAATCCGTGTCACTGACATTTTTATTCTTTTTAACATACCGGAATAGTGTGGGGTAATGAACACTGCATTCACTAGCAGCTTTTCTTAGACTCCATCCCTGCCTTATAAGCTGAATAGCTTTAAGCATGTTAGCTGCCGAATGATCTCCTTTTTTTCTTATAATAGCTTTACTCCGTGCCATCTGAAAAATAATAAATAAAATAACTACAAAGTAGGTAGTAACTGTAGATAGCCAATAAAAAGCTTTAAGAAAGTTGCTTGTGTTTAGAAAAATTATCGTTATTGTTATTTTCCACATGGCCTACAATGAAACAAGATAGTACACAATGACACACTGTTTCATTGTATACAACATACTTTTGTTTCATTGTAAACCAACAAGGTAATTTTTATAACATAAATAAAAATTGCAACAAAGAGTGAACTATTTTCATACAGATTTAAGTCAAAAGACACTTTGAAACGTACAGAATGCAACGTAATATTGAACAATACGAAATTATCTTCTATAATTTGCTAAAAAATCACCAAATATGACCAAAAATTCTTACTTTTTCGCAGCAATATTCGTTATGCGTCACTAGAGACGACCTCTTCCACGCGGCGCGCTCGCAAACTGGGCGTGTGCGGGGGGGGCCTGAGAAGGTCCTTTCTTGCTATCCTGCTCTATCTGGCAACGTCGCATTTTAGAAATATCGCAAAGTTTCACTGTGTACGATTGTTTCAATGTTGGACAGGTGACCCTACTAATAATAATAGTAAATCTGAATATTTGTTTGTTAAATCGCGCTAATGTCTGGAACTACCAGTGTTATTTTATATGATACAAGCTTCTGCCCGCGACTTCGCCCGCGTTAAATTTCTTGTTTCCACGACCCTTCCCGTCGCGTCAAATCGCCTACCCGTACGATTTCCCCGTTTTTGTAACATTTTTCATTACTGCTCCGCTCCTCTTAGTTGTAGCGTGATATTATATCTCAATAAATAGGCTACCCAACACAAAAATAATTTTTCAATTCGGACCAGTATTTCCTGAGATTAGCGCTTTCAATCAAACAAACAAACAAACTCTTCAGCTGTATAATATTAGTATAGATATAATATAGTCATTATTTTTGTATGATAGCCAGACTTAGGAAAAATATTATAAACAACGTGTTCCATTAATGCCTGCTCATATTTAACACACACACTACGTCTGTACACATAAATATCAAAATAAACTAGGTATATTAAGTTTTCGATAACTTTATGAAATATATCGAAATAATGGATGAGGCAAAGAAACATCAAAACTCAGTATAGTATGATATGGGAATAAGCCACGCATTTCTGGAACACGTTGATACCACGCTTATCACGGAGCAATAACCAAAGACGCGTGGAGACAGCTAGTATTTGATAAATAAAGTAAGCGTAATGTATAATATTATGTGGTGTGTTAAAATAACGTGTGTGTTAATAAATAATTAATAAAAGATATGTATAATTTTTGAAAATATATATTTATTATGTTAATAATTGGGTAATAATATTGTTGTATTATTTATTATTACCTAATATGAAGAATCTATTTATTAGGCTGATTGCCTGACAAGAAAAATATGTTAAATGAGCTAGCTATTAATGCTATTTCGCGCGGTAGTGGCGCATATTTCATAATTGTTTTTTTTTTTGTTTTTAGTTTTTTAGACTTAATACAAACTTATTTTTATTTTGCTTTTGTTGACAAGTTTTCTTATGTAATGTGCGTCATTTTCGTGTAAATAAACAGTTTTTATTTCTTTCTTTCTATGTAAATTTCTCAATATATATCTGCAATGTTTTCTTGGACAATCTTGAAAAGATGCATAAAAATAAAATAAATTATAATTTAAATTGTTGTTGTTTTTTTTTTTTGAAAAAAAAAAGGCAAATCTTAAGAATTTTAGAGAACCCACAAGCAACTAGTGCATATATCACACTAAGAGTAACTTAAAATAAAAATCTCTTACTACAGACTGTAAGGGTAAACACCGTTGTCACTTAACCCATGGGTAATTTGACTTAAATATAAAATAACAGAGCGAGTTAAAAAAATAAAAAAAATATTTTCCTAAAAAGGTTTAGAACGAATTTTATCCCAGACCGCCCGCAAATTCATGGATATGCGCATCAGTGACGTAATCACTACAACGATCGCCAGGCGTTCCGTCCACACAACACATAAATACACATTACCTGTGATGTAACTTTCCCATCATACTTATCTTGGCTTAGGACAGCCACAAATACCTACCTGTATTGCGTGACGAGTCTAAATGTAAATTTGATTCGAAATGGCTTTGGATTCTAAATGATTTGAAAACATTTTGTTTTTAATAAACCAAACCATTGGGTAGGTACTTTTGGCGTATTTAAAAAGTTAATCACAATTTTATGTACAGTTTAATTAAAAATTAAATTAAATTTACACTGACTGAATAAAATATCAACACTTACCGACCTACATTAACCTCAACACGTGTTCAAAATGGGCTCCGTCTAACATTCTGTTGTTATCGAGGTTATTGATAAGCCACTGCGAAAATACCATCCGTGGTATGCGATCGTTATCATTTAGTTCTTGGACCGGCTGAAATGATATGGATGTTGACGATCGATGAGGAGAGTATTGTCCATAGTGTCCAGTGGGAAACATTGAAAATTGAACCGCCGGCACAGTGAACTGGCCGTAGGTACGTTGCGCGCCGCCAACATCGTTTCACGGTTTGGCACAGGTTGTCCAGGGAACAATTCTGCGTACATCCTACGCGCCCCGTTCAGATCATTACCCGCAATGGCGTAAAGCCGAACCATTTCGGTTCACTGTTCATTTGTATAAGACATTGTAACACACTCAATTCACGCGCGAGAAATGAGCGACGAACGCTAAGACGCGGCGTTACGTGCAATCGCTAGCGAGACTGCCAGCTGACTGACTGCGGGGTCGCGACCCGTGTCGGCGTCGCGTCGTGCAACGCGGTGTAGTTCTCGAAGTTTGTTGCCCTCGCGCATAGGGTGAAATATTCTTGTGGAAAAATGCAGACTTTCTTTAAAAAAAAAAGTTGTTTTTTTTTTTCATTGATTTTACGTTCTATTAACGAAACCAAATCACTGGTTTCAAGGATAACGGTGTTTACACTAACACCCAGTATACATATACCTAGATGAAAATCTTTAATAACCACCTAAAATCCACACTAATATTATAAATGCAAAAGTAACTCTGTCTGTCTGTCTCGCTTTCCTGCTAAAACTACTGAACCGATTTAAATGAAATTTGGTACACAGATAGTATAGAGCCTGAGAAAGGACATAGGCTACTTTTTATCCCGGTAGTACTTTCCCACGGGATATTTTCCGACCACCACGCGGGCGAAGCCGATGGCTAAAAATATGGATTTTATTAGGCAATATCTGTTTTCAATTCTCCAGTATTAAATGCTCTGTAAGAATAGAATTTTCAAGCGGATAAAATTCTTATCCTTACACGTAATAAAACAGTCGCCCGCGGCCCGCCGCGCCGCGTCACAAAAACTGCTGTACTGATTTTCGTTGGATTTTACCAATACACAGAGTTCATAGAGATTTAGGTGTATAGGTATTATATTAGAGAAAAACCGAATGTTTCAGTGATTTATAACACCCGTGCAAAGCTGGGGCGAGTCACTAGTAGTTGTTTACATATTATCTTAGTACGAAATAAAAAAAATTGTGGAAGGTTGATACTAATTAAATAGGTAATACCAATAACACATTTTCTAAATCAAACATAATACCTATATTATAATGAGTACGAAATAACTTCTTGTCAACAATGATTTATAAAAGACCTCACGCGGGCCATATCATAGTTTGAAACCGTAACGACAATTAGAATTTGTGACCATTGAAAAAACATTTCACAAAACGAGGGAAACAGGTTACTAATGTGCGCCCCTGCACACTAGTGTGAGTGTTCACTTCTACACATCATTGTATTACGACAAACACAACTAAAATTCGCTTCTTATTGGTCAAAAGCAAAACGCATGCATACGGTGATCGAGTCGAGAGCCGTGCTATGCGATTATCGCCTTAAAGGTGAGCATGCGGAAGTTTGGTCGATAGTACCTATCTCTCATTATCTCATTTAAAAAAAATGGCAATTCTGACTTTAAATATGATTTCAGCAGATCTAGAACAACGTACATGTATTCTGAATGGTTTTATCCACAACAACTGGTACTTTTGCATTTTCAGCGATCGTATACTGTGTAATGACAAATATCCGATACTAGCTTCTGCTCGCGACTTCGTCCGCGTTAAATTTCTTGTTCCCCCGACCCTTCTCGTCGCGTCGAATCGCCTACCCGTCCGATTTTCCCCGTTTTTGCAACATTTTTCATTATTGCTCCGCTCCTTTTAGTTGTAGCGTGATGTTATATAGCTTATAGTCTTCCTCGATAAATAGGATATCCAACACAAAAAGATTTTTTCAATTCAAATCAGTAGTTTCTGAGATTAGCGCGTTCAAACAAACAAAGTCTTCAGCTTTATAATATTAGTATAGATTTTCACTTCGATCAATAATAGCACTAGATAAAGGATCAGGAACAAAAATAAGGCGCTCAAGTGGCCACGTTTGCACACACTTACACATTTATATTTCTTACTACGAAATATAGAAAAACGTTTCATAATAATAACAACTTCAGATTATTATAATCCTTAACACTCAAACATAAAGCATAATTACGATTGCAAAATATTCATATTTAAGTCCTTTTGTCATCGGAGAAAGGTAAAGAGCAATAAATTTAAAATGTCCCTTAAAAATCAAAAGTCATTTTGATATAAGTACAAAATTATTTATTCTTAACTGAAACTTACAGTCTAAGCAATAAGGTTAAAAACAATGTGTTGACAATTTCGTGCTTACTCTATTTTGGAACAAGACGTAGTTCTTGGTATTACATTTCAATGTTCAGAACACAGTACGTATGGAAAGACGTAGAGTTGCAGAATATAATTTTTTAGGTGAAGGTACGTTTTGATGATGGCAAACATTTTTAATCGATTTAAAAAAGTTATCGGTTCAATCTATGTGATCCACCCGACCCGTATAAAAACTGGGTGCGTCTACTTTTATGTACCAGTATTTAGAAGTTAAATTTGTATTAACCTTCTGCAACTGAGGTGGGTTTCTCGTCAACATTCGACTGAGGTGTAGTCTGTCAGGCGTCACTATTATACAGCATGATTCGTTTATAACTTTTAGAAATAATAGGGCTCTAGTTTTGTTTTACTATTAATGGGTTTATGTATAATGAAATAAAAATAAATAAGCATACTCAAAACAAAAAACGAGTTTATTATGGAATCATTTATTGAGATCAGTATTTTCGTTATACTTACGCTTAAACTTACAAAACTAATAAAAAAAAAAAACTAAATAATAAAACTTCTTTAAAAATGTTAATATTAATCTTTTAAGCGTTATCTTATAGTTCTAAAACAAAAAACACAACGTGATATTACGGTTCAATTAGGCACAAATCAGTCTCAAAGTTAACCCTAAATCTAAAACTTAGGTTTACAGTCTTGACATAGTGGAGAAGAACATTGTAGACAAATTGGCTTTTTGCATGCGCAACAATGGTACCTTGTTTGCCTCTTCAATTTACTGGGGCATATGCTGCATAGCTTTCTTCCAGCTGGACCTGGAAGCTGAGCCACGGGTGGAGGGGGAGGCAAATCATTGCCTAAAACTTGCGTTATAGTAAGACGAAGTTCTCTGGGCAGTCTATCATTATAAACGCGTTCTTTTAAGCTAGAAAGAACCAACTCTCTTGCCAAAGATAGTAAAAAGGTGTCCAGGTGCCAAGCTGCGAAGAGGGGACTCTTCGCAGCTTGGCACCTGGACAAGATTGGTATAAGACGAATGAATTAGGACCAGCTAAATCCAGAATTCTGTAAAATATCGTCATGGGCCAGCGGCATGTTATACGATTGCTTGAATAAATAGAACACTTTTGAACACAAATGGGTGCCCCCCCGAAGTACGCGTCGAGCCGTGCCTTGCACTGCTCAACAGACACACAAATGAAGGAATTTTGAACCGCATTGTTACCTGCGATGAAAAATGGATTCTGTTTGATAACCGCAAGCGCTCAGCAAGCTGGTTGGATCCTGGTTCAGCACCTAAACAATGCCCTAAACGAAAACTTACCCCTAGAAAAGTGATGGTCACTATTTGGTGATCTAGCGCCGGTGTGATTCATCACAGCTTCTTACCAAACGGGGTGATCATTACTGCAGATGTGTACTGTGAAGAAATGAACTCAATGATGGAGAAGCTGGCACATCTCCAACCAGCATTTGTCAATCGCTCGTCTCCGCTGCTCCTGCACGACAACGCGCGACCTCATACTGCACAGCAGACGGTCTCCAAGTTGCAAGAACTGGGGTTGGAAGCTCTCCGTCATCCGCCTTACTCACCAGACCTTGCGCCTACAGACTACTACTTTTTCCAGAATTTGGATAACTTCTTGGCGGGAAAAAAATTCAATACCCGAGAGGCAGTACAAAATGCCTTTGAAGAATTTGTTGCCTCCCATCCAGCTGATTTTTTTTAAGAAGGGCATCAATAAACTGCCACTGCGTTGGCAAAAATGCATTGATTGCATGGGTGATTATAACGATTAATAAAAATAAAATATACATGAAAAAAATTCGTTTAATTTTTTTCATACAAAACGGCATTTTCATAGGTAAAGACCTATTATCTTCCACTGCTGTCTCGTTTTGGTGGCCTACTATCTGTACTTTGAGTCGCCATCTAAAAAAATATGAATATTATAAGTTAAGACAATTAAATGTGAGGTTATGTTTGAGAGACACTATGGTAGTATTAATATTTTACTGATGAAACGACTAACAGACACTATGAATCCAAAACGATATTGGTGAGGTGACGTCTATCAGAATCAACGTTTATTGCTGTACTTACGTCTGTGGGACACCGGCAGTCGAAAACTCCAAACGTGCACACCGCAGGGCCGCCCGCGCCTCACTGACCGTTAGCGCGAGCCGTTACAGGAAGGTACTGGGCGAGACAGAGCTACATCACGCCATGTTACGATCTGGCAACGTTTTTTGTGTTTGGTGGTGTCCGATAGACTACCACCTCAGTCGCAGAAGGTTAAAGCAAATTATTTTTTCATTTAAATCAAAGTTCAAATATGAATTTATATAAGGCTTGTATATTTCTTCTCCTCTTTCTTTCGCTACAATAGATACCCATTCTGCACAGCGAAATGGCTCGCTAGGAAATCTACAAACAAAAATAAAATATAAAATTACAATACTACTTCATGCATTCTCTGTTCCAGAACAGACAATGTTTGTTACAATAGTTGGTGCGTTGTCGCAAACATTGGTCAAACAATCATAATTATGTATTTGCTAAATGATTTATATTTACTATTTGATTGTTTTTATTTTATGAAAAACACTTAAAGATTTAAACTTATGGAAAAAAAGATATTCCTTCCAAAAACTTGGTGCTACAGTGGTTATTTACACATTTTTGAACGCGTGCTGCGGCATTTAGGACGTCTTATCGTTGGCTATCATTGGACCAAACTAATTTCAAATAAGAGCATAAAAATATTTGTGCTCTTATTTTTCGGGGCGTTTTTGAAGCGCTCATCGGGCATCTAGTACATTTTTGATCGAAGGATTTTCAGCATTTTTCCTTTATGATGAGAAAATATGAAATCATTTGGTGATTCTAACTTTAAGTAAGGACTCTATTGATTCAGGAGATTTGATTCCGGAGTGACGTCACGGATGTCAAACAGTCGTAAAGCTCTCTGTTTACTTCGCGCGAAATAAATAAAAACACAAGTTTGTTTTGCTAAAGTTTATTGTGGACATACTTATATAAGTGCAACTTACAAGGAAAAATATTGTCAAGTGTTTATGTGCCGTGTAAAATAAACTAAACTCTAAAAACGTTTTTACCGATCCCCAATAATATTGAAATACCTGACACCCGAAGAAAAATAAACAGTGTTTTAACTCCTAAACGGGACCTAACAGTTACTAAACTTTTAGTGTGTGCGCACCTTTACACTAACACTGTGCTCAGCCTATGGTGTTAATCCGACCCATACACACCGTGATAACTGCCATAAACGTGTTTTTCAAAATAGCGCCATCTATTGCCTTATTGGCGTACTACTTGGACGCATCGATCACTAAAATATATACACCAACAAGTTTACCATGGCTAAGTGCGGTGGCTGTGGCAAGTTTTTGTCGTCGGCAGAGGCCGCAAACTGCAGTAAATGTAGATCCTGGTACCATCGAGGGTGCGTAGGTATACAGAATACCGGCCCTTTGACGGCCCCCTGGCACTGTCCAGAGTGTAATAAGAACCTGGTGCGGGACAACCAGGCTGAAACGCAGGTGAGGGCGCGTACACCAGTGCCGGCTGCGCACGAGGAAAGCCTCGTGAACCTCATGGATAAGAGCCCCATAAATAGCACAGCCCTTGACGCCACACAAGAACTCAGCTTAGACATCCTCAGGGCTGAGCTTAATATATTTAAGGAGGATTTTTTGAAGACGGTGCGGAATGAATTCCTGTTGCTTCGTGATGACCTGTCGGAGCTGAGGTCCTCTCTAAACGCAACGAATGACAAAATGAGTAATCTGGAAGAAAGAGTAGCTGTGTTAGAAAACAAACACACGCAGCCCGGGGCATCGTCAGAGGTAAATAATTTAATATCACAACTGCGGAGCGATATTAATGACCGTGATCAGGAGCTGCTGGGGAATGATATACAGATTTCTGGCATACCCGAGCCCAATGGTGAAAATCCAATCCACACGGCAATGTTGGTTGCGTCAAAGATTGGCGTAAAAATCAAAGCGCGCGATATAGTGAGCGCAGAGCGTGTCGGAGGTCGGCGAATCAACGCGACGCAGGCGACGGCGCCGGTGGAGACCCGCCCCCGCTTCCTCGTCGTGCGCCTCGCGCGCCGCGACCTGCATGACGATCTGCTGGAGGGTGCACGAGTACGTCGCGGCATGACTACTGCGGACCTAGATTTGCCAGGCCCTGTCACGCGCTTTTACGTCAACGAGCGCCTTACGAAGGTGAACCGTGAGTTGTTTCGGAGCGCTCGTGAAGCAGGCAGTCGCCTCGGTTGGCAATTCGTCTGGGCAAAACGAGGTCGTATTCTTGCCCGGTACAAACCCGGAGACGCTACCTGCCACATCCGCTGTGAGGCTGACTTACGGCGCACCTTCGGGCCGGCCGCGGCAGTGGGTAACGAAGGCGACGACAGAAACGCACTTTAACATTATTCCCCGACTTATGGAAAATTGCCACCGTTAGGCCCTTGCCGAAAAATTCAAGTCCATCTACTTTAAAAGACCTACGCCCTATTAGTGTATTACCATGTCTGTCCAAAATATTAGAAAAAGTTGTTAGCCGCCAATTGACGCTCTTTTTGGAACAAAATAACGTTCTCCCTGATTTGCAATCTGGTTTCAGAAAACAGCGCAGTACATCTACTGCTTTGCTGGATGTTACTGATAACATTTTGTTGGCACAAGACAGGGGAATGTGCTCATTTCTGGTTCTGCTTGATTTTTCCCGGGCATTTGACTCAATAAATATCCCACTATTATTATCAAAATTAAATTATTATGGTTTCGACCCTAGCGCTACGGAATGGTTCCGCAGCTACCTAAGTAATAGACAGCAACTTGTTGAGTTGCGTTTGGCTGACGGTACTACCCCTAGATCAACACTCATTTCTGTAGAGAGAGGTGTCCCACAGGGCTCTATATTGGGTCCTATTCTCTTTATTCTGTACTGTGCGGACATTATAAAAAGTCAAATGCAAGTACCATATATACGCCGACGATGTCCAACTTTATATATCTTTTAGGCCCGACGAGTATGATACAGCCATTAAAGACCTTAACAATGATCTTCAAAGAATCGCCGCCTGGTCAGAGGAGAACTGCCTGTCGTTAAATCCACTAAAAACTAAATTTATAGTATTTGGCACAAGACAGCAGCTGGCTCGACTACCTGCGACATTTGATTTGAAACTTATGGGCGAATCAATTGAGCGAGTGTATGAAGCGCGAAATCTAGGTGTTGTAATGGACAAGGACCTTCGTTTTGAGAAACACGTAGCGGACTCGGTTAGAAACTGTTACCGTCTAAAAGTTTTATACAATATGAGGCCTTATTTATCGGAAAAACTACGGGAACAGCTAGTGGAAACCCTGGTTCTATCCAGGTTGAACTACGCTGACACAGTTTACGGCCCGCGCCTATTAGCTCGTACAGACCGCCTCATCCAAAGGGTACAAAATGCCTGTGCTCGGTTTTGTTATAATATCCCTCGCAGAAGCCATGTTACACCGTTTCCAAACAAACATTTTACACTAAAAATGAAATCTAGACGCAAATTACACTTAGCTTGCCTTCTTTTCGGTGTGGTTAAATATCAAAAACCGGACTACCTATATAACAAGCTAAGTTGGGTTGCGAGTAGACGTGAATGCGGGAGAAGGCAATGCTCACAACAACTCTCGACTCAATCTCAGGGTACAGCGGCTTTTAGAGGCAGCTTTCGTTATGCGGCTTCTAAAGTATGGAATAACATACCACCACCGATTAGAGTAATTAAGACAATAGACGCTTTTCGACGACGTTTACGGCAGTACCTCATAGAAGCGCAACGGAAGCTGGATATGGTCACTCTAAACGTCTCAATTATCTGATGTATGTACCTACCTACCTATTTAAGTACACACTTGAGTACGAGCTAGTGTTAATTTCAGGAAAATTGCACGAATTTTATTTAAATGATTGGTACCACTGTACAGTTGGATTGCTGGAATTCTTGTTCCTTCTCACACTCAGATTCGCATTCTATAAAACAGGTTTTTTTTTTCTTTTTTGCACTAAATCCTTTATGCGTTTCTTTCTTTAAGTACTTACATAAATAGCTAAGGTCTATCATGCGTTTGTCTCATTTATGTATTTACCTACCTGTTTTTTGTTTTGCAATTGTATTAAATATCACACTCTAATTATTGAAAGTTGAATTATTTTAGTTTGTTATGTTTTATTCTTTTTTTTTTATATAGTATGTGTTCGGTACCGTTTATTATCTGTGCGCCTAACGGAATGCGCGTGTAACGAAGTGACATCTGACTTGTCAAGTTTGACGTTGACACTTGACAGCGCTCGCTGGTTAATTTGCCGCTAAAATAGGTCCGTCGCCTGTTGGAACCCCGCGACGCTTTTGTTGAAATTAATCCTTTTAAATCGATCCGTTTGTGACAATTAGTCGTGATCCAGTTGTTTGATTGTTAATAACCCCTAATTTGACGTATTAATACGGGTTACGTTTGTTAAAACTGAAGTTCTTGAAAGGAACACGTCGCCGGTTGTATCTCGCGATCTTTTGGAAAGTTATCCCTTACCCCGGTCGTTTTGTGGACAATCTGTCATGACCCGATGGTTAAGTGTGACGCTGTTGGGAACGAGTGATTTGAAGACCGCATGCTGTGATTGCCTCCAAGCCTTGTTGCAGCGGATTCTAACCTGAAGAATACTCGTAACGTCACAACACAATACAGAAACACTCACTTACATACATAACTCTAGGTTGGCACCAGAGCAGTGTCCTTCAACCAACAGGTAAGTTCTTTTGTTGTACTGTAAGTGTTTGATTTGATTGTCTGCTCCGCGTACGGCGGACAGTACGCTAGCCACTCTTGTCTCCAGAGCCCCCCATCATAACTTCCACTGCGTAATTGAATTGAGGTTTGGCCTGGCAGCGTACAGTATGTACTTACACTAGATACTTACTACACGTAGTATATATATCAAAATTTCACTACTCATCTATTTTATTTAAGTATGCAAACATTCGCTACGTTGCAATAATTGTATAAAACTGATTTACATCCGTCCGCTCACACTTCAGGTCCAGTTGAAAATCAGCGTCAGGCACTAGTTGTCTGGCATTTTTGCTGAACTGAACCTTTTTAGCGCAGCCGTGGGGCACACTTAAATGCTAGTTTCTAACATCGCACTTTACACTTTTTATTGATTTTATTTTTTGTTAATTTATGTTTTTTTTTTTGCTGTATTATTTTGTGTGCCTTTGAGTTTGTGCTAAATAAATGTATTTTCTTTCTTTCTTTCTTTCTATTCAGCGAGACTTTTTTTGTATAATTTATTTCATTGCAAATTGGAATTTCGCGTTATTGAAACAACATAATCCATATTACATGAAAAACTTAAATTTTCAACATTATTGCTGATTTCTGAAAGAACGCGAACCAACTTCGCTATTCTGGCAACATATTCGGACTCAGCATACTTTTTTTTTTGTGGGCCTGTGTTATTAATAAATCCGTAATCGATTAGACTTATTCAATATACGACTCAAAATGACAATATACTAGCAACCCTAAACTTTGCCTGACAGTGAAACTCTCAGTGATAATAATAAGTTTAATTACTTATTTATTTGTTACAATGACGGCGTCTTAGTTAGAGACAGAAGTTAAACAGATAATTACTGTTTAAAAAAAAAAAATTATCCTTCGGAATGTGTTCGGGTTGGACCTTTCTGATTCATCATGCAAAATGCGGGCACGCCACATTTGCGGCGGTAAGTCCCCTCTTTGAGGAGTGGATAGAGGCGCCACGGCTTCCTCACCTTCTGCCTTACGAGATTTGTTTGACAGAGATACCATGGCATGTGGGCAACTGAAGTAACGCGGGTGGGTTTTAGTCAGTAAAAGTTTGACACGCCCTTTCGCTCCGCCCAGAGTGGGAGACTTCATTTGACGATTTACCACCTAGAAAAAAAAACTTGCGAAATGCTATTATTTTGATTCGTTTGCATGTTTCTTCTTCCAACGTTGTACTAACTAGCTTTTTATACACAGGGGCGACCGTTGCGAAGAAACCAAAACATAATCGAATACACGCCAGGGAAAAACCTTATAAGTGTGACTTATGTGAGCGAAGTTTTAGTCTAAATGGTAATTTAACAAACCATATTCGTACACACAATGTTGAAAAACCTCACAAGTGTGCTTTTTGTCCAAGTAGTTTTAGTAAAAAGACTGAACTTACGAATCATATTCGTGTACACACGAGTGAAAAACGTTATAAGTGTAAAGTATGTCAGCGTTGTTTTAGTGTAAAATCTCTTTTAACAAGACATATGCACATTCACACTGGTGAAAAACCTCACAAGTGTGTTTTTTGTTCAAGTAGGTTTAGTACAAAGACTGAACTTACGAACCATATTCGTGTACACACGGGTGAAAAGCCTTATAAGTGTGACGTATGTAAGCGTAGTTTTAGTCAAAACACTCGTTTAACAACACATATGCGTATTCACACTGGTGAAAGACCTTTTAAGTGTAACTTATGTGAGCGTAGTTTTAGACGAAAAGATAATTTAACAAACCATATTCGTATACACACTGGTGAAAAACCTCATAAGTGTGTTTTTTGTTCAAGTAGGTTTAGTACAAAGACTGAACTTACGAACCATATTCGTGTACACACGGGTGAAAAGCCTTATAAGTGTGACGTATGTAAGCGTAGTTTTAGTGTAAAATCTCTTTTAACAAGACATATGCACATTCACACTGGTGAAAAACCTCACAAGTGTGTTTTTTGTTCAAGTAGGTTTAGTACAAAGACTGAACTTACGAACCATATTCGTGTACACACGGGTGAAAAGCCTTATAAGTGTGACGTATGTAAGCGTAGTTTTAGTCAAAACACTCATTTAACAAGACATATGCGTATTCACACTGGTGAAAGACCTTTTCGGTCTCATTATAAAAAGCAGTTTAACTAAAAACCCAGGTTTAAACCTCATTAAATAATGGTTTAAGTTTAAGTTTCATTACAAAAAAAGGTTTTGCGATAAACCATAGACTAAACCCTTGTTTAACGTTAAACCTGGGCGACCCCTGGTTTATCGATGGTCTAAGTCGCATCTGTCAAGTTTCCACTTTTAGGTTATCATTTATTTCGTTGTGTTGTGTTGTTTTTATCCAAAAATGGACATTAACATGGTAGATTTAATTAATAATCAGGATATTGAAGCTATTCAGTCATTAGAAAGGTCACGCCGATTCAACAGAAATCGGGTTCGAGTCAATCCCTTCATTGAGTTATCCGATGAAGATTTCAGGCAAAAGTAGAAAACAAAATTTATTCAAAAGTATCGCAAGTCGAAGAAACGCTTAGTAAACCAAGCGTTTCTTCGACTTGCGATACTTTTGTATAAATTTTGTTTTCTTAAAACGCGCGAAAATGTTACGTTTCGTTACAAGAACTTAGATGTACTACTACCTAATACATTAGTAATGTGATTAAACCTAAACAAAACTGCAATCGATAAGTAATATTAATGTCCATGCAAAATAACAAAGTCTCAATATTTTGAATGTTCCTTACATAATTAAATCATTGATAATACTATCAAAACGTTTTCTTTTCTTGGGATACGGAACGTTGCAATAGAATGATATCATGACGAACGAGTGATATTTATGTTAATCAGTGGTTGATATTAAGATAATGGTTTAAATGACGGTATTAAGAAGACCACGATTTATAAATGTTTTGTAATACGAACAAGTTTAGACCATGGTTTTACAGATGAGCTTGGACTTGATAGTTTAGGTTTAAACCAAGGCTTATTTAGTTTTTTGTAATAAGACCGTTTAAGTGTAACTTATGTTAGCGTAGTTTTAGACGAAATGATCATTTAACAAACCATATTCGTACACACAATGGTGAAAAACCTCATAAGTGTGTTTTATGCCAAAGTAGTTTTAATAATAAAAGAGATCTTACGAACCATATTCGTGTACACACTGGTGAAAAACCTTATAAGTGTGACGTATGTAAGCGTAGTTTTAGGGTAAAAACTCATTTAACAAGACATATGCATATTCACACTGGTGAAAAACCTCATAAGTGTGACTAATGTGAGCGTAGTTTTACACAAAACTAGCTTCTGCCCGTGACTTTGTCCGCGTTAAATTTCGTGTTCCCCCGACCCTTCCCGTCGCGTCGAATCGCCTACCCGTGCGTTTTTCCCCGTTTTTGCAACATTTTTCATTACTGCTCCGCTCTTCTTGATTGTAGCGTGATGTTATATAGCCTATAGCCTTCCTCGATAAATAGGCTACCCAACACAAAAAGAATTTTTCAATTCGGACCGTTAGTTCCTGAGATTAGCGCGTTCAAACAAACAAACTCTTAAGCTTTATAATATTATAATATCTGGATGACCGAGCTTTGCTCGGTATTTTTTGGTAAATTGTGTTTAAAATAATAAGTTCAGCCGGCTTACTATGACTTTTTCATTTGCAACGCTACCTCCTGGACCATAACGTCAAACCAAACACGTCAAGCCAATGACTTAGTGTTGCTTAACAACGCCATCTGTTGAAGTAGCTTTAGTGTTGTTGTGTCGTTAAAGCAGTTAGTTGCTCCCAATTAAAAAAATGTATTATTAGTCGCCAATAGATGTCAGGAACAGTCATATTTTTCAGTTTAAAAGTTGATTATTGAAAACGCGAATAAAACGACATTTTCTAAAAATGAATCCTAGCTAGATCGATTTATCGCCCCCGAAACCCCCTGTATACAAAATTTCATGAAAATCGTTGGAGCCGTTTCCGAGATTCAGATTATATGTATATATATATATATATATATATATATATATATATATATATACATATATACAAGAATTGCTCGTTTAAAGGTATAAGATAGTATAGATGATGATTTAACAAACCATATTCGTACACACAATGGTGAAAAACCTCATAAGTGTGTTTCATGTCAAAGAAGTTTTAGTAAAAATGTCTTACGAACCATAATCGTACACACGCTGGCGAAAATCTTTCTAATGTGATATTAAAAATACGGATCAAAAGACAATGGAGAACTTTGTATTGGCTCCGTCCCGAGGGTGTATTAGGTTACGACCTATGCCATGTAAAATGTCTCAATGAATTTATTGTATGACTCCAACAATAAGACACTTGCGGGAAATGATCTAAGAATGTTTTTTTTTTTTTTTTTGAAACGTATATATGTATTATTTTAAAATTGTCGTGTCTGTCTGTTTGTTCCGGCTAATCTCTGAAAACAGGCGAAGCCGCGGGCAAAAGCTACTCGCGAATAAAAAAATGCGACCCAATTCTTATAATCGCGGCTAAAGATTTCTTAATTCGCGGATCCAATCGGTACATCTGTACAAACTGTTGGCGCCATCTATTTTATTTTGTTAAACTGTTACGCAAGATGTCAAGCTTGTTCCATTTCCTGCCACCTATATCGTGCACTTCGCAAACTACTCCTTGAAGAGTGTCGCCCGCTCGCTCGAGAAAGACATTATAACAGTTCAAATATGGACCCCGGCGTGAGCGCATCTCGCTGTATTTTTTTTACCCGCTGTGTTAATTTAGCGCAGAACGATATAATATGGATATTATAAGTTCATAGCAGTCCCGCTGTTTCAATAGTGGTGTATTTTGTGGCTTCGACGGTTGTACTGAAGTGCTGTGTAGTGCCTCTGGACTTGGTTCGACACGTGGTAGCCGAACTCTGCGAAGACTCCGGAGCTCCGAGATTCTGCTGGAGGATCGAGCGGTGTCACGAGGAGGTAGGTGCACGGTTTCCCTCATCCCTTACCCCTAGGCACGACACTTGCGTTTTCAGCTTTTTTTCTGTCCGCGTCGAAGGTACCTTATTTTGCCTTCCGTCGGAGCCCTACCACAAACACATTAATAAATAATAGTTTAAAAACGAAAAGACACGCTTACATAGAAAACGAAACTAAAATGTAGAAAATAATTGAAAAATAAGCGTTGACAGTGGAATAGGATGACATAGGTTCGAACAGATAAAATCAAGTGACATTCAAGAGTTTCTTAAAATGTTACATTCATAGCCCACTGAGGAAGAGGAATTAACAATCACTGGAAACATGACATTTTTAATTTGAACAATCATAGTGAAGGGTTAAGAATCATAGAGCAACACGGACCACCGGCGGACCGAAGGGGAGACGCCATAGCGTTTTTTCCCGATACAAAACTGTCTGTCATTTTTTGCGGGGGGAAATCTGCTCTACCCACACTTTCTCAAATTGTGACACAAAAATAATCGTCTGTTACTACGAAACTCACACATAAAAATTAAAGCATACACTAACAATTTCACACACACATAGATACATTATGTGTCGTAACAATACAATGAGATGACGCAACTACACTGACAAGTTGCTTACAGCCGTGGTTGCAACTACTGTCGAAACGCATTATCGATAAATTCAAGAACTCGGTTCGGAAAAATACGTTTAAAAAGGGATACAAAGATAGATATTATAATAAAGATTGACTTTATTTATTATGTACTACAATAATTATCATTTAAAAAACAAAATGAAGGTTTAGTCATTTTAAAAGCTAGTTATAGTTGTATCTATCACTGGTTTTTAAAGTGGATTAGTTTTGTATAAATATGAATACATTTTTGTGGGTCTGCTTTTTGACTTGATTGACGAAGTACACGGAGATGTCAACGAATCAGGAATAGTGAGAGTGGCACTAATAGCATCATAGATGATAGTCTGTCATTTGGTAGAGTGAATGATTTTTAATGACTCTGGTAAATTAGGTTTAAAACTGTTAATTTATCAAGTTGAGAAATCTAAGCTTCATTTCGCCACTATGACTAATGTGTAGTACATCAGGTGGACTATACGCTGTTTTACCTTTTCCGTGATATAAAAAACTTCCGGGACAAATACAGTGTGGCGTTAGAGTTGATTTGGTGCCCTCGACTAATCTCCACCTACTGTTCGCCAACACATGAAAGTCAGAGGTCTTGAAATGATTTGAGCAAATAACACCTGCAATAAATAAATTAAAAAAGGATTGTGTGGTTTTCATAAAACCACGATAAAAGTGAAACTTTTTTCACATTATAGACATTAAACTAAAAATTTTCGGAATATATGCAAAAGCTTAATAAAAAGACTTAATTTAATGTTCATACGAAATAAGTTAAATAATAAATTCAAGCACTCAAAATTGAAATAAATCCATAAACAACAACATGCACCAGCGAGCGCCTTTCACTTTATCCCTACTTTGCGGCCGACCATCACGCGACATGCAACACACAGACGGAAAAGTGTGAGAAGTGAAGAAGTAATAAAAGTTTCACTTTAAAAAAAAAATATGGTTGAAGTTCACAGTGTTCACACTAAGTAATTTTAATAAAACGTGTTAACTCGTAAGTTTTGTAATATTTTGAATTTATACAACTATATACAGCTTACATTATAATATTTTAAATAAATCAGAAAACTTATCCTCAAAAATGTCTCTGTATGAATATAGACTCCTTTGCCAAATTTATCGATAACTATCTACTAACAAACCAGTAACAACACTATCGCTCGGTGACAGCGTCTACTCGGAAACAAACTCGGATTAGTCGCTCGACCGATCCGCATATTGTATGAGGGCGAGCGGCCTGTGTTGGTAAACAAATCCGAAACAACACGACCGATAATATTGTAATTTTTAAGTTTTATGGAAGTAAATGGGAATAATGTGATCAAATATTAGTTACATATGAAAGATAACGCCATCTTATTGTAAATTTGACGTGGCAGATCTCTTTTTGCAGCAAAATACAGAACAATTCGTCATTTTTGTAGGACATCAATTTAGTCGCGCAACTAGATTTAGTCTACTGAGCAGTGCGGCTGCAACCAGTTTTATTATACGCATAGGACCGCGTGGACTTGTACTTTGACAGAGGGGAACGCCTGCGTATGGCTACTAGTACTACCCTCTGGTCCGTGTTGCTCTATGGTCAAGAATGGCAAATGAGCTTTGTGATCTTTATGAAAATTGATCCGTCTATAGAATTGGCCTTATTTTACAAGCTTTTATTTACCTGTCCCGTTGTCTGTAATCAAATCTTGCAAGTTAAATTTGATCCACTTCTCGGTTTCCGATTGAGCTGAAATTTTGCATGTATGTATAAATCGGATGATAATGCAATATTATTATGACATAGAGCTGATCTGGGGGTCTAAAAAGGCCACATTAAGCATTTCTGCTAAAACTAATTCATATTGTGAATTCCCAGCAATACCTTAGCAATTCCTCTAACTTTCGTAAAATGGTGACACATATTAGCGATATCATACTCAATTCAATTCATATCCGAATCACATTTGGTGTAAATGTTGCAGCATGAAAAAAATAAAGACCGTAATTTTACCGGTAAATATTTCTTTGAAGATTTAATAAATACAAGTGATTATTTCTAACTGTTGAAATGTTATTTAATTACATTATGCATAAAAAATATAAAAATGTCACAAATAAGCCCTGAAAAGGGAAACTAGAAACAACAAAAACTTTATAAGCTGGCAACGAATACATAATTTTTTCCCTTCAGATATGTCATAATTAGTCTGTGGTTCTAATAATCTGTGGTTATGTCAACAATAAACAAAATTAAATTTAATATTATTTCATGCAAATTGGGTAATTTTTAATACAGAGTAAGTAAATACTTGTTTATCTTAAATCAATATTTAATTGTATCACTGTTCAAAGGTATTTAATTGGACGTAATAATTTCTAGGCATGGAATGAAAATTCTGCTCGTCTTTCTGCATTGATAGTGGAACTTCTGTCGTTGTTAAATCCTTTATCAAGATCACTGCAGCGTCTACTTCTGACCAGACTCATGTGCCAGCACCAAGCTCTACCGCTGCCGATGCTACAACAGCGGCTTTGACTCTTCGAACTCGGCAATCAAGATACCGCAGTGAGTGGAGTTTTATAACCGTACAGCTATTTTTATTAAGACTAAGACTTATGATGACGATTGAAAATGATTATGATGTTATATATATAACGTTTTTATGTGCCCTCTGGCTCGACATAAAATTGAGTACCTACTATCGTTAACATTCATGAAATATATAACGAAATACAAAGAGGAAAATAAACTAAATTTTACCATATAACTAAACACAAAGAGCTATTGGGCTCCAAGTCTACTATTGTTGTCAACCTGTCATCACTGTTGGTCTTAGGTTGTCTTAAACAATGATATTATTATTTTCAATTTCATTTTATTTCACAGGTATGTTAATTATTGACAGATGATTTGACTTTCTTAAAAACCACACATTTTCTTTTTTAGCCTGGTGAAGTTGTTCCAAGCAGTCATCGTTTGCCTCTCCGCAGCTCCGTGACTACCATCAACACATAAAATGTTCATAGAAAAATAAACTGATGTACTATAGTGTTTATGTTAGTTTCATTATTTGATTATTGCTAGATTTTTATACAGTACATGAGAATTGTAAATTTATTAAAATATTTTAACTTTGTGTATTGTTTTATTCAAATAATAGGTATAAAGGTAAAATGTATGTCCTATTTTATACCATCAACACATAAAATGTTCATAGAAAAATAAACTGATGTACTATAGTGTTTATGTTAGTTTCATTATTTGATTATTGCTAGATTTTTATACAGTACATGAGAATTGTAAATTTATTAAAATATTTTAACTTTGTGTATTGTTTTATTCAAATAATAGGTATAAAGGTAAAATGTATGTCCTATTTTATAGGTACACACTACCTAATAAAATTGGAGTGAAAGTAAAGTAATATAAGGCCTATGTCCCACGTAGGTTATAGATTTTTATTGGGGTTCCGTAACCAAAGAGTAACCAGGACGGGACCCTATAACTAAGCCTCCGCTATCCATTGGTCCGTTCATCTGTCTGTGAGCGGGCTGTATGATGTGGAAAATAAATTTACCTACATATTTCCTCTGGAAATGTTTATTACTTACCGGGTGCAAATCACAAAAATAAGCTAGGTGTGAATAGTGTGTACTTCTGAATAAGTATTTTTTTGAACTGGGCACTGAAGTGTAATGAGTTACTGGTAATCTACAGCTATCACACTGTTTTATACACTAACTTGGTGTTTCATATAGTGTACGCCCTTGGTAACCTATGGTATGATCCAGATGCTTTAGTACTAAGCGGATCTACTCAGAGGCTGAAATCTATACTTATAATAATATTATAAAGCTGAAGAGTTTGTTTGTTTGTTTGTTTGAACGCGCTAATCTCAGAAACTACTGGTCGGAATTGAAAAATTATTTTTGTGTTGGGTAGCCCATTTATTGAGGAAGGCTATATAACATCACGCTACGATCAAAAGGAGCGGAGCAGTAAACGAATAATGGACGAAAACTGGCAGACAATTCGATGCGACGGGAAGGGGAGCGAAAATTTGACCCGGGCGGAAGCTAGTATGATTATAAGATTGTAGTCATTTGTAACATTCACAAGAGTAGATGGTAATGTCCATTTAGAACTGCTTCATTAAAACTGACTACTTCATTACTGTTCTTGAAGGTAGGTTGTATGTTTATTTCATGTAAGTTTGATCGTTTTTAATACAGAGTAAGTCAATACTTGTTCATCTTAAATCAATATTTAAATTTTATCGTTGTATATACATATATGTTGTGTTGTGTATATGGTGTGCGCACATATTAGCCTGTGGTATGATCCAGATGCTTAAGTACTAATTGGATCTACTCAGTGCCTAAAATATGAATAGAAGATTGTGGTAATTTGTAACATTCACAACACTAGAACTAGAACAACACTTTCGTACTGGAAGACGTAGAGTTGGAAGGCCTTCAACAAGGTGGACCGATGACCTTGTGAAGGGCGCAGGAATCCGCTGGATGCGGGAAGCAAAAAACCGGTTAGTGACGGAGCTTGGGGGAGGCCTATGTCCAGCATTGGACGTCTTTCAGCTGAAATGATGATGATGATGACAACACTAGATGGTAGTGTCTATTTGGTTGGAACTACCATAAAACTGACTAAGTACTTCATTACCAAATATTCTTGAAGGTAGGTAGTACTCATGCCAGCGCGGCAGTACATATGTACGGCTCCAGCTCATGGACCTTATCACGGCATATATTTTGCCTATATAACCCAAAAAACCTGGAGGACCCACATTTGAAACGCTATGTCCATTTTTTGAAGTGCCACAATTCGTTGATACCTTAAAATGGACTACATATCACGAGCGTGCTCAAGAAAATTTTCTTAAGGCCTAAATTTGCCATTATTACTATATTTTTTCACAAAATCCCAAATATGATTTGTAAAATGATCCTCTTGACTAACTTCTTATGATTCTGCTATTTGACATTAAACTTCATTATAGCAATTCATATTAAGTGTACCATTTTACGAATCTCCATACAAAACTGTCAAATAGATGAATTGTGTTTAACGAATTGTACGCAGAACATATTATGAATTGTCAGTTTGTGACCATTTTACGAATTATAATATGATTCATAATATTTTCCTATTATGATTCCTGTGGCCTTTTTAGACCCCCAGGGGGTCTAAAAAGGCCACTTTGGTAGAATCATAAGATCATCTATTTGACAGTTTTGTATGGAGATTCGTAAAATGGTACACTTAATATGAATTGCTATAATGAAGTTTAATGTCAAATAGCAGAATCATAAGAAGTTAGTCAAGAGGATCATTTTACAAATCATATTTGGGATTTTGTGAAAAAATATCGTAATAATGGCAAATTTAGGCCTTAAGAACATTTTCTTGAGCACGCTCGTGATATGTAGTCCATTTTAAGTCATCAACGAATTGTGGCACTTCGAAAAATGGACATAGCGTTTCAAATGTGGGTCCTCCAGGTTTTTTTGCGTTATATAGGCAAAATATATGTCGTGATAAGGTCCATGAGCTGGAGCCGTACATACGTACTGCCGCGCTGGCATGAGTACTACCTACCTTCAAGAATAGTAATGAAGTAGTCAGTTTAAAAGTAGTTCCAAATAGACACTACCATCTAGTCTGTCCCGTGTGGTGCCGGACATAAAGAATAGCATCACCCCATTTCATCCCGTGGGGGTCGTAAAAGGCGACTAAGGGATTTACTAGAGAATGGGCAGCAGCGTTCTCTATGCATTTTACCATCATACTGCGATCGCCAACCCGCTTGCCAAGCGTGGCGATTATGGCAAAGCCCTCCAAATAGGGGGAGGCCTATGTCCAGCAGTGGACGTCTTGCGGCTGAGATGATGATGATGACTACCATCTAGTGTTGTGAATGTTACAAATTATTACAATCTTCTTTTCATATTTTAGGCACTGAGTAGATCCAATTATTACTTAAGCATCTGGATCACACAACAGGCTAATATGGGCGCACACCATATAGGTACCTACACAACACAACATATACCTATATACAACGATTAACGATTAAATACTGATTTAAGATGAATAAGTATTTACTTACTCTGTATTAAAAATGATCCAACTTACATGAAATAAACATACAACCTACCTTCAAGAATAGTAATGAAGTACAACCTAGTCAGTTTTAATGAAGCAATTCTAAATGGACACTACCATCTACTCTTGTGAATGTTACAAATTACTACAATCATTTACTTAATCATATTTCACAGGCACTGAGTAGATCCACTTAGTACTAAAGCATCTGGATCATACCACAGGTTACCAAGGGCGTACACTATATGAAACACCAAGGTAGTGTATAAAACAGTGTGATAGCTGTAGGTACCAGTAACTTTCTTCTCAGAGTAGTCACTTAGGAAACGCCGAACTCATCTAGTTTAAAAAAATATACCAAACCTACTTACAGACATAACAGGCGTAATGTGGGTGTACTATAGGTTCACCTCTGCCTAACCCTTCGGGGAAACAAGGCGTGATGTTATGTTATGTTGTGTTACTAACAGAAATAAAATCATTTATCATATAACTCGTAACACTTCAGTGCCCAGTTGAAAAAAGACTTATTTAAAGTACACACTATTCACACCAAGCTTATTTTTGTAATTTGCACTCAGTAAGTAATAAACATTTCCAGAGGAAATATGAAGGTATATTTATTTTCCATCATACAGCCCGCTCACAGACGGACAGATGGACGGAAAAATGGACAGCAGAGGCTTAGTTATAGGGTCCCGTCCTGGTTACTCTTTGGTTACGGAACCCTAATAAAAATCTACAACCTATGTGGGACATAGGCCTTATATTATACTTTACTTTCACTCCAATTTTATTAGGTTGTGTGTATCTATAAAATAGGACATACATTTTACCTTTATACCTATTATTTAAATAAAACAATACACAAAGTTAAAATATTTTAATAAATTTACAATTCTCATGTTATACTGTATAAAAATCTAGCAATAATCAAATAATGAAACTAACATAAACACTATAGTACATCAGTTTATTTTTCTTTGAATATTTTATGTCTTGATGGTAGTCACGGAGCTGCGGAGAGGCAAACGATGACTGCTTGAAACAACTTCACCAGGCTAAAAAAGAAAATGTGTGGTTTTTAAGAAAGTCAAATCATCAGTCAATAATTAACATACCTGTGAAATAAAATGAAATTGAAAATAATAATATCATTTTTTAAGACAACCTAAGACCAACAGTGATGACAGGTTGTCAACAATAGTAGACTTGGAGCCCAATAGCTCTTTGTGTTTAGTTAGTGTTTAGTTAAATGGTAAAATTTAGTTTATTTTCCTCTTTGTATTTCGTTATATATTTCATGAATGTTAACGATAGTAGGTACTCAATTTTATGTCGAGCCAGAGGGCACATAAAAACGTTATATAAATAACATCATAATCATTTTCAATCGTCATCATAAGTCTTAGTCTCAAAAAAAAATAGCTGTAGGGTTATAAAACTCCACTCACTGCGGTATCTTGATTGCCGAGTTCGAAGAGTCAAAGCCGCTGTTGTAGCATCGGCAGGGGTAGAGCTTGGTGCTGGCACACGAGTCTGGTCAGAAGTAGACGCTGCAGTGATCTTGATGAAGGGTTTAACAACGACAGAACTTCCACTATATCAATGCAGAAAGACGAGCAGAATTTTCATTCCATGCCTACAAATTATTACGTCCAATTAAATACCTTTGAACAGTGATACAATTAAATATTGATTTAAGATAAACAAGTATTTACTTACTCTGTATTAAAAATTACCCAATTTGCATGAAATAATTAAATTTTGTTGATGTTTATTGTTGACATAACCACAGATCATTAAGACCACAGACTAATTATGACATATCTGAAGGGAAAACTTTTATGTATTCGTTGCCAGCTTATAAAGTTTTTGTTGTTTCTAGTTTCCCTTTTCAGGGCTTATCTGTGACATTTTTATATTTTTTATGCATACTGTAATTAAATTACATTTCAACAGTTAGAAATAATCACTTGTATTTATTAAATCTTCAAAGAAATATTTACCGGTAAAATTACGGTCTTTTTTTTTTCATGCTGCAACATTTACACCAAATGTGATTCGGATATGAATTGAATTGAGTATGATATCGCTAATATGTGTCACCATTTTACGAAAGTTAGAGGAATTGCTAAGGTATTGCTGGGAATTCACAATATGAATTAGTTTTAGCAGAAATGCTTAATGTGGCCTTTTTAGACCCCCAGGTCAATTTGGGTGAATAGGAATGTTGGGATGAATCGGTTTATTGCCAAAAAGGACTGTAGTCTGTAATGCTTTTACTGAATTATAATTTACGATTTAATTGACTTGCTGGCAACAAACTATCTTATTTTAACGTTAAAATCCTTTTTAAAGTTTTGTCCGAATTCACCCCTGCATTCCTATTCACCCCGTTTGTCGTTAGGTTAATTATTTTTAGACTAGAAGCCGACCCCAACATAGTTGGGAAAAGGCTAGGCAGATGATCGTGATTCCAATTTTATTACTTACGTTTATTATTAACTACAGATTTATATTAAGTTATGATAGCTATAAAAACAAATATTGCAAAACTAGCAATACTTTTCAAGAAAAAAAAAACCATTGCTTCTAAGTATGCATTTGTTACTTACAATTATTTTATTTATTAAAAACCTTTATTCTCACCCTTAACGTTTTATTGTATTCCCTTTTCACATAATAAAATTTTCTAAAATTAATGAGACACTCTGGATTAATTAGGTATCTATTGCTGCGATGCGGTACTCCTGCGGGATCAACAAGATCAACGACGCTCAACAGAAAGTTATCGATACGAGCGTTGCGCTGCACTATTCCTAAGTGAGAGTGACCGCGCAATATCATTCATTACTTTTCACACACGTTTATTATTGGTCCGTGTGGCCACGCCTCCTGAGATTTTGAGTTTTAAAAAAATATTACGTAATGACATAATTTAAAGTTTATTTTTATTTGCTTCAATGCAAAAAATACGTGTGTGCGTAATTGTGTATTTATTGTATGTGTATGTGATGGTAGCTGTGACCCGGCGACACGCGTTACGGTATTAAAGGACGGGAGATAGCATTTCTTTTGCCTTATTATTTAGATTTCTGTGGTCCCGATTGATTTGTAGCTCTCGGACAGTCGTTAGGTACCACACGGGTCGGTACGGGTCAACGACCTTACAGCCCTGCCGTATGGTCATTGGTATCTACGGATAGTCAAACGCCAGAAAGTCTGACAATTACCTAGTCAAACAAATGGGTATTGTGTTATCAACTAACTGGTTTGGTGAGGTCTGATACGCAGTCGCCCTACGTGATTCATTGGCACTCCATGTAATAAGCTGCATACCGTTAGACTGAAACCCGACCCTAACATAGTTGGTAACAGGCTCGGCAGATGATGAAGATTTTCGCATTGTAATGATGCTTAAAAATGAGTTATTATTTAGCGTAGGTACATTGTGATTTTCAGATTCAAACTACATCTAAGGTTAAATTATTTGCTATAAGTTGCTGTAGCTACAACAACTTGTACAAATCGCGGGCCGCGGCACGTTGGTTTAACCTTGAATGCGCAGTAACAGATTTTCGCGTCTCAATCGAAGTGCGGTATGACGTGCGGTTGCCGCGCGTAACCATAGCAACGACCGCCTTTGATATAAAAAAATGAAAAAAAAACAAAGAATTCCCTCGTCGCAAAACACGGGACATTCGCAAAACAGACAGTCCGTTTTTTGTAAGGCTAGGCTTACATGAATACATTTTTGAGAGAAATCTAATCTTCTTTTCGCCAAACTTTTCTCCTGTTCGCAGCTTCATCTAGTGTCATTTCTGATATGTTTTGCTTCTTTTGTTATATTCTTTGTATTTTTTATTCTTTGTGCCTCAAGCTTATCAGGATTTTTCTTTTTCAACTTTTCTCTTTATCGCCTAGACGCACTTCCACTTCATCTTCTGCACTAGTGAGTGGCATCGTGTAACCTAAAATGTATTTAGCGATTTCTAAAATACTGAGAGAATACAAAAAACTTTAGAAAGGTTGTACTGATTTGCATGAATCTTCTGATGATGAATAAAAGTAGCACTGTATGACATAAAAGGACGTATTTTGTTATTAAAAAAATATTTAAGTAACTTCATACATAATAAACCTTAGCAAATAAACAATACTTGTTATAAAAAATAACCCACTATTCAAACCAGGGATGTTAGGGAGATCCGTAACCGTAACCGAAACTATCGGATATCCGATATAAAAATTTATCCGTAACCGTAACCGAATCCGAAATAAAAGTTTCGGATAATATCGGATTTGTTCCCATTCCCTCTCGCTCCGTACCATGGCTCGCACCAGGGCCGGACGCAAGAGGTCTCCGCCGCCGATCGCCTCCACGAGGACACGGCGGTACTCCGCCCAGGCAGGGCACACCTCCACCGTATGCTCCACCGTGTCCTCCAGACGATCCTCGCAATGGAAACACCCGGACGTATCCTCCCGCTTTATCCTGAACAGGAAGTTGTTGCTATCTTACGTGAGGTTTATTAAAGATGAGAAAATACGTGAAGAACTATTGTTTGCCAGAAATTTGGAGACAGATACAAAAGGCGAAACCATATTCAATACATTGGAAAAGTTTTGTGAAGAGAAAGAGATTCCTTTGAAAAATATTATATCAGTTGCTATGGATGGCGCTCCGGCTATGACAGGGCGCCATAAAGGCTTCATAGCATACTTAAAGAATAAAATTCCAGATGTCCTTGCTATACATTGCGTTATTCATAGACAACATTTGGTTGCTAGAAACTTAAGTGAACGACTATTTCAATCACTGTAATATGTCATCAAAGCAGTCAATAAAATCCGTAGCAGCTCTTTGAATGATAGATTATTTCATCAGCTTTGTGTTACTAATGACGAAGATTTCAACCGTTTGTTGCTTCATACTGAAGTTCGTTGGCTGTCAAGAGGCAATTGTCTGATTCGATTTTACAACCTGTTTGACTCTATGATAGAGTTCTTGGAAACTAAAGATACAGAACTGCGCAACAAGTTCATAACATCAAAGAATGATATAGCTTACATGACAGACCTGTATGAAATGTTCAACGACATGGACCTCCAACTGCAAGGCGATGAACTACAAAAAATGTCGTTGCTGCTTTCGCAGCCAAACTGCTTCTGCACAAAAAGAATATGGGCAGACGTGAGTTTCACGATTTTCCGAATTTATCAGTATACTGCAGTAACGACGACTTGTTTGCCTACTGCCAACATTTGGAAAACCTCCACATTGACTTCACCGAACGATACCATGACATTTTAAACTTGGAAATACCAGACTGGGTGTTGGATCCGTTTTCAAATGTCAACACAGCAATGTCAGCTCGGCTGGAAGAAGAACTTATAGAATTGACAACAAACGAAGAAATAAAAATCAAGTTCAAAAATGGATATCAAGAATTTTGGCTACAAAAACCGATCCCGTAATTGTACCCTGGATTGTGGTCAATTGTTCAACGATTTTTGATAGCATTCCCATCGTCATATTTGTGTGAACGTGGATTTAGTGCTGTGGCAACGCTGCTTACTAAAAAGAGAAATCGTTTGCGTGTTACCGAACGTGGCGACTTGCGGCTGTTTTTGAGTAAATTGGAACCTGATATCAACAAACTTATTGAACAGCATCAGAATCAACCTTCACATTAGTTTTTATATAAGAATTGATTATGTTTGTTTTATTTTCAATAAAAGATACTCTGTCCGAATACTATAAATTTGCGTTTCAATAAGCAGTTATAAGTACTTAGCGGTTTTTAAGTATGTTTAAAACCGGCCAAGTGCGAGTCGGACTCCGCACCGAGGGTTCCGTACAAACCTGTACGTATTTTCGGTTTAAAAATATATATTTTTTTTAATTTTTATATTTAAGTTGATTGAATGTAAGGTAAATTGCGGTTTACAATTTATGACGTTTTAAAAAAAAACTACTCACTCGATCTCGTTCAAACCAATTTTCGGTGGTAGTTTACATGGTAATGTACATCATATATTTTTTTTAGTTTTGTCATTCTCTTATTTTAGAAGTTACGGGGGGGGGGGGGACACACATTTTACCACTTTGGAAGTGTCTCTCGCGCAAACTATTCAGTTTAGAAAAAAATGATAATAGAAACCTCATTACCATTTTTGAAGACCTATTCATAGATACCGCACACGTATGGGTTTGATGAAAAAAAACATTTTTGAGTTTCAGTTCTATGTATGGGGAACCCCAAAATTTATTGTTTTTTTTCTATTTTAGTGTGAAAATCTTAATGCGGTTCACAGAATACATCTACTTACCAAGTTTCAACAGCATAGCTCTTATAGTTTCGGAATAAAATGGCTGTGACATACGGACGGACGGACAGACAGACAGACAGACAGACAGACATGACGAATCTATAAGGGTTCCGTTTTTTGCCATTTGGCAACGGAACCCTAAAAAGGGGGGCGTTAAAAAATAATTTATTCTTAAAGTGGGCAGTAGACAAAAAAAGGTTGGGAACCCCTGACGTAAACTTACCGGAATCAGCAGTTACGGTGTCTCAAATCAGACACAAGAAATCTTGACGTTCGTGGCACAACAAATTACACGTATTGTCTACTCGGTTTCGTATCACAACTAGTTTTTTTTTTTCTGTTTCGAACGGTGGACTGTAATGTTAAAGTTTCCAATTCAGAAATTTAAAATATATCTTATTTATTATTTAAATAGCAGTTTTTTCCTGCCGGGGTCGCGTGATTGTTCGAAAGAGATACCGTGACCCTGGCACATGGGCAACTGATGGAACACGGGTGGGTTTTAGTCAGTAAAAGTCTGACACGCCCTCCCGCTCCGCCCAGAGCGGGAGAAGTCATTTGATGATTTCACATCCTGAAAAAAAAAAGCCGTGACAAACCTGACATGTCCGGTCGGTACCACTTTTTACATATTTTTTTGAAATTGATTGATTCGATTGCTTGTCTTAAGTTTAAATTATAAAGTACCGGAGACGATAGACGAGTCAGAGTACTTTCAAACTGTACCAAAAAGTCAATGTACTGCATACATTTTTTTTTTTTCAGAATAGCTTTTAACAACGAGTAATTCTAATGGGGGACACGTCATAAATCGACTTCTTGCTGATTAAAATTGGTCATTATTTAAAGAGCTCTCAATTTTTTCATATTTGTGGCACTGCATTTACTAGTTTAAAATGTGTTTAATGCTTTACAGTCATCAAAATATTCTTCAGATCATATCATATTACTTGATAATACTTTAAACACAAGAGACAACCGAAAAATGGGGGGTACACTTTTTTGTGAAAACGCTCAAATAACATCATAATAATTTTCAAACGTCGTCATAACTCTTACGGCGTGGCCACATTCTCTGGCGGTGCGAGGCGCGGTGCTGCAAGAGGCGCGGCGGGCGGTGCGTGACGCGGTGCGGCGAGCGGCGCGGCGGGCGGTGCGAGGCGCGGTGCGGCGAGCGGCGCGGCGGGCGGCGCGGTCCGCGGTGGTATGTAGACATGCGCAAAATGTGTCAGTGAAAAGAAATGAATGAAGTATATCTTTTGACTCAATGAAGTAGTCCACTCATTTAGTTCAGTACTTCATTTAGTTCAGCAAATCAGAACGAATCAATGAGATATAGAGCTCGCGTAGTATGATACATTACTATGAATGATGCACTTCACTTAGTTCACTTTTATACGTATCTCTCTTTTGACTCAATGAAGTAGTCCACTCATTTAGTTCAGTACTTCATTTGACATTTAGTTCAGCAAATCTGAACGAATCAATGAGATATAGAGCTCGCGTAGTGTGATACATTACTATGAATGATACACTCCACTTAGTTTACTTTTATACGTATCTCCATTTTCCTTCATACTTTTATACAGGCTTAGGACTGTCGACCAAGAAATCTGAAACGAATTAAAAAAAAAAACAAATTGTCATGTGTGTGTAAGCTAGACGCGCGACACACACATAGTCAGCAAGGCGCCGTCGTCGCTCGTCAGCCCGACGTCAGCCGACCGGCCGGCGATGTGACACGAACACGTACGAGTCATGCATGCGAGCGAAACGAATGCTGAGTTGGTGCGAGTGAAAGAAAGACTGAACTAAATGAAGTAGAGACACGTTTGAATGACTACTGAAGGAAAGATAAGTTTATTTTGTGAAATGAAGTACTTCATTTCCTTCAATCGTTCGCGAACTACCCATGTCTAGTGGTATGCCACAGCTAGCTAGTTGCGACCGCGGCGGCGTCAGCGGTGGACGTATTTAAGAACGGCTAAACGATTAAAATACCGCTATCAAAAGTGGAATTTCACACTCTTTATTATGAATATTGGAACTATCTTTATAATTTGTTTGAACATACGAGGGCAAGCATAGAAACTTTTGATTATAAACTCGGATACATACATGAAGACTTGAAAACTAAAGTTTATTTTAAGAAAATTGTTTCACCTCTAGTACAGCTGTTTCTTACTTTAAGGTACCAATGTAGATATATATTTACATACTACTACTACCAGGAAATTGTTGTTTTATTTCGTCATACATTTTTTTTTATAACATGCCTATATTTATGATGTGGATGTTTAGACATCCACATTGCTGGTCTACTCAGTATTTCACTTATAAATTGTTCCGTATCCATTATTTTTATAAGCTCAACGCGCGATAAAAACAAAATTATTTGTTTCGGTCGCGCGAAGCCTGAATGCGTCCACCGACGCCGCCGCGCGCGCCGCTCTGAGCTGTGGCCACCTCGATACTCGCTACCTCGCTACTACATTTGTTTCACTCGCACACCGCGCCGCCCGTCGCCGCCGGGAGCCGCGCGCCGCTCGCCGCGCCGCAGTTCGCGCCGCTGTCCGCGTCGCCGGTAGCTGTGGCATACTTCATAGGTTTTCTACCATTTGTTTTCGCCACTCACCACTTGCCGCGCCTCTCGCCGCGCCGCTATCCGCACCGCGCTGGGCTGTGGCCAGGCGGTTAGTCTCAATAAAATAGCTGTAGGGTTATAAAATCCTCTCACTGCCGTATCTTGAGTGCCGAGTTCGACGAGTCAAAGCCGCTGTTGTAGCATCGGCCGGGGTAGAGCTTGGTGCTGGCACACGAGTCTGACGACTAGAACTAGACGCTGCAGTGGTCTCGATAAAGGGTTCAACAACAACAGAACTCCCACTATCAATGCAGAAAGACGAGTAAAATGTTCCGTTGTGTCTCCGATACTCCAGCTGCACGCCTTTCCATGCCTACAAATTATTACGTCCAATTAAATACCTTTGCACAGTGATACAATTAAATATTGATTTAAGATAAACAAGCATAGCTGGGCATTAACTCGTTAATCCGTTAATCGTTAATTAACGAAGTTAACATTTTGATTAACGGATTAACTTTTAAGTTAACTTTTAAAAATGTTAACGGACGGATGTTAACTTTCTTTAATATGCAGAAGTCCGTTAATCGTTAATCCAATGCCTACTAATTACCGCACAGCACCGCGGCGCAGCGCAAAAAACAGGTTCAGTTCAGACAAGATTATAACGTACTCTGTTCGACAAGTGCCGGGTGGCGCGTGGCAGCGAGTGAAACAAAAACAAAACTAGATATATTTTGCCGGCGCGTGTGAGTGACAAACGAACTGCGAAGAGATTGCTGAAGAGTAGTAAGCAATGTAGTAAGCGCTTCTTGAGTCATTGAAATATTGCCTGATGGCTCTGATTCTTTGAGAATTGACTCGTCGGCTGCTTGCAAAGACATTAAATTATATAGACGGGACATAACGAACAAACTCGTAATCCAATACTTGTGTCCTAGTGGTCATATGGCGTTTAGCACAGAGTACGTTATAATATACTGTAGCGTTTAGTCTAGGATGGCATGTCTGCATGTCAACACGCGTTTGTGTCCGTTTGACAAGAAAAGAAAAACATTTCTTATAAATAAATATGCCGAGTTGCGCTTTACGATATTGCAAATCACACTATGGTAAAACGTCTGGACCTAACTTTGGTTTATTTTCGAAAGTATTTTTCAATATTTCTCAGTAATTTTAATTAAATAATATTCATGGATAGTTCTAGAACATACGATAATTTTGTAATAAACGCCCTCTATTGCTGAGTAACTTTACTACTGCCTTGCAGAGATGTTATGATGTTTATCGACTTTGTTATCGATAATATTTAATTAGGTTGGTAAAATTCAAAACTATTTGAACTTATAAGTAATTTAGATAAAATATCAATTCAGCAACAATAGTGCTGTTCGCTCACGTACAGCTTGGCAAAAAAGAGTCTGGAAAAAACGAGGGCGCCTACTTAGCAGGTATGGCCACCCTGTATACTAGGACTAAAAGTGATAAGATACTTGTTGTTTTAATCCACAAACACGAGATCCCGGAAATTCTTATCAGTAAAGATTTCAAGACTTGATAGGCACACAGTCTTTTACTTTCATTGTATTTAGTAGATTGCGCATTATTTCGCTGGAATAAGCTTTTATCTAAGAGTGCCATTATAATAACATAATGAAAACTTATTCAGTTTAAAAATTAATACCCATTCGTTGCCAACAACGCACCATTTGCGTTGATCGATATAACTACGTCATGCCACCAACGCACCATATGCGTTGAGTGTACTTTAGGACGTTTTTTGGAATTACTTTAAAATGATAGAATTAATTAAATATTTGCCAACATACACGGCTAGAAACAATTGTTAAATGTGGACAAACTGTTGGTTTTTGCTTCGAACCAGGGCCGTAGCTAGGGGGGGGGGGGCCAACCTACCTTGAAATCACAATGCCCTACCTTAAAAATACCAAAAACGAAGATAACCTATTAGAATGGGATTGTATGTTTATAGTTTTAGATAAAAAGTTGTAGCAATAGGTATCTAAACTTCCGAACATACCACAGTTTGAGAGATTCATTTCATATTATAATAATTCTTTTCTCTGTGTATAGATGGCATTTGAAGCGCCATCACATGAAGCAATGGGTCTATTTAATTACTAGCTTTTGCCCACGGCTTTTTTTTCTGGATGGAAAATCATCAAATGACTTCTCCCGCTCTGGGCGGAGCGGGAGGGCATGTCAGATTTTTACTGACTAAAACCCACCCATGTTGCCCATGTGCCGGGGCCACGGTATCTCTTTAAAACAATCACGCGTGGAACACAACACGCCGTCGACCCGAGCCTGGTCCTTACCGGGCGGTGAGCTACCCACTGCTCGCCACCCGCAAGCTCGCGCCAACGGTGGCTGGGAGTCAGCTATCGACTCCCGACGCCCGGGGCGTCTCCTCCTGCGGCGCCTAGAGACGTGAGGGCGCAGTGACTGCCACTCCCTCACGCACCCCGCTTCCTCCTTCGCGAGCATTACTGCTTCGCAGAAGAAGGTGACGGCTTCCCATGCCCTCTCGCTCCGTTCCATGGCTCGCACCAGGGCCGGAAGCGGGAGGTCACCGCCGCAGGCAGGGCACACCTCCACCGTGTCCTCCAGACGATCCTCGCAATGGAAACACCCGGACGTATCCTCCCGCTTTATCCTGAACAGGAACCCACTGAAGCACCCATGCCCGGTGAGATCCTGTATCAGGCGGAAGGTGAGGACGCCGTGGTGCCTCTCTATTCACTCCTCAAAGAGGGGACTTACAGCGCTGGGTTGCGACAATCGTACCCGCCATGTCGCCATGAGATCCTGCCGGAGCTCTGTCCGCCGTGCCGCGATTTGTCGCGGCAGCGGAGTTTCGCCCCGGCGTTTCGCCTCCTCGCGCCACTCCCACATGTGCGCGACAACCTTTGCCTCCAGATCCCATGGCAGCACTCCGGCAAGGATGCTCGCCGCCTCGCACGAGATCGTGCGGTATCCTCGGATTAACCGGATGGCCATGACTCTCTGGGCTGCACTCAACCGGCGCGCTGGGCGCAACCTCAATGAGGGCGCCCACACCGGTGCCCCGTAAAGGGCCATGGGCCGCACGACCCCCGTGTAGAGCCACCGGCAGGTGGCGTTTGGACCCCCCAGATTGGGTAGGAGCCGCTTTAAGGCAGCTCCAGCCCGCTCCAGTCTGGGAGCCAAACGTCGGAAATGCTCGACGAAGTTCTACCGGCTGTCGAAGACAAGTCCCAGGTACATCATCGACTCGACGCCGATGTGAACCCCTCCTACCGTGAGTTGGGAACCCGCAGGCGGCGCGTTCCGAGGACCATGAAAACCCATGGCCTCGGCTTTGTGCAAGGCCACCTCGAGTCCCAATTGCCGGATCCTATTAACGATTGTTGCAACCCCACGTGTCATTAATTCGGCCGCCGCCTCGTGCGACCTCCCCTGCACCAGGACCAGCGTGTCGTCAGCGTAGCAAACTACGCTGACGCCACTAGGGAGGTCGGCGCGCAGCACCCAGTCGTAACCGATGTCCCACAGATGCGGCCCCAGGACCGATCCCTGTGGGACACCGCACGACATCTCTCGCCGGTTCCACTCTCCCTGGTGACCGGGGTAGATAACGGCTCTATCCGTCAGATATGCCTCGACCACGCGACAGAGGTAGGTCGGCATCCGGTGATACCGGAGTGCCTCCCTAATGCAACTCCAGGGCAGGGTGTTGAAGGCATTGGCGATGTCAAGAGACACCGCCAAGACGACCCCACCCCGGGCCATCGCATGCCCCGTCGTGAGGGCTCGCACACGCATGATGGCGTCCACCGTAGAGCGCCCGCGGCTTCGCTCGCGTTAAATTCCACCGGGGAGTTAGAAAGAGACAAAAAGTAGCCTATGTCACTCTCCATCCCTTCAACTATCTCCTATTAAAAAATCACGTCAATTCGTCGCTTCGTTTTGCCGTGAAAGACGGACAAACAGACACACACTTTCCCATTTATAATATTAGTATGGGTAATATGCATGCAGAGAAGAATTTCAACCGTCTTGTTCGCTTGTTCTTCATCATTGAGGATTTAATAGCTGTCCTTAGATCCATGCTCATGTTCTGTCACAGAAATAATTTGTCTATGAATAGCTATTGAATGTACATCACTGACCTAGCAGGCACGGTCCGAGGGGGGAGTCCTAGGGGTCATGACCCCCCCAAAGAGTCAAGAGCCTATATGATACATTCCAGTTTTAAGTAAGTTTGTGGTCTTGCAGTCTACATTCTCTTGATACTTGAGCTTTTCTTTATAGACTGACCTGCCTGAATTTTTGCCTGAATTTTCCTGGCATAAGTCGACGATGTAACTCCTAGGTCTTTTTGAATATATAAAACCAAACTGAACCTAAGCAAGTTGAGTTATTACAATTTTCGAGCTCACTTCGTTCGCCTTTGTATTCAACAATCTCATAGTTGCTAGGGCTGTTCTGGCATTAGTCGACAATGTAACTCCTATTTCTGTTCGAAAACATAAAAAAAAACCTAACCTGAACGAGGGTGGTTGTTAAAATTTTCTAGCTCGCTCGCTCGCTCTAGTATTCATCATTCTCCTGGTTGGCAGCGATATCCTGTGTAAGTCGACAATGTCACTCCTATTTCCGTTTGAAAACATAACAAAACCTATCCTTAACGGGTTGTTAAAATTTTCGAACTGGCTTCGCTCACTCTAGCATTTACCATTCTCATGGTTGACAGGGATATCCTGTATAAGTCGATAATGTAACTCCTATTTCTATTTGAAAACGTCCAAAAAGTACCTAACCTGAACGAAGCGGGCTGTAAAATTTTCGAGCTCGCTTCGCTCGCTCTAGCATTAATCATTCTCATGGTTGGCAGGGATATCCTAGCAAAAAGGCGACAGTGTAACTGCTATTTTTTTTTGTTTAAACATATATACCAAAACCTAACCAGAACGAAGCGGTTGTTAAAATTTTCGAAATCTTGGGCTGCGACCGCGCCTGTGACCTAGGTGATGTTGATTGATTTAGGAGGCCGTGCTTCAGAGCAGATCAATTATGATATATTTTTTACTTCCGCCCTACCTGTAGCCAATGCTGCCCTACCTCAAATTCGAGTCTAGCTACAGCCCTGCTTCGAACTGTCATTCTTGTTTTGGTAAGGAAAAAACGGTTGGTGGTGTGAAGGTCGTGGTGAAGGAAAAATATTAAGTGGCACCCAGGTGATGTTTTTAAAATTTAAGTGGCAGTAAATGGGTTAAATTGCACTCAGGGATTGCCGATTGAACCCAATACACAAGACATAATGTTCAGCAATCGCATTTGCGGCCACCATCTAGGATATTCACAACCATTCGATAGTTGGTATGCCTGTATCAAAGACATGAATGATACTGAACGAATCCTGTTAATGCTGACAGTTTATAGTCGACAAGAAAGCGACTTACAGCTGCTTGGTGCCGGAAACTAATCGGAAGTCAGACAGTACCTATAACATGTCGCATTCGAAAGGTACGGGCAATATCGAATAAACTTGAACAGTTGACTAATGAAGCCGTGAGGTATGTCTATGTGGGGTACATACATAACACTATCACTATCCACATGACGATGAAAATGAAAGAACACGCTAAAATTTAGGTTTTATTTAAAAAGAAAAACGTGACATAACATCATTCGTAAATTTCTTTTCGGTGCTATGATAGATGTTTCCATTAACACTGATGTGTCAGTTTGACATTGCTTATTTGTGAAATCTAAATAGTGTAAAAATCTTTCTTAGACGTTTACGGCTCCCATTACAACCCGTCTTCTCAAACTATAGGTAATATATTACGTAGAATAGGCACCTGAAAAATAATAAATATAAATAATACTTTTTTTTACTGTGGTATGCGATAATAGCATTAACAAAAACTACTTGCCTGTTTCTTTACAGTATTGAACATTTTGTCTAATTGCACACAGATCAAAATCGTCTAATTCTTTCTTCCGCCAACTGTTTTGGTGTTTCTCCCTCCAGGTGTATAAAAATCCTTAATTTATTTCACCTTCATTAACAATTTCTCTAATTGTACTGTGAAATTTACATTGAAAAAAATATAAAGACAATCATATTAATTCTATGTAGGTACATTTTTCAATTTCAAGTATCAAACAACAAGAGTCAACGTACAAGCGCTTTGTCAAACTAGAAAACATAACCTCAATAATCTATTAGTAAATAAAACAATAAAATGGCTTGAAACTTATAATACCGATAAAACTTAGTATTAGAAAGGAAAAACAATGACCGGCATTGACTAAAAGATAAATTTCTTGGATAAATACCTGTCGTGTAGCCAGTTCTTTCGAAAACATTGTCAATCTGAGACAAAATTTGTTCCGCTTCAGATTCCGCCAAATTTCTTACGAAAACTTAGTATATCACAGCTCACACCACTACTCCTTATTGTTTTATTCATTTTTTATATGTACAAAAGCATTAATAATTGATAGTTAATTAGAAATAAATAAAATACAACTGGGAACATAACACAATGACAGATTAGCTACTTGTTGATGATAAACAAAGCAGTGTTGCCACCAAAAATATATTTTAGTTCCAATGTTTACCACGACAGACTCTTTTTTGCCAAGCTATCTTATATATATAAAAATCTTGTGTCACGATGTATGTTGCCAATAAACTCCAAAACTACTGAACCGATTTCAATCAAATTTCACATGTACCCGTATTTTGGTCTAACTTACTGGATAGGATAGTTATCATCTCAATTATTCGCTTATGTCGTGAATGTAAACGAATAAAATGTATCAATTAATTGTTTCTTAAGCAAGTGTTTATTTACCGCCATCTATGAGAACTTCATAAAACTAAACATAGTTTTATGAAGTTCTCATAGATGGCGGTGTTCGTTGATTCATCAATAAAATTCTTCAATATTGTTTGACATCTAGGTTACAAATACACCCAATAGATGGCGCTGTGTTCTGTTTCTTAGAATATAAATTCTATTACTTTATTTCACGTAATGTTTATTTATGTTCACGATATAACCGTATTATTTTAATGGTTTGTGACTGATATTTTTGAACAAACTGTATCCGCTTTATACGTTCAAATTTATTTACATTCGGAAACCTAAAATAACAGAAACCAATTTTACGTACGCACAAACAGATAAGAATAGCAAAATACATGTGCATTCAAAAGTAATGCTTATTTCTAAACAAAATATCTTCCAGCATACCTCTGATAGAAGAGAAGATAAAAAGATGTAGGCAGCGTGTGTAAAAGTAAAAGAGAAAAAAAAAACAGTTCACTTAAAATAAAACAAATAATATGAGAATACTACTTACATAGGTACATAAAAACAAACATAATATATACATACAGAGTTCTAAAATATATATCTACTAGCTTTTGCCCGCGACTTCGTCCGCGTCAAATTTTTCGCTCTCCTTCCCGTCGCAACGAATCGCCTGCCAGTTTTAGTCCATTTTTCGTTTGCTGCTCCGCTTCATTTGAACCGTAGCGTGATGTTATATAGCATTCCTCGATAAATAGGCTACCCAACACAAAAATATTTTTTTCAATTCGGACCATTAGTTCCTGAGATTAGCGCTTCGATAAACTCTTCAGCTTTATAATATTAAGTATAGATGTGCCTATGTAACGGAAACTTTGAACATGATTTTGTTTCCCTTTCGATTATGATGGGACTCCCTTTTTCGCATTCGGGTGGGTCCCCGAATGAGGGTCTTTTTTATATTTATTTTATTCTGACTAACAAAGCCAGTCTAGCTTCGCCTAAAAGCGCAGAAGCTTCCTGGGAGCATCAGAGGCTTTCCGAAGCGATCTTATTGTTCCGTAGATTGGAGTGCAGATTGGAGTCAGCACTTTTCGAATGACAAAATTACATAAGACAGTTCCCAAAATGCCCGCCCTTCACCACTTCCTAGTGCTTTAGTTGGGAAGAAGACAGTCCCCGGCAAGTTGGGAAGAAAAACTGACGCAACAAACTCTTCAGCAGCTCAACTGTTTCTTCACTTAGAAGAGCTTGATCATCATCATCAGCCTGTATTGTTCCCACTGCTGGGACACAGGCCTCCTCCTGGTGACAGGGATTGGGCCGTAATATACCACACGGGCCCAGTGCGGGTTCGTAGATGTCACATGTTTTCACATTTTTGGTTCTAGGACATGCCGGTTTCCTTACGATGTTTTAAGAACTTGATAAAATATAATACTAATAGCTGACCCGGCGAACTTCGTACCGCCATATTTTATTTCTCTAATCGCAACTGAGGAAATAAAACCCTTCCGGTAAAATCGAATTAGCTAAATTGAAAATAAAACTGGAGTACTCAATTGAAAAATTCATATTGTCGTACAAAATGCGTAGGGTGCTTATTATAATTACTACAGGTATACTAAACTATCGTTAAAATATTTACAGCAATGCAAATCAAACCCCCCACGCTTTTTGTACAACAATATGAATTTTTAAATTGAGTACTCCAGTTTTATTTTTAAATTTTTAGTTCAGTTAGTTTCAAAAGCGTATTTTTTAGATTTTTCAAACTATAATTAATTAAATGTAGATTTTATTTTTCTTATCTTTAACTATTCTTTATAAACAATGACTTATTTACAAAATACATGAAGAAAATAAAATAAAATGCAAGCAAAAATACTTACATGTGTATAAAGTTATGATTTTGCACTGATTAATACTTGCAGAGGTTATATACTTGGTAAATGCACAGGTATATTTACGTAGAGACTGACGCAGAGAGTAGTACTAAGACTTGCACTGAGATTTTACTGAGACTATCACTTTCCGGGAGATAGTATTAATTCACTCGTTTAAAAAGGAACTGTACTTTGGTGACACTCGGCGCCAGTATTTATACCTGAACATTGAATTTCCCGAACGTTCTAGTTCGCATTTGAAACTTTAAAACTTTCAAGTCTTAGTACTACTCTCTGCGTCAGTCTCTACGTAAATATACCTGTGCATTTACCAAGTATATAACCTCTGCAAGTATTAATCAGTGCAAAATCATAACTTTATACACATGTAAGTATTTTTGCTTGCATTTTATTTTATTTTCTTCATGTATTTTGTAAATAAGTCATTGTTTATAAAGAATAGTTAAAGATAAGAAAAATAAAATCTACATTTAATTAATTATAGTTTGAAAAATCTAAAAAATACGCTTTTGAAACTAACTGAACTAAAAATTTAAAAATAAAACTGGAGTACTCAATTTAAAAATTCATATTGTTGTACAAAAAGCGTGGGGGGTTTGATTTGCATTGCTGTAAATATTTTAACGATAGTTTAGTATACCTGTAGTAATTATAATAAGCACCCTACGCATTTTGTACGACAATATGAATTTTTCAATTGAGTACTCCAGTTTTATTTTCAATTTAGCTAATTCGATTTTACCGGAAGGGTTTTATTTCCTCAGTTGCGATTAGAGAAATAAAATATGGCGGTACGAAGTTCGCCGGGTCAGCTATTAGTATTATATTTTATCAAGTTCTTAAAACATCGTAAGGAAACCGGCATGTCCTAGAACCAAAAATGTGAAAACATGTGACATCTACGAACCCGCACTGGGCCCGTGTGGTATATTACGGCCCAATCCCTGTCACCAGGAGGAGGCCTGTGTCCCAGCAGTGGGAACAATACAGGCTGATGATGATGATCAAGCTCTTCTAAGTGAAGAAACAGTTGAGCTGCTGAAGAGTTTGTTGCGTCAGTTTTTCTTCCCAACTTGCCGGGGACTGTCTTCTTCCCAACTAAAGCACTAGGAAGTGGTGAAGGGCGGGCATTTTGGGAACTGTCTTATGTAATTTTGTCATTCGAAAAGTGCTGACTCCAATCTGCACTCCAATCTACGGAACAATGAGATCGCTTCGGAAAGCCTCTGATGCTCCCAGGAAGCTTCTGCGCTTTTAGGCGAAGCTAGACTGGCTTTGTTAGTCAGAATAAAATAAATATAAAAAAGACCCTCATTCGGGGACCCACCCGAATGCGAAAAAGGGAGTCCCATCATAATCGAAAGGGAAACAAAATCATGTTCAAAGTTTCCGTTACATAGGCACATCTATACTTAATATTATAAAGCTGAAGAGTTTATCGAAGCGCTAATCTCAGGAACTAATGGTCCGAATTGAAAAAAATATTTTTGTGTTGGGTAGCCTATTTATCGAGGAATGCTATATAACATCACGCTACGGTTCAAATGAAGCGGAGCAGCAAACGAAAAATGGACTAAAACTGGCAGGCGATTCGTTGCGACGGGAAGGAGAGCGAAAAATTTGACGCGGACGAAGTCGCGGGCAAAAGCTAGTAGATATATATTTTAGAACTCTGTATGTATATATTATGTTTGTTTTTATGTACCTATGTAAGTAGTATTCTCATATTATTTGTTTTATTTTAAGTGAACTGTTTTTTTTTTCTCTTTTACTTTTACACACGCTGCCTACATCTTTTTATCTTCTCTTCTATCAGAGGTATGCTGGAAGATATTTTGTTTAGAAATAAGCATTACTTTTGAATGCACATGTATTTTGCTATTCTTATCTGTTTGTGCGTACGTAAAATTGGTTTCTGTTATTTTAGGTTTCCGAATGTAAATAAATTTGAACGTAAAAAGCGGATACAGTTTGTTCAAAAAGATTGTAGAGAAGTAAATTGGCTTCCATCTGCTTCGTCAAAATTATGTTCCAAGTATTTTAAAAGCGAAGACATTTACTTTGGAAAGACGGGTCGATCAAATAAAAAAAATGGATCGGTACCTTGTACTACAAGAGAAGTTAGTAGCGCGTTTGTAAATTTTTCGTAGTCGTTCTTTATGTATGTATGGTAAACTAGAACACTGCCTATAATTCCCACTACTCACTTGACTTTTGATATCTGTCTGCTCGACTATTTTAGGCCTTTTCCCCAAGAAAAAATAAAATATCGAAATATTACTATCGGCCACATTAGCAATCGAGTTTCGCAACCAGTTTCCAGCTAAAGAAGATACGAAGGAAAAGGCAAATCTCAGTTTTTATGTTGTTACCAACAAAAATAATACTGATTCAGTACAACGTTCTTAGTACAGTTTAGAGTGAGTACGAATCACACTCAGACGTTTTTTTTTTTTTTGTAATTTCAGGATGATGAAATAAATCCCGAAGCCACCAGACTTACTACACCAGTTAATGTAAATGTAATTTTAACAAAACTGATTTTATTTGATGGTACCTAAGTCCCATGAAATAAAACCAGTTTTGTCAACTTTTGCCTTAATTTTAATTAAGCTTTAATTTTAATTTGTCACATTAACATTAGTGATCGGTGAAAGAGTCTGTGAGGCCGCAGACTTTTTTCTGAGTTTGTTTCGGCATTTCTTCTCAGAGTAGTCAGTTAGGAAACGCTGACCTCATGTAGTTTTAAAAAACATAAGATTAACGTGTAAAAGTTTTTAGACGTGTCAAGTGCCCATAATATCGATAATTTTGTAATTAGTCTCTAAAAAGATTTTTATAAATAAATAGGTAACTTGTAAACATTGCATCTAGTAATCATTCCAAATTGTTTGAAATTTTCAAATGTGACAAAAATGTAGTCACTTTTCAATATTATCGATATATTATATCGATAGAGAATTGATGAAATTCAGTTTTTGTATTTGAATGTTTGCTATTCAAAGCTAGATGGCGATACTGACGCTGGAGAGTAAAATTTTGTACAAAAATGTTTTTCATAGCCGTTCTAATTTTGCTATACTATGCTAGATGGCGTTACTGAGTCATGGGATCACAATTTTTCTTTGAAATTTCTTCAGATGGCCTCTCTATATTTGTCTTATATCTCTTTGGCTGCTTGTAACGACTTGCGTCTTCGCGGCATTTTGCAAACACGTTGGTGAAAACTTGGGACCAAGCAACGGCTCGTGGCTCTCTCAGCCAGCAAAATAAACGAAGCTGAACGCAAAACAGCTAACAACGGCAGTCCCTGTCGATTGTAGTGTCAGTCGTATCAAGATTCCGAAAACTTTTCTTGAACCCGCGACGAGAAAAAGTTCGATTCGCGCACAAAGACACAGACTCCTTGTTTTTATTATAACAAAACACACGTTGGGCGTCAAAATGTAGTCGGGGTGGGTCAGGTTCAGTTAAAGAAATTTGTTACACGATAAAACTTTTGTTGAAAAGATCGTACAAGCGCGCCATTTGCTTTCATAAACTACTCTCTTATAAGACACATGTTTTACCTGATTGGTTCTTACAATATTCTAACGTGATTCAAACTGACCAATCACTGATCAGTAAGCCTTGTCCTTGAAGTGACCGTGGCCACCATTAGTTAGAGCGACCACAGACAAACTCTAGTGTCTATGGGCGCGTTCGGAAACGCGATACTTAGCCTGGCGAATAACGCTGAGGCGGAACACCTTTGCCTTTGCGACCAGAGGCTATACGACCATCCGCTATAAGATGTGTTTCGTTTAATCATTCCATTACTTAGCGCCGGTGCTTAGAGTGACGAGTGTTTTTTTTTTGTTGTTATTATAAATTACTGTCAGTGATCATTTGCGTGTTGATAGAGTGCGGTGTAATTTAGTTAGGTAGAAAAAATATACTGTGCAGTATAGGTAGTAATTAAAACCATATCATGGGAGACATGGAATCGGATTCCAGCAGTCCTGATGAGAATCCATGGCCACATTTGACTGATTATGTGGAATTGATATCCAGATCGGGCCAGCAAATACTTTTTACGTGTAAGCGATGCTTGCCGAAAGACACCAAAAAAAAGATTAAATCACACATTTGAATTATACAAGTATTTTGTTTTGTTCCTAACCTGTTAACTTCCAGAACCTAAACCAACAGGTTTTATTAGTTCACTAACGCAACTATATAAATTTTTTTTTTTTTTTTTTTTTTTTTTTTTTTTTTTTTTTTTTTTTTTTTTTTGGGGCATCTCGTAGTTAATCCTGAAAAGATTGTGACTACTTAAACGGATTGTGGCCCGGCGAGTTCTAAAAAGTTACCTTTTTAGGCCTCCAGCCGGGGCAATATAAAAATGCAATTGTACACATATTAACGGATTAACGATTAACGTTAACTTGCGTTAATTCTTCCGAAATGTAACGCTTTAACGTTTAACGAAGCTAACTTTTTTGTAGCGGATTAACGATTAACGAAGTTAACTATTTGACTAACGGTGCCCAGCTATGTAAAAAGTATTTACTTACTCTGTATAAAACAGAAAAAAAAAACTAAAATCCTGATATTAATAAAAAAATACTTTAAAAAGCACCCCACGTCAAGTCACACCCCGAGAAAGAAAAAAGGCAAAGGCACAGGCAGTACGCGACCAGACGTCGGTCCGCACAGGGGAAACCCCGAGCGAAAAGCGTCCGGACGCGGAGCCACGCGACCAGCCGTCGGGCCGCACAGGGGAAACCCCGAGCGAAACACGGCCGGACGCGGAGCCACACGACCAGCCGTCAGTCCGCACAGGGGAAACCCCGAGCGAAACGCGGCCAGGTGCAGAGCCACGCGATCGGCCGTCAGTCCGCACAGGGGTAACCCCGAGCGAAATGCGGCCGGACGCGCATCAAAGCGGGCGAGGGCAAGTCCGCGCGGGGGAAACCCAGCGCGAACAGCCTCCGCACGCGGCGGGATCTGCCAGGGTCGCCAGACGACCCCTGAACTCCGACAAGACCCACGACCAACCCGGACCTAGGACGAGGAGGGGGCGGCGGCCTAGACCAACACACGCACAGGCGCCACCAGCAACAAACACCTTGCCAGGGCCCTCCAAGCCGCAGCCTGGACCAAGCGGTACAGGGCCGGTGAAAAGAGGACGCCCGGACGATACGGCTTCACCGAGCACGCTCCAAGGGGACGCCAAGCGTGTGAGGGTCCACTCTGCTCAGGGGGAGCAGAGAACCTACGCGCGAGCCACGAAGGATATTCCTGCGAGGCTGGCCGTAGCGATCTGCTTCCCTCCCCCCTCCAGAGACCTGACTAAGGAAGAGGCCGAGCACATAAAAACGGCCCTAGAAGACTCTCTAATGGACACCGACCCGACAACACCACTCCCGGCCTTCCGTGGGTACCCACGGGTAGCGGAAGGCACCGTGCAGATGTGGTGCGAGGACGACAATGCCCTGACCTGGCTGACACAAGCCGCACCCAAAATCAGACTCCCTGACACTGACTTGACACTGACCGTACTGAAACAGTCCGACGTGCCCACCCGTGTCCGAGCCTCGCTCTTCGTCCCTCGTTACAAAGGTGACGTGGCCAGGCTGCAGAGTATTCTGATCCGTCAGAATACTTGGTACGACATTGCCAGGTGGTTATTGTACAGAGCAACTACCGTCGGTGGCGATAACTACGGGACGTATCTAGGTGTACCACCGGAGGAAGTTGACAGGGTCCTAGCCCGGGAGCGACGAATATCGTACCTCCTTGGGTCGATATACGTGCGCTTTTGGCCCACGACCCTACCCTCTGTCACCAAGACCGACAGCACTGACGTGACAACCGCACAACCACTGACACAGACACAGACGACTGACACCGACATTGCCCAACTCGAGCAGGTCATGGCCCGAGCAGCAATGGAGGACGACAGCGACACCTTACCGCCCTCATCACCCGGCTGGAACGAACGATTACTCGCCTCGTCGCCGGGTGACCTACACGAAGACCAGCTCAGGGTGGAAGTAGAGGAAAGTCTTTCCGATGGATGCGGCTCAGACTAACTCCACCCCACCACCGTCAACGCCCATACATGTCATCCAGACCAACCTCCAACACAGCCAAACTGCCACGGCCAACTTACGCAGAGCTCTGGAGGTTAAGCCCCAAACCATCGCACTGATCCAAGAGCCGTGGATCAGGAACAACAATCTGCGGCCTCAGTAACATCGGAGGTAAGCTAATTCTCAACACACACGGCGCAGACAAACCACGAACCTGCGCCTACATACCCAAAGAAATCCCTACCACACCACTCACTCAATTCTGTTCCAGAGACCTGACAGCAGTCAGGCTCCAGACCGATGGTAACGTTCCAGACGTCGTACTAGCCTCGGTATATATGCCAGGCGAGGACGCTAACTGCCCGCCAAAGGAGATGGCCGACCTAGTGCAGCACTGCGAACGTGCCAAACTGGACCTGATCATCTGCACTGACTCCAACGCCCACCACCCGCTCTGGGGTAGCGACTCGCCGAACTCTAGAGGAGAGGTACTATCCACCTATTTATTCTCTACTAACCTTAACATTGTTAACCGAGGCTCTGAACCAACTTGGGTCACAGTCCGAGGACAAACAATCATTGACCTGACGCTTGCTACAGAAAACGCGACAAACCTCATCACAAACTGGCACGTCTCGGATGAACCATCCTGTTCCGACCACAGAAGAATCCGATTCACACTAACTACCCACACTAGGGAACCCGTACCGAAACGTAACCCGCGGCGCACTAATGTGCCCGAGTACAAACGCCTCCTGGGCTCCCTACTAGCTAGACATCTATCACGAGTAACAGTAAAAACCCCCGAACAACTAGAATACACCGTCAGAAAACTATCCGAATACCTAATCGAAGCATACCATGCATGCTGCAAACTAAGGGCGCCACGAAACAACAGCGAGAGAAATCCCTGGTGGAACGCCAACCTTAGTAAACTCAGAGATACACTACGCAAACAATTCAACAGGGCCAAAAACACAAGGCTCCCGGACGACTGGGAGCAATACAAAGAAACCCAATACACATACAAAAAGCAGATCAGAACTGCCAGAAGGGCAGCATGGCGGAAATTCTGCGAATCCATCGAAACCAACAACGAAGCCGCAAGGGTAAGAAAAATCCTCTCGACTGATCAGGATCGAACCCTTGGTGCGCTCAAAAAACCCGACAACTCATACACACTATGTGACCACGAAACCAGTAAGGTTCTCCTGGAAACCCACTTCCCCGGCTGTAACCTCCAAGAGGTCAGGACGTGGGAAGCTGAACCAGAATGGACCCCAACAAACCTAGATTGGTCCAGGGCACAAAGTATGGTAACAGAAGAAAGGATAAAGTGGGCCATTGACACCTTTCAGCCCTACAAATCTGCAGGGCTGGATGGCATTTTTCCAGCCCTCCTACAGTGGGGAGCTGACCACCTGATACCATGCTTGGTGGAGATCTACCGGACCTGCATTGCACTCAGATACGGTGGCGCGAAGTGAAAGTTATTTTCATACCCAAGCCAGGCAAACCCGACTATACACAACCAAAGGCCTATAGGCCTATAAGTTATTAATAGATTACTTTTATATAAATTATACTTAAAATATGATTGCACCAATTTAATTGAAATGTAAAGTGATGGCCTGAAACACAGGTTTCATTTAACCTAGATCGGGCGGGTCGCTACCTTACATTCTAATTCCGATGAATCATCTTCTGCACTTGTGATAAAAATACTTTAGAAATAGTTTATCTTTAGGCACTATAATTGTATGAGAATTTAATACTGTTTGCTAAATGTACTCTTTTTGTAATCGTTTTTATTAAATAAATTATTATATTATTATTATATTATATTAAGTCTCACATCCTTCCTTCTAAAAACCCTCGAGAGACTCTGCGATAGACATATCCGAGACGGACCTCTCCGAGTAAAACCCCTTCACAAACAACAGCACGCGTACTCCACGGGCAGATCAACAGAGTCTGCGCTACATAGCGTGGTCTCTAAAATTGAATGCGCAGTGGACCACAAATGCTCAGCATTGGCGGTTTTCATTGACATAGAAGGCGCTTTCGACAAAACTATGTTCAATAGTATCAGCACGGCTCTCGACAGACACAACATAAACCCGACTTTGAGCGGGTGGATCACCAACATGCTCAAATTGAGAGCTGTACAAGTTACTGTGAACGACACTACAAGGGCGGTAGTGGCGAAGGGCTGCCCGCAAGGGGGCGTCCTCTCGCCACTTCTATGGAACCTGGTCGTAGACAGCCTCATCAAAACACTCAACGATAAAGGTTACTTCACTGTAGGATACGCCGATGATGTAACCATAATAATAAATGGCACCCATGAAAACACCCTATGCCACCTCATGCGCCAAGCCCTGAAAATAGTAGAGGACTGGTGCAATGAACACCAACTATCAGTAAACCCCACAAAAACCGAGATGATCCTCTTTACAAAAAAGAGAAAACTCGTGAAACTCGAACTGCCACGACTGTTTGGCACCACCCTCAGCCTATCAACTGAAACCAAATACCTGGGCATATTTTTGGACGAACAGCTGAATTGGGCAAAGCACACCAACTACATTACTACAAAAGCCAGCATAGCCCTGTGGCAGTGCAAGAGAATGCTTGGCAGGAATTGGGGAATCAGCCCCAAAGTCACCCACTGGCTATACACCACAGTTATTCGACCAATTATTACATACGGCTCAATAGTCTGGTGGCCCAGAACAGACCTGAGCACAGCCCAAAAAGACCTTGAAAAGGTGCAGCGGTTCGCTTGTGTAGCCATCACTAGCTGCATGAGGACTACACCCACCGCTGCCCTACAGGTAATGCTTGGGCTACCACCTCTACACCTGATCGTGCGGGAGGAGGCTGCCCTGGCTGCCCTAAGACTGAACATAGCAGGGACCCTAAGCAATGACTCGAGGGTCAAGCACTCACGCATTAGGGACGATGCGATCAAGCGACAACCAATGATGGCATCACCCTGCGATAAAACCCCAAAACTACACTTCTTTCAAAAGCACTACGACGTTATACTCACAGAAGAGCAAAACGACCACTCGGGCCCGGAGGAGCTAAGAGTCTACACTGATGGCTCAAAGACCTCCTCTGGAACCGGAGTCGGAGTTTTCTCACTGTTACATATAGCAACACTTCCGGCCTCTAGAGTCTGTGGTCACTCGTCGAGGTCCGGTCATGTCTGGTACATTAATTATTAAAGTGTTTTCACAATAAACGACAATAAACCATTGCTACACAACAATCGTTTATTTCTAATCTAACATGGTGTCAGAAGAAGAAGACAACGCAGTCAGTAAGGTTGAGGAGAAGAAAAAGTCCGCTTCACGATGCCAAAATGGCGCACGCTCCGGCACGGAATCGGGAATATCCGTAGGTTCAGGACACCTAGGACCACTAGACCTAAAAAGCCACAACACGGCTGTGACATGGAGGAACTGGATCACGCAATTAAAAATTTACTTGCGAGCTAACAACCTCGAAAACGAGAGAGACACCCGCAAGGTAGCCATCTTGCTCCACTTTATCGGAGCAGAGTCCTTAGCAGTATTCTACTCATTCAACGTAGATATCGACGTAATCACGTTTGATGATCTCGTCTCAAGATTCACCAACCACTTCACGCCACAGACCAACGTAACGATGGAACGCCACAAACTATTTAATAGGTGTCAGGGCGCAGATGAGACAATCGACGACTACGTCACGGATTTAAAAAATATCGGCAGACAATGCGAATTCAACACTCTAGAGGACAATGTCATCAGGGATATATTTAGCTGGAATCTCAACCCCCAAAACCATTATATAAAAGAAAAAATCTTAATCAAAAGACCGAAAACATTAGAGGAAGCCGTACAGTTAGCCAGATACATGGAAACAACCAAAATTCAAGCCAAAACATTAGAAGACACAGCGATGGTCGGCCAAGTACATGCAAGACAGGAACGAGAGTCAAGACAACAACGGTCAAGCAGCTACAGACAAGCAAACAATTCTAAGCCATCAAGCAGTACCCAACCAGACACGTGTCACCGCTGCGGTCAAGTGCACCGATTCAAGTGCCCAGCCAATGGAGTCAAGTGCAAGAAATGTGGAAAATTCAACCACTTCGCTGTTGTATGTCGCAACAAGCAGGTACAAAATATCGAACTAGACCAGTCAGATAACTCCCTCCACATGGGATCAATCCACATTAATAGTCTTCGATCTGAGTCATGGCGTGCAAATTTGTCAATTAATAATGTAAACATTAACTTTCTGTTAGACACAGGAGCAGACACTAATGTCTTGTCGGGTAAAACATTCAATACATTGAGTGTTTCACCTGATTTGATCACTAAAAGTACAAATCAACTCTCTACTTACAGTGGACAGTCAATACCCACTATAGGTCAGTGTATTCTACCACTAAGTCATAAAGGCCACATCTATAATGTCTTGTTCCATGTAGTAGATATAGATTCACAAAATATAATAGGAAGGGAGTCATGCAACACACTCAATTTGATCAAAAGGATACATAATGTTGAGATGAATACTAGTAATATTATGTCAACCAACAGTGATTTGTTTCAAGGTTTAGGCTGTTTAAAAGACTTTCACTGTGATTTAAAACTAAAGCCAGACGCAATTCCAAGTGTAGACGCATGCAGGAGAGTTCCATTTCAATTAAAAAACAGGCTCAAAGCAGAGCTTGACGAACTTGTGAAAAGTAATGTTATATGTCCAGTCGAAGAGCCCACTGAATGGGTAAGTTCTCTTGTTATAACTACTAAAAAGAATGACAAACTACGACTCTGTATAGACCCTCGCAAACTTAACCAAGCCATTATGAGACCACATTACCAGTTTCCCACTCTAGATGAGATAAAGTCTGACCTCTCTGGAGCCAAATTCTTCACTACACTGGATGCCAATAAAGGTTTCTGGATGTTTTAACTCTCAGATGCTGCATCCAAACTGTGTACTTTTATAACACCCTTTGGTAGGTACAGGTACACACGTCTTCCCTATGGTATTTCAGCAGCACCAGAAATATTTTATAGAGAAATGGTAAATAGATTCAGCGACATAAAAAATGTAAAAATAATGATGGATGATTTCTTAATCTATGGTAAAACCCTCCAAGAACATGATGAAGCCCTACATAAAGTCTTAGACAGAGCCCGTGAAATCAACCTAAAATTCAATAAAGAAAAGTCAGTCATAGGCGCCCCAGAAGTCAAATACTTAGGACATATATTCAGTCAGAACGGTGTTCAAGTTGACCAATCAAAAGTCAAAGCAATTTGTGACATGTCCAGACCTACTTGCATAAATGACCTTCAAAGATTCATGGGTATGGTCAATTATCTTAGTCCCTTCATACCAAATTTGTCAAAAGAAAACAGTCTTTTGAGAACACTTCTGTCAAAGAAAACCGAATGGGTTTGGTCAGAACAACATGAAGCAGAATTCAATAAAATTAAAAAACTAATTAGCAGTGCACCAGTACTTACATATTATGACCCAAATAAAGACATCACAATGTCCGTAGATGCCTCAAAGGATGCTCTTGGTGCTGTACTGTTACATGATAAGCAACCAATAGCTTATGGATCTGCATCATTAACAAAATGTCAACAAAACTACTCTCAAATTGAAAAAGAACTTATGTCTATACTATTTGGCTGCTCGAAATTTCACCAATACATATATGGTAGGTTAGTCACAGTAGAAACAGATCATAAGCCCCTCATTACATTATTTAAAAAAGCACTAGTTGACATCCCAGCTCGGTTACAGAGGATAATGTTACGTCTACAGCCTTATGATCTTAACGTAATATACAAACCGGGTCGTTATCTTTACATTGCAGACACATTGTCCCGAGCAGCATTGAGCGAACATACACTACAAAATCTTGAAAAAGATCTAGACTTACATGTTAATTTCATAATGTCTAATTTGCCAGCAAGTCAGGATAAACTTAATCAAATCAAAGACTTGACCAGCAAAGACCCTACCTTAAGCCAAATTGTCCAATACTGTCAAGATGGATGGCCAAAACACAAAAGGTCTGTTGGCCAATCTATCAAACCTTACTTCTCACTAAAAGATCAACTACATGTCATGAATAACATTCTCTTTTTGTCAAACAAAATTGTTATACCTGAGTCCATGAGAGACTATGTAATTAAAATTACACATGAAGGACATCCAGGAATAAATAGTTCCATAAGATTAGCACAAAGTACTGTTTACTGGCCGAATATGAGTAATGATATTGAGCATTTTGTGAACAATTGCCATACTTGCTTAACTTATCGTAGAAATAACAGCAAAGAGCCAATACTAAATCATGAATACAAATATTTACCATGGAATAAAGTTGGTATTGACATGTTCGATTTAGATGGGAAAAAATACCTAATAGTAGTAGATTATTTTTCTAAATATGTAGAATTAGCTCTTCTAAATTCTGGCTCAAGTGCTCAGCAAGTCATAACCAAAATAATTTAAAATCAATATTCGCTAGACATGGTATTCCAGAGTTCCTTATGTCAGACAACGGTCCTCCATTCCCCAGCAAAGAATTCATAACATTCACCAAAGACTGGAACATTAAATTTAACACTTCTAGTCCCTACTTAAGTCGATCCAATGGTATGGTTGAAAGAGCTATTAGTACAATTAAAAATATGCTGAAGAAATGTAAAGCGGATAACACTGATCCGTACCTAGCCCTACTTTTGTATAGGAACACACCTAAAAAGATGGGATACTCACCAGCACAACTATCTATGTCCAGATACTTACGATCCAAACTGCCTATTACTGACTCACAGCTGTCTCCAACTTTAGTCAATATGGACTTACTTAAAAAGAATATTAAAAAACAAGAGTCTTATACAACACTATATTATAATAAAAACACAAAACCATTCACAGAACTAAAAAAGGGTGACACAATATACTTCAAACATAAACCACATAGTGTCTGGGTCCCAGGTAGAATCTCACAAGCCAGCAGCGAACCTCGCAGCTTTGTAGTACAATCCCCGGAAGGAGAATTCCGTAGAAATCGTCGGCATATTCTCAAACCCCTCGCTCCCGCAGCTGAGATGATACCTGAAAACAAAACAAACATTAATAATTGTACTCCAAATGAAAATGTCAATGTCTCTAACAATACCAGTACAAACACAGCACCAACTATGACGCGTTATGGGCGAATTATCAACAAGCCAGCTCGTTACTGTAATTAATAATTTGATTAGGTGCTCAATGTGTTTTTTTTGCTTGTTTACTATTTTTTTTTTTCCCCTTTGGCAACTGAGCCGATGTCGACTATTCTGCCAGTGTCACGTAGTGACGGCAGCACAGCAAGATGAGCCGTCGAACTTGGCACTTTGTGGTAGTTGTTATTTGTTACTGTTAGTAGCTGAAAGGACGAGACAAGTTTTGTTAGTTATCTACAAAGTATTAATATATAATTAATAAACTACTATAAAACGACACAGATATACACAAAATTATAATTAATACACAAGTAACTACACACCAAACTACATTTTTAGATCGTTGTCATTTAAAAATGTTGATAGGACTTGGATTAATTTAGGGGAAAAGTTAGTCAGAAGGGAATGGAAGTTAGTAGGAAGTGTTATATTAATTTTGGGAAGCATACGGTACAAATCAAAAGATTGTGAGTTTGAAGGACATGAAAAAAAAAATATGGTCTAGAGTACCATCATCAAGACCGCATTCGCACAGAGAACTGTCACGAACACGGATCTTGTTCAGGAAAACGGGACTGCAACAGTGACCGAGTCTCAGTCTACACAACGATGAAACAGTTCTTTTCGACAATTTAGTACATTTAAAAAACCAAGGTTTCCGCTGGATGTCGGGTTGGATACTGGCGTAGTACGCCCCTTTAAGCTTTGAACTTTTTTGCCACACTGTGGACCACGAGTTATTTAATTTGAATTTGGTATCAGCTCGTAAGTCGTAGCTATGAACAACATAATGTTTTTGATCAACAGGGTTGGATGTAGCAAATTTAGCCAACCTGTCGGCACACTCATTGCCACCTATACCCGAGTGACTGGGAACCCAAGCTATTTCAAAGTTCAAATTGTTGTTAGAGCAAGTGAAGAGTAAATTTTGGATATCTAAAATGATTTTACTGTGGATTTTTGATTTTAACTGATTTTGACATAAAGCTTGAATGCTACTGCTAGAATCTGAAAAGATGACCGAATTTTGTATATTATGGGTTTTAATGAAATTAATTGCTTCTAAAATACCAATGCATTCTCCCGTAAATACCGAAACCTCTGGAGGGCACTGAAAGAGAAGGGCAATTTTGGAATTCTGGAAGTATGTTGCTACTCCTGTGCATCCCGTTGGAGTTAATTTAGACGCATCCGTGTAGAATAGATTCCAACCCTTCCAGTACCTTTCAATTGCCCGATCAAAGTCACCTTGTACGTTGTCGGAACTCTTTGTAATACCAAGCTCCAAAACGACTTTTGGTCTGAAGTGGACCACCTCGTATGCGGAAGAAAATACTGGCAGAGTGGGATACTGACAAACAGGTGAGGAGAGGTTTTTAAGCTCTCTATACCTATTCATCAGCGGGGGAAAGGATTTGTGTTTCCAATAAGGGGATATCTCTAAAGACAGGTGGATTTGTTCTAAGATGGGAAGTAGTGGATGGGACGAAAGGGCGAAAACTTTTGACAGGAAGCGATCTGCTAAATATTGTCTTCGAAGATTAAGGGGAGGTTCTGCACATTCTACTTGGAGGGCATTTGTAGGGGAGGATTTCATAGCTCCTACGACAATCCTAAGGCATTTCGATTGAATGGCGTCTAGCTTACGAAGCGCCTCTTTATTACAAGGCTCAAGTAAGAAGCAGCAATAGTCCATCACGCTTCTGACCAGAGCATTGTACACTAATTTAAGAGTGTATGGGTGAGCTCCCCACCAGACTCCAGATAAAGCTTTTAGGACTGATACTGAGCGTTCACATTTCTTCACTACATTGTTGATGTGATCCACACCTGACATTTTAGAGTCCAGGGTAACTCCCAGAAACCTGGCCTTTTCCTTGACCGGGATCGATTGACCATCTATGTTAATATCTACCAGGGGAACAAGACGTCTGCGAGTAAAAATAACGGCTGTGCTCTTTGGAGCGCTCAAAGACAACCCGTGACCGAGAAGCCATTGGTTTAATGAAGATAAACATTCAGAGATTGAGCGGCATCTTCTATGGAACTGCCAGAGACCAATAATGCAATATCGTCAGCATATTGAAGGATTTTGCAATTATAATTTAAGCAAGAAGGAAGATCTGAAGTGTAAATATTATAGAGAATAGGACTTGTTGAGTCCCGAACGATTTGTTTACTCTATGCGCCTACGTTTCTAAACGAGTAACAGAGTGACATCTCTCTTGACAGTTTGACGTTGACACTTGACAGCTCTCTTGATTTGCCGCTAAAAAAGAGGTCGGTCGCCGTGTTGAGTTCCGCGACGCGTTTGTTGAAATTAATCCCTTTAAATCGATCCGCTTGTGACAATTAGTCGTGATCCAGTTGTTTGATTGTTAATAACCCCTAATTTGACGTTTGATAACACGGGTTTTGGACATATTTTGGATAAATAGTTTGAAGGTCAAACCAAAGTGACGCTATTGTGAATGAGTGATTTGAAGACCGCATGCTGTGACCTCCTCCAGCCTAATTGGAAGCGGAATCTAACCTGAAGAATACTCGTAACGTCACGACACGATACACATACACTCACTTACATACATATCTCCAGGTTGGCACCAGAGCAGTGTCCTTCAACCATGAGGTAAGTGCTTTTGTTGTATTTGTAATTGTTCACTTGTATTGTCTGCTCCGCGTACGGCGGACAGTATGCTAGCCACTCTTGTCTCCAGAGCCCCCCATCAAAAACTTCCACTGCGCAATTGAATTGAGGTTTGGTCTGGCAGCGTACATTTTGGTAAGCAGAAGCGCGGTTATAAGACATAACCAACAAATTGGTAATTTACAGTGAGCTAATTACTTGGCAGTCTCTATAAGGGAAGTAGTAATGCGCTGTAAATGTTTGTTAACTATGATTGCTAGTTTATTTGAAATAATTTGTAAATTTGTTGAGTTACAGTGAGCTAATTACTTGGCAGTCTCTATAAGGGAAGTAGTAATGCGCTGTAAATGTTTGTTAACTATGATTGCTAGTTTATTTGAAATAATTTGTAAATTTGTTGAGACGGGTAACCTGATGTTGCCAAGGTCAGCCGGGCTAATAAAGTGGATTGGATTGGGCTGTGGTGCAGCCCCTTGTTGTAGCCCCTTTTTGTGTCTGATCTGTGTTGTATTGAATGTCAGGAAGACATTAAAATATTGAGTTTGTACCATTGATATGGTTATTTGTGAAAATTAATATTTGAAAAATTATTGGCATTTTTGAGTATTACCATTGTTTTGAGTTGGAATAAAGGTTCATTATTGTTGTACCATTAACAAAGTGGTTTGTGAACTTAACTTTTGGAATTGGATAGAATTTGAATATTTGAATTGAATATCATATTGACAGTTTTGAACGTTGATATTGGTTTGAATTAAAATAAAACTTTATTTTTGTTCATTGAATTGAAAGCAATAATTTGTTATTTCTTGAGTTGCTGATTAGTCAGTTTGGTAGTTTGATTGTTTGCTTGTAGTTATTTTGTTATTTATTGTTTGAACTTTGTTACTTAATTATTTTGTTTGGTATATTGAATTGTATTGTTTGTGCAATGGCATACAAAGCGGTGAGAGAGGCAATCAGTGGATTGACCACACAGCTGCGGTGGTTCGCTTCAGCTGCAGCGACCGCTGAGCGCCAGGATCTTGAGGGGATCACTCTTGCTCGGTTCGAGCAGTTGAACTTGAGACTCGGCAACGTTGATGCTCTGCTCACCCGCTACAACCAGTACATTTGTGAAGTGGATTTGGAAGTGCTGGACCAAGCAGCACGTGACAAGGTCCTTGCTGACTACGACCAGATCTTGGACCTGGGGGATGTCATTGGTCAACGTGCTCGGGAAATATTGGAGAGCCGGACACCTGTCCAGTGGACCAAACCGGAGACCTCGGTTGTTTCAGGTCCCGGACTATTGAGTAGACTGCCTACCTTGGAACTGCCACACTTTAACGGTCGCTTGGACCAGTGGTTAAGTTTCCAAAACCTGTTTGAAAGTTTGGTTGATGCACGCTCGGACCTCAGACCCGCCCAAAAGTTGGCCTATTTGTTGTCTGTCCTGGAAGGTGAGGCCCGAGCCTTGGTGCAGCATCTGTCTTTGACTGACTCAGCCTACCCTACCGCTGTGGAGCTACTCACCCGGCGGCACCAAAATAAACGTTGTTTGGCTGACGTTCACATTGAATTGATTTTGGGGTTACCGGTCATTACTGGATTGTCAGCATTGCGTACTGACCTGTTGAACCCGTTGGTGGCAGCGACCAACGCTTTAAAGCAATTGGACTTGCCGGTAGACCAATGGTCTTACCTTTTGGTGCACGTTGTGCTGCAACGGCTTCCTGCCGATTTGAGGGCTCATTTCGAGCAAAGGTATGGTGGGGATAGTGTTACACATCTCCCCCCATTTGGTGACCTCGTCCAATTTTTGGAGGATGAGTGTCGGTTTGTGGACAACTCTGGCGTTGCCACTGAGTCATGCCAGCCGTCTTCCCGGCCACGAGACCAGGGACGGACTAGGGCTCGCGGGCCTGTTGATGGTCGCCCCGCCGCTCGTTTTGCTGGCACCCAGAGTCGTCCTGGTTGTGAGTTTGTAGGGACACGGGGCATGGCAACTTGCGCGGCCTTTTTGAAGTTGCACGTGAGTGCCCGCCGCCGAATTGCCAATGCACGCCGCATGTGCTTCTCTTGTTTGGGGGCTCACTTCCATCGGGACTGCCCCAACCCCCGCCCTTGTAGAATTTGTGGGGGGTCCCATTTGGACATATTGTGCGCTAACGCGAACCACGCTGGCAGACCAGCCTCTGATGAAGGTTCGCGTACGGGGGGGGTACCATGGAGTTGGTCACCGGGCTTCTGCCTCGCCGGTTCAGAACCGGGGAGAGGCCCGCAATTTTGAGCGCCGCACTCCACCCCCCACGCAAGTTGATCGGGAGCCGCGCGACCGCCATTTGGTCTCCCCGCGTAAAGGCGATTACGCAATTGTTGCTAGGCAGCGCTGGCCAGACCAGCACCGCCTGCCCTCCCCTCCTTTGGCGGAACGTTCCCGGTTGGAGTCACGCCCCCCGCCATTCAGGCCTCCGGTGGGATATGCCCATCCAGCGATGGCGCGTGGCTCGGGACACCGCGCGTACGAGGCATTTGAACTCCATCCTCGTCGGGAAAGATTTGGGCCTGGGTGCGGCGATCGGTCGCCGCCCAGGCATTGTTAGGACATTGGCGCCTGCCCCGCTAAGGTACCCCTCAGATCGACACGGTTTTGTTGCCAATGGCATCGGTCAGGTCTGGGGGCCCACGGGGACTCTGTTGTGGTCCGTGTCATTATGGACATGGGAGCCCAGGGTTGCCTTTTGTCTATTGTTTTGTTGTTTGTTTGTATTGTTTTGGGCAAAATTGTTTTCTTGAGCGCCTTTGGACTGCGGGACTTGGCTGGGACGAGCCAATTCGGGAAACCTTGTTGGAAGATTGGCTCCAATTTGTATCCGCACTCCCTGCAGTCAACGAGGTCGTGTTACCCCGCGCTATCCTCCCCCCTGGGAGCTACACTGCTACCATTGTTTGTGATGCGTCTTCGCACGGATATGCAGCTGTTGTTTGTCTGCGCATCGTCTGCGCAACAGGCCAGGTGAATTTGTCACTGGTCTTGGCCAAGAGCAAGGTGGCCCCCCTCCGAACGGCACTGACCATCCCTAAGTTGAATTGTCAGGGGCGGCGCCTCTTGTGCGTCTATTGAACCACGTTGCTCACACTTTGGGTGGAACTGTGGACATTCGGGCTTCTTACGCCTGGACGGACAGTCAAATTGTTTTGTGTTGGTTGTAGACGTCCGTCCACTCTTTGGAGGTCTTTGTTGCGTACCGAGTGTCCCAGATTCAAAATTTTGAAACGCCTTTGATTTGGAGGCACGTGCCTGGAGATTTGAACCCAGGCGCCGTGGCCTCACGTGGGTGCATGGCACCCCGCTTGATTGCTCACCCTCTATGGTGGGGACCAGACTGGCTGACTCACCCCGAGGATGATTGGCCTCGACCGCCAGTCTTGATGTCGGGTCCTTTGCCCGGGCTCAAGGTGCTCGCTGTTGGAACAAAGGACCCTGAGTTTTGTTGAGTCGATAAAGCTCCCTCGACAAATTGTTGAATTGTTGTTTTTTGTTGTTGAATTGTTGGTGACTGATCGTCACATTAAGAACTCGCATGCCGGTTGCAATGCGCTGTTGGCCATTCTGCAGCGAGAGTTTGGATATTGTCGGGAGCCGTTAGTAAGTTGAACCCCTTTTTGGACGATACGGGTCTTTTGTTGTTTGGTTGTTGACGGTTGAGGCACTTAGCCTTCCTTATGGGGCCCGTCACCCCCTTTTGTTGCCTAAGGAGGGCCATTTGGTTGTTATTGTTGTTTGGTTGTTGTTGTTGCTTGGTTGTTGTTGTTGTTTGGTTGTTTTTGTTGTTGTTTGACCCGCCAGCCTGCCCCCATTGGGGGGGTATTTTTGAGGCCGCGGTGAAAGCGGCACAGGGACTCTGGCGCAGATTGTTGGGAGACACCGTTCTCACCTTTAAGGAGTTAGCTACGGTATTTTGCCGCATTGAAGCTGTGTTGAACTCGCGTCCATTGTGCCCGCTGTCTTCGGACCTGAACGTCTTGGAGGCCCTGACCCCGGGCCATTTTTTGATTTGACAGCCACTTGTCGCCCTGCCGGAGCACCCTTTTGTCGATGTGAGCCAAAATTGGCTATCGCGGTTTCAGTTGGTGCAGCAGCTCGCTCAGGGTTTTGGAAGCGTTGGAGCTTGCGAGTATTTGCACATCCTCCAGCAGCGCGTCAGGTGGACTGATAACGCGCAACCTTGTCGGGATTGCCAAGTGATTAGCGGACGGGAAGGCCCGTCCGGGGGGGGTAGATGTTGAGTCCCGAACGATTTGTTTACTCTATGCGCCTACGTTTCTAAACGAGTAACAGAGTGACATCTCTCTTGACAGTTTGACGTTGACACTTGACAGCTCTCTTGATTTGCCGCTAAAAAAGAGGTCGGTCGCCGTGTTGAGTTCCGCGACGCGTTTGTTGAAATTAATCCCTTTAAATCGATCCGCTTGTGACAATTAGTCGTGATCCAGTTGTTTGATTGTTAATAACCCCTAATTTGACGTTTGATAACACGGGTTTTGGACATATTTTGGATAAATAGTTTGAAGGTCAAACCAAAGTGACGCTATTGTGAATGAGTGATTTGAAGACCGCATGCTGTGACCTCCTCCAGCCTAATTGGAAGCGGAATCTAACCTGAAGAATACTCGTAACGTCACGACACGATACACATACACTCACTTACATACATATCTCCAGGTTGGCACCAGAGCAGTGTCCTTCAACCATGAGGTAAGTGCTTTTGTTGTATTTGTAATTGTTCACTTGTATTGTCTGCTCCGCGTACGGCGGACAGTACGCTAGCCACTCTTGTCTCCAGAGCCCCCCATCAAAAACTTCCACTGCGCAATTGAATTGAGGTTTGGTCTGGCAGCGTACAGGACTAATTACCGATCCCTGAGCCTCGCCAGGTTACCCTCTGCTCAGAGCTTTCCCCTGGAATCCTCAGCTGAGGAGTACGGTTGGAAAGAATAGTGCTGATGATCTGAATAATCCTAGCCGGTATTCTCAGCTCATGCAGCTTTTGCCTGAGAACTGGGAGGAGAACAGAATCATAAGCCGCTGAAATGTCTAGAAAAACGGCTACCACAGACTCATCTCTACTTAGGGCCAGCCGGATCTCTGATGTGAGAATACCCACACTATCAGTCGTACCCAGACTTTTCCTAAAGCCGAATTGAGTCGTTGGGAGCAGTTTTCTATTTTCAACTAACCATTCTAGACGGTTTTTAATTAGATGTTCAAGAAGTTTAATTAGGATAGACGATAAAGCAATTGGTGCTCTTATAGCAATGATCACTAGGATCTTTGCCTGGTTTTAACAGAGGAATAACCACTTGAACCTTCCAAGCTGGAGGAATATACCCGGAGATGAAACAAAAATTTACCAAGTCCAGGTAATATTGGTGGCATTTTACACCTGCTTTGGCAATGAAAGAGTAAGGGAATCCATCCACACCAGGTGCAGAATCCTTAACATAGGAAAGAACCGTTTTTAATTCGTCACTGGAAAATGGCTTTTCAAGAGGATCATTTGATGTTGCAGAGCCTACGAAGTTTATTTCGTCCGCACCAGGAACATAGACTGGGGCGACTTTACAAAAAAACTGGTACCCCAAATCTTCTGATAAGATGTTCGTGGTTGTTGGGTTTAAACCGTTTCTGAAACTTTTTAATCTCTGCCACACCACTGACGCTGGGGTGGATGGACTCAGGGAACTGCAAAACGATACCCAGCCTGCTCTTTTCTTTTTCCTATTTAATTTCCTGGACTTAGCCAAAATTTTATTGAAAGTGAGAAGATTTTCCAGGTTCATTTCAAGGTTAAAAGTCTCTTCTGCCTCATTCCTGGCCCTGATCATGGTAGTGCATTCCCTATCCCACCAAGGCGGAGAAGGGATTTTGCCTGTAGGTGATTTTTTTACAGGGAAGCAATCATCTGCTGTAGTGGATATGGTGTTGGAAAAATTTACAAAACATTCTTGGGCATTCTCAGAATTGACTGATGGGAGAGTGGAAATACGCAAGTCTAAAATTTTTGAATAAAGATCCCAATCCACAGAGTTAAGCTGGTACTTTAGTAAGGGGGGGAGGGTTTTTTCAGGAAGAAGTTTAGAGGGAATTTCAACTGTGATGGGATAGTGATCACTACCATAGGTCATATTCAAACGACTCCAAATAAAGAGACTGGCTATGCCGGATGAGCAAAATGTCAGGTCGACGCAACTATTATTTTGCCCTAATCCAGACCTACGTGTGGCACTGCCGTCATTAATAATACATAGGTCAAGATCGTCCAACATATCCACTAGGCCCATCCCCGTACTATCGCAAGAATCCGATCCCCACCGGTAGTGATGACAATTAAAATCGCCCATGACAAGTAGTGGGCCGTTAACACTACTCAGCAAATTTCTAATTAAAACAAGATCGTCAAGACGTGGGTGTGCAATATAAAAAGAAAAAATATTTATGCCCTCAACCTTAACAGCAACAACATTTATGTTATCGCCAACGAAGGGTAGAGGGATTGGGGAGAATGGTACTTTGTTATTGATGAACAAAGCACATCCTCCATAACCGTCTGGTCTATCATAGCGAACACTACTGAAACACGGGATCCTGAAATTGCTTCCAGGATGAAGCCATGTCTCAGCGATGCCGCAGACCGATGGTTTAAATTTATTAATTAAAAAGAGTAGGTCAGGTTTCCTGGGAGAAATACTCCTCACGTTCCACTGCAGGAGTGTCAGGGGATGGAACATTATTTATATATTGAATTATTGTAGTCAGTTTATTGGCAACGTGGTCAGGTATAGATAGTGCAGGGTTGGCTAATACAGTTATAAGCATATTGGCTATAGTATTTAGAATGTGTTCGGGCTTATCAGGAGTACTAGCACCTTCCCTTGGGAGGGCACAGCCATTTTGGGATGGAGAGAAGGAATAATCCTGAGTAAGGGCTTGATGAGCCTGCCTGTCGTAGCTAGGTGAAAGAGGGGCATGGGATTTAGGTTTAAGGAAGACCGTTTTACGGTATGATTTTGGTGTTTGGGGAGATGGACTGTAGTATTGAGGTGAATTGGTGGTTGGTTTGGGATTATGTGATGTTCTTGACACTTCCGCATATGATCGTGAGACTGGAGGGAAAACCTGACTTGCTTCCGCATACGAAACAGATTTCTCGGCCATAAGAGCTTTAATGCCCTTCTGCCGACCTAATTCAGGGCAAGCCTTATCATTGGCGTAATGATTCCCAGAACAAGATACGCAAATGGCATAATCAGTTGAAACCTGGCATCCATCACCTGGGTGGTCTTGACCACATTTAAAACAGCGGGGTTGCGAGCGACATACAGTACGAGTGTGACCGAAACGACAACAATTAAAACACTGAATTGTCGGGTACATGTATTTCTCGACTGGGAGGGCCGAATAAAAACAATATACCCGCTTAGGTAAAACTTGCCCATCGAATGTCAGAACTACCGTTTGGGTGGGTTTCCACTCTGTAACACCCAGAGAGGTCACCTTTCGGTTCATTCTCCTGGCTTTTATAACAGGGCCACATCCAGCAGGAACCTTGATATTCTCGATGATCTCCTCTTCTGTCCATTCACATGGTATATCTCGAACTAGACCCAAACGAGTTATATTAAATTGTGGGATATTTGCAACAAAATTATTTTGGACTAATACTTGATTAATTAAGAAGCTGTTAGCATCCTGGTGAGATTTAAACTCAACTGACACGCGGTTTCTACCTAGGCGCTTTACACTACCTAATAGAATGTTGCTGTAATTATTCTTTGTTAAAAACATTCCAAATTTAACCGGGTGTAAAACAGTACCTGGGGTCTGGCCATCCTTCAAAGAAACATGAACAACATAGGGTGGGTTGTCTCTTACAGTGTACGCTTGTCTTCCAAATTCTTTTTTGAGTAGCTTTGGAGGGTTTATTATAGTAGTCGGAGAAGTAGCTAATCTTTTTCTACTAGCAGATTCGGAGTCCATTGCATTTTCAAGCACATTTTCGTTGGGGAGAGAAACCGTTAACACCGGAGTGTATTCAAAGGGATCAGGGGGGTCGGGGGGTTTTTTGGTATCCATTATGGATGAATACCGGATAAAATCTTTAAAATTACTACAAAATTTGGATTAAAACAAACCTTAGGCTAAAACACAAACACAAAGAATAGTTTCGATTGAAGTTCACACTTGTAAAAATCACTTAAATCGAAAAAATTCTTAACACAAACCAAAGCACGTATTACACCTTCACCACTACCCACGAAAGTCCACATTTATTTATCTTGTTTACTATGTTTACCGCAATTTAGTTGTAAGGTTATCTGTCAATGTCTAGTTGTAATTAATGTCAGTCTGACATTATAGCGTTTCGTTCAGAAAATTGTAAAAGATTCCATAGCCTGGATACTAGTCTTTTAAGCACACCATTAAAATTAAAAATGCATACTTACCTTGTCAAGGTTCTGGTATCTTATTTTCAAAAAAGGGAAGATGTTACATATAGCAACACTTCCGGCCTCTAGAGTCTGTGGTCACTCGTCGAGGTCCGGTCATGTCTGGTACATTAATTATTAAAGTGTTTTCACAATAAACGACAATAAACCATTGCTACACAACAATCGTTTATTTCTAATCTAACACTCACACGACCTAAACATAAAAATATCCAACCCACTGGGAATGCTCAACACCGTCTACCAGGCGGAATGCGTGGGCATCATACAGGCGGCGTATGCCATAGAAGCCAGAAGAGTTACGGACACCCATATACGTATACTCTCCGACAGCGCCTCAGTCCTCCAATCCCTAGCCAAACAATACATAACCTCGAGCCTTACACTAGAATGTCATAATGCATTAGAACGGGTAACAGTTTCTAATCGCAACAAAGTGACACTGCAATGGATAAAAGGACAGTGGATCACTAGGCAGTGATGCTGCTGACGAACTGGCCAGAAATGCATCCAGCGCGTCAGTCTGCGGCCCCGAGCCCATCGTGCCCATCCCCTTCAACCAGCTACGCAGGTGGCTGCAGGAATTTACCCACACACAAGCGGAGAGCTGGTGGACCTCGGCACCAGGCTGCAGGCAGTCCAGGGAAGCTATGCCATCCCCGGATGGCAGGCTAACCAGACGTCTGCTACGCCTGGACAGGGATGGTCTGCGTCTGATGACGGGCACCATCACAGGACACTGCCCGCTAAACAAACACTTTTACACAATAGGCATAACGGACATCCCCCTGTGCAGGGCCTGCATGGAAGCTGAGGAAACCATTGCGCATGTACTCTTCGAATGTACAGGCGTCACCCAGATTAGGACAGATACCCTCGGGACACCCAAACGCCGGACGTTCTTAGTAGACCAGGAGACATTATAAACTTCTGGAGGGAGGTGGGCTGGTTGGAGTAATACCGACGGCCGCCATGGCCCACGCACAATGGTCCACTCAAAGGATTAAGTGCGGAAACCAAAACCCCATAAGTCCCATAACATAGAACATAGAACCCCACGTCTTTTCACCATTATTTTCTACTTTTTAGTTTGGTTTTCTATGGAAGCGTGTTTTTTAGTTTTTTTGAACTATAATTTATTTTCTATTTTTTAGGGTGTTTCGAATTTTGAGACGTATGTCAGCGTAATTTGTGACGTATGTCAGCGTCGTTTTCGAAGACAGTTTTTTTGCTGTCCTGGTAACCCTGGCAAGGATAATGGCACAAAGGGTTTAGCCGGATAAATATGACGAGTCTGCCCCCAAATAGAAACCTGTATCGAAACTTGTTTTAATATCGACTTTATGAGTATTGAGTAAACACAATTTATGTAAGTTTTGCGATTGGCTTTCGCTTTGACCTTGAGATACGAGAAAAAATAATCGTACGCATGACTATTTTTCAAAATAGTATATCTCAAAAACTAATTAAGCTAGAGGAATGAAACCAATGTGAGGCTTTAGGTTACATTACAGAGTATATAAGGTATTTGTTTTTTAAATTTTAGAATAACTTTTTATATAAAAAATAAATAAATAAGAAAATCATATTTTTTTTTGTGTACTCTATAACTTACAATCACGAAAATAATATATGTTATGCTCCTTTATATGTACTATTACTCATAAAAATTGCGTAAGAAGAAAATTGGTGCAACACTTCGAAAAAAAAAATGTGATTCGCGCCGTGTAATGTATCGGTATAAACATGACTAACTACCTATGCGCGCAAAATTGTAAACAAACAAGTCGGGACTTGTTATCACGCTGTCTATTATATTTTATAGCTTACTAACGTCACATTGTCATTGTTATCGCTCTAGATTTAGAAGGTAGCTCACGACTTGGATTTTTGTGGCTTTTATTTCAAGATTTTGAAATTAGTGACTGTGAAACTAAATGATTGTTATTATAATTATTTGGTAATAATGACTGACAAGTGTAAATACTGTAACAAGTATCTTCGTAAGCTTATTGGTTACAAAAAAGTTATTAAAACTGAAGAAAAAACTAAAGTTTTTAGTTTGAATAAAACAGTAACATTTAATGATATATTCTGTAACAAGTGTCCACTTATCCCATATACTAACAAAGAAGCTTCGAGTTCTAAATGTACAGAATCTGATGAGGTGTCTTTAACCATGGAAGTAGGTATGCGATGAAGCATCAGCGACTACAGGAGTGCCGAAAGAAACTTACGTTAACTCTGAAGATTGTGATACCAGTAGTGACAGTGATATTACATATGAGTACGATTTAAGCGATGATTCTATTGTAAGGAATTCCATTCCAACGTGTTGCAGCTACGCACAAGTATTGTATGGTGTGTCAAAAACCGGCCAAGTGCGAGTTGGACTCGCGCACCGAGGGTTCCGTACAAACCTGTAGATATTCACGGTTTATGCATAAGTTTTATGTTTATAAAATTAAATGTTTTAATTTTTATGTTTGAGTTTATTGAATGAAAAGTAAATTGCGGTTTACGATTTATGACGTATTAAAAAAAAACTACTGACTAGATCTCGTTCAAACCAATTTTCGGTGGAAGTTTATATTACATTATATTTGTTATTAATAAAAAAAATATTATAACTTAAAAAAAATATTACAATTCCCTCACTAATTAATCGAAAGGAACTTCGTTCCATCCGGGTGTCCCTTGACACCTCTCAAGTTTTTTTTCTATTTTTGTCTGAAAATCTTATTGCGGTTCCAAAAATACATCTACTTACCAAGTTTCAACAGCATAGCTCTTATAGTTTCGAAAAAAAGTGGCTGTGACATACAGACGGACAGACAGACAGACATGACGAATCTATAAGGGTTTCGTTTTTTACCATTTGCCAACGGAACCCGAAACACGAATACAAATATTAATTAAAAAACAAATATTCATACCAAAAGATGATCGTTGTTGCTCGACGCACTTAATTGGAACATATTTGTATGAAGATGACTTATCACATGTACGCATAGTATCTAATACCAGTACAATAGAAAAAACAGAATTCACACTTTTTTTCAATGAGATGTCAAAGAAATCACAGTCAATCATATTTGATAAAAGATGAATTTAATATGTCTGAAGATCCAGTAAAAGCTTTAACCGGATTATCTTGGGAAAATATATTAAATCTTATTAGGTCATTCATTACTTACATTATGCGAGATACAAGTACACGTTAAAAGAAAGAAAGCATTTATTTGTCAGAATATTGTACAAAGTTGTTATGTGGATTATTACGCTCAAAATATTCTGCCGTTTCCTGCGTACAAATATGGTTTTGAAATTATGGGTCATCATTACATTAAAATTTAGTTATTAATTACCTGAGAACACTGCAAAAAAATGATTAAATGTTGGTAAAAATCAGCTTATATTGATAGAAGATAGTACGTATATGACACCAAAAAAGTAAAAATAACTATGTATTATCAAAGGAAATCATACGCAGGACAAAAAAGACACATTTTTGTAAACCATTCACAATATGTACCACGAATGGTTTTGTCGTTGATTTTGCTGGACCTTTTTATGATAAATTCAATGTAGACCGCGGCTCTAGAGATGTCGTGGAATTTATGAATCACAAGGGTTTTAACTTTCTGATGCCAGCTTTTAAAGGTAATGAACCTCAACTGAGGACAGAAGAAGCTAATGTATCGAGAAAGATAACGAAAATCAGATGGGTGGTAGAAGCTGTTCACGGTAACATTGCCCAAAAGCAAAGACATAAAGAACATTGGCCACGGCCCATACATGCTGTGACCTGACTACAAAATACCACGAACATGAATAGTGTATGGATTAATTCATTCCCCTAGGGTCAATTATCAACCTTAAATTGAAAATATATTATTTAAAAGCCGAGGATCATAGAACTTTACACATAAGTATTTCGTAACTTTTAAGGTTATGATGAATCAATATAGCCTTTCTAATTTTTCACTGATATGTATCTAAGACACAGGTGCAGTGCAATGTGCATGAATCAGGGTATGATTTAGGTGATATGAAACCATTTCTCATTGTTTAGGTATCTACGTATCATTGTCTTACATAAGACCGTTAAAAAAATGATAACCATGTATTTACAAATTTTACAATCCGATCGGTGTTATCTTTGTCAGCTCTAATGTCATATAATACATTTACGTTTCGTTCGACCTATTAGTGTATTCTACATTGACTGTTAACCTATCATTTGAGACTCATTTCGGAATATTCAATACATATACCCATCTAAAAATAATTGTATTCCTAATACACTACAAAAATAAATAAAAAATTGGCAATAATATCTAGAATTAAAAAATGTATATGTTTATTTGAGTGTTATAATAAAACGTGTACCACAGATTAAAACGGGACGGGTTTGGATGCGTTCAAAATCTATAAAAAGAAGTAAGAAAATGAGGTTTTTATTTTAAACCTAAATTATTTTTCCGGCTCCATTAAAATAAGCTGGACCCCGTAATTTAATTTAGACTTAATTCTCAATTTTTTGACGTATCAGACATTGATGGTCGTTTCATATTTTGGTCAGGTCGTATTTGACCGATGTTCTATAGATTTTTACAATAGACGGGACATAACGAACAAATTCGTAATCCAATACGTATGTCCTAGTTATAAGAGATTTCTTTAGAAATAAGCTTTACGGTTGTAACTATTTTGGTGTTCTGACTGTTTATATATGTGCGTAAGTAAACGGTACAATAAATAAGTTCCTGTTATTTTAGGTTTCCGAATGTTAATAAAGTAGAACGTGAAAAGTGGATACGGTTTGCTGGAATAGACCGTAGAGAAGAAAACTAGTTTCCATCTGCTTCGTTAAAATTATGTTCGAAGCATTTTAAAAGCGAAGACATCCACTTCGGAAAGACTGGCCGATCAATTAAAAAAAAGGATAACGGTGTAGGTGTATTTACAAAGCACACTATCATTTTATTAAAGCGAAAGTATTCAAAATCTTCCTGAATTCGACGTTTTTTGAAAGCCTTGTTTTCCACTCCTTTGAGAACTCTGCGATGCTCATTCATAGACTTTATTTGATAATATCTTTCATATAGATTAGTAGATTATTAACCAAGGTGATAAAGCAGTGTCTTGTGTTGCGGGTGACGATTTAAATCGCGAGCGTAACGAAGGACTCGAGGTTTTTCCCGAGCGTAGCGAGGGTGTTAAAAACTTAAATCACGAGCGAAGCGAGGGATTTAAGACGAGTCCTGAGTGTAGCGAGGGATTTAAGTTCACCCAAGACTAAGACAGCTTTATCACCGAGGAAAATACTCTACTTTTCGTACCATTTGCGAAAAAATTAACACAATAATAATATGAGATAAGCATTTATTAAAAATAATGACAATTAAAAGTAAAATAAACTTAACGTTCATGTATTTGAAGAAAACAAAAACGCGGCAAATTCCTAGACTAATATTTTTTTGTCGGAAAAGCAAAGGCATCAAGCTCATACGGCCTCGTCGGTTTTCGTAATTTTATTTAATAATCATAACTGCATAATAAATGCGTATTCCTTTTTCAAAAAGATGTATAATGCTTTATATACAAACTCAATGGTGTAAACACAGATGTAGTTCAGTATAAATTTCGGTAAGTATTCCAAATTTAAATCACATTCTCCCCATAGAGGATGAATGAAATTCAGTACAATTTTCTTTCCCTGTTTTTAACAGGTTAAAAATGACAATTGTTATGTCAGTTTTTTGTGGCATAGAATGTCACTTTTTTGAGCAATGGTACGAAAATAATATTAAACTGCTGTTTTTACAAAATTCGACCACTGTCTTCAGAACACATCTAGAAGACAAAAGTTATCAAAACTGATTCTGACATTTATTTAATGAGACCTAAGCTTTAATTTTAATTAGTCACATATACATTTGTGTCCAGTGAGAATCGGTCTAGTGCAAAGAGTAAATTATTATACAGGTCTAGTGATCCAAATGTCAGACTGCTGATCACGCGGTCGTCGTCATCAGAAATCTGATACTTGGATAACAAGACGTTGATAATTTTATAGTTATTATGTAAAAAGATTTTTATAAATAAATAACTTGTAAACATTGAAACTAGTTATCATTTTATTGCTTTCCAAATTTTTTTGGTATTTGTTTCAATCTAATATAATGTGAAAAAAAAACATAGGCACTTTTCAATATTATCGATACACTATATCGAAATGGTAACATCCCTACCAAATGTTTTACAGTTAGTACCTAGCGTCACCCCACATTATCAAACCTATGGATTTACAGATATATCCATAGGTGTACGGATTTTGGACCTCGCTTCGGATACTCTGTGCCTCGGATGTATGTACAGTATATCGCTTTGATTATATAATGTCGTATATCGATAGAGAATCGATGAATTTACGGGCTTAATCAAGTTTTGTTCTTCGAATGTTTGCTATTCAAAGCTAGATGGCGTTACAGACGCAAGAGAGTAAATTTTCTTACGGAAATTTTCGTCACAGCCGCTCTAGTTTTGCTATACTATACTAGATGGCGTCACTGAGTCATGGGATCACAATTTTTGCATGACATTTCTTCAGATAGCCTCTCTATATGTTTTAAATCTCTTTGGTACAAACTTTTACACCATGCTTTTGATAATAAAATGTTGCCAAAGTCGGAACTGCTGTGTAAACTTAGTGTTTTTCTGTACAACACTTATGGTAAAAGACTTGGTTCGGATGGTTAATTAAACGAGATGATAGTACAATATCGTCGGCCTTATTTGTTAACCTGCTAAGTCCATCTTTGAGCAAAATGTACTTTTTATATCAGACATATTATTCAGAATATTATATACCGTATGATAAAGGAATAAGCACGATATCATCATAAAAAAACCCAAGAAATGCCCGCACGAAAAACGCCTATCTCACCACCAGCCAATTTCCGTAACGAAATACTACTAAATCCTAGGGGGGCCTCAGTTTTGAACTGAAAATGTACCTAACTAAGTTGTGTTTGTGTCTGTTCAAATTTTGTTCAATTGGAAGACATAAATGTCGTGCCTGCAGACACTCAAATTTTATCCTCTGCTTATGATGTTGACAATGCTTTCATCATAAACGAGAATTTTATTATAATAATTAATTTTTAATTTAATCATTTAATTCGAGCAACAAGACTCATAGTGTTAGTAACAAGTGCTTACAAACTATGTTAGTAACACACTTACAAAAACAGAAACAGATTATGATATCACTGCTGCAAGGTGACAGGCCCAGCTGAAACCTTGCAGCAGTGGTTCACAAACTCACTATCCAGCCTACTTGCTATCATAGCTAGGATGCTGTTGGCGCTGCCCCGCACCCTACGGACCAGGGATGCGCACCGCTTCCGCATCACCGTGTTGAAACAATCCACGTGAGCTTCAGCAAACATCCCTGATGCGCTGCAGTAACGGGGCAACCCCATCAGCACCCTGAATGCGTTATTGTATTGGACGCGAAGGGCGCTGTATGATTTTTGAGTATAATGAACCCACAGACTACAAATGTAAAAAGACGTGCAATACGCACTGAATATAGTGCGCTTGACCTCTTTCGAGGCACGTCTGAATCTGCAGGCAATCATGTTAGCTCTCACACACAGCGCCCTCCGTTCCCTATCAATCCTCATCGTCTTTGAGGTCAGTGGTCAATACGTGACCCAGATATTTAAATCGGTCTACCCTCACAAGGGGTATACCGTTTATTTTAACTGAAGGTACTGCGTCTGGGTATTTACCCCTGGCCCCAAAGACCATGACAACACTCTTCTTAACATTATATGCCAGACCATGTAGTCTGGCATATTGCTCGCAAGTGGCTACGAGTGTCCTTAGCCCGCAGATTGACGCGCTCAGCAGCACCATGTCGTCACACGCCATCTATATGGCACCCGACACGCATGCTGCTAAGCGCGCCAACCAGGTCATTAACATATAGGTTGAATAGCGTAGGCGAGCATAACCCCCCCTGCCTCACCCCGCACTCCAACCCATACGGCCTAGACAGGGCACCAGCCCACCTCACACTATTGACTTGGTTTCCATACCAGTACTTGAGAGTATTAGTCACCTCTGGTGGCAAATTTACCTCCTCCATCTTCCTCCATAAACTGTCGTAGGAAACCAAGTCAAAAGCCCTGCTCAAATCAAGGAAACATGCGTAAACTGGAGTGCAGCGATCCGTGTAGTACTTCGCAGTGTGCTTCACACTCAATATAGCGCTGTCAGTGGATAACCCAGAACTGAAACCAAATTGGTTATCGTGAATACGTATATGACTGCTAAGTTGAGCGTTAAGCACACTGTCAAACACTTTCGACATGATTGTGGCAAGAGATATTGGCCTATAATTGTTCTTATCACCCATGTCACCAGTCTTATTTTTGACGATAGGTACCACTGTTGTTTTTATCATGTCACTAGGCATATAAGCATGACCCAGACAAAAAGTAAAAAGCATAGCCAACACTCTTGGCAAATGCGGACCAGCAAATCGGAGATGCTCAATGCTGAGACCGTCATGACCAGGAGATTTTCCTCGACGCATCACGTTAATTCTGTTTAAGAGCATCTTAGCAGTTATTTTAACTCCTAGGTCTCTCCGCGGCTCAACATTGAGCGTCGATCTAGATGGGCCTTATGGTGACTGGACACTAAAATGGTCTACAAAAAGGTCAGCTATTTGCCTAGCGTCACTCACGCCATCGACGCAAACAGGGAGGCCAGGCTTGCCCTTGAGTCTATTTGTATGCTTCCAAAGAGATCTAAAATCGTTCTTTGAATGCTGTGAAGCCAGAATATCCATTTTAATTTGAGTCTCCTGATCTTGACACCACTTCAACCGAGACTTAAATATCTTTCTAGCTTCGCGCATTTCTTCAAAAATACGTCCCGATGTTGGCATACCATTATCTAACCAGCATAGAAATTTACGCCTAGCCTCCCTATGCACACCGCTCACATGCACGGTCCAGCCCACGACTGTTCCTCGCTTTCTAGGGCTTCCCCCACATGTTACTGTCTCGGTAGCCGACTCGCACAATGCACTAACAATTTTATCGTACATTGCATCTATTACACGAATGTGGCGAGAGTCATTATAAGTCTGACCACTACACTCTCTAAAGTCATCCGGGAAGTCAATAAGTCGCAATTTCTCATGACATTTTATGTTATAAGCACGAATCTGTTCTTGACTTCTTTCTCCCCAGATCACTCTATTCACTTCAATATTAACATTTGGTTGTTGAATCTGAACAAAGCTAAAGTCACACATAATAATCAGCGGAAAGTGGTCAGACCACTGCACATCATATTTTACATACGAATGCATAACAGTAGGCACAGCTGCCTTTGTGACTAAACAATGATCAAGCCACCTTTGCGATCCATGTGCATCACTAATAAAAGTGTGGGTATCCGAACCGAGACCCAACAACTCAGTGTCAATGCATGTCCATTGTTGTTCAACACAAAAACTTGAGAGTTCCGTATAAAATAATTCTGTTGGCTGCGAATTGAAATCACCTAAGACATAACAACATTCTATGTTACAACTGTCAATAATTGCACTCACCGAGCCAAGACAGTCCGCGAACTCCACCAGGTTAACAACGTCATCGGTCGGCATATACACACTCACCACTAGTATAGACTTATTACTTAGCGCAATCTTCACAGCACAAACGCGCGGATTATGACACTCGATAACCGACACACTACTGAACATAACTTTTCGCCACAGAGTAGCCACACCACCGTAGGGCCTACCACGTACTAGTCGTGACGCTGAATCCATGCCTGACGTACCCGTCGAACTGAACTCACAGCTAATCGTGTCCAAATATGACTGCTCCTCATTCAGCAACCAAGTTTCTTGAAGCGCAATTATGTCCGCGCTGCTTCACAAGTCTCTGATGTAATCCACCGAACGTTTTACATTTTTTATAGTACCAACACAAACTGAAATAGAATAACATGAAATATTCATTGATGTGTTGTTCATTCTTTTTTTTTATGAAATTGTCACAATTTAATTTTTTTTCTTGTAATTAATAATAGTTACATATTGCCTATTGGTCTAATACAATATTATGGGTCGATCTCCAGAGGCATTTTTATCGTGTCGGGCTGGATAAACCCATTTTAAAATCGAAAAACGTTTTCACAATATTTTTTTATATACATTTCGGTGTCTAATCACGTGCGTGCGCGTCTACCGTGCGGTCGTGTCATTGACCTTCCAGCTAGCAAAATGACGTCTCAAGTTATTAAGTGTAATAATTGCAACATAGTGATTTGTGAAGTACTTGCATTCGTACAAAATAAAATGCAAGTGATGGATGAGGAGAGTTTGGTGAGGTTGTGCACCACAGCTTTCTCTGTCGAGGATATAGAAGCCGCGAAAAATCTGCTTTTTGACTCGATCGCTACATCGAAGCGCAAAATCTCGCGGAGAAGGGACGGAAAATCGAAGAGAGATCTATCTGATATTATAGCGTTGCTTAAAGTGATTGATCCAGAAGAAGTACCGATTTTTGTTGCTCGAGAACTGCAAAAGTTACCACCGGTTACTTTCGATCACATTGATGTTACAAGGCTATTGAAAGATCTTTTATTGTTGCAAAATGAGCTACGGTCAGTGAAAGAATGCTATGTAACCAATGAGCAATTCGACGAATTCAAAAAAGAACTCAAAACTGAACTGACAACAAACGAGAATCCACCTTGTAACGGTTCACAGAAAATTAAGGTCAAGGCCTATTCATGGCCCAACCCGAACAAGTTTCGAAGGATAATTAAAAAATATATCTTTTTAAAACAGGAATTATCCGTTTAACTTCTATCTCTGACTAAGTCGCCGTCATTATAAGGAATAAATAAGTAATTTTACGTATTATTATCACTGAGAGTTTGACTGTCAGGCAAAGTTTAGGGTTGCTAGTATATTGTCAATTTAATTTCGAGTCGTATATTGAATACGTCTAATCGATTACGGATTAATTAATAATTATAAAAATCAATCCGTGTGCTCAAAGGCGTGCATTGTAATCACAGGGCACGCCATCATAATCATGACGGCCATTTTAGTTTCTGTGAACGTAACTAACTAACTCCAGTTTAAGACAAAACAATTATGTTCATAAACATCTCAAACCAGATATCTTATAGTCCAAACATACATAAACATGGAATGGTAATATCATTGTATTGTTTATGGCTTTGCCGTAATTAGATAAAATTAAATTGTTCAAGACCAATAATCGATGCACGTAATCGATTATATTTCAAAATATGGCAGCATTATTCTATGACAGATGATGAAGTTGACATTTGACACCCAGTTAACAAATAGTTAAAGATATAAAATATAGTTTGTGTTCTTTTGTGAGCTTTTTTATGACAATGGACTCCGATCAATATCACCAGAATGACAATCCTTGCACGAACTTGGATCGTGGCTCCACTTTGAATGACGACCCTAGTGTGAATGTGAAAACTGCTGGCTACATATGACGACCCTCGCATGCATTTGGACTGCGGGAGTCCCGCTTTTACTAATGATTAATTCGGCGCGAATTCGGACCTGAGTAACTATGCTGTCCCGAACACGTCGCGTGGATTAACCGGCGCAAGCAAGGTTCGCTGTGCGAATTGAATAATGGATATGAGGCACTTACGCTCTCATCAACTCATAAATATATACCGTACAGCAATGGGTTCTTCCACAACAGGTAAGTATTATATTACTCAGCTACATTAAACAATACCTATAGAAAACTATGATAATAACAATAGCCAGTACTAATGCAAGCTTATAGTGATTTAACTTCACTACACAATATAAAACAAAGTCGCTTCCCTCTGTCTGTCCCTATGTTTAGATCTTTAAAACTACGCAACGAATTTTAATGCAGTTTTTTTTAATAGACAGTGATTCAAGAGGAAGGTTTATACGTATAATAGGCGGGTGAAGCTGCTGGCAAAAGCTAGTATTAAATAAGTAAAAAAATATATTTTTAAATACCTAAATATTATACTTTTACTTTATTGAGAAAGTAACCAAATCTTACAGCTCATCATCCTCTGCCTAGCCTTTTCCCAATTATGTTGGGGTCGGCTTCCAGTCTAACCGGGTGCAGCTGAATACCAGTATTTTACATGGAGTGACTGCCTATCTGACCTCCACAACCCAGTTACTAGGTAATACAATACCTCTTGATAAGACTGATCTGAATGAAAGTCTGACAGACTTTCGGGGTTCTGACGACCCGTAACGACTATCTAAGATCTACAAAAGACAGCCGGGACCAACGGCTTAACATGCTTTCTGAGGCACGGAAGGGTCTTGGTTTGTAAAGATGGTCATAAACATGTATATGTACTGACGTGACATCAGCATTATTTCATTACATAGCTTTTGTATTGTTGGGGGGGGGAGGGGGATGTTGTTTGGGACAAATGATAAGTATTGATTGATTAATAAATAAAATATATGGTGCGGTGCAAAAGTAAATATTTGTAAAGGTAAACATTACAAAATGATATATATGTATATGTATATTTAATTTAATCATTTAATAATGTAATAATTTAATTAATTACTTAATAGCTACTTAATTCTTGTGTGTGCATCTATGAATGAACATATGTATGTGTGATGTTGTAGTGTGGGTTGTGGTGTATTTGTGTGTATGTGTATGTATGTGTTTGGGTGTATGAATGGGGTTGTGTGACTTTATTTTATTATTTTATACTTTCTAGAAGTTTTTCAGTATTTCCATAATTTTGAGAGAGAAGGAAGTCATTTATGGTAAGTTTTAGTTTATTTATTGGTAAGTGATGTAGCTGAGTATTTTTACTTATTTTGTTATATAGATATGGACCCATATAGCACGGTTGTCTTCTGAAGAATTCTGTTTTACATGGTTTCAGGTCAAATACTAGTTCGTTTCTGCGTTTGTTTTTCAGTCTTACCGGGTCATACGTTGAGCCTTTGTGGCTTATAAGCAGAACTCTCCTGATATAAAGTTGTCGAACCGTTAATACCATACAATCCTTATATAGCTGCTCCGTTGGATACTGAAAGTTCTTTTTGTGCATTACTTTGAGAACTGCTCGCTGGGATCTTTCTAGGTTTAATATATGGGTTTTGTGTGTACTCCCCCAGACTGTTTAAACTTAGAAGGTGACTATTATTCAAAGGGTTAAAATGAGTAAGTAACTTTGAAATGAACAATGACAGTGTTAATACCATTCAAAAGTCATTGTAAGTGTATATAATAAGTCAGTGCTTGTGAAAAAATTAAAAATGATAAAAAATTAAAAACTGTTTTATTTCCAAATGGCGACTTATTTTCTGAACTGAGAAGTACTAGAAGGTGCTCATAACACCTTATACTATCATTCCTTACACTATTTGTAAGTGTTCACTGTGGGCCAGGGTTGTTCTAGTATGTGGGCATTGTCCTTTCAAAAGACGCGGTGGTAGTAGAAATAGTTTCTATTTGGACAGTGGGCCAATAGGCTTACCGCACTATACAGAAAAATCATACCGAAGTGCGATATCAGCTGATAACGAGATTGCCATTGATCATTTATCCTTGTCGCCCGCGAGTGACAAGCATGAACCTAGCTCGCTCGTGCAACAGCTACCTACACACATCGAAGCCCCCACCGCTACTACGAAGCAAACTGATACCGTGCAGCCTACAGTGTTGAAGTCGTCGGTGCAATTAATTTCGCAACCACATATTTCGGGCAATAAGTGCAGTAAACAGGATGATAATGAGTGGACTATTGTACAGGGAAAGAAGAAAAAGTATCGCTTTTCTGGTAGCAGAGGGAAGGCTGCGTTGGAGCCTAACTCTAAATTCCGAGCAGCGGATATCCAGATTCCATTGTTTATAACATATGTCGATAAGCAGGTATCTGAAAGTGACATCACTGAGTACATTCTATCTAAGACACAGACTACAGTGACACTTAAGAAAATAAACATGATCAAGCAAAAAAGTTACAAAGCTTACAAAATGTTTGTACCAAAAAACAAGTTAGCGTTGTTTTTAGATGACAGCCTGTGGCCAGAAGGTGTGTCGTTTCGTCGTTTTGTTTACTTTAACAAAACGAATAATTTTATGAATAGTGTGAATGGTGAAACAACTAATCAATGATTATGAATGTACAAAGCAACACCAAAGCTACGTTTATAAGTTTTAACTGTAAATCTATCAAAAGATCAATTGACTGTGTGAGAAGACTGTGTGCGTCGGCGGATATCGTAGCACTACAGGAGACATGGTTGCTCCCACATGACATCTCACTGTTGGGCACGATTGACCAGGAGTTCGCGTACACCGGTACATCGGCCGTCGATACGTCTGCAGGTATCCTGAGAGGAAGGCCGTTTGGTGGCGTGGCGATATTGTGGCGCAAAGATAGGTTCAGCGAAGTATCTGTCATTGAGTGCAATAATCCACGTATTTGTGCAATAAAAACTACGGCAAATAACCGCGTAAGTGTTGTGTTAAGTGTCTACATGCCGACGGACGGGACGGATAATTTACCCGAGTTTACGGATTGTTTCAGCGAGGTATGTGCCATAGTTGAAAATATTTCTGTAGAGGCTATATATGTCCTAGGTGACTTTAATGCACACCCGGGTGAACTGTTCGGAAAGGAGTTAGATAGTCTATGTGAGGACCAACAGTGGATATGTGCTGACATTATGAAGTTAGGATGTGTGTCTGATAACTATACGTTTGTTAGTGACGTGCATGGTTGTACGCGGTGGCTCGACCATTGCGTTGTTAGTCGGTCCGCTTGGCAAACCATTACAAATGTGTTTATTAAATACGACACTTTTTGGTCGGATCACCTACCACTTGTTGTTGAGTGCGACTTAAATTTAATTGTAAGTAAAACTAGTTTTAATAAGGTTAGGTGTAAGAAGGTTGCGTGGGGCAATAAAAGTAATGAGCAAATTGATAAATACAGAGACTATTGTAATAGTAAATTTAAGCTACTGGATTTTCCAGAAGAATTTAGGCAATGTAGTTTTGATGTTTGTAATATCATGGAGCACAAAAAAAGTTTGGACGCAATGTACGAGAATATCGTCACGATATTGTCCGAGGCATGTTTACGCAGTCATAAGTATGAAAATAAACCACGTAGAAATCGTACAGTAATTGGTTGGAATAAACATGTAAGCGAGGCGCACAGGGATGCCAGACTTAAATTTATTAATTGGGTTGGGCATAATAGACCAAAAGAGGGTAACGTTTATAAAGACATGTATGAGAGCAGAAAATTGTTTAAAAAAATGTTGAAATGGTGCCAAGACAACAACGAGCAAATTAAAATGGACATAATTGCTCAACATCGTTCCTCAAATAATTTTAGCGATTTTTGGAAGGCAACCAATAAGTTGAATCCTAGGCCTGGCATACCTGTGAGCATAGGAGGTGTGAGTGACAGTAAGGCCATTGCTGAGCTGTTCAGAGAACACTTTAGGGTGAGTTCCCCACTTGGTCCATCAAATGTGATGCCTGATGGTGAGCCAGTCGTTACCGGTGATTTATTCCGTGTTACAGCCAAACAAGTGTCGGGCATAATTATGAAAATGTCTAGAGGTAAGTTACCTGGTCACGACGGGCTCAGCATCGAGCATCTAAAGTATGCAGGCGTTCATTTGCCGCGCGTTCTGGCAATGTTCTTCACTCTATGCATGAGTCACTCATACCTGCCCTCCGACCTCTTACGAACTATTATTGTTCCTATTGTAAAAAATAAAACTGGAGTATTATCCGATAAAGAAAATTACAGGCCTATTTCACTGGTGACAGTAGTAGCTAAGGTGCTGGACGCTGTGCTTGACTCAGAACTTGAGAAGCATCTCAACATTCATGATGCGCAGTTTGGGTTCCGCCCCGGACTTTCTACTGAAAGCGCCGTTTTTGAAAGGGAGCGCAGGGCATTGGCGGCTAAAAGTAATATGCTGGCACGCAGGTTCGCTCGCTGCAGTAAACAGGTAAAGGTTACACTTTTTAAAGCTTACTGCCAAACTTTTTACACGAGTAGCCTGTGGGTCAGCTATACTCAAAGATCGATCAATGACTTGCGTGTCCAGTATAATAATGGATTCAGGATGCTGGTAGGGCTGCCCCGCTTTTGTAGTGCTTCGGGTATGTTTGTGGAGGCACGTGTTGATGGCTTCCATGCAATAATGCGCAAGCGAACCGCCTCCCTACTAAGCAGAGTGCGAGGCAGCACTAACAGCATCCTACAAGTAATTGCTGAGAAGTATGACTCGGCAGTCATGAGGGCTTTCGTTCGGGTTCTGGTCGGATGGCGTGGCCATCTATCCTGAACTCGAGCGGGAGGTCTCATGACTTCACACCTTATTTACCTCTCTTTTTGTAATATGTCTGTACTAACATAGTTTGTAAGATATTTTTTTGTAACTAACAATTATGGACTTTGTCTGAATTAATAAATAAATAATAAAATAATAATAATAAAATAATAATCTACGTGATTATAGTGATGGGCAGTGGATAAATACTCGGAGGATAAATACTCGAGTTTTTATCCGGAACGGATAAATACTCGTTTTTACTCATTTTTATCGGATAAATACTCAAAATGATGGATAAATATCTTTTTTGCGCATCGGATGATTACTTTAAAATGTTAATGACTTTTATTGTTATTTAGGCTTTTCAAAACACTACGTTATTACATCATTTATTTCAAATGTCAATTACCAGGGCTGTAATTGTGTCAGAAGCCCAAACATCTCTAATAGACCATGCTCTTTAGATACAAATTTAGAATCTTTCTTTGTTGAGAGTGTAGAGAATAGCCTCATAATTGATTATCTTTGTGTGTTTCTAAAAGGCAATAAAAATGCGGCGAAGACAAGTTTGTTGATATTGTTTGCCAACGCTATAACATGCTAAGGGCTTTTCAATTAGTTAAAGGTGATGAGCCTTTAAACTGCGCAGCACACACTAGTAATTTGCTGGCTCATGGTGCACTGAAATGCGGTAGTTTAAAAAAGCAGATATGATAAAATCATTAATAAAAAAACAATTGGTTGTCTGTAAAGTCGGTATACGGACGATAATTTTACGTGATAATGGTGCCGATTCTGTTGTACACGAACTAAACTAACTAAACTATCTCTAAAATTCCTTACTTTTGGCTATGAGAATTGTAACGCTATTCTGCAAGGAAAAATCTCTAAATTTAAAAATTATTTTGACACGACTAAAATCGAATTTGACAATCGCGACTCAGCGTGGTATTTTTTTTTCTTTTGGTTTCGCAACGTTGTACTTGTGTGTGCATTGCGTAGAATGATTTTTTTGAGAGACGAAGGCGCGTGCTGGGGGGGCAGCCTCAACGTGTTTTATATGGAATTTTTCACTTTTGTTTGAAAAATATAAAAAAAATATTACCCACGTGTTGAGATTTAAATGTGCCGGGGTATACTAAGGGGGCCAAAAATTTCATTATTTTTGCGATAGGACACGCCATTTTCAAGATATAAGCAAAAAGAAAATAAAAAATACAGAACTGTTTTTGCACGTGAAGGCGAGGCGGTGTTGAGAATTTTAGTTCATGACCACTAGTTTTATTCCACACCTTTTTAATCGCGATTAAAAATAGTCAGATTTAGTTAAAATAAATTATTATAGTCAAAATTTTTGGTGAAAACCGGCAAACTCAGAATAGCAAAATTGACATTTTCACTAAACTAATAACTCAGTGCAATCTTAGTGCTGTCAAACTAAAATATAGTTAAGTTGTGTCACTTTAGTCTATTTCAGAATAGGAAATCGTCGTTTGACAGGATTAAACCAAATTTTAGTGATTTTTAGTTTAGTTTAGAGAATTTTATGACAACAGAATCGGCACCAATGTCTAAGTCTCTTTTACTCGGACATATTGGCCGATGGAGTGGAAGAGAGATAGATTTCACAAGTCGAACGCTAAGGCCGATCGTGCCTCTCTATCGCTTGTTTCGCGCTCTCGCTTACACGCTCGGTTCAGGCGGAACGTGACAATGAGTCATGCTTTTCCGTGCGTGCAGCCAGCGTTCATCGATTTATAAGATAGTCAAAAAATCACAAGAACTAAACCCAAAAACCACGATCGAAGCTACAACAAATCGTAAAACAAAAGGTAACGGGAGAAAAGTTAAACCTGCCATGCTACACAAGATAGGGCAGCTATCTACGATCACTAAGGAGTATGAAAAATAGAAAAGCCACTCTCTCAGCGTACTCAAAAGAAAAATATATCGTCAAGTCAAATGCTACAAGCAGTTTTGCTTGATGATAATTTTTGGGATTAGATATATCAATGCATATCTGTTTTTGACCCATAACAGAACCTGTTTTTCAACAAGAGTCCAGCAAATGCAATGCCCTTCTAGTGTTTATAATATTTAAGGATTTGAAATCAACACAAAATGGGTTATATTTACAGACAGATACTGATAATGACTCATTGGATTTGAGAAAATCTAAAAGCAGGTTTCAGTATATTTTACCACTGTGTAGATCGCCTGGAAGATACGGTGGAGCATAGAGTAGAGGTTTGCCCTGCTTGGGCGGAGCAACGCCGTATCCTCGTAGAAGCGATTGACGGCGGCGACCTCTCGCGTCCGGCCCTGGTGCAGGCCATGGTATGAAGCGAGAGGGCATAAGAAGCTGTCACCTCCTTCTGTGAAGAAGTAAGTCTCGCGAAGGAGGAGGTGGAGCGCGTTAGGGAGAAACAGTCTGTGCGCCCTCATGTCCCTAGCCACCGTAGGAGGAGATGCCCCGGGCGTCGGAAGTTCATTGTGGTCTCTCGGCCACCATGGGCACGGGCTTGCGGGCAGCGAGGATCGATGCCTGCCAGGGTTGCGGATCTGTTTAAAAGAGGTACCCTGGCACAGGCAACTAAAGGAACACAGGTGGATTTTATTCAGTAAAAGTCTGACATGCTTTTCATATTGGCGATAGCAGTGATGGCCCGGTGGTATCAGCCCCGACTTACAACTTGTAGGTCGTGGGTTCGCACTCAGGCAGGCGCTTTACTTGTGGTAAATAATAACATCACCACTGGTCTCAAAACTGCACATTGCTCGCTGAATCCATATCCTACAATGTTGACAACCTCGCGAGCCAAGTCAAGATATTTGATTTGTTTATCTTTCTCGACTTTCACGAGGTAGTTTTTTTTTTTGATTTAAGCGTTACTTAAATAGTTTCTGCCTACCCCCATGGGAGAAAGGCATGAGTTCATGTGTGTATGTGAAAAACCAATTAACAAATGTATAATTTTATCTAACTTTGACAGTGATTGACTAACTGTATTCATAATTGAATGAAATTATTGTTAATATCGGCGTTTTGTAATTGTTAAAATGATTAATAAGGTACGATACCAATCTGCATTATCTATTTTTCATTAATTATAACAAAAAGATTAGTAAAATGACAAAACTTACGTTACGAAAACATAAAATAGTATTTATCCGCTGTTTTGGATAAATACTCAGTAAAAACGGATATTTATCGAGTATTTATCCATTTTGAGTATTTATCCGGATAAATTCCCAACACATACAAGACTAATATTATGAATAAGTTTATTTTAAATATTTTAAAAATATCTTAAACCCTAAAATCCTGATCGCTCTGGGTTGACCCATCTCCCGATTGAATGAAAAAAATATGTTTTAACTTTTTAATGAGAAGGTTCATATCATCATCATCATCATCATTTCAGCCGTAAGATGTCCACTGCTGGACTTAGGCCTCCTGGAGTGGCCTCAAGGTTCATATGAAACAACTTATTTGGATTACATAACAAATAGTTAATCTTCATAGTAATAAAATATTTTTAGTTATATTTGCCACAATTTTAATTTAAAGTCGTGACCGGGCATTTTATCTCATCGTTCTGCGCTGAGGTAAAACATCGCGCTCATCCCTAGTTACGCGTTATAGACACTCTCCCCTCCCGCGGGGCAACGCCAGCGATGGGCAAGTGAAAAAAACATATCGATATTTATCGTATCGAAAACGATTTTTAAACAGTATCGATAATTATCGAAGGAAAAATATCGATATATTGATATATCGTCGATTCTCGCATGATTATTTATACATATTCCCAAAGCATTTAAACTTCGTAAAAAAGAAAAGACGAAAATAGTATTTTTTTATTGCTCGAGCCTAACCAATTATATACAATTTAATCAAATCAGTAATCATCAGATATGGTCATTAGGAGCAGCCCTCTGTTTGATGTGCTCGCCTGTCAAACGGCTTCTATTGTCGGGTACTGCCAGATTCACGGCTGAAGCAACCCTTTCGGAAGACACTGAAGAAACCTGGAAAATTTGGTATTTAAGGGCGACTTCTGAAAGAGCCGGCGTGAAATGCTGGCAATTTATCCAAAATTTTAATGGACCAGCTTTTCTCTCAAGGAGAGATTGATAGAGGTATTGTTTTAGCTCATTGAGTACAGAGCCAAAGCTGCGAACCTTGGGCACAGTAGTTGACGACAGGGATAATAAGCTTTCATGCCGAGACCAAATTGAAGAAGTCCCAGAGTTTTCTTGTGGCACGAGCACAAGAAAACTTGGATTGTTCTTAGATCAAGTGAACGTGGCGGGGTTTTTTATAATTAACAATACGCGAGGAGCATGGAAGGAGGATGTTATAACATTAAAAACAAAATCAAAGTTGCGTTAAAAAATAATCGAAATTGATACGAATTCGATACTCTAAAATAAATATCGAATATCAATATATCGCGATAAAAAATATCGACGCTATATATCGATAATTGTATGGAAAAATATCGATATTTTGATATATCGATATTTTTTGCCCATGCCTAGCCAGCAGTGGTCTAACCACCGAGAAGGATACCTGTGTGCCACGTTCCCGCGATCCAACATTACGAAGGTAAGTTCATGATTGCTCTAGATTTGGTTCTCGAATTTAATAATTGCTATGGCACGTTATTTAAATTAAAAAGTAAGCTTGTGAATGTGTTTGTTATGCGAATTAAGTGATCGTTATGATGTTTTTTATGAGACGTAATCACAACTTTCTACTGCTTTTAAATTCGGCTATATGTATGATTTTGTGACTTTTTCTGATCGCTATAGCTGTGATTGCTCTGTCCAAAAAGACCAGAGCGATGATATTTTGCATTAATTATTCGTTATAAATCTATTTTAAGTAGTAGTACCGGACCGTTACAATGACAAATGACGAACTATGCATATAACCTTTAATTTATAACCTTTCCTTTCCTCAGATAAAAAATGATCCAGACCTATACGCACAATAGCTTGTAAAGTCAAGAGAGAGTTACCAAAGGAAAAAAGTTCGGGGCACACTACTACCAATGAGTGATTTGACTCCAAGCCAGCAAAAAGTTCGTAGGAAGAAAAAAGTTCGTAGCAAAAAGTTCGACGGTATTATTTAAAGAAAAAAGTGGATAAGTTACCAGCAACTGATGAGCTCCCAATAAATGAAGAACCTATCTATGTATTTGAGAATCTGATCTGATCATTTGAATCTCATTTTACTTTGTTTTTTTTTTAATTGTTTACTTTCCACTAAAGATGTAGTTAAGGAAAATGTGATTATTACAAATCTCTTAGATAATCGTGAAAAGACTGTTATTTTAGACCAAAAGTTGATTTTTATAATTATGTTAATTTGTTATTTTAACAATTATTTTATATAAAATATTCCGTATTTTTGATATGTATGACTGATAATATGCCTTGACCTTTTTCTAAAAAAAACTTTTTAACAAAAAATTAAACCGCCAAAAAAATTTAAAAGTAAAACATAATAAACATTAAAATTTTGAGTCGGCGCTGAAAAATCAATGAACAAAGATCACTCAAAGCGCCGACTCATAATTTTAATGTTTATTATTTTTTGCTTTTCAGTTTTTGCAGCGGTTTAATTTTTTGTTAAAAAGTTTTTATTTTATATATTTTTTGTGGCTTTAATGTACTTATAATACTTGGCAAGGTATATCCTATCCAATAAAAAAGAATAATCAAAATCGGACTACTCCGTATAAAGTTATGCGTGATGGTTATTAAAGGATACAATCCCGAGCATGTTTTTCAATCCCGGGATTACGGGATTTTTGAAGCGTAATGCCGGGATCCCGGGCCTATCCCGGGATTAGACTATGTGGTTTCTAATTAGGCTAAAATGAAAAAACAACGTAAATAATTAAAAAAAATCTTTTTAATGTCTTTGCACAACAAAAATCATAATATAATAAGAAAAGATGAAGACAAAACAAAAAAAAAAACTATAATTTTGCAAGAAATCTTAAAAATTTAAATTTCGAAAATATAATCGCAGAAAAAATATCAAATCATTCAATCTTTAACTTCCTAGCCTGCTTCGTAGTTTAGTGCCAATATAAGCAGCAGCTGAAAACACTCGCTCAGGTTCTACGCTGCACAGTGGCGCTTCGGAGATTCTAAGTAGACTGACTTGTAGGGTTTTCCAAGGCGAGCATTTCCCCATAAAAACATCCGATAAAATCTCAATCTTGTCTTCCTTCAAGGGTCATTTTTGTGCGAAAAATCTACTTTTTTCCATGCAAACCCATTTTTGGACTCGAATTCCACGAAAATGAAGACCCGAAGCAAAACGATAGGGAATTTTATGACGAACATTTAAAAAATATCACCTCAAACGGCCAAACCGCAAGGGGCCCAGGTCAATTTGGGTGGCACAGTGGCGCTTTGCGACACTGTGCGCTGGTTGGAGGAATAGACAATACGTGTAGATACTTATATGCTGTTTCTAAGTGATATTCACGAACTCCTCCATTTTTAACAGGCTCATTTTTTTTTTTTTTTTTTCGGATGGGAAATCATCAAATGACTTCTCCCGCTCTGGGCGGAGCGGGAGGGCGTGTCAGACTTTTACTGACTAAAACCCACCCGTGTTCCATCAGTTGCCCATGTGCCAGGGTCATGGTATCTCTTTCGAACAATCACGCGACCCCGGCAGGCATCGGTCCTAGTAGACCCCTACACTGCTGCTGACATCTCTTTGAGGCGCGCGTGGCACACTGCGCGCCGTCGACCCGAGCTTGGTCCTTACCGGGCGGCGAGCTACCCATTGCTCGCCACCCGCAAGCTCGCGCCTACGGTGGCCGGGAGTCCGCAATCGACTCCCGACGCCCGGGGCGTCTCCTCCTGTGGCGGCTAGGGACGTGAGGGCGCAGAGACTGCCACTCCCTCACGCGCCCCGCCTCCTCCTTCGCGAGCATTACTGCTTCGCAGAAGGAGGTGACGGCTTCCCATTCCCTCTCGCTCCGTACCATGGCTCGCACCAGGGCCGGACGCGAGAGGTCGCCGCCGCCGATCACCTCCACGAGGACACGGCGGTGCTCCGCCCAGGCAGGGCACACCTCCACCGTATGCTCCACCGTGTCCTCCAGACGATCCTCGCAATGGAAACACCCGGACGTATCCTCCCGCTTTATCCTGAACAAGAACCCACCGAAACAGGCTCATTTTACGTCTAATACTACAATATTTGCCAACACCAATTCATTTTGTACTTGTACTTCAGGATCTGGGGATTTCATACTCTTGTTAATTTCCAGCTGTAAGTTTTCCTTTAAGTCCCTTCTAAGTTCTACGACAAACATATGTATATAAGGACTGTGCCTGTTTAGTGTGTACTGTGTATAGTAGGTACGTATCGTACGACGGCGTATTTAAGGGTTGTTTTTTGTTGTTATGTAATAAATGCTATTCATATAATCTAAGCAAGGTTATTGTCAAGGCGCAACGGACTACGGGATACAAATTATACTTGTTTGTGGCAATCCCGAAAATCCCAGGATTAGCCAAGTACAGTCCCGGGTTTTTTGGACCCAGAAAACGGTCGGGATCCCGGGATCCCGAATCTCGGGATTGTATTCTCTAGTGGTTATACATTACAATCAGTGAGTGAACAATCAATCATCCCGTTTTCCGACCCTTTTTTTTTTTTTTTTTCAGGATGTGAAATCATCAAATGACTTCTCCCGCTCTGGCCGGAGCGGGAGGGCGTGTCAGACTTTTACTGACTAAAACCCACCCGTGTTCCATCAGTTGCCCATGTGCCAGGGTCACGGTATCTCTTTCGAACAATCACGCGACCTCGGCAGGCATCGGTCCTAGTAGACCCCTACACTGCTGCTGACATCTCTTTGAGGCGCGCGTGGAACACTACGCGCCGTCGACCCGAGCTTGGTCCTTACCGGGCGGCGAGCTACCCATTGCTCGCCACCCGCAAGCTCGCGCCTACGGTGGCCGGGAGTCTGCTATCGACTCCCGACGCCCGAGGCGTCTCCTCCTGCGGCGACTAGGGACGTGAGGGCGCAGACACTGCCACTCCCTCACGCGCCCGCCTCCTCCTTCGCGAGCATTACTGCTTCGCAGAAGGAGGTGACGGCCTCCCATTCCCTCTCGCTCCGTACCATGGCTCGCACCAGGGCCGGACGCGAGAGGTCGCCGCCGCCGATCGCCTCCACGAGGACACGGCGGTGCTCCGCCCAGGCAGGGCACACCTCCACCGTATGCTCCACCGTGTCCTCCAGACGATCCTCGCAATGGAAACACCCGGACGTATCCTCCCGCTTTATCCTGAACAGGAACCCACCGAAGCACCCATGCCCGGTGAGAACCTGCGTCAGGCGGAAGGTGAGGACGCCGTGACGCCTCTCTATCCACTCCTCAAAGAGGGGACTTACCGCCGCAATTGTGGCGTGCCCAGCACTGGGTTGCGACAATCGTACCCGCCATGTCGCCATGAGATCACACCGGAGCTCTGTCCGCCGAGCCGCGATTTGTCGCGGCAGCGGAGTTTCGCCCCGGCGTTTCGCCTCCTCGCGCCACTCCCACATGTGGGCGAAGACCTTTGCCTCCAGATCCCATGGCGGCACTCCGGCAAGGAGGCTCGCCGCCTCGCAGGAGACCGTTTTCCGACCCTTAGGGTTCGATTTTGTTTTCCAAATTTATATAGAACCCACCTTGGGAGTATACCCTTTCCAATAAAAAAAGAATCATCACAATCAGACTACTATGTTAAAGGTTATGCGTGGGCAATATACATAAAAAAAAATATATACGCGTCGAATTGATACCCTCCTGCGTTTTTTTCGTCGGTTGATAATACATTTCTTTTACATACGTATTATAATCTTGTGACACTTACACTGAATATGACTGAAAACGGCTAAATAAATAACATTTTATCAATATTAATTATTTTATTTCACTGGTTTCACCATTTATGATCGCTCTGGCACCAGTTATGATTGCTCTGGTCGCGAAATTTTTTGAACTTAAATATTTCCATAACTGTTTGTGTAAATTGAAGGCGAATAGTAAAAATGTACTATTTTAATATCACTCTTTTTAATGAGATACATAATAACCATTAAATATCAATATTTGAAAAGCACCAGAGCGATCACACGAATACGCCCGTTTTGGAGATTGATCCTTATATGGCTGTTATGATAAATTAAAAATTAATTATAAACTAGTAACGAGAAGCACAACATGTGTAAGCATGTGTTATTTACTACTCATGTATCTACAGATTATTTTAAAAAACTCAATCTTAGATTGAATACTGTGTTGTTACTTGTTGTGAGACTGATTGATTAATTTTTGTTACTAAATATCATATTTTGATAACTGATTGAGTTCGTTTCATTATACAATTAACTATTCTAGATCCTATACGCAATTTAAGTTTAAAATTGCTAAGTCCTCAACCAAACTGAATTCCATCTCGAAAAGCTACTATACATATTTTTTTTAGTAATTTTCTTAAAAATGTAGGAGAAGCTGGGTGAATATTTAATTTCGTGCATATTAAGGTGTTTTGGAGAGTAGTCAAATAAAAGTGGCTAATTATGTTCTTTATATGTTTTTTTAGGAGTGTTTAATGATGTTATTTGAAATATAGCAAAGGGACAGTAATTAGAGTTTTAGTTTTGATGTTTTGTCTTTGTGTTTTTTGAAAGAACGGTAATGATTTAACACAAACGGTAATTATATGTCTATTTATGGTAATGAGGGAAAAAATGGTAATTAGCAACAAAACAACAGATTGATAAATCAGCCTTTAATTGCAATAAAAACAAAACCTATGTAAATTAACTTCAATATAGGTGCATAATAATAAAACTATTAAAAAATAAAGAAACAAAACATAATCATATTTAAAATTCTAAAATAATCTTTGAAATTGTAGCTTGAAATGCACTTACTATAATAATTATAGCAATTCGTAATTTAATATAAATAATCAATTTACCTTGTGTACGCTGCCAGGCTAGGCCTCCCAATACGATTTCAAGTGCGCAGTGGAAGAGTTATAATCGTGGGGCTCTAGAGACAAGAGTGGCTAGCGTACTGTCCGCCGTACGCGGAGCAGACAATACTGGAACAATTACAAATACAACAAAAGCACTTACCTCATGGTTGAAGGACACTGCTCTGGTGCCAACCTGGAGATATGTATGTAAGTGAGTGTATGTGTATCGTGTCGTGACGTTATGAGTATTCTTCAGGTTAGATTCTGCTTCCAATTAGGCTGGAGGAGGTCACAGCATGCGGTCTTCAAATCACTCATTCACAATAGCGTCACTTTGGTTTGACCTTCAAACTATTTATCCAAAATATGTCCAAAACCCGTGTTATCAAACGTCAAATTAGGGGTTATCAACAATCAAACAACTGGATCACGACTAATTGTCACAAGCGGATCGATTTTAAGGATTAATTTCAACAAAACGCGTCGCGGAACTCAACACGGCGACCGGGGCTATTTTAGCGGCAAATCAAACGAGCTGTCAAGTGTCAACGTCAAAAAATGACAAGTCAGATGTCACTTCGTTACACGCGCATTCCATTAGGCGCACAGATAATAAACGGTACGCAACATCTACCCCCCCCGGACGGGCCTTCCCGTCCGCTAATCACTTGGCAATCCCGACAAGGTTGCGTTTTATCAGTCCACCTGACGCGCTGCTGGAGGATGTGCAAATACTCCAAGCTCCAACGCTTCCAAAAACTCTGAGCGAGCTGCTGCACCAACTGAAACCGCGATAGCCGATTTTGGCTCACATCGACAAAAGGGTGCTCCGGCAGGGCGACAAGTGGCTGTCAAATCAAAAAATGGCCCGGGGTCAGGGCCTCCAAGACGTTCAGGTCCGAAGACAGCGGCACAATGGACGCGAGTTCAACACAGCTTCAATGCGGCAAAATACCGTAGCTAACTCCTTAAAGGTGAGAACGGTGTCTCCCAACAATCTGCGCCAGAGTCCCTAACCGCCTTCACCGCGGCCTCAAATAACCCCCCAATGGGGGCAGGCTGGCGGGTCAAAACAACAACAAACAACAAAACAACCAAACAACAATAACAACCAAACAACAACAACAATTTAACCAAATGGCCCTCCTTAGGCAACAAAAGGGGGTGACGGACCCCATAAGGAAGGCTAGAGTGACTCAACCGTCAACAACCAAACAACAAAAGACCCGTATCATCCAAAAGGGGTTCAACTTACTAACGGCTCCCGACAATATCCAAACTTTCGCTGCAGAATGGCCAACAGCGCATTGCAACCGGCATGCGAGTTCTTAATGTGACGATCAGTCACCAACAATTCAACAACAAAAACAACAATTCAACAATTTGTCGAGGGAGCTTTATCGACTCAACAAAACTCAGGGTCCTTTGTTCCAACAGCGAGCACCTTGAGCCCGGGCAAAGGACCCGACATCAAGACTGGCGATCGAGGCCAATCATCCTCGGGGTGAGTCGGCCAGTCTGGACCCCACCATAGGGGGTGAGCAATCAAGCGGGGTGCCATGCACCCACGTGAGGCCACGGCACCTGGGTTCAAATCTCCAGGCACGTGCCTCCAAATCAAAGGCGTATCAGATTTTTGAATCTGGGACACTCGGTACGCAACAAAGACCTCCAAAGAGTGGACGGACGTCTTCAACCAACACAAACCAATTTGACTGTCCGTCCAGGCGTAAGAAGCCCGAATGTCCACAGTTCCACCCAAAGTGTGAGCAACGTGGTTCAATAGACGCACAAGACGCGCCGCCCCTGACAATTCAACTTAGGGATGGTCAGTGCCGTCCGGAGGGGGGCCACCTTGCTCTTGACCAAGACCAGTGACAAATTCTCCTGGCCTGTTGCGCAGACGGTGCGCAGACAAACAACAGCTGTATAACCGTGCGGAGACGCATCACAAACAAGGGTAGCAGAGTAGCTCCCAGGGGGGAGGATAGCGCGGGGTAACACGACCTCGTTGACTGCAGGGAGTGCGGATACAAATTGGAGCCAATCTTCCAACAGGGTTTCCCGAATTGGCTCGTCCCAGCCAAGTCCCGCAGTCCAAAGGCGCTCAAGAAAACAATTTTGCCCAAAACAATACAAACAAACAACAAAACAATAGACAAAAGGCTGTGGTGTGTCACGTACGTCACGTTTAGATCTTAGTTTAAGTTAAGGTAGATAAGCTATGTCCATAGTTATATTATGCTATATGTCACGTACGGACTAGGTATATATTACACTAATAAAGGGAGTCTGGGGTCGTCAGTCTCCAGTTGACTCATGGACAAGTACACGACATGGTATTTACTTAACCCCTCCTTCTCTCCACATCGCATGGCGACCCTGCCAGTCGACTGGACAGCGTTATAGTTGCCCGACCGGGATCTCGTCGGAGTCACTTCAGTCGGCTTCAGTCAGTTTCTCGACAGTTGGATAGTCACAGGCCATGGGGAGTACGTCATCCAAGGAAGAGGTTATTATAGCCCAGACAGCAGCGGGTGGTTCAAATACCGCGACAGTAACACAAGAGCAGATATCCACCATCAACGCGATGCTGTTGTTTATCGCCGTGTGTTTGGCGATTGTCATCATTGGCGTGGCAGTCCGGCTGTACAGGAGGTGTCATCAGAATTGGATCGAAGAGAAGATCAATCAGCGTGAGGTGCAGCGAGCTGTGCAGATGGCCTGACCGGGAGCTGGCGGAGCGACAAGAGGAGTAAGTGATGTGATTTGAACTTAAGTGTAGTGACGAGTATTTTCGGTCGTCTATCAGTTAGAGACTTTAATTTTAAATGGAAGTGGAGTTAACGTCACTGTTTGTACAGCTTAAGTTATTGAGGGAATCAATTGTCAAGTTAGGTCCCAGTAGGCGGAAAGGCAAAAATTTTGATGGAAAGATAAGCGAGGTAAAAGCCCTGTATTGTAAATTTAAGTGTGTAGTTTCTAAGTGTAGCAAGTTTTCGGAGGAATTGGCACAGCTAGTGAGTAAAATAGAAAATTTGTATGTAGACACTATTAAGTTTGAAAACGGTACCGGAACCGATACGGAGATGGCGTTGGAAAGGTTTTCATTGAAAACGGGGGTTAGCTTACTCCCGAAAATGAATGGGGATGAGCAGGTAACCCAAGATTTGATTGATGCCATAGATTTATACAGCTCTATGTTAGAAGCGGCTGATAGTGCTCATTTAATTAGATTCGTGCTAACTACACGACTTACCCAGGGGGCTAAGATGCGATTGTCCTCTACTTATACGACTGTAGACAGTCTTTTGACGGACATGAAGAAGCATTTGTTGACGGTTAAGTCAGACGTTGCGGTGCAAGCCAAATTTGCTCGAGCTAGGCAAAATGATAGGTCGGTCACGGATTTCGGGGCAGAGATAGAGAAGTTAATGGTAGATTTGACTATTTCTCAAGCCGGGGAAAATTCGGAAGCTTATAAAATTTTGCGGCCTTTAAATGAGAAGTATGCGGTTAAAAAGTTTGCTGACGGACTTCGTAATCAGCGTCTTGGTACAATTATTACGGCACGGAACTTGACTTGTTTGAAAGATGCTATCAGGGTAGCGGAAGACGAAAATTGTGCTTCGTCGGGTCAAGTCATGGCGTTCCAGCGGTGGTCCGCGGGTGGTAGTTTTTCTACGGGAAATAGGGGTCGTGGAAATAACTATAGGCGGCACGCTGTAGGTAGTGGATACGCGCAGCAAAAAACAGCTGTTGGGCGTACGTACCAAAATGGAAACGTAAGGTATAGTAGTGGAATGCGCGGTCGTAGCAATAGTACTCATCGTGGACGGCAGACTCAGCAAGGTCGACAGCGCGTAGCGTGTCTAGAGCACGTGCGGGGCGATGCTGACTCAAGTGCAGTGTCGATGTCACGAAGTAGCGAAGGCGGACGGTTGAATGAAACGCAGTTTTTTCGAGGCTAAGCATATTTTAGCTTGCAATAGTGTTAACTGGGTGAATTTTCTAGCAAATAATGTGGGTTCGGAATGGTTAGTCGATACGGGTGCGTCGATATCGGCAATAAAAAGTAATTTCTTGAGGAATGATGCTTTGTGCTGTAAAGTAGTTAAGGAAGAATTAGTGATTAATGGTGTAGGGGGTAGTTTACGGGCTATAGGTTATGTATATTTGACGTTGGAATACGGACAATGTTCGTTCGTGCATAAGTTTTATATATTCAGTGATTTGCCATGTAGGTCAGTTGGCATATTAGGCCAGGATTTCTTGCAGACGTATAGTGGTATTATAGACTTTTCGGGGAACAGGTTATCTCTAAAGAACCGTGAGCAGCAGACGGTTTCGATGCCACTTAAATCCTATAATTATTCTTTAACTATTTCTCCGCGTTGTGAAATGGTTAAGTATTTGCCCGTTAATAGAGCAGAAGATTGTGTAGTGTTTAGGAAGGAGTTGCGCGAAGGGGTTTTCTTAGCAAATGTAGTAGCTAGACCTAAGAATGGGATGATGCCCATTAGGATTTTAAACACAACCACGGAGGAGGTTGTGTGTGGTATGTCCGATGTAGAAGTCTATCCGTTAAGTGATTTTAATTGTTGTAGTTTTGCGGAAACAGAAGTAAGTGTTGAACGTGTTAAGAAAATATTTTCTTTGCTTAATCTTGATTATTTGAATGCTGAGGAACGGTTGTCAGTTGAGCAAATATGTGCAAAATATCCAGATATTTTTTATATTCCGGGAGATAAATTGGATGTCACGAATGTATATGCGCAGTCAATACGTTTGAAAGATAATGTTACTCCAGTTTACAGGAAACAATATAGAATACCTTATGTACAGAAAAAGGAGGTTGATAGGCAAGTGCAGGAGATGCTGAATAGTAATATTATTGAGGAGGCGGTTAGTGAGTGGTCTAGTCCTGTTTTGGTTGTACCCAAGAAGGCAGATCGTAATGGGGAGAAAAAATGGCGTGTAGTAATAGACTACAGGCAGTTAAATGAAAAGATACAGGATGATAAATTCCCTTTGCCAAATATTAATGAAATCTTGGATTCATTGTCGGGTGCGGTTTACTTTAGCCACTGTGATCTATCACAATCATATTATCAGTGTGCTTTAGATGAAAGTAGTAGGAAATACACAGCTTTCACGACAGATAAAGGGCAATATCAGATGTGTAGATTGCCAATGGGGTTAAAGATAAGTCCAAGTTCTTTTAGCAGGTTAATGACTGTAGCCATGTCAGGATTAAATTATGACAGATGTTTGATATATTTGGATGATTTAATTATTTTCGGGCGGAATTTGGATGAGCACAACCGAAACCTTATGTCAGTGTTTTCTCGCCTGAGAAAGGTCAATCTTAAACTGAATCCATCCAAATGTGAATTTATGAAAAAACAGATACTTTATTTAGGACACGTGATTTCAGCGGAAGGTATTTCACCAGATCCTGAAAAGGTAGAAGCCATAAAGAAATATCCGCGTCCATCGGCAGTTGATGAAGTAAAGCGGTTTGTGGCGTTTGCAAATTATTATAGGAAATTCATACCAAATTTTGCTAGTATAGTGATGCCTATGAATAAGCTATGTAAGAGGGATGTAGTGTTTAGTTGGACCGATGAATGTGAGAGGTCATTTTTGTTGCTTAAGGAAGCGTTAATGAATCCACCAGTGTTGGATTATCCAAATTTTTCTGAAGACAACACGTTTGTATTGCAAACCGATAGTTCGGGTTATGCGGTAGGAAGTGTTTTGTGTAATGGGAACGGTAAACCCGTTGCATACGCTAGTAGGTCTTTGGGGAAAAGTGAGTTAAATTATCCTATTATAGAGAAGGAGTTATTGGCTATAGTATGGTCAGTTAAATATTTTAGACCGTATTTGTATGGGCGGAGGTTCGTTGTAAAAACGGATCACCGGCCACTATTATACTTGTTTAACATGACAGATCCATCAAGTAGGTTAACTAAGTTTCGTTTATGTTTAGAAGAGTATGACTTTGAGGTCGAGTATATTAAGGGGAAAGAAAATGTATTAGCTGATGCACTTTCTAGGATAGTAATTTCAAGTGAAGATTTGAAAACCATGCGTGAAAAAACTATATCCGTAATGACAAGAGCGCAGTACAAACAGTTGGAAGAACCAAATGTTTGTGATACGGACCCTGTGGTATCTAGGACTGATCACCCTAGGATCGTGGAAGTTCTTAAAAAACAAGGAAATTACATTGAGATATGTTTGAATGAGTGGGAGAAGATGTTACGTAACACTAATGGTGAAAAAATATTTTCAAAGTCGCGCAATTTAATGTATGTGCCAGAAAACTCGAGTATTTACGTAAACTATGAATCTTTATCGGCATCATCGCGAGACGAGTTGTCGAGAGACATAGTCACTTTTTGTATTGAAAAGGGCATAAAAGAAGTTATTATTTTGAAAAATCGTTATAACGTTAATTTTATTACGAAAATGGCCAAATATTTGAAGGAAAATAGTAATTCGATATGTGGGGATTTTAGAATATATGTAGTGAAGGGTGTACGGAAAATAGAAGGGGCAGATGAGAAGAGAATTGTTTTAAATGATTTTCATATTTTACCTACGAGTGGTCATTCAGGAATACGCAGGATGGTGAATAATATAAAGAAATATTATTATTGGCCGTCAATTGAGAAAGATGTAGCGGAGTACGTTGGTCAATGTGATAAGTGTAAAAAACAAAAGTTTTCCAAACATACTAAAGAACCAATGACGGTTACTACCACTGCATTTTCATCTTTTGAAAAGATTTATTTAGATATAGTGGGGCCACTTGATAGGGACGAAAACGGTAATGTTTACATATTAACTCTTCAATGTGAACTTACGAAGTTTGTGGAGGCTTATCCACTAAAAAATAAATCCGCAAATGAGGTAGCAAAAGCGTTGGCAGAAAATTTTGTGTTGAGATATGGGATACCGGGAACAATTGCTACGGATAGGGGTTCTGAGTTCATTTCAAAAGTAATGGTAGAGCTATGTAATGTCTTGGGCATCAATAAAATCTTATCAACGTCATATCATCATGAAAGTATAGGGTCTTTGGAAAACGTTCATAAAACTTTAGGTGCTTATTTAAGGATACAAACAGATAATAATCCATCATTGTGGAGTTCTTGGATTCCATATTGGTGTTTTTCTTATAACACAACAGTTAATACTGTGACTAAGTATACGCCTTATGAATTAGTTTATGGTAAAATTTGTAGGTTACCAAGTAGTCTTCAAGGTGAAAGTGTTGAACCTTTGTATAATTTTGATGATTATCCTTTAGAATTTAAATACAGGTTACAAAGGGCTCAAAATGATGCAAAAGAAAATTTGGTATCAAGTAAGTTATCAAGGAAACATTGTTATGATAAGAATCTTAATTCTATAACTTATAAGGAAGGTGACTTGATTTTGGTAAAAAACGAAGTAGGCAATAAGTTGGAGTGTATTTATAATGGGCCATTTGTAGTTGTAAAGGACGAGTCACCAAATGTAATAGTTAAATATAAAAATAAGATAGATGTAATACATAAAAATAGGACAAAGTTATACTGTAAGACTTAGAATGTAAGTTTAAAAATGTAAAGAGATGAAAAAAAAAAAAAAACAAAGTAACTAAGTTTTTTTTTTTTTTTACTTTAGGAAGGGTGATGTGGTGTGTCACGTACGTCACGTTTAGATCTTAGTTTAAGTTAAGGTAGATAAGCTATGTCCATAGTTATATTATGCTATATGTCACGTACGGACTAGGTATATATTACACTAATAAAGGGAGTCTGGGGTCGTCAGTCTCCAGTTGACTCATGGACAAGTACACGACATGGTATTTACTTAACCCCTCCTTCTCTCCACATCGCAAGGCAACCCTGGGCTCCCATGTCCAAAATGACACGGACCACAACAGAGTCCCCCGTGGGCCCCCAGACCCGACCGATGCCGTTGGCAACAAAACCGTGTCGATCTGAGGGGTACCTTAGCGGGGCAGGCGCCAATGTCCTAACAATGCCTGGGCGGCGACCGATCGCCACACCCAGACCCAAGTCTTTCCCGACGAGGATGCAATTCAAATTCCTCGTACGCGCGGTGTCCCGAGCCACGCGCCATCGCTGGAAGGGCATATCCCACCGGAGGCCTGAATGGCGGGGGGCGTGACTCCAACTGGGGACGTTCCGCCAAAGGAGGGGAGGGAAGGCGGTGCTGGTCTGGCCAGCGGTGCCTAGCAACAATTGCGTAATCGCCTTTACGCGGGGAGACCAAATGGCGGTCGCGCGGCTCCCGATCAACTTGCGCGGGGGGTGGAGTGCGGCGCTCAAAATTGCGGGCCTCTCCCCGGTTCTGAACCGGCGAGGCAGAAGCCCGGTGACCAACTCCATGGTACCCCCCCGTGCGCGAACCTTCATCAGAGGCTGGTCTGCCAGCGTGGTTCGCGTTAGCGCACAATATGTCCAAATGGGACCCCCCACAAATTCTACAAGGGCGGGGGTTGGGGCAGTCCCGATGGAAGTGAGCCCCCAAACAAGAGAAGCACATGCGGCGTGCATTGGCAATTCGGCGGCGGGCACTCACGTGCAACTTCAAAAAGGCCGCGCAAGTTGCCATGCCATGCCCCGTGTCCCTAGAAACTCACAACCAGGACGACTCTGGGTGCCAGCAAAACGAGCGGCGGGGCGACCATCAACAGGCCCGCGAGCCCTAGTCCGTCCCTGGTCTCGTGGCCGGGAAGACGGCTGGCATGACTCAGTGGCAACGCCAGAGTTGTCCACAAACCGACACTCATCCTCCAAAAATTGGACGAGGTCACCAAATGGGGGGAGATGTGTAACACTATCCCCACCATACCTTTGCTCGAAATGAGCCCTCAAATCGGCAAGAAGCCGCAGCACAACATGCACCAAAGGGTAAGACCATTGGTCCACCGGCAAGTCCAATTGCTTTAAAGCGTTGGTCGCTACCACCAACGGGTTAAACAGGTCAGTACGCAATGCTGACAATCCAGTAATGACCGGTAACCCCAAAATCAATGCAATATGAACATCAGCCAAACAACGTTCATTTGGTACCGCTGGGTGAGTAGTCCCAAAGCGGTAGGGTAGGCTGAGTCAGTCAACGACAGATGCTGTACCAAGGCTCGGGCCTCACCTTCCAGGACAGACAACAAATAGGCCAACTTTAGGGCGGGTCTGAGGTCCGAGCGTGCATCAACCAAACTTGCAAACAGGTTGTGGAAACCGTACCAGTGGTCCCAGCGACCGTCAAGTGTGGCAGTTCCAAAGCAGGCAAACTACTCAATAGTCCGGGACCTGAAACAACCGAGGTCTCCGGCTTGACCTGGACAGGTGTCCGGCACTGCAATATTTCCATCTGTATGCCATTGCACAAACAAAACCATTCAAATAAACAAAACAATTAAATTATCAAATAACAAACTTCAATCAATAAATAACAAGGAAATCCAACGCAAACAATCAAATAAAATAAACCAAGCAAAAGGTAATTAGGTAACAAAGTTCAAACAATATATTACAAAATAACTACAATCAAACTACCAAACTGACTAATCAGCAACTCAAGAAATAACATTAAATTGTTTCAATTCAATTCAACAATAAACTTTTATTTTAATTCAAAATCAATATCAACGTTCAAAATTCTTTATCATATTCAATTCAAATATTCAAATTCTAATCCAATTCCAAATGTTAAGTTCACAAACCACTGTGTCAAAGGTACAACAATAATGAACCTTTATTCCAACTCAAAACAATGGTAATACTCAAAAATGCCAATAATTTTTCAAATATTAATTTTCACAAATAACCATATCAATGGTACAAACTCAATATTTTAATGTCTTCCTGACATTCAATACAACACAGATCAGACACAAAAAGGGGCTACAACAAGGGGCTGCAACACAGCCCAATCCAATCCACTTTATTAGCCCGGCTGACCTTGGCAACATCAGGTTACCCGTCTCAATAAATTTAAACAAATTATTTCAAATACCAATTAATTACCATTAACAAACATTTACAGCGAATTACTACTTCCCTTATAGAGACTGCCAAGTAATTAGCCTACTGTAAATTACCAATTTGGTGGTTATGTCTTATAGCCATGCTCTTGCTACCAAAATGTACGCTGCCAGGCTAGGCCTCCCAATACGATTTCAAGTGCGCAGTGGAAGAGTTATAATCGTGGGGCTCTAGAGACAAGAGTGGCTAGCGTACTGTCCGCCGTACGCGGAGCAGACAATACTGGAACAATTACAAATACAACAAAAGCACTTACCTCATGGTTGAAGGACACTGCTCTGGTGCCAACCTGGAGATATGTATGTAAGTGAGTGTATGTGTATCGTGTCGTGACGTTATGAGTATTCTTCAGGTTAGATTCCGCTTCCAATTAGGCTGGAGGAGGTCACAGCATGCGGTCTTCAAATCACTCATTCACAATAGCGTCACTTTGGTTTGACCTTCAAACTATTTATCCAAAATATGTCCAAAACCCGTGTTATCAAACGTCAAATTAGGGGTTATCAACAATCAAACAACTGGATCACGACTAATTGTCACAAGCGGATCGATTTTAAGGATTAATTTCAACAAAACGCGTCGCGGAACTCAACACGGCGACCGGGGCTATTTTAGCGGCAAATCAAGCGAGCTGTCAAGTGTCAACGTCAAAAAATGACAAGTCAGATGTCACTTCGTTACACGCGCATTCCATTAGGCGCACAGATAATAAACGGTACGCAACACCTTGGCATAATAGCGTAGTGGCGATAATCATTCTGAAACTTAAAAAAAATAGTAATTTTTGGCTGCCCCATAGCTTATTTACTTCGCACGAATTTAATAATTAACCAAAGTAACATAATCAATATAACAAATACTAATAATAAGCAGGTAGTAGATTCGTACATACCTATAAGAAAATTATTTTTTTAAATATGTTCTCTTTGGAAAAATGTCCATGTCACTATCCGAACTGCTGTCGCTCAAGCGGCGCATTCTTAAGTCTTCAGTTTGTCTTTGGAGTACAATGCTGTTTTTAATACTATTATCTTCGCTAATATCTTTATCATCCTGCAAGATTCTGTATTCTCTAGCTTGTAGCTCTCGTGACACTGTATGTGGCTGATTGATCGGCAGCGCTTCAAGTGTGTAGCTAGCTTCGGAAATATTTTCAATTATAGGCTGTTCCTTGTATGAGCTTCCATTAGATCTTGCTGAAGATGTCAGGGGCCCACAATCATCTTCAAGATTATTTGGTTCAAGTTCTTGTAACACATTTCTGTTGGATTGAACAAAATCTTCAAATTGGTCAGAAAAATTGGCAGTAGTACTAGAAATGTTGTATTTTATTACCATTTCATATATGTCAACATTAGGATATAAATTAAGTTTATTATGTGGCATAATATCAGATAGTCTAGTTACTTCAGAGTTACTTTTACGAGCTGGATTCAACAAAATATTAGAGTGGATAATCACTGCTGGTCTTTCAATATGGGGGCTGTCATTTTCTTTGTTGTCAGTATCATGTATTGCGTATTGTAACTTTCCTACCAATTTTGTATGTGAGCAATTACCATCAATACAAACAAAACAACTTGCTTCCCTGAATATTAATTCTTCTCTTCCTTTTTGCCATACAACTTGATGTACGTTTAATGTACCCTCCAATGGCAGTAGCTCGGTTTTAGGAATTAGAAAATCTTTTTCATATATTTGGTTTTCATCAACCACTTTCACAATAATATTCTGCGTATTACTTGTAATAACCTCGACAAAAGAATCTAAAGTTGCTATATCTTTGCCTTAAGCAACCGCAGCGTCAGCTGTTCGTTTCAGAGTACCACCAACACCGTCAGCCGCACCCTTGCCGTGGCCAGATTCGGAATAATTCCATGTGATCTGCTTAACGTTAGTAATGTACCAGTGTAACTTTGTAATTATGAAAAACATGGTCTTGTTTCTATATTGGCTACTGGGTGAATCAGACAAAAAATGTAATATGGTGATGTTTTTACTCAAGGTTTGAACATGTTCCAGTAGTGGAACTATATGCGCCCATACTGCTTCGGCGTCATGGCGCAAATTTTTACTAACTGTACAGAGAGACTTAGCAGTACATTTTCCTGCCTCAACATGGTAAATGACTGCTGTATGAAGAGCCAGTTCATCTCTGCTTCCACCAAAATGGATTGCTTTTACTTCAGAGGCGTACTTTAATGCGTAATTCTCATTAAAATCGATGTGGATAATTGCCTCATGTTCTTTTAAATTATTTTTAAGATCGTTTATAGCAGAAAATTGCCACCTTCGTGTTCCTTCATGTTTTAAAAATCCAGAAATGTTTTTTCCAACTCTGCAATAACCTCTTTTGGAGGCATAGTCACTTCAATTTTTTCTATGACCCTCTTTTCCTTTTCCGAACCTTTAGTCATATATGTGGTTTTCTTACTCTCCCACTTTTTAAACTTTATGGGTTCTTCGTTATTAAACTCTAAATAATTTAGAATTCTGTTTCGGCACTCTCCACATCGTTTTAATAAGCATTTCGTTTTTGAGCAACAAAGACGTTTGATTACGTCATAAGGTGTTTTCTCTGATAAAATTCTTTGTTGTTCAATGCTTAAATCAAAAATTCTATATTTGCATGAATTTTACAAACGCATGTCTCTTTCATTGACGTCAGGAATAAGAACCCAGAATGGTCTTTGTTTACAAAAAAATGAGTAACTGACCTTACAACGTTGTTCTTCAAAGATTTTGTGAAGATTTTTCAGTGAATCCAATAAATACCTTTTTTGTTTTTGCGACTTGTCTCGTGTGATTACTTCTTTTCTTCCAGCCGTAATCCTTTTTTTTTTTTTTTGTTTCAAGATGGGAAATCATCAAATGACTTCTCCCGCTCTGGGCGGAGCGGGAGAGCGTGTCAGACTTTTACTGACTAAAACGCACCCGTGTTCCATCAGTTGCCCATGTGCCAGGGTCCCGGTATCTCTTTCGAACAGTCACGCGACCCCGGCAGGCATCGGTCCTAGTAGACCCCTACACTGCTGCTGACATCTCTTTGAGGCGCGCGTGGAACACTACGCGCCGTCGACCCGAGCTTGGTCCTTACCGGGCGGCGAGCTACCCATTGCTCGCCACCCGCAAGCTCGCACCTACGGTGGCCGGGAGTCCGCTATCGACTCCCGACGCCCGGGGCGTCTCCTCCTGCGGCGGCTAGGGACGTTAGGGCGCAGAGACTGCCACTCCCTCACGCGCCCCGCCTCCTCCTTCGCGAGCATTACTGCTTCGCAGAAGGAGGTGACGGCTTCACATTCCCTCTCGCTCCGTACCATGGCTCGCACCAGAGCCGGACGCGAGAGGTCGCCGCCGCCGATCGCCTCCACGAGGACACGGCGGTGCTCCGCCCAGGCAGAGCACACCTCCACCGTATGCTCCACCGTGTCCTCCAGAGGATCCTCGCAATGGAAACACCCGGACGTATCCTCCCGCTTTATCCTGAACAGGAACCCACCGAAGCACCCATGCCCGGTGAGAACCTGCGTCAGGCGGAAGGTGAGGACGCCGTGGCGCCTCTCTATCCACTCCTCAAAGAGGGGACTTACCGCCGCAATTGTGGCGTGCCCAGCACTGGGTTGCGACAATCGTACCTGCCATGTCGCCATGAGATCACACCGGAGCTCTGTCCGCCGTGCCGCGATTTGTCGCGGCAGCGGAGTTTCGCCCCGGCGTTTCGCCTCCTCGCGCCACTCCCACATGCAGCCGTAATCCTTGAAACATCATCGCGTTCATAAAACTTCTGTATATTTTGTTTAATGGTTTCGTAGTGCTGATGAGATTGTACAACTGATCCCTTTTTGCCTCGGACACAAAATTTTTTTGCTTCTGTCAAAATTTTGTGATCTTTTAATATTGATTTATCCCCGGTTACTACATCGCTGAACTCTTTTTTGCCTTTTTTCGACTGTTCTAACGTCTTTTTCATTACTTCACAAAATAATATTTTCCTTTTAGCTTCTGGCAGTTTTGACTTGTCTTTCAATTGTTCATTTATTTTGGAATTAGGACTTTGCAGTCGTTTTTTTAACCTCATAATATGTTTTCTATAACATTCAACTTTTCTCTCCAAAGTATATATCTTACTTTTAAACGCTTTAGTCCTTTGTAACATAATGTATCTTAATCTTTTTACCATCTTTTTCAATTCTGCCTCAGTTGATACTTCTTGAGCTGCTTGAGATGTAGACGGTTGTGGATCTTCCATTACGCGTTGATTTTGTGAACGAAGGTATCTCTTTTTGTCATTTACTTCAGCACTGGAGTGGATCTCCAAATGAATCTTCATCATCACTGCAACTTGGCGTATTTGCGTTCATCAATTCGACACCACGATTACGTACTTAAAAGTTTTTTTTTGTAATATTTATTGAAGTTTTCCCTCCTTTTTTTTCTTTGCTGTCTCCTGGCTCTTAGAGTCATATCACCTATTGACAGATTTTTTTTTCTTGCTTTCTTTTTAGGTATATTTGGTGTTCTTTTTCTTTTTGTAAAGCATAAAGGGCAGGGTCCGATTTAATCTTTGCATGTCTTTTTCTCCGTGCTATTTTTGCCCTTTCTAGTATTTCTTCTCTTGTGCTTCTCCTTCGAGGCATTATGCTCTAAAAAGATATTAATGTTTGTATAACAGTCTCAATATGAAGATAAGTCCGTTTTAGTCCGTTATTAAATAAATTAGCTATATATTATTTATTTATCCGCTTGTACATTTTTTCATACCTGTCTTACTTTGTAAAATATAAAAGTGTACTGATAACCAAAGAAAACGGATAAGTTTTGGAAATTTTTGAATATAATTAATGAATTGGTATAATTTATCATGTAATAAGTATTTGTTGTATCACATAAAAGACAAGTGAGGAAATATAGAGTGAATACAGAAACGAATCACAGAATATAATCATTACCACTCGTTTTTTCTCATTACCATTCGAGTCAAAAAGAACGGTAATCAATGGTAATTAGAAGAATGGTAATTAGATTCATACATATTTCGATGAAATAACTTTATTTGGAACATTTACAGCATTGATTTGTTTATGGGTAGCAATAAAACGAGTGACTGTAAATTACAATTTTAAGTGTCAAAATTAATTAATTTGGGTTATATAATTACTAAGTGAGCGACTGACTGTAAGTGACGAGAAATCAACAGAACAGTACCTTACAAACATTAATTTGAGTTACTTAAAATACAAAATGAGCAGCTTCATAATATTTGAGCGACTTAATATTTGTTTGAGTGTCAACGTTACGTCCTGCATTTTTTTCAATATTTGGCAAATGTATTTTTTATACTGAGCGGCATTTTATCTTAAATGAAGTGTTTCGAATACAAACAGGCTCGTCTACAGAATCAAGGCGTTTCCATAGGAGGTCACAGTCTTACCTAACCTAACCTCCCCAAATCATGTCGTTTCTGGCACTCGCCGGCCGCTCCCGCAGCACCGCTCGCTTCGCTCGCTCGGCTCGTGCGTAGGAGGTCACAGTTTTAATCTAACCTAACCTCGTCAAACCATGTCGTTTCTGGTACTCGCCAGCTGCTCGTCGCATTTAACAATCTGTAGTTTTCATTAAAAAACCTATCAAAATAAAAACATAAGCCCTCAAATAGAATATCAGTAACCAATAATCATTAATAAAGCAGCTTACAAAACTTTGCTCAAAGTGACCTTTTTAGTAGTTCGTTATGTATAACCTCACTTAGAAAAATCGATTCTATCTTAATATTGAAGTTGCCCTCTCTGTATTTCCAGTCGCTCACTTAGTAATGTAGTCGCTCGGATAAAATTTTAATATATGAAATGGATTAATCACAATCCACTTTTTGTAAGCTCGTCCTGGATTTTATTATTAATCAATATTCGTCGTTAGTTTAGTTAATTTTTCGCTTACTCAAATTCATACCGCTCAAGTTATTAATACAGTATGTCATCATCAGTCGCAAAGCTTTTTTTTAATCGCTCGTTTTATAATTCCCCTTTGTTTATCAACGGAAAAAGAGATTTATACTGAATACATCTGATAAATATTTATTTGATAAAAATTAATATAACTACCTTTCATAACACGAACGGGATGCAGAAATATTCCGAACCACGTCACTTTTCGGACAGGAGAACTTTAATTTACGTAAATAAAATCACTCTTTCACGCGTGTGTTTGGCCCGGTGGCTGAGTGTTGACTGTCGCCGAACATTTTGTGCGAAGCGCGGTGCACAGTGACGCGTAAATATTAAAATATCGGATCGAACATACAGTCGAATGGTAATTATGGGAAAGTGTTGGGACATTTTTTAAAGTTGTATTAAACCACTTTATTATGTTCTTCCTTAAACAATAAATCGTATCTTTATAGATTAACTATCCTGTTATCCGAAAAAATGATAAAAATGTCGTTCTTCAAACACAGTTTTTAAGAAGATGCGCCAATTAACTAAAATCTGGTAAATGGGACACAGCTGGTAATTAGATTTTAGATTCTTTGTTTTAAATCTAGTGCACTTCTTATTTAAAAAACATGTTCTGAGGATTGTGTCTAATAGAACACCAAGTTAACTATACAAAAACAACGTTACGTTTAAATTCTTTCAGCATTTCATACATTCTTTATCGTCCGCCGTGTAATATGCACGAAATGAAATATACACCCCGCTATTAGTTATGCTTTCAAAAAATCAAGGAACAGATTATTATTAGAACCAACGGGACTTTCAGAATTTCCCTTGCTAAAACGATATTATATGTTAGACAGTGTTTTCTTCGTCCTGTAAACTACGGAAAAATGTACTTAGCAGGTTAACAAATTAGGCCGACAATATATGAAAAGTAGAATGAACCTAGAGAATACTTTGAATCAAGAAGTGCAAAGTCAGCATTGGAATAGGAAAAGAACTATGCTCAAACCTTTAATAGCATCTGAACGAATTGATTTTCCACGTTTAACTGAAGGTCAACTCAAGATTTAACTTACAGGCTCGGACTATCAATTTGCACAGGCTGTATCTTTTGACCGAAATAATAGACGAACGAAATAATCTTTCAGTACAATACGTGAAATCAGCACCTAATATTATTAAAACAGAAGTAAAATCAAGACATATAAAAAGCAAAGTCTATCGTATTTACATTCATTATATTTCCGACAGTAATGATTTAGACAGCGTTATTGCTGTGATTGCCCCAATGGCAACCGTACAGTGGGATGCTGTTCACATACAGCAGCTATTATTTATTATTATCTGTATATTTATTATACCTATGTCATATGGACGATATTCGTCTAAAACTGTGCGTCCTGCTGAGATTCTAACTAAATTATTTGCGACTCAAAATATTCCAGTAGTAATTAATCACAACGGTGACGATGTTTAATATTTTTTATTTCTGGTATTTTGATTAACACTAAAAGTAATAAAAGTGGCGATAATTATAAATATTGAGCACTGTTTGTTTTTTCTTTTCTTTTTTAACCTTTCATTCTACCTCTTGAACATAATTATAGCTTAATTAGCTTGGCAAAAAAGAGTCTGTCGTGGTGAAAAATGGAACGAATTTTTTTGTGGCAACACTGCTTTGTTTATCAACAGCAAGTAGCTAATCTGTCATTGTGTTATGTTCCCAGTTGTATTTCACTTATTTCTAAATAACTATCAATTATTAATGCTTTTGTACATATAAAAATGAATAAAACAATAGGTAGTAGTGGTGTGAGCCGTGATTTATCAAGTTTTCGTAAGATATTTGGCGGAATCTGAAGTGGAACAAATTTTGTCTCCGATTGACAATGTTTTCGAAAGAACTGCCGACATGACAGGTGTTTATCCAAGAAATGTATCTTTTAGTCAATACCAGTCACTGTTTTTCCTTTCTTATACTAAATTTTATTGATATTATAAGTTTCAAGCCATTTTATTGTTTTATTTACTAATAGATTGTTGAGGTTATGTTTTCTAGTTTGACAAATCGCGTGTACGTTGACTCTTAATGGTTGATACTCGAAATTGAAAAATGTACATGGAATTAATATGATTGTCTTTATATTTTTTTCAAGGTAAATCTCACAGTACAATTAGAGAAGTTGTTTAAATGAAGGTGAAAAAAATTAAGGATTTTTTCTACACCTCGAGAAACACCAAAACAGTTGGCGGAAGAAAGAATTAGACGATTTTGATCTGTGTGCAATTAGACAAAATGTTCAACGCTGTAAAGAAACAGGCAAGTGTTTTTTGTTAATCCTATTATAGCATACCATATACCACAGTAAAAAAAAGCATAATTTACATTTATAATTTTTCAGGTGCCTATTTTACGTAATATATTACCTATAGTTTGAGGAGACTTGGGTTATAATGGGAGCTGTAAACGTCTAAGAAATATTTTTACACTATTTAGATTTCATAAATAAGAAACGTAATACTGACACATCAGTGTTAATGGAAAAATCTATTAAAGCAGTAAAAAGGAATACACGAATGATGTTATGTCACGTTTTTCTTCTTAAATAAAACCTAAAATTTAGTGTGTTCTTTTATTTTTATTGTCATGTGGATAGTGATAGTGTTTTGTACAGACGCCAGCACATAAAGCTACTACAATTTGTCAAATTTCTTTAATAGATTTCGACTTTATCGCTAAAGTGTTAGGTTCAAGATTGATTGGGAAAATTTGACAGTTTCGCGTAGCTTGATGTGCTAGCGTCTGTACCTGACGGCTTCGTTAGTCAACAGTTCAAGTTTATTCAATATTGCCCGTACCTTTTGAATGCGACATGTTATAGGTACTCTCTGACTTCCGATTAGTTTCCGACAGTAAGCAGCTGTAAGTCGCCTTCTTGTCGACTACAAACTGTCAGCATTGACAGGATTCGTTCATTATCATTCATGTCAAATTCGATACAGGCATACCAACCATCGAATGGTTGTGAATACCTTAGATGGTGGCCGCAAATGCGATTGCTGAACATTGTCATGTCTTCTGTATCGGGTTCAATCGGTAATTCCTGAGTGTAATTTAATTAATTTTTAAACTGAATAAGTTTTATTTATTTATTTAAACTTCTCGCACACAAAAAAGGTACAAAGGCGGACTTAATGCCTTTCATTATGTTATTATGATGGCACTCTTAGATTAAAGGTTATTCTAGCGAAATAATGCGCAATCTACTAAATACAATGAAAGTAAAAGACTGTGTGCCTATCAAGTCTTGAAATCTTGACTGATGAGAATTTCCGGGATCTCGTGTTTGTGGATTAAAACAACAAGTATCTTATCACTTTTAGTCCTAGTATACAGGGTGGCCATACCTGCTAAGCAGGCGCCCTCTTTTTTGCCAAGCTGTAGAAATAAGTGAAATACAACTGGGAACATAACACAATGACAGATTAGCTACCTACCTGTTGATGATAAACAAAGCAGTGTTGCCGCAAAAAAAATATTTTAGTTCCAATTGTCACCACGACAGACTCTTTTTTGCCAAGCTGTACATAAAAAAATATAAACTTAAAAGGCAAGTAGTCAAAGAGTAAATACCTAAAAAAGTTTAGTAAAATTTATCTGTAGCGTAATCTGACAATCAAACTGACAACTTCAATTCGTAGTAGGGATGGGCTAGTGAAAAAAATATATCGATATTTATCGTATCGATATTTTTAAACAGTATCGATAATTATCGTGTGAAAACTATCGATATTTCGATATATCGTCAGTTTTCGCATGATTATTCATACATATTCCTAAAGCATTCAAACTTCGTAAAAAAGAATAGACAAAAATAGAAGAAAATTGTATTTTTTATTAATGCTCGAGCCTAAATAATTATATTCAATTTAATCAAAGCAGTAGTCATCAGATATGGACATTAGGAACACCCTCTGTTTGATGTGCTCGCCTATTAATTTTTTCTATTGTTGGGTACTGTCAGAATCACGGATGAAGCAACCCTTTCGGAAGACACTGAAGAAGCCTAGAACATTAAGTATTTTAAGGCGACTTCTGAAAGAACCGGCGTGAAATGCTGGCAATTTATCCAAAATTTTGATGGGTCTGCTTTTCTCTCAAGCAGAAGTTGATCGAGGTATTGTTTTAGCTCATTGGGCACAGAGCCAGAACTTCGAACCTCGGGCACAGTTATTGACGACAGGGATAATAACTTTTCATGCCCATACCAAATTGAAGAAGTCCCAGAGTTTTCTTGCGCTGGTGCTATTTGTATTGTTCTTAGATCAGGTGAACGTGGTTACGTGGCGGGATTTTTTAAAGTTAACGACACGCGAGGAGCATGCGAGGAGTATTTAATAACATTAAACACGAAACCAAAGTTGCGTTAAAAAAAAATCGTAATTTATACGAATTCGATACTCTAAAATAAATATTGAATTTCGATATATCGCGATTAAAAAATATCGACGATATATATCGATAATTGTTTGGAAAAATATCGGTATTTCGATATATCGATATTTTTTTCCCATGCCTAATTCGTAGTTCATTAGAATTTGTTTTATAGATTTGAATTTGTTTTATAGATTTGAACGATATTCTCCTTTCTATCCTCTCTCATCTTATGGTTTCGCCCGAGGCTCTGGAATGGTTCTCTTCTTATCTTCGGGGACGTCAGCAGTCGGTTCGCGTTGATGAGAGTTCATCGAGTTGGCGTGATCTGGATGCTGGTGTTCCACAAGGCGGTATTCTTTCTCCATTATTATTTTCTATCTTCATTAATTTTATCACTCATTGTCTTCGGTGTTCGTATCATCTTTATGCTGATGATCTTCAACTGTATACATCTGAGCGGGTGGAAAGTTTGTCGGACGCTATAGCAGATGTAAACCGAGATTTGGATTCAATCAAAAAGTGGTCTGATAATTTTGGGGTGTCAGTCAACCCCTCTAAGTGTCAGGCCATTGTAATTGGAAGCTCGCGCATGATGGGTAGGGTGACGCTTGGTTCTCTTCCTCCTCTCATTTTTAATGGTACCGTCATACCCATTACCCCTACTGTGAAGGATCTCGGATTGCATCTAGACACGACTCTTAGCTGGCAACGCCAGGTCTCTAGTGTTAGCCAAAGGGTCAACGGTACTTTGCGCTCCCTGTATCGTTTGAGAAGCTTTTTACCCGCTAAGACAAAAGCCATGCTTGTGCAGACTTTGATTTTCCCTATGATCGACTATGGTGACGTGTGCTATTTTGACTTGAATGCGGTTTTTCTGGATAAGCTCGACAGACTGGTCAACAACTGTATACGGTTCATCTACAACCTTAGAAAATATGACCATGTGTCTAGCTATAGGTCTGAGCTCAAATGGATGCCCATTCGCCAAAGAAGAAGTTTACGCGCTTTGACGACGCTTTTCTCCCTTCTCAAATCTCCCACTCCTCCTTCTTATCTCGTGTCTCACTTTCAATATCTATGTTCTTCTCACGTCAAAAATCTGCGTTCTTCTAACAATCTTCTCCTACTCTGTCCTTCTCATACCTCTGACTTTGTTCATTCGTCCTTTAATATTCAGTCCATTCTTCTTTGGAATGCGCTCCCTCTCGATATCAGGACGGCCACCACTCGGTATGCGTTTAAGCGGAAATTGCGGAGTTATTTTCAAAACAAATAGCGTAGAGTCATCTCAACATCTCTCTCAGTTTAATCTGTGTATATGTATATAAATATATATGTATGTAAGTATATATTATAGTAAATATATATGTGTGTATTATAAGTTTATAGTCTATTTATATTTCCAATCTTATTTATAATTTGATATAGGATGTATTTTAATAGTATTTTTCAATAATCGGTTCCTCTCAATCAAAGCACCTGCCATGTAATCTCTTCACCACCCTTGGTTGACTGGTAGAGAATGCCTAAGGCATTAAGTCCGCCTTTGTACCTTTTTTGTGTGCGAGAAGTTTAAATAAATAAATAAATAAATAACTAGGGTTGTAACAGAGCTTCGCCTCCGCCTCCGTTACTGCGGAAGTTCCGCAAGAAATCGTATCTTCGCTTCCGCCTCCGCCTCCGTAAAACTTTTGCGGAGTTGTAACGGAGGTTTATTTACGAATCATAGAACAATAAAGCGCGTGTAGCGACGCTCGACGACGATTCAGCCGTCAGGCCGCGTATCGCGCACGAAATGGTCAAGTCAAGAACTCAAGAAGCAACGAGTGCGCGGCGGGAACGCGGTTGGGGTGGGGGCGGACGTATGTCATAATTGTCAAATTATGATACACGACTGTATCTGTGATACACGACAAGAATCAACCTATCGAAATGCTTGGACGAGTTGGACGTAACGTACGAAGTTTTACCGATGTAATTCTAATTGAACCTTGATTGGTTTAAGTACGTGATTTAGTGCAAAATCATTGTTATGTTTATTTACGTCACACGATGAAGCCGTTAACAAATGAGATTTGGCAGTTTTTTGTGGAAATAGATAATAATTTTGCAAAATGTTTTGCTTTTTTGTTAACAACATATTTTCTAAGAATATGAACCTAATTGTAATTAAAAAAAAAATTTTTCATGTTTTTGAGGTGTTTTAACAAATGTCATGTTTTTATACCATATTTTTTCACATTTTTGCATAAAAACATATATTTTTAGTAAAAATATAATCCCACAATTAGGTTCATATGGATTGGAATTGAATAAAAAATACATATAACTTCAGAACGATTGGTCATTTACTTTTTGAGCTAGAATGCCCACCAGTTGAAAAAAAATCGTTTGAAGAAAAACGTATTTGAAATAAAATATTGCGGAATCCGTACATTGCCTGTTAATTTCATAACGATTCCTAAGGTGTAATTTCTAAATAGCTTCCATACATAACTTTGGAGATATCGTCGTTTTAGTCACTGTCTAGTCTAAACTGGTTTCCCCCCTTTTTTTCTTTTTTTTTTCAGGATGGGAAATCATCAAATGACTTCTCCCGCTCAGGGCGGAGCGGGAGGGCGTGTCAGACTTTTACTGACTAAAACCCACCCGTGTTCCATCAGTTGCCCATGTGCCAGGGTCACGGTATCTCTTTCGAACAATCACGCGACCCCGGCAGGCATCGGTCCTAGTAGACCCCTACACTGCTGCTGACATCTCTTTGAGGCGCGCGTGGAACACTGCGCGCCGTCGACCCGAGCTTGGTCCTTACCGGGCGGCGAGCTACCCATTGCTTGCCACCCGCAAGCTCGCGCCTACGGTGGCCGGGAGACGTTTAATTCTACATTTAAAGAAATTAAATAAAGTCGCAGTTAACCATTTTAAGATGGAAGATGTTAGGACAGCTGTCAAATTAATGACACCTAGCTGCAGCGGCGAGGCGCAAATTTTTCTAAAAGACAAGCCGAAGCGAGGTCGGCCTTAACTTACTGACTCATCAATAAAGAATACTTACTATCATTCTAAAATTAATATAGGAATGTAATGAATTAAATACAATTAAATTGAACAGATGAAAACGAATAAAATATGCAATATTCCTCTATCTCGTTCTCGCTGACGCATTTTTCTATACCTGTCTCTGTCATAACCCGTTGTACAGCGGCTTGCTCTCGTACATATCAAGCGGTGCCACGTGACCTAAAGGGACATCATTAAGGGATCGCTGTTGTATGAATTTTTAGTTCCCGATTATGACGTTTTGGCGCCGGGTTAATTTAGAACATTTCTCTTTTGTTGTAATACAAAGGTATAAATAACCTTTTTTGTTGCTTGAATGTTATGGTGAATTAAATACCCGTAGTGTAACTATATTTATTGACAATAGTAGCCACTATTGTATTTTTAATAGTGATAGAGTTACCAATGCGAATCCCCGAAGGCAAGCCGGTAGGAATCGTGTTATATGGTGCCTTCGCCACTGCCTAGCTGCTTTATGGTTAACTTGGACTTAAAAGAAGCATATTTTTTGATACCTATCCGCAAGATCATGTAAAGTTTTTGAGATTTAATTTTGATAATATTCTGTACGAATTTTTGGTTTTACCTTTTGGATTGAGCTCAGCTCCTCATGCTTTTACAAAACTTATGAAACCAGTTTTTACCTTTTTGCGATCTCGAGATTTTAAATCAGTATTCTACTTAGATGACAGTTGTTATTTCGGAAACAATTATGAAGAATGCTTAAATAACATTAATGAAAGCATTAAGTGCCTAGTGAACTTAGGATTTATAATAAACTATGAGAAGAGTTCACTGATACCAAGCCAATGTTGTCAGTTTTTAGGTTTTATTTTAAACTCAATAAACATGACCCTAGAACTCCCTATAAAGAAAAGACGCGACATTCTGTCACGTACCGAAAATATGCTAGTAACGACGAGAATCACTATTCGTGCTTTTGCTCGCTACCTAGGTACCCTAACAGCTGCTTGCCCGGCCGTCGCGTACGGTTGGTTGTATACAAAATTTTTAGAGCGGGCCAAATATCTAGCCTTATTGGATAATAATGATTATGACAAGATGATGACTATTTCAAATAGTTTACGTGTTGATTTGACTTGGTGGAAATCTTCAATTTTAGACACGAATAACCCCATCAGACCAATGTCGTTTGCATTAGAGATCTTTAGTGACGCATCTAGTATCGGCTGGGGTGCAGCCTCTGGGGGAGAAAGTATAGGCGGTTCGTGGACGGAAAACGAGCGTTCTTATCATATTAACTATTTGGAACTACTTGCAGCCTATTTTGGACTTAAATCTTTCGCGAACAAGGTCACTAATTGTCACATACTCCTACGCATTGACAATACTACGGCGATCGCTTACATAAATAGAATGGGTGGAGTGCAATACCCACATCTCAATGAAATTGCCCGTAGAATATGGACGTGGTGTGAAGAACGGCAGATATTCCTTTTTGCGTCCTACATAGCTTCATCTCAGAATATTGAAGCAGACACAGAGTCAAGAAACATAGATATTGAATGGGAATTGCACTCTACAGCATTTGATACTATTGTTTCAAAATTTGGTGAACCTGAGATGGACATTTTTGCATCGAGAACGAATGCTAAATATAAAAAATATATATCATGGAAGCGCGATCCCTATGCTTACAACGTGGACGCTTTTACTATTAAATGGGATATGTTCTTTTATGCGTTTCCACCATTTTCACTCATTTTAAAGGTTCTGCAAAAAATTGCTATTGATGAAGCAACCGGGATACTTGTAGTTCCTCATTGGCCGTCAAGCATGGTTCCTAGTATTCAGATCTCTTGCTGTAAGTGAAATATTGATATTTACTTCGGATAAATTTCTATTATCATCTCATTTCAGGGAAACTCATCCTCTGCATCGCCACTTTTCCCTGGCGGCGACTATATTATCCGGGAAGCCTTCGCGCGATTGCAGGTTCCTCAATCAGCACTGACTTTAATGACGTCATCTATTTCTGGGAACACTAAATCACAATATACTTCTAGTTTTAAACAGTGGTGGTTATACTGTCACGATAAAGGATTAGATCCTTTCCAGATAGAAGTACACGATCTTCTGGACTTTTTGTCTCAATTTTTCACAAATGGTTCCACGTATGGAACAATAAACAATCACCGTTCGGCTTTATCACTTATTTCCGGAAATAATGTGGGACAAGACGAACGTGTCAAAAGATTCTTTAGGGGGGTATTTAAGTTGTAGCCTTCCTTCCCAAAGTATAATTGTACATGGAACCCCAATATCGTCCTTAATTATTTTGGTGACTTATACCCAACGATAATTTAAGTTTGGAGCAGTTGAGCAAAAAATTGGTTGTAATTGGTTGGTTGTTGGTTTGGTTATTGGTTATTGGTTGGCTTTGTCAACAGGCCAAAGATGTCAGACGCTCTCATTGATTAGGTTGCACAATATTATGATCAATCAAGACAAAGTTTTAATAACTATTACTGATTTAATTAAGACATCAGGTATAGGTAAATCCCAACCAATTCTTGACCTTCCTTTTTTCCGACAGCGTCCTGCAATCTGCCCTGCAGAGACTTTAATAGCTTACATGAATGTTACATCCACCAAAAGAAGTACTGTAGATAATAAACTGATTCTAACTTTTAAAAAACCTCATCACGCAGCCTCTTCACAAACTATAGGACGATGGATAAAGCAGGGTTTGGCTGCTAGTGGGATCAACACTGAAATATTTAGTGCCCATAGCACTCGGCATGCATCATCGTCTGCTGCACATCAAGGAATCAGTGTTGATGTCATTAGGAGAACTGCTGGGTGGTCAGATCAATCTGCTACCTTTGCTAATTTTTATAATCGGCCAATCGCTCAAACAAATTGTGAATTTGCAAACGCTGTACTTACTAATCAGTAAGGAAGTTTTGTTTATTTCTTTATAATCATTAAGTTATCTTTTTTTTTGTGTTTATTAATTGAAGTAAGAATACATGTATTATTTACTTATGGAATACATTTTTCAATTTAGTCCTACCTATAACATTGTAAATGTCTATCTCTAAACATCTACAGGTGAATATTTAAATCTCGAAAGACGAAGACAGGATAATTTAATAATCAAACGAACTTACCTGAAGTGAAGTTCGATTTTAATTATCCTGTCTTCGTCGAAGAGATTTAAGGTCCCTCCCTACCCTGACATTCAGGTGAACCTTCCATTTCCCTAAACAATGTTATAGTTCGTCCGGTAGACCGGTACTCTGAACTGAATGACGAATGCTGTAGTGGTGTGATCGGGCGCCTGTGGAAATAGTGCTATCTCTTTCTTTCTTATGGCGCTAAACTATGTGCGAGTGAGTCCAAGCGTAGCGGGACTACTACAGGTGAATATTTAAATATGTTCGACGAAGACAGGATAATTAAAATCGAACTTCACTTCAGGTAAGTTCGTTTGATTATTAAATATTATGACGGTACCTTGCCAATTCATTTATGAAAATATTATGTATGTAAGAAAAAATCTACATCTTTTTAAGAAAATAAGCGATAGACATACTTTTAACACTAGAAATAAAGACAAGTTAGATCAACCATTTTTCAGATTAGCAAAAGTACATACATCTTTTATGGGGTACTGAGTTAAATGCTACAACAAAATTCCTTCTGATATATTGCAATTAAATGAAAGGAAGTTTAAAAATCATATTAAGAGTACACTTTGTAAACGAGCTTATTACAAATTAGAGGATTACATCCAAGATAAGAATGCTTGGAAACATGCTGGTCTCGCTCCATAGGAGTCTTAGAGTTTATCAAATTGGTTGCTAACTTAATTGTATTAGATTTATTTTTCCCCTATGACACTGATATAGATTCTATGATTACTATAACTCATACACTGATTTGTAACTTGTAAAATATTAGGAAATTTGTATTTTTGCCTTTGCAATGTTTGTAAGTATGTGGGCACCATGTATCTATCATATAATTAATTTATCTCTCTTTGCTTCTTATTAAATTTTTTACCTGTTGTGGTATGGTAATTTTATTTTAGGTGCATTGTCTTCACATACAATTATACAAATATTGAAAACATTTTAAAAGAGTAACGGTGGAGTTTCTTGACCATTCTTCTCCATACGAATCTACCTTTTGGAAGGGGCAACTACAATCAATTCTATTTTCATATAACTGTTGACGTTCAAAAGTGCCTTTTTGGGCCTATTTGAAATAAATGCTTTGACTTTGACTTTGACTTTATTGAAAAACTAAACTAAAAGCAAAGTTCAAATTTTCTTAGAATAAGGTAAATAACAAAAAACAAAATCAAAACAATATGTGTTGTGAGAGAGATGGTGTGCGTGTGTGTATGTGTATGTGTCTGTGTGTGTGTGTGTGTGTGTGACTTTTTAGACAGTTGAGTGTACTCGTATGTATGAAGATGATATGTTCATGGGCGTACCCAGGGGGGGCAGAGGGGGGCAGCTGCCCCCCCCTGGAGTTTGCTAATGTCCCTACTATCTACTTTTGTCGATAAAAATTTAGAAAAAAACAATTTTTGCTATTTTGTAATACAACATAAAGCTTTAAAAAATCGCGCGGCGCGTCCGTTCTACCTACTCGCTAGCAGAGCTGCAAGCAAAAATACCGTTAATTTCGGAAGTCGGTATCTTTGGATCTGTATTTTAGTTTTTGACAGTGACTACCGAAATTAAAGTTATTTTTCATTTTGTACTGTTTTTTTGGAAGTCGGTTGTTTTTTATTTTTATTTTGCAAGAACGTTTTTATCTACCTTGCACTCATTCGTATACCATAACTGACCAAGTCAATAGCAGTGACAGGAAGTATTAGAATATCATCACGCTACACAAAGTGGATTAAATACGCATTATAGAAGCTAACTCAAATCTATCATAGCAAAGTCAAAAAAAATTATATCGGACCACCCCTGACGACCTGACCAGACCTATCCATTAAAAAATCACTGAATATCAATTTCAAGCTCAAGTGAAGTCGTTTGATGAAGTCTAGGCTCCGTCCAAATACGCTCCAAACTATGATAGGATCTGAAGCGTTCCAGCTAACCTGGAGAACAGATTCGTTACTGTGGAAACCACAAATAACGTCGACTAGGCCCTCCAACAAGCGGTGAGAATCCTCAGGGAAGAAGGCTTGAAATTTTGCAAAATGCGGGGTACGTGCAAGAAGTCCAAACTTTCGGAAGAGACTCTGATTACGGAACGACCTGAAAACCCACCTGTCACTTCGTTAGAACAACGGGCACTCAATAAAAATATTAGAACATTGATACGACACGACTTCCGATGCTCCAATACACGCTTTATAGAGAAATCGATTGAGCAAAATTGGGGGTCGAAAGTGTTCCTCCAATCATTTGGGAGAAGCTATCTGACGAAGTTGACTAAATCTAGTGAGCATATCGTCGTTTCGAAGCCGGAGATCCTTTCGGAAGTCGAAAACTTCTACGGCCAATTGTACGCATCGCATGCATCTCAAACTGATCCCGAAAATGAGGATTCCAGAGCCAACTTAACCCGCCACTTCACAGCAGACCTGCCAGAAGTGAGCCAAGACGAAATTGAGGCGGCTCTAAAACAGCTTAAAAGTGGAAAAGCTTCTGGTGAGGACGGGATTACGACTGAGCTCCTGAAAGCGGGAGGAAATGTTGTCCTTAAAGAGCTTCAGGAGCTCTTTAATTCTGACCTGTTCTCTGGGAGAACTTCAGAAGCGTGGCGAAGGAGCGTGGTCGTACTCTTATTTAAGAAGGAGGATAAAATATTTTTTTAAAGAACTACAGATCCATTTCGCTCCTGAGCCACGTATACATATAAGTTGTTTCAAGAGCTGTCACGAATCGTCTAGAGCGGAAACTCGACGAGTTTCGATGAGGATACAGCACCATATACCACATCCACACAGTGCAGCAAATTATACAGAAGTCCGAAGTGTATAATCGGGCGATGTGTCTTGCGTTTGTGAATTATGAAAAGGTTTTTGACTCTATCGAGACCTGGTCTGTTTCGGAGTCTTTGCAGCGATACCAAGTCGACTGGCGATACATCCTAGTGCTGAGATGTCTTTATGAAAACGCGGCAATGACCGTCCAAACTTAGGACCAGCGAACTGAACACGAGGAGGCGACAAGTGGACGTAATTTTCCCAAAATTGTTCTTTAACGCATTGGAGGATGTTTTCAAGATGCTAAACTGGATAGGACGCGGTATTAACGTCAACGGCGAGTAGATTTCACACTTGAGTTTTGCAAGAAGACTTTGTCATACTGGCTGATTCGAATTAGTTTATTCTTCTGTACGCATTGTTATCCAGATGAACTTGGACAAACCCAGGTTATGTTCAATGAACACGTAATTCCGAGACCGATTGCTGTGAATGGCGGTGCCCTCAAGATTGTTCGGGAATACGTTTACCTCAGGCAAACTCTGCAGTTTGAGAAGAACAACCCTGAGAATGAGGCTAACAGAAGAATTCAGCTGGGCTGGGCAGCGTTTGGGAAGCTTCGTCGAGTCTTCTCGTCGTGTATTCCGCAGAGCCTAAAGACGAAAGTTTTCAATTAGTGCGTCCTGCCTTTTATGACTTACGGAGCCGAAACGTGGACACTCACGGTACGGCTGGTCCATAAATTCAAAGTCGCTCAACGAGCTACGGAACGAGCTATGCTTTGTGTATCTCTGAGGGACAGAATCCGGAATGAAGTGATCCGGCAGAGAACCAAAGTCGTCGACATAGCTTATAGAATTAGCAAGCTGAAGTGGCAATGGACCGGTCACATTAGCCGTAGAAACCGTAGAAGATGTATGCTTAGTGTATGTAGAAAATATGCTAACGCTATGGGCGATTCTTTCACGAAAGACGTCATAAGCCGTTTTGCTGAAGACCCTTGAAAGTTACTTTTGAAATAGCTATTGTATATTTAAAGAATTAAAAAAGTACCTACTTTAATATATGCTTATTTATTTGACTGAGTGCTTATAAAAAATCTGCTTTGCCCCCCCTGGCTCAGAACCTGGGTACGCCCATGCTTAAGACAACAAGCCGCCATCAACAGAGGGCAAATTAAGTAGCTGCCTACTGTAGCGCTAGCGACCCCCTTAACGATTATTTTTGTCGCTCGTTATGTGTGTCCTATTTGGATTCGTTATCATCTTCATTACAGGCGAGATTAGGCAAAGACCATTCACTAGCGTTTACTCTTTCAATGTTGCACCCTACTCAGATAAATTAAAATTACAGTTCCAAAATTACAAAAATGTGTGGAGGAAGTAACTAAATTGTATGAATTAGAAGGGATCACATCTGAAGCCGAATTATGGCGCACATTTTGGGTGATAAAGCAGCAGAAGGACTTTGAAAGTATTGAAATAACAGAGTTAACAACTGAGTAGCTGAATCTTTTTACCCAAAGCTGGAGACAGCCACGCTATGGGCGATTTTTTCACGAAAGACGTCATAAACCGTTTTCCTGAAGACCCTCGAAAGTTACTTTTAAAACAGATATTGAATATTTAAAGAATTAAAAAAAAACCAAACACACCTAATATACTATTTTAATTAATGTTTATTTATTCGACTGTATATAAAAAATCTGATTTTGCCCCCCCCTGGCCCAGAACCTGGGTACGCCCATGGATATGTTTGTGGTGGACTATTGAGTAGGAGAGAATAAGAGGTTTTCTATTTGGTCATAGTTTTTTCCCACCAACCATGCTTTAACCGTTTTTTTTTGCATTTGTGTAAATTAAGTTTATATATCGCGAGCAGTCTATTGATCCGATTATAGATTTTTTGGCTAAGGTAAGAGAACTGGTGTTCCGTAAAGGTGGTATTATGTCTTACAGGTGGAAAAACAATATCAGCTCGGCGTTTTTTGGTATTTTATATTGGCACGCGATGTTTTCTCAGAATACACTGAAGCACAAACAGTTTTCTGACTGAAAGCACTTCGCAGTCCTTGTAAAGCTCCTCTGTGGGGTATCTATAGGGCTTGCAATACATTACCTTGAGAACCGCCCTTTGTGCTCTTTCTAATTTAAGGAAGTAGGTCTTACAAGTTCCGCCCCATGCTGGCAAGCAGTACGCAAGAAGAGACTGACACAGTGACATGTAGACCAACCTTAGAGTCATTGTGTCAGCAGAAAAGCGAAGTTTCTTAAAAATGTAAATTAGTTTTCGCGTTCTTGCTACCAAGTTGTCTACGTGAGAATACCAGTTTAAGTGTCTGTCAATCAACACACCCAAGTATTTTGTATTTGGTGTTATTGCCAGAGCTGGACACGAGCATGAGAGAATTCTTGAGTGCTCTTGGCAGGTGTGGCCTTTAATAACAGGTGGTATATTGGGCTGCGATTTTTTGCTTATAGAAAAGGTTACTATTTTTGTTTTTCTGTATTTAGTGTGAGAAGATGATTCGCGAGCCAGTTCATAACCGTATCCAATGCCGCTTGAGCATGCAGTACGGTTTCTCTCCAGTCCGTGCCGTGTATAAGAAGTGCTGTATCATCAGCGTAGGTAAATACAGAGCAATTAGTGAGGGCAAGAGAACACAGGTCATTTATATAAATGAGGAAGAGCGTTGGACCCAAAATGCTTCCTTGAGGAACGCCGTAATCAATCCTAGCCTTATCACTCACTACTTCACCAATCTTTACATGTTGGTATCTGTTTTTTAGGTAACTTGTAAACATTTCCAGTGCTACACCGCGTACACCCAAATATATGATAAGGTCAACTATAAATTGAGATGTTGAGTATTATAAAATGAGGTTGACTAAAACAACCAATGCAATGGTTAATAGCCACCAACAATTTTATTAAGAGAGTATTTGTATTACTCTTTTTAACATAGCCAATAATACAGCGAAAACTCGGTTATCCTGCCCTCAGTTATACAGATTCGCGATTATCCGGACTACTAACCACAGTCGAAATAACTTTATACCTGCATGCATGCATGGACATGAACGGAACTTGCATTACTAGCAAATATGTCATTACTTTATTATTTTTTTATTCATTATTATTATTATTTTCATTTTGTACTAAATATTGATTTTGTTACTACGTTTAATTTATTTTTGTTGTTTTTTAAAATTACCTAGCAAAAAAAAAACAACAAAAACAAACCATAAATAAAAAAACCACAAAACACACAAATACCACAAATACACCACAAATACACAACCACCACACAAATATGAACAAAACCACTTTTCTTCATACATTTGATTATCTGGATTTTCAATAATCCTAAAGCCTAACAACATCAAATAGTCAGTAACTATAGTACACCCCATGGGTACGGGAAGGCAATTCTCGCGTTTTCACTCGTAAATCTCACATTCGTTGTTTTCGCTCGCGTTCTAAGTCGCTTATAAAATGGTGAGATTATCTGAAATCAGCTATTCTCAGTACAAGTCGATCGTAAATTACGAATTTAGGGACAAAAATGTTGCCATTATGCGTCACACCATGTAATCCATTTTACATAACGATGCTATTGTTATAACGCAATCGTTATTTTACTTTCGACCAACTTTAAAAATGATTTTCAAGTCAGAAAAATGTATTGAGCAGCATTTGATACGTATTTTATAAACATTTATCAATATCATCATTCTTAATTTCGTAACTCCATTTTTATTTTCAATATTAACATTAAAATAAGTTCTCCTTAGTATTTGCTGCAACGGAACACATCACTGCTGCCATTTTGTCAATGTCAACCGATATTCGTCACGTCAAATTAAAGCCATCATTTGATTGTTTGTTTACATCGGTCCAATTTGATCAAATTTGCCAAAAGCGAAAAAAAAAAATTTGATCAAATTAATAATTAAATAAAACAGAATGACTGCCAATGATATTCTAAGTAAACAGATTATACATAGTAAACGGTTTATTGTGGTAAATAACATCAAAGCTTCTCAAGATGAAGAAGAAGAGGAGGGGGTATAACTGTCGTAATGCGTGCAGTTGTACTCCAACCGGACTGTCCTGCTGTTCCAATGATGCAGCTGTATACCTATGAGATCCATGAAATTACTATACAAAGGCCCAAACGAACGTTGCGAAAATCTTGCGAAAACAAACTTCGTCCTGCGGGTCGCGTTAGGAGTCTCATCAAACACGAGTGCCAGACGATCATTTTTCGACATAAAGAATTTGCCCGAGAGGTGAAATGAACCGGCGATTTCTAAACTCGAGGATAGCCCGCGATCATGACTCCGACTATTCGTAATAACTAGTGATTTTTATAATGTATTGTTTACGTAAAGTATTGTTGTTAGTAATATAAATTTTGCATATATACTAGCTGTGTTTTTAATGTATAATACCTAGTTTATTTATTTATAAATACCAAATTTAAAAGCTAACTTTCTTTAAATAATAACATGTGCAAGGTACAAAAGTAATATATATATTATCTTAATAATATGTATAAATTACGCGTCACGTTTTTTGTCCGGGATGGACTCCTAAACTACTTAACCGATTTTAATAAAATTTGCAGACCGCGTGCAGTTTGATCCAACTTAAAAGATAGGATAGTTTTTATCTCAATTACTGATCTCAATATTTGCAAATGAAATGTTTTTTATAGTACATACAATGTGTGTGTTCATTGGTTAGTTCTATGAATTCCTAATAGATGGCGTGAGTTTCAATTTCTAGATAATCTTCTTTACATGCTTAGATCTTTTAAACTACGCAAAGGATTTAACACAGTTTTCACCGATAGATAGGGTGAATCCAGAGGTTTGTAAGTGTAATACGCGGGCGAAGCCGCTGGAAAAAGCTAGTTACTTACAATACATGCTTGATTGCGTTAATCAATTTTTATTTAATTACAAATATTCAAATAAATTCTCCTTTGTATTTGTTACAACAGAATGCATGGCCGCCTATAGAAAGATGCTGATTTGTAAATGTCATGAGTTTTATCACGTCAAATTAAAGTCATATTTTATTGTTTACATGGGTTATCTACCTATACATGTAATGTAATTTAAACAGAATGTCTGCCAATGAGTAAACTGATAACTACTAAATAACATTAAAGCCTAACACGATGGAGAAGACGAAGCGTGATTGTCGTAAGGACCGGAACGAATCACTGGCTCTCAGTATAGCTTTTGCGTCCAACTGTTCCAACGACAAAGTTGTATCTATATACATATGTGTTCCAGCTACATTACGAAGTCTGAAAATATTGTTAATATTTATGTAAACAAATTTCCTGCCTGAAGGACAAGCGGTCTTGTCGAACACAAAATTCAATTTGTTTGTGGTGAAACTGCTGTACGACCGTGTGTCCACATTCATGTAGACTTTGGGCAAGACGTGTACAGATTCAGCGATTCTTAAGCGGGCTACTGAACAGCATACCATACATGATACCGAATAATCATGTAAACTAGTGATTCTTATAATGTATTGTTTATGCACAGTATTTTTCCTATTTATAAGTTTAATATTGAAAATATACAATAAAGAAAGAATTATTGTTTGAAATGTCTTTAATATTCTCCACAGTATTGATGACCCTGTTGTAAGATAATAATAATAGGTGACAAAAGAGCCTTTACAAAAATTCACCACAGACTAGTTTACATAAATTCAGAATAAACCACAAAAACAGAATTATTATCACACCACACTTGGGTTAGTCATGCTTCACTGTAACATGTAAACTCAACACAAGCCGAGAACAATTCTGGGCTAAGGACGATGGACTTTTGCAGCGCAGGAACCTCAATGATGAAGTACTTAAAGTGTGTAGTAGTGCTCGACTTCATCCGCGACAGCTTCAGCAACGTCCCTCCATTAGTACTGATTTGGCTTTGGCTCCTCTAACTATGTATGGGTCATATTGGGAAATATGCAGAAGGATGGTGAGCACTGCAGCTCAAAAATCCTCGCTTGGAGTGGTACCGCGTATGTAATGATTGCCACGCGATAGACCTTTCTACGAGGCCTGAAGATTTCTTCGTATGTGTTTTCCTTGTCGTGGCGATCGCAGCGTCTTCTGTGATGTTTATGAACACGTAAAACATTTTGTTAAAAATATTTATAAATTTCTTTCGCAATTGACACAATCATGATTGACTGACTGTTTGACGTTCGAACGCCCCTCGAAATGACGTCATGGCCGTTTCGACTGGTCTCCACCACTCTATGCATGTCGCATGTAAACGAGGGCATATCGCGTGGCTTGCCTCCGAGATATGCTCGAATCGACGTGGCGAGAATAGCTCGACTCGATTTTAACGAGTGAAAAGTACGAATCGAGCGACAATAACGAATCCGAATTGCGCGAGAATTGGCTTCCGGTTCAGAGATATCATGCTAATTATAAGAACTGTGTTTTCACCTGTGACTAACAATAAATATTTGAATATATTTAATTACAGTTTGTAACTAAAGACAGTAGACCGATTCTTGCTTGTTTCTTCTGCTGCGCGAAACTAAAGCATTGCTACAAATTCCTGAGACAATGTCTGAAAGCCGAGGAGCTGTTCATTCAGAGGATGAATGAGGATTATGCGGTGAGGTATTCTTAGACAGCCATTTATTGTTATCCACCACCACTTATACTGAAACATGTCCACTGCTGGACATATGCCTCCCCCAAGAATTGCCACATTGACCGGTTTCATTTTTAATGGGATTTGCCATAATAGCCACGCTTGGCAGGCGGGTTGGCAATCGCAGTATGGTAGTAAAATGCATAGAGAATGCTGCTGTCTGTTCTCCAATAAGTCCCTTGGTTGCCTTTTAAGACACCCATGGGAAGAAATGGGGTGGAGCTATTCTTTATGTCCGGCATCACACATGTGCTTATTCTTATAATTTCATTATAATGTGGAAGTGATTCCTCTCATTCCCATACCTGCATTATGCCTAGATTTCATGCCAAGGGTACTATCATACGGTGGAGGTGTGCCCTGCCTGGGAGGAGCACCGGCGTGTCCTCGTGGAGGCGATCGGCGGCGGCGACCTCTCGCGTCCGGCCCTGGTGCGAGCCATGGTACGGAGCGAGAGGGCATGGGAAGCCGTCACCTTTATTTATTTATTTATTTTGGCTTCTCAACAGTGAGTACACTCTTACTTTATAATTATGACATTGTAATCTTAACTCTAAGTGCCTCACTAGTTACAGAAAAGCACCACATGCACTACATTATGCGCAAATAATAACACAATGAATTAATTAAAATAAGTAACACAAAATTAATAAAAATAGGAAAAAATTAAATTATATAATTAAAAGCAAAAAATAAAATTGGTTTGATAAATTAAAAATAAATTAAGATTGGAATAATAATAAATGGTAATGCCGCCAGTCTCTTGGGTACATTGCCGGTCGACAGCGGTGAGGATGAATTTTTCGATGCTTTATTTTAGTTTGTGTATAGTTTTGGTTAAGTTAATATATAATTTTGTTATTTTTATTTTAGTTAGTTATGAAAATAAATATGTTAATTAAAAATATATAATAAATCAATCAAATTTCATACAATAAATTAAATTAAATTAGATAGGATTATTTAATTAAGTTTACAAATATTTAATCTTTAAGATATTTAAAAAGACTAGAGACACCCATTAAATAGCAAGAGCGGCTTTTTTTAGAGCAGGCACTGATGAGTGAAAGAGGTCAATGTCCACTTCCTGCTCTTTGTACGCAGCACACATTCTAGATAGTGGACAGTGCTGCCTTAAGTTGGTATGACATTTTGGCATGCAGAAAAGCCTCCTATTAGAACTTCTTGGCAGATTACGTGGCACATGGAATAACACCCTACTGAGCAAATCGGGACAGTTCAAGGAGCCCGTCACTAACTTTTTTAGGAAAACCAAATCGAGCATATTCCTTCGTTTCTCCAACGACTCCATTTTAAAAAACTCCAGTCTTTTACGGTACGAGTTGAGCTTTTTGCCCATGTTACTGTGATAGGTAAGATGCCACAAGAACCGTTGTTGCAGTCGTTCGATGCGAACCTTATACTTTGGTGACCAGACCACACTGCAATACTCGAGATGGCTTCTAACTAGTGAGTTACACAGAATTTTTTTAATTTTGGGTTTTTTGAAGTTTTTACACTCTCTCATAATGAAGCCAAGCATCTTTGAAGTTTTTAGTATAATTTTGTCAATATGTTCGACAAAACATAGCTTTTTATCGAATTGAACGCCTAAGTCCCGTATGGTTTCGACTTCCTCAAGCCGCTCACCATTCAATTTGTAAGCTGATTGTATAATATTTTTCTTTTTTGTGAATTTTATATGATGACATTTTTTAACATTCAAAGACATTTTGTTGTGCTCACACCACTTATTCAGAAGGTCTAAGTCACTTTGGAATAGTGCCGAGTCCGCAGGATTTCTAATAATCTTAATTGCCTTGAGATCATCAGCGAATAAAAATATTTTCGAGTTCGGGAAGCATTTGTAAATATCATTTATGAAAAGAATGAATGCATGCGGACCCACATGAGATCCCTGAGGGATCCCCGACGTTGCAATGTACGAGTCTGAAGAGCATCCATTTACCACAACCTTGAGCATCCGTTCAGAAAGATATGAACGGAACCAACTTAAGAGGGGGTCCGAAACGCCATGCATTTCAAGTTTCTTTATGAGTATGCCATGGTCTACCGTGTCAAAAGCCTTGCTGAAGTCGGTGTAGACTGCATCAACTTGGACACGCGCATCAACCGCCTCAACAATGCTTTCGACATAAGTCACCAAGTTGGTAGCTGTTGATTTCCCCTTCATAAATCCATATTGGGTGTCTATTATTAGTTGTGATAAATGTCTAGCTAACTCAGGACATATGAGGGCTTCAAACACCTTTGCAAGTATGGACAAAATAGCAATGGGCCTGTAATTGGACACATCGGACTGATCTCCGTTTTTGAAAATAGGCACAATTTTGGTTTCTTTCCAAACAGTCGGGAAAGTACCCCGATGCATAGAATAATTAAAAATAATACTTAATGGTAATGAAAGAACATCTGCCAGTTTTTTTAAAAGCAAAGCAGGTATATTATCTGGGCCAGCTCCTTTGTTAATGTCCAACTTTTTTAACTCTTTACGGACCTGTTCTTGCGATATTGTAATATGGCCTAGCGTGGTATTGCTTATGCAGTTATCCATGTCACAAGTGCCCGCATACATAACATTCCTATCACAAACCTATACACTTTAGAGAAATGGGATGCGAAATAATTACATATTTCATTAATATTTTCAGAGGTGTTTACACCATCTGTCATGGAACTGGGGTAGTTACTGGTGCCACATCTCTTCATTTTTAAGTAACTCCAGAAATATTTTGGGTTTGAAGTTATTTTAGCCTCTATATCAGCTAAGTGAGCATTATAACAAGACGTTGCCAAACGGTCACATCTTTTCCTTAAAGAATCCAATGCAATAATGTCTAAAGGATTATTATACTTTCTTACTCTAAGTCGTAGGCGATTTTTTTCATTCAGTCTTTTAATGAGCTGTCTAGAGAACCAGTACGGATATTTATTATCTTTTATTGGAATTAGTGGAACGTGTTGCCTAATTAACTCATACAATACATTATAAAAATAATCCATCATCTGATCTATAGTCATACTAGCGTCTAGCTCTGACGACCAATTGACCTTCTCCAGTTCTAACCTTCAGACCTTCTTCTGCGAAGCAGTAATGCTAGCAAAGGAGGAGGCGGGGTGAGTGAGGGAGTGGCAGTCTCTGCGCCCTCACGTCCCTAGCCGCCGCAGGAGGAGACGCCCCGGGCGTCGGGAGTCGATAGCGGACTGCCGGCCACCGTAGGCGCGAGCTTGCGGGTGGCGAGCAATGGATAGCCCGCCGCCCGGTAAGGACCAGGCTCGGGTCGACGGCGCGTTGTGTTCCACGCGCGCCTCAAAGAGATGTCAGCAATGCTGAAGGGGTCTGCGAGGACCGATACCTGCCAGGGTCGCGATATTCGTTCGAAAGAGTTAGCGTGGCCCTGGCATATGGGCAACTGAAGGAACACGGGTGGGTTTTAGTCAGTAAAAGTCTGACACGCCCTCCCGCTCCGCCCAGAGCGGGAGAAGCCATTTGATGATTTCCCATCCAAAAAAGGAGGTACTATCAAGTGTTGAAACATGCGCTTTAGTCATATGTAGGTGTTTACAATATTATAACATGTGGTACTCCACGTAATACAGCTTCAATGTTTGTATGGAACTAGAATGTGTCTGTTTTATAGCAGTCCTGTTTCATGACGGCACGAGCTAGCAAAGGTCAGGGAGGTTACAGTGGACGTATTTACTACAGAGGAAAGAAGCAATTGTGGCCAGTTGCTGCACAAGTTGTAGGTTGTGAGTTCCAACCTAGGCAGGCACTTGAGTAAATTATTTCATCACCACTGCTCTCAAAACTGTGAAGGAAAACATTGTTAGGAATCCGGCATGTCTATGTTCTATGTTATGGGGTTTTGGTTTCCGCACTTAGTCCTTTGAGTGGACCATTTTGCGTGGGCCATGGCGGCCGTCGGTATTACTCCAACCAGCCCACCTCTCTCCAGAAGTTAGTAATGTCTCCTGGTCTACTAAGAACGTCCGTGTAAGATTTGGGTGTCCCGAGGGTATCTGTCCTAATCTGGGTGACGCCTGTACATTCGAAGAGTACATGCGCAACGGTTTCCTCAGCTTCCATGCAGGCCCTGCACAGGGGGCTGTCCGTTATGCCTATTGTGTAAAAGTGTTTGTTTAGCGGGCAGTGTCCTGTGATGGTGCCCGTCATCAGACGCAGACCATCCCTGTCCAGGCGTAGCAGACGTCTGGTTAGCCTGCCATCCGGGGATGGCATAGCTTCCCTGGACTGCCTGCAGCCTGGTCCGAGGTCCACCAGCTCTCTGCTTGTGTGTGGGTAAATTCCTGCAGCCACCTGCGTAGCTGGTTGAAGGGGATGGGAACGATGGGCTCGGGGCCGCAGACTGACGCGCTGGATGCCTTTCTGGCCAGTTCGTCAGCAGCATCATTGCCTAGTGATCCACTGTGTCCTTTTATCCATTGCAGTGTCACTTTGTTGCGATTAGAAACTGTTACCCGTTCTAATGCATTATGACATTCTAGTGTAAGGCTCGAGGTTATGTATTGTTTGGCTAGGGATTGGAGGACTGAGGCGGTATCGGAGAGTATACGTATATGGGTGTCCGTAACTCTTCTGGCTTCTATGGCGTACGCCGCCTGTATGATGCCCACGCATTCCGCCTGGTAGACGGTGTTGAGCATTCCCAGTGAGTTGGATATTTTTATGTTTAGGTCGTGTGAGAAAACTCCGAGTCCGGTTCCAGAGGAGGTCTTTGAGCCATCAGTGTAGACTCTTAGCTCCTCCGGGCCCGAGTGGTCGTTTTGTTCTTCTGTGAGTATAACGTCGTAGTGCTTTTGAAAAAAGTGTAGTTTTGGGGTTTTATCGCAGGGTGATGCCATCATTGGTTGTCGCTTGATCGCATCGTCTCTAATGCGTGAGTACTTGACCCTCGAGTCATTGCTTAGGGTCCCTGCTATGTTCAGTCTTAGGGCAGCCAGGGCAGCCTCCTCCCGCACAATCAGGTGTAGAGGTGGTAGCCCAAGCATTACCTGTAGGGCAGCGGTGGGTGTAGTCCTCATGCAGCTAGTGATGGCTACACAAGCGAACCGCTGCACCTTTTCAAGGTCTTTTTGGGCTGTGCTCAGGTCTGTTCTGGGGCACCTGACTATTGAGCCGTATGTAATAATTGGTCGAATAACTGTAGTGTATAGCCAGTGGGTGACTTTGGGGCTGATTCCCCAAATCCTGCCAAGCATTCTCTTGCACTGCCACAGGGCTATGCTGGCTTTTGTAGTAATGTAGTTGGTGTGCTTTGCCCAATTCAGCTGTTTGTCCAAAAATATGCCCAGGTATTTGGTTTCAGTTGATAGGCTGAGGGTGGTGCCAAACAGTCGTGGCAGTTCGAGTTTCGCGAGTTTTCTCTTTTTTGTAAAGAGGATCATCTCGGTTTTTGTGGAGTTTACTGATAGTTGGTGTTTATTGCACCAGTCCTCTACTATTTTCAGGGCTTGGCGCATGAGGTGGCATAGGGTGTTTTTATGGGTGCTGTACGTTGCCAGCCTAGGCCCACATAAGGTTTTAAATGCGCAGTGGAAGTGTGATAACCTTGGGGCTCTAGAGACAAGAGTGGCTAGCGTACTGTCCGCCGTACGCGGAGCAGACAATACAAGTGAACAATTACAAATACAACAAAAGCACTTACCTCATGGTTGAAGGACACTGCTCTGGTGCCAACCTGGAGTTCTGTATGTAAGTGAGTGTATCTGTATTGTGTGGTGACGTTACGAGTATTCTTCAGGTTAGATTCCGCTTCCAATTAGGCTGGAGACGATCACAGCATGCGGTCTTCAAATCACTCGTCCCCAACAGCGTCACACTTTGACTTTCAACTATTTATACGTGGTATTTCCAACAAATGAACCCGTGATATTACACCAAGGTAGGGGTTATTCACTCAAACAACTGGGTCATGGTCCATTGTCCACCAAAAACGACCGGTTAAGAGATTGATTTCAACAAACGCGTCGCGGAACTCCACAAGCGACCCACGCTTCTTTTAGCGGCAAATCGACAAGAGCTGTCAAGTGTCAACGTCAAAAAACAAGTCAGATGTCACTTCGTTACACGCGCATTCCATTAGGCGCACAGATAATAAACGGTACGCAACATCTACCCCCCCCCGGACGGGCCTTCCCGTCCGCTAATCACTTGGCAATCCCGACAAGGTTGCGTTTTATCAGTCCACCTGACGCGCTGCTGGAGGATGTGCAAATACTCCAAGCTCCAACGCTTCCAAAACTCTGAGCGAGCTGCTGCACCAACTGAAACCGCGATAGCCAATTTTGGCTCACATCGACAAAAGGGTGCTCCGGCAGGGCGGCAAGTGGCTGTCAAATCAAAAAATGGCCCGGGGTCAGGGCCTCCAAGACGTTCGGGTCCGAAGACAGCGGGCACAATGGACGCGAGTTCAATACAGCTTCAAAACGGAAATATACCGTAGCTAACTCCTTAAAGGTGAGAACGGTGTCCCCCAACAATCTGCGCCAGAGTCCCTGTGCCGCTTTCACCGCGGCCTCAAAATACCCCCCCAATGGGGGCAGGCTGGCGGGTCAAACAACAACAAACAACAAAACAACCAAACAACAATAACAACCAAACAACAACAACAACAATTTAACCAAATGGCCCTCCTTAGGCAACAAAAGGGGGTGACGGACCCCATAAGGAAGGCTAGAGTGACTCAACCGTCAACAACCAAACAACAAAAGACCCGTATCGTCCAAAAAGGGGTTCAATTTAATAACGGCTCCCGACAATTTCCAAAACTCTCGCTGCAGAATGGCCAACAGCGCATTGCAACCGGCATGCGAGTTCATAATGTGACGATCAGTCACCAACAATTCAACAACAAAACAACAATTCAACAATTTGTCGAGGGAGCTAAATCGATTCAACAAAAAATCAGGGTCCTTCGTTCCAACAGCGAGCACCTTGAGCCCGGGCAAAGGACCCGACATCAAGACTGGCGATCGAGGCCAATCATCCTCGGGATGAGTCAGCCAGTCTGGTTTGCTTACCCCCTATGGTGGGGCCATAGGGGGTAAGCAAACAAGCGGGGTGCCATGCACCCGCGTGAGGCCACGGCGCCTGGATTCAAATCTCCAGGCACGTGCCTCCAAATCAAAGGCGTTTCAAATTTTGAATCTGGGACACTCGGTACGCAACAAAGATCTCCAAAGAGTGGACGGACGTCTTCAACCAACACAAAACAATTTGACTGTTCGTCCAGGCGTAAGAAACCCGAATGTCCACAGTTCCACCCAAAGTGTGAGCAACGTGGTTCAATAGACGCACAAGACGCGCCGCCCCTGACAATTCAACTTAGGGATGGTCAGTGCCGTCCGGAGGGGGGCCACCTTGCTCTTGGCCAAGACCAGTGACAAATTCACCTGGCCTGTGCGCAGACGGTGCGCAGACAAACAACAGCTGCATAACCGTGCGGAGACGCATCACAAACAAGGGTAGCAGAGTAGCTCCCAGGGGGGAGGATAGCGCGGGGTAACACGACCTCGTTGACTGCAGGGAGTGCGGATACAAATTGGAGCCTATCTTCCAACAGGGTTTCCCGAATTGGCTCGTCCCAGCCAAGTCCCGCAGTCCAAAGGCGCTCAAGAAAACAATTTTGCCCAAAACAATACAAACAAAACAACAAAACAATAGACAAAAGGCAACCCTGGGCTCCCATGTCCATAATGACACGGACCACAACAGAGTCCCCCGTGGGCCCCCAGACCTGACCGATGCCGTTGGCAACAAAACCGTGTCGATCTGAGGGGTACCTTAGCGGGCAGGCGCCAATGTCCTAACAATGCCTGGGCGGCGACCGATCGCCGCACACCCAGGCTCCGCACCCAAGCTCAAGTCCCTCGCGACGAGGATGGAGGCCAAACTCCTCGTCCGCGCGGTGTCCCGAGCCACGCGCCATCGCTGGATTGGCATATCCCACCGGAGGCCTGAATGGCGGGGGGCGTGACTCCAACCGGGGACGTTCCGCCAAAGGAGGGGAGGGAAGGCGGTGCTGGTCTGGCCAGCGGTGCCTAACAACAATTGCGTAATCGCCTTTACGCGGGGAGAGCAAATGGCGGTCGCGCGGCTCCCGATCAACTTGCGCGGGGGGTGGAGTGCGGCGCTCAAAACTGCGGGCCTCTCCCCGGTTCTGAACCGGCGAGGCAGAAGCCCGGTGACCAACTCCATGGTACCCCCCCGTGCGCGAACCTTCATCAGAGGCTAGTCTGCCAGCGTGGTTCGCGTTAGCGCACAATATGTCCAAATGGGACCCCCCACAAATTCTACAAGGGCGGGGGTTGGGGCAGTCCCGATGGAAGTGAGCCCCCAAACAAGAGAAGCACATGCGGCGTGCATTGGCAATTCGGCGGCGGGCACTCACGTGCAACTTCAAAAAGGCCGCGCAAGTTGCCATGCCATGCCCCGTGTCCCTACAAAACTCACAACCAGGACGACTCTGGGTGCCAGCAAAACGAGCGGCGGGGCGACCATCAACAGGCCCGCGAGCCCTAGTCCGTCCCTGGTCTCGTGGCCGGGAAGACGGCTGGCATGACTCAGTGGCAACGCCAGAGTTGTCCACAAACCGACACTCATCCTCCAAAAATTGGACGAGGTCATCAAATGGGGGGAGATGTGTGACACTATCCCCACCATACTTTTGCTCGAAACGAGCCCTCAAATCGGCAGGAAGCCGTTGCAGCACAACGTGCACCAAAAGGTAAGACCAATGGTCCACCGGCAAGTCCAATTGCTTTAAAGCGTTGGTCGCTGCCACCAACGGGTTCAACAGGTCAGTACGCAATGCTGACAAACTAGTAATGACCGGTAACCCCAAAATCAATCCAATATGAACGTCAGCCAAACAACGTTTATTTTGGTACCGCCGGGTGAGTAGTTCCACAGCGGTAGGGTAGGCTGAGTCAGTCAAAGACAGATGCTGCACCAAGGCTCGGGCCTCACCTTCCAGGACGGACAACAAATAGGCCAACTTTTGGGCGGGTCTGAGGTCCGAGCGTGCATCAACCAAACTTTCAAACAGGTTTTGGAAACTTAACCAGTGGTCCAGACGACCGTCAAAATGTGGCAGTTCCAAATTAGGCAGTCTACTCAATAGTCCGGGACCTGAAACAACCGAGGTCTCCGGTTTGACCTGGACAGGTGTCCGGCTCCCCAATATTTCCCGAGCACGTTGACCAATGACATCCCCCAGGTCCAAGATCTGGTCGTAGTCAGCAAGGACCTTGTCACGTGCTGCCTGATCCAGCACTTCCAAATCCACTTCACAAATGTACTGGTTGTAGCGGGTGAGCAGAGCATCAACGTTGCCGAGTCTCAAGTTCAACTGCTCGAACCGAGCAAGAGTGATCCCCTCAAGATCCTGGCGCTCAGCGGTCGCTGCAGCTGAAGCGAACCACCGCAGCTGTGTGGTCAATCCACTGATTGCCTCTCTCACCGCTTTGTATGCCATTGCACAAACAATACAATTCAATATACCAAACAAAATAATTAAGTAACAAAGTTCAAACAATAAATAACTGGTTCTAATTTAATTAACAAAAATAAAGTTTTATTTTAATTCAAACCAATGTCAACGTTCAAAACTGTCAATATGATATTCAATTCAAATATTCAAATTCTATCCAATTCCAAAAGTTAAGTTCACAAACCACTTTGTTAATGGTACAACAATAATGAACCTTTATTCCAACTCAAAACAATGGTAATACTCAAAAATGCCAATAATTTTTCAAATATTAATTTTCACAAATAACCATATCAATGGTACAAACTCAATATTTTAATGTCTTCCTGACATTCAATACAACAGAGGTCAAATAACAACAACAAGAGGTTATAGCATAGCTCAATCTAACCAACTCTGAAGCATATATGCAAACCTGGTTGACCCCCGGCAATATGAGTTACTCGACTCAATAAATTCCAAATTATTTCAAACAAACAATTAATTACCGATAACAAATATTTACAGCGAATTACTACTTCCCTTATAGAGACTGCCAAGTAATTAGCCTACTGTAAAATTACCAATTTGGTGGTTTTGTAGGTTAAAACCACGCTCTGCTACCAATGTGTACGTTGCCAGACTAGGCCCACATAAGGTTTTAAATGCGCAGTGGAAGTGTGATAACCTTGGGGCTCTAGAGACAAGAGTGGCTAGCGTACTGTCCGCCGTACGCGGAGCAGACAATACAAGTGAACAATTACAAATACAACAAAAGCACTTACCTCATGGTTGAAGGACACTGCTCTGGTGCCAACCTGGAGTTCTGTATGTAAGTGAGTGTATCTGTATTGTGTGGTGACGTTACGAGTATTCTTCAGGTTAGATTCCGCTTCCAATTAGGCTGGAGACGATCACAGCATGCGGTCTTCAAATCACTCGTCCCCAACAGCGTCACACTTTGACTTTCAACTATTTATACGTGGTATTTCCAACAAATGAACCCGTGATATTACACCAAGATAGGGGTTATTCACTCAAACAACTGGGTCATGGTCCATTGTCCACCAAAAACGACCGGTTAAGAGATTGATTTCAACAAACGCGTCGCGGAACTCCACAAGCGACCCACGCTTCTTTTAGCGGCAAATCGACAAGAGCTGTCAAGTGTCAACGTCAAAAAACAAGTCAGATGTCACTTCGTTACACGCGCATTCCATTAGGCGCACAGATAATAAACGGTACGCAACAGGTGCCATTTATTATTATGGTTACATCATCGGCGTATCTTACGGTGAAGTAACCTTTATCGTTGAGTGTTTTGATGAGGCTGTCTACGACCAGGTTCCATAGAAGTGGCGAGAGGACGCCCCCTTGCGGGCAGCCCTTCGCCACTACCGCCCTTGTAGCGTCGTTCACTGTAACTTGTACAGCTCTCAATTTGAGCATGTTGGTGATCCACCCGCTCAAGGTCGGGTTTATGTTGTGTCTGTCGAGAGCCGTGCTGATACTATTGAACATAGTTTTGTCGAAAGCGCCCTCTATGTCAATGAAAACCGCCAGTGCTGAGCATTTGTGGGCCACTGCGCATTCAATTTTAGGGACCACGCTATGTAGCGCAGACTGTTGATCTGCCCGTGGAGTACGCGTGCTGTTGTTTGTGAAGGGGTTTTACTCGGAGAGGTCCGTCTCGGATATGTCTATCGCAGAGTCTCTCGAGAGTTTTTAGTAGGAAGGATGTGAGACTTATAGGCCTATAGGCCTTTGGTTGTGTATAGTCGGGTTTGCCTGGCTTGGGTATGAAAATGACTTTCACTTCGCGCCACGCTAGGGGTATGTATCTGAGTGCAATGCAGGTCTGGTAGATCTCCACCAAGCATGGTATCAGGTGGTCAGCTCCCCACTGTAGGAAGGCTGGAAAAATGCCATCCAGCCCTGCAGATTTGTAGGGCTGAAAGGTGTCAATGGCCCACTTTATCCTTTCTTCTGTTGCCATACTTTGTGCCCTGGACCAATCTAGGTTTGTTGGGGTCCATTCTGGTTCAGCTTCCCACGTCCTGACCTCTTGGAGGTTACAGCCGGGGAAGTGGGTTTCCAGGAGAACCTTACTGGTTTCGTGGTCACTTAGTGTGTATGAGTTGTCGGGTTTTTTGAGCGCACCAAGGGTTCGATCCTGATCAGTCGAGAGGATTTTTCTTACCCTTGCGGCTTCGTTGTTGGTTTCGATGGATTCGCAGAATTTCCGCCATGCTGCCCTTCTGGCAGTTCTGATCTGCTTTTTGTGTGTGTATTGGGTTTCTTTGTATTGCTCCCAGTAGTCCGGGAGCCTTGTGTTTTTTGCCCTGTTGAATTGTTTGCGTAGTGTATCTCTGAGTTTACTAAGGTTGGCGTTCCACCAGGGATTTCTCTCGCTGTTGTTTCGTGGCGCCCTTAGTTTGCAGCCAGTGGCGTGCCTAGGGTTTCAAAATAAGGCAAGCCCAATAAAATTTTAACCGATTTCAAAAAAAGAAAGTTCAGTTTTCGACTGAGTATGTAGGTACCTACGTATGTATCATCGCAATTTTCTCATAAACTACTGGTTAGGTACAATAAATTTTGAATTTTGTTTGATATAGATAAATAACTCGGCGCCGGTTTGTCACTTTCCTGATGTTGCATATGCTTTTTTAAACGACATCGTATTTTGAAATTAACGAGACCAGTTCAAAAAAATTGCCTTTATTTAATGAAGTTTTGGACTCATCATGTCCTCTTATAGGAAGTTCCTGTTGTGCTAAATGACAAACAATATCAACTTATCTTTGAAATACACTACGGTTGTTATCAACGCGCGTGTTATATTTTGACATTTCCTCAGATAACTGGCTCAATTCGTTGTTTACCAAAATTACCGAAAGAAACCATTGCACACAGGTGTTTATGGGAATTTGCGTGCCTTTTAATGGCGCCAGATATGTTATTTAATCATTATAACCAGATGTATACCAAACGGAATCTTCATTCGAAAAGAATATGCAGCACCAGCAATACAACTTATTAGTGTGCGAACAGCCAACAATCCAACTAGTTTTATACACTGACCTATTAAATTTTCGTTTATGCGATTTACTAGTCTGAGAAATACACAGATTAGGCTTCGGTTTTAATGAAGAAATTAACTGTTTTTTCTGAGCAAAGTTTAAAGATTTTACCTTATCTTGGCCAATCAAAACTTGAACGCATTTTAAATCCTCACAAGGTACAATTACCTCCATTGTTGTAGGTAAGTCACCAAAACAATTGTATCACTGAGAAAATCTAAGAAAACACACAAAAAACTTTAATAACAAAACTTTTCCCACTCAAGCAAATGAAACTGAAGTGAGTTGCACTCGGGTGTCTGGAACTATTTACGCAGAGTTGCAGTGTTGTCATTTGGCCAAAAAATGTCGCCAGGTATATGGAAAATCTAGCTAAATGTCGCAATTTTTTTATTTTTAAGATATTGCTTGAATATTTAATTTCGTTATTTTACAAAGTCGCTAGTTTTTATTGTTGCTAAATCTTAAAAAAAGTCTCGAAACTCGTTAAAAAACTCCAAGATCTCACAACGTCGCTAAAACGGCAACACTGCAGAGTTGGCAAGGTGACAAGGTCACGCATCATACGCGTGCAACTTCATACTCATGCACGGCTTAAATCTTCCATAGTGATCGATTTGTAGACGCACAAGGTTCTAACTCGTTATACGGCACATCGCTACAAGTGCGAAAGTGACAGAGATAGTATTTGAAAGCTTCTTCTGTGGTCGGAACAGGATGGTTCATCCGAGACGTGTCAGTTTGTGATGAGGTTTGTCGCGTTTTCTGTAGCAAGCGTCAGGTCAATGATTGTTTGTCCTCGGACTGTGACCCAAGTTGGTTCAGAGCCTCGGTTAACAATGTTAAGGTTAGTAGAGAATAAATAGGTGGATAGTACCTCTCCTCTAGAGTTCGGCGAGTCGCTACCCCAGAGCGGGTGCACTAGGTGCACTACTCGCAGTGCTGCACTAGGTCGGCCATCTCCTTTGGCGGGCAGTTAGCGTCCTCGCCTGGCATGTATACCGAGGCTAGTACGACGTCTGGAACGTTACCATCGGTCTGGAGCCTGACTGCTGTTAGGTCTCTGGAACAGAATTGAGTGAGTGGTGTGGTAGGGATTTCTTTGGGTATGTAGGCGCAGGTTCGTGGTTTGTCTGCGCCGTGTGTGTTGAGAATTAGCTTACCTCCGATGTTACTGAGGCCGCAGATTCTGTTGTTCCTGATCCACGGCTCTTGGATCAGTGCGATGGTTCGGGGCTTAACCTCCAGAGCTCTGCGTAAGTTGGCCGTGGCAGTTTGGCTGTGTTGGAGGTTGGTCTGGATGACATGTATGGGCGTTGACGGTGGTGGGGTGGAGTTAGTATGAGCCGCATCCATCGGAAAGACTTTCCTCTACTTCCACCCTGAGCTGGTCTTCGTGTAGGTCACCCGGCGACGAGGCGAGTAATCGTTCGTTCCAGCCTGGTGATGAGGGCGGTAAGGTGTCGCTGTCGTCCTCCATTGCTGCTCGGGCCATGACCTGCTCGAGTTGGGCAATGTCGGTGTCAGTCGTCTGTGTCTGTGTCAGTGGTTGTGCGGTTGTCACGTCAGTGCTGTCGGTCTTGGTGACAGAGGGTAGGGTCGTGGGCCAAAAGCGCACGTATATCGACCCAAGGAGGTACGATATCCGTCGCTCCCGGGCTAGGACCCTGTCAACTTCCTCCGGTGGTACACCTAGGGTCAGATACGTCCCGTAGTTGTCGCCACCGACGGTAGTTGCTCTGTACAATGACCACCTGGCAATGTCGTACCAAGTATTCTGACGGATCAGAATACTCTGGAGCCTGGCCACGTCACCTTTGTAACGAGGGACGAAGAGCGAGGCTCGGGCATGGGTGGGCACGTCGGACTGTTTCAGTACGGTCAGTGTCAAGTCAGTGTCAGGGAGTCTGATTTTGGGTGCGGCTTGTGTCAGCCAGGTCAGGGCATTTTCGTCCTCGCACCACATCTGCCTTCCGCTACCCGTGGGTACCCACGGAAGGCCGGGAGTGGTGTTGTCGGGTCGGTGTCGATTAGAAAGTCTTCTAGGGCCGTCTTTATGTGCTCGGCCTCTTCCTTGGTTAGGTCTCTGGAGGGGGGAGGGAAGCAGATCGCTACGGCCAGCCTCGCAGGAATATCCTTCGTGGCTCGCGCGTAGGTTCTCTGCTCCCCCTGAGCGGAGTTGACCCTCACACGCTTGGCGTCCCCTTGGAACGTGCTCGGTGAAGCCGTATCGTCCGGGCGTCCTCTTTTCACCGGCCCTGTACCGCTTGGTCCAGGCTGCGGCTTGGAGGGCCCTGGCAAGGTGTTTGTTCCCGGTGGCGCCTGTGCGTGTGTTGGTCTAGGCCGCCGCCCCCTCCTCGTCCTAGGTCCGGGTTGGTCGTGGGTCTTGTCGGAGGTCAGGGGTCGTCTGGCGACCCTGGCAGATCCCGCCGCGTGCGGAGGCTGTTCGCGCTGGGTTTCCCCCGAGCGGACTTGCCCTCGCCCGCTTTGATGCGCGTCCGGCCGCGTTTCGCTCGGGGTTACCCCTGTGCGGACTGACGGCCGATCGCGTGGCTCTGCACCTGGCCGCGTTTCGCTCGGGGTTTCCCCTGTGCGGACTGACGGCTGGTCGTGTGGCTCCGCGTCCGGCCGTGTTTCGCTCGGGGTTTCCCCTGTGCGGCCCGACGGCTGGTCACGTGGCTCCGCGTCCGGACGCTTTTCGCTCGGGGTTTCCCCTGTGCGGACCGACGTCTGGTCGCGTACTGCCTGTGCCTTTGCCTTTTTTCTTTCTCGGGGTGTGACTTCCGCGCTTGTGCAGCAGGCGTACTCCATCACCCGAGAAAGTTTTAGAGCTGCCAGGCTCGCCATCCTTCCCCGTCCCTCTTTGTCTGTGTCGGTCTGTGTCGTTGTCTGGGTTAGTCACGCTATTCCGCACGATGATCTGTTGCCAGAGGCTCGCAGGAGGCGCATGTTGCGTCGTGGGGTTCGCCGCGTGGGTCGCAGCCGATGTCGAGGGTCTGGGCGCGTTTATCGCTGCCTGTTTGAATTGCGCTGAGTCAGCAACCGAGTGCGCTGAAGAGCGCGGCAAAAAGTTGCAGTCGGTTGCCCCCCCCAGAATACGATGGGGGCTGACCACCGTGGCGGTGTGGGATTCCCCGGCTTGGCCGGAACCCACCTGGGTAAATTCTTTTTCCTGCTGCATTTTTTTTGGGGATTGGGGGTGGGCTTTTTTGGAGTAGAGGTTACCCCTCCTCTGGGACCGATGGGATGTGAGGATGGGAGGGAGGAGCTTTGTGGGACGGAATGGGTTCGTTGGGGTCACCCTAGGTCTGGGATCTGGCCTAGGGGTTTCGGATTGACGGGATAGCTGAAAGACGAGGGATGGTTTGGTTGGATGGCGGTACACGGGGGAGATGGTCATTGGTTACCCTATGCCTGGGATTTTGGCCTTCGGGAACTTCTCTTGTCCGGGATCTCTTTCAAGATGCCCCGAGTGCAGGATCTTCCGCAAGACGGTCGATCCCCCAGCCGGGGTTGGGCTATCCGCAACCTGCCCACCCGCTCGGTTGCAGGAGAAGAAGTGCCTGGCAGTCTGGGTTGCCCCACCGCGGATGTACGTATACATCCGCGTTCCGGCATGTCTTAGAACCAAACATTCTAAGATATGTGACTTCTACCAACCTGCACGGGGCCCGCATGGTACATGTATTTTGGGCCACTCCTTCACACTGATAGGAGGCCTGAGTCCCAGCAGTGGGAACATTATAGGCTAATTATTGCACCTACGGTACAACAACATCACTTATGCATTTTTTTTTCAAAATTGATCTGAGTATGAGAAAAGGTAGCTAATGTACCCCTTTATATACACTCACTCAGCATTTTTATTTTTATTATTGTTAATTTTTTTTCTTTCTATTTCTCAATTATTTTTCTAATGTTGTAATTAAGCAATCCAGCCTTCAAAACGTTTACTAATTTTTGTCTTTTAATGTAACGGAACAAAGTAACTAGATCCCACGACACAGGGAATCCTAGTGTGGGATCTAGGGAACCACTGCACAGTGTTTTATTTTATCTCAAAATGACCACCTCCCTGATTATTAGTGAATCAGATAGAGCTTTTTATTCTAATTGCGAGAGTAAAACTCCCACGCATCTATCTTAACTAGTTTAGGAGATATCCGGGGTAAAACTTTTTACCCATATTTTGAAAAAATTATTAAAAAAAATATTTAAAAAAAATATTTCATCTAAACTTTTACAGTTGCTTTATTTTTTAACTACATTTTAAAAGGTCTTGTTTTTATCTATGTTACGAGTCCTTTATGGCTGGTCTAGACCTCGTAGGAACCGAGAAATCAGCGATTTTGTTATTTTCGTTTTTATTTTTTTTTGCCCATGTTCTTCAGTATTAGAATCTGCAATTTGCTTTAAAAAAAGAGGTAATAAGGTAGACTCAAAAAAAAAAACAACAATTAATTCCGTGGAATCTCGGAAATATTAAGATTTACCCGAACTAACCCGTACCCGGGATAATTACCCGCAAATTTTTAGTGTGGTATTTTTTTTAAATTAACACATGTTGTTGGGTACATTTACGAAAACTGCCTTTATTTGTGTTTTTAGTTAGTTAACTAACTAATTTTATCCAGTGATAGGTAATATGGTGCTTGAAGGAGTCCACCGTCGAAAGGCAATCGCTGAAACCCCGTACATACATATTACTCTGGAGGACACGGGGGTAAGGCAATATGGAGCCGTCGTCGTTTTCGTCTCCAACAGTAATTGTTTTAGTAAACATTTTTGTCAATTTTTCAGGTGGTTCATCTTCCAGTTTCGCTTGAAGTCTTTTTATGGCTCTTTGTTTTTGACGTGGATTAAGTTCTTCGAATCTTTTTTGCTGCTATCTTCTGTATAGGGACTGAGAGTAGTAGTAAATGATGTATCTGCATGTTGTTCCTCTAGGTCATTAGCACTCACTGTAGGTGTTATATGCTGTTCTTCCTCAATATGAAACGCACTCAGCGTAAAATTTTGAGGAAAAACATCAACACGTGAGCGAACTAAGTCTTGAGGAATATCATCTATAAATGATTTGTTCAACCAGTCTTTGTTCTTTTTCACGAAATGGGAAAAGTTGCTTTTACAAGTCTTGAATTTTTGTTCTGCTTTACAAATAAATAATCCTATAGCCATAGCAAATTTTTCCTCTTGAGCATTGGAAAGCGGAGAAAAACCCAGAGGGTATGTTTGATTTATTTGTCATTAACTCTTGCAAAACATTTTAGTTAATGACATAAACATACCCTCTCGGGCTCTCTTAGATCCGTTGGCCTACTCAATCATCCTTACTCTCTTCAATAAAAATATTAAAAGCCTGTAATCTGGTTAATGGAGGATCTGGGTCTTGGTGTACTCCTCGTGTATTTGCGATCTCTTCTGGAGCATGTGAAGGACCGGCTACGGCGCAATCCATAGCTTCACTTGCCACTCGCCGACCAACATAAGGGTTGGCGCCCTCATGCCTTCCTTGCATTATGTCATACGATCGGAGCTCGGAGTGCCATTCCTCAGCACGGTGGGTCAAGCCGTGCTGAGGCAAAGTGGCACTATGAGTCTTTGACGGCTCCATAGTGCCTCACCCCCGTGTGCTCCAGAGTAATATGTATGTACGGGGTTTCAGCGATTGCCTTTCGAGGGTGGACTCCTTCCAGCACCATATTACCTATCACTGGATAAAATTAGTTAGTTAACTAACTAAAAACACAAATAAAAGCAGTTCTCGTAAATGTACCCAACAACCTATGTTAATTTAAAAAAAAATACCACACTAAACAAATTGCGGGTAATTATCCCGGTTTCGGGTAAGTTCGGGTAAATCTTAATATTTCCGAGATTCCACGGAACTAATTGTTGTTTTTTTTATGTTGGTAGTCTACCTTATTACTTCTTTTTTAAAGCAAATTGCAGATTCTAATACTGAAGAACATGGGCAAAAAATTAATAAAAACGAAAATCACAAAATTGCTGATTTCACGGTTCCTACGAGGTCTAGAGCAGTCATAAAGGACTCGTAACATAGATAAAAACAAGACCTTTTAAAATGAAGTTAAAAAAATCAAGCAACTGTAAGTTTAGATTAAATATTTTTTTTAATATTTTTTAAATAATTTTTTCAAAATATGGGTAATAAGTTTTACCCCGGATATGTTATAAACTAGTTAAGATATATTCGTGGGAGTTTTACTCTCGCAATTAGAATAAAAAGCTCTATCTGATTCACTAACAGTGGTCTCGAACCTACCGATTTTTCGGTAGGTTCGAGACTTCGTTACTTAAGTATGATTGTTATAAATTAGTCTGTAAGATTTTTTAAATAAATAAACGAATTTGATTGTCTTTTTTTTGTCATTTACCGATTCACCGTTTTTAGCTGGCAATTCTACCGATCTCGCTCTATGACGTTCGAGACCACTGTTCACTAATAATCAGGGAGGTGGTCATTTTGAGATAAAATAAAACACTGTGCCGCGTGGGGTCGGCTATTTACACGCCGCTTCACCATTTAATTGGTCCTTCATAGCTCGGATATTGTACACTAGCATATATTTTGATTCAAAACATTGAATTTGATTGCATTGTGATAGAATAAAAAGCTCTATCTGATTCACTAATAATCAGGGAGGTGGTCATTTTGAGATAAAATAAAACACTGTGCGCGGGAAGCTCAATTATGAAAAATTATGGTTTGATAGTAATTATATTGATTCCTATGAAACCCACCCTGTGAGCTGAAGAATGATAAATGGTTTCGACGTCAGCACTGAAAACTATTGGCCCACTAACCTCCAGATCAGCTCAGGGACGCCTTCACCAGCTACTGTCAGCAGCTCACACCGTGAAGCACTTTCACGAAACAGATTGTCAGATCACTGTTGGGTATTTATAATAAGTCTCTTCAAACTTTAGATGTCCATCACGGTGAAAAACCAAGTTTTCCTCAAAATTACAGGAAATAAGCACCGGCGGAGCGTATTCGAAAATGAAGACTGAGTTCTCAATGGTCTGCGCTCGGGGCGCGGTGGCCAAACTATGGCGCTAGTGTCGCCAGGTTCAGCGAATCCCGGCGCTCGATCCGAAAAGCGCGCGAACCACATAGCCACAGATACTAACATATAGAACCCACTAGCTTCTGCCCGCGACTTCGTCCGCGTTAAATTACCTTGTTCCCCCGACCCTTCCCGTCGCGTCGAATCGCCTACCCGTGCGATTTTCACCGTTTTTGCAACATTTTTCATTACTGCTCGGCTCCTCTTAATTATAGCGTAATGATATATAGCTTATAGCCTTCCTTGATAAATATGCTACCCAACACAAAAAGAATTTTATAATTCGGACCAGTAGTTCCTGAGATTCGCGCGTTCAATCAAACAAACTCTTTAGCTTTATAATATTAGTATAGATTTGAAACGAATTAATTATTGCTAAAGAAATTACCTAATACTTAGGTATAACAAAAATAAGTATTAACAAGTCAATTTGAGTCACTTCAGGTGCCCAACCAGTTATTATAACTCGTTTATGTTTAATTTGTTAAAATTTGCGTACTGGTTAAAAGTTTTCCTGTATTTTAAACAATAAATAAAAAATATTTGAAAAACAAACAACAGTTTTTCAAAAAAAAAAACAACAGTTTAATTTTAAAATAATATTTATATATTAAAAAAAAAAACATTCTGAGATCATTTCCCGCAAGTGTCTTATTGTTGGAGTCATACAACAAATCCATTGAGACATTTTACATGATATAGTTCGTAACCTACATGCACCCTCGGGACGGAGCCAATACAAAGTTCTCCATTGTCTTTTGATCCGTATTTTTCACATTAGACTGATTTTCACCAGTATGTGTACGAATATGGTTCGTAAGACCAGTCTTTTTATTAAAACTACTTTGACATAAAACACACTTATGAGGTTTTTCACCATTGTGTATACGAATATGGTTTATTAAATGATCATTTCGTCTAAAACTACGCTCACATAAGTCACACTTATGAGGTTTTTCACCATTGTGTATACGAATATGGTTTGTTAAATGATCATTTCGTCTAAAACTACGTTCACATAAGTCACACTTATAAGGTTTTTCACCAGTGTGAATACGCATATGTTTTGTTAAATGAGCGTTTAGACTAAAACTCCGCTTACATACGTCACACTTATAAGGCTTTTCACCAGTGTGTGTTCGACTATGTTGGATTAAATTGTACTTGTAATTAAAACAATGCTGACATACTTCACACTTATAACGTTTTTCACCAGTGTGTACACTAATATGGTTCGTAAGTTTACTCTTTTTACTAAAACTACTTGGACATAAAACACACTTATGAGGTTTTTCATCATTGTGTGTACGAATATGTTTTTTTAAATTACCATTTAGAATAAAACGTTTCTCACATAAGTCACACTTATAAGGTTTTTCACTGGCGTGTATTCGAGTATGTTTTGGTTTCTTCGCAACGGTCGCCCCTGTGTATAAAAAGCTATTTAGTACAATGTTGGAAGAAGAAACATACACACGAATCAAAATAATAGCATTTCGCAAGTTTTTTTTTCTGGGTGGGAAATCATCAAATGACGTCTCCCGCTCTGGGTGGAGCGGAAGGGCGTGTCTGATTTTTAATGACTAAAACCCACCCGTGTTCCTTCAGTTGCCCATATGCCACGGTATCTCTTTCGAACAAATCTCGCGACCCTGGCAGGCATAGGTCCTAGGAGACCCCTCAGTTTTGTTGACATCTCTTTGAGGCGCGCCGTGGAACACACGGGCCTGGTCCAAACTCCTATAACATAGAATATAGACTTGTTTGCATACCTATACATTAACTAGCTCAAACTTACTTATCGTCTCACTGGGTCTTTGTATCTTATGCAGTACTTCTTGCTCTTCTTTCACTTTAGGTTTAAACGTCAATAAAGGTACATCATCTTCCGAATCTGCCTCAGAATGGTGTGGGGGTGTATTGGCTATGTCTAGATAGCTATTGTCTAAACTTTCTGGTTCGAGCTCTGTAAACAAACAAAAACAGTCAATTGTATTACTCTTCTACATCAAGTAGCAAAGCCGTGAACCGACAAAACATTGTGAATTATTTATTCTTTAAATGTTTAATATAAATGTATTATACACATACACTTCTCGAATAAATTCTGTAAATTATGTTGAACATCGCATCTAATTCCGTGGAGTAGTTCAAATAATGCGATCATACAGACAGATGTGAAACGCGCATTCTTTTTGTTTGTATAATTATACATATATAATTGTTTGTTCACTAATGTTTCACCAAAATACCATTGACTAAATTTTAGTTTACAACCAATGTTTCGTATACTATTTATTTCACAAACAACTTATTCCGAAAATGTTTTATTTTATAAACACTCGCTTTAAAAACATTTATTTGGCAAATGCTTCTCTTAACAAATGTGTTAAGTTTGCGACCCGCTTCTCTGTTGCGAAGAAGGACGCAAGACTGCGTTTTGCTCGGATTTGGTTTGAGAGAGTTTGCGTGGTAGTATGGCGTTAGGTCACCAAGAGCTTCTGACAAGTGGACCTTGGCGTCTTCAAAGGTGATGGCTTGAGAGGTGAGGGCAAGGTCGTCTGCATAGAGGAAGCGGGACGTATTTGGGCTCGATGGTTGGCCGTTCGTGTAAATATTAAAGAGGAGCGGTGCCAAGACACTACCTTGCGGTAGGCCGTTTTTCTGTGCTCTCCAACGACTTTTTTCTGAAAGAAGATGGACCTGAAAACGGCGGTTGTGGAGAAGTTCTCGGAGAATTCTAACGAATTTGTGATCAATGATTAAGGTCTCCACCTTCCACATCAAACGTTTGAGGTTGACTGTAACGTAGGCAGCTGACAAGTTGACGAAAACAGCTCCCGTGGCTTTATCCATCTCAAAGCCATCCTCAATGTGTTGCACAAGTTTGAGGGTCTGACTGTAGCAAGATTTGACGGGCCTGAAACCAGCTTGCTCCGGGATCAATTTTGGGTCAATAACGCTCGTAAGACGGTTTAGCAGCAGTCTCTCGAATAACTTGTATGGATGGCATAGTAGAGAAATTGGACGAAAGTTTTTTGGGTCGTCTGCTGATTTGCCTGGCTTGGGTATAGCTATAACCTTTGATTTTCTCCAGAGACTCAATACTCAATACTCAATTCTTTATTGCATTCCATATGTTACATAGATGGTTAAAAATGAAATGGTACAAGATCAAATATGGACCCTGTCGGGCACGCAAAAATTAGGAGAGAGGAAGAGGGCTGAGTTACAATTTAATTAAATCAGTATTCTCATTTACTGTCTTTCATTTGGTATATAATTATATTGTATACATATTATTATTATGTTCGTGTAGATAGATATAACATATCAGTTGTTAATTACATATATTTGCACGAGATTACATTATTATTATTAAATTCTTACAAGTTTTCACTTTTATTATGTACTCAATTAGATTAATTATTATAAGTATAAATACCATATACATTTATTTTAATAAATTATGAGAATTATTTAAGTATTCATATTTTTATATTCTTTACTTAAGTATCTGTATTCAATATTTAATTTAATATTTTATGTACCTATATATTTTATTAATATTTATTTTATTTTATAATGTTTTGTATCAGAAAGAGTATTTTATTTTTCAATAGATTTATCATCTAGAAACTCCTTTACGGTGTAGTATGCCTTGGATTCAAGAAATCTTTTCAATTTATTTATAAATATATTTGTTTTGTTTTCTGCTCTAATATTATTTGGTAATTTGTTGTAAATTTTTATGGACATAATTAAAGGGCTGGTTGAGTGCATTTTGATTCGGGATTGAGGTTTGTTTATTTTGTTTTTGTTGTGTCTAAAGGTGTATCTTTTTTGTGTCTCTTCGCAAGTAGTGTAGAAATCTTGATGTTTTTTGACAAATTTACATAATTCTAAAATATATAAACAGGGAAGTGTGAGTATTTTATGTTTTTGGAAGTGTGGTTTGCAGCTATCTGTTTGTTCTATGTTTGTTATTATTCGAATTAACTTCTTTTGTAAAATAAATATGGTTTGTGAGTCTGTACTGTTACCCCAGAGCATGACCCCATAGCTGAGCCATGCCTGGGCATATGCATAGTAGGTAACAAGTGCAGTTTGTAGGTTAGTGGTTTTTTTAATTTCGCGTAAGGCATATGAGAATTTGGATAATTTTGCTCGTATTTTTTGTATGTGGGATTTCCAATTTATGTGGGTATCTATAGACAAACCGAGAAGAGTAAATTCATTCACTTGTTCTAGTTTTTTGTTATTGAACATAAAATTTAGTTTTAAAGGGGATTTCTGATGTGGATGGAAAGTAATTAGTTTAGTTTTAGTGAAATTAATTTCTAGATTATGATCTTCCATCCAGTTTGCAGCTGTAGAAAGAAGGGAGTTTAATTTGGCGTTTATATTTTCGTCGGTTCGGCATGAGGTAAGCAAAGAGATGTCGTCAGCAAATAATACACAAGGTCCGTTAATAGATTTAGGGAGGTCGTTAATGTAAATTAGAAACAAAAGGCAACCTATTACGCTACCTTGAGGAATTGATGCGTTAACTGTTTTCCTGTCCGATCTTATTTTAATTATTTCATTACTATTTTTATCGTAATATTCAATTTCTATTATTTGTTCCCTATCTTTTAGATATGAGGCAAACCATTTATGAGCTTTTCCTCGTATTCCTATTCCTTGTAACTTATCTAATAATATGTTAAATTTTACCTTGTCATAGGCTTTAGTCATATCTAGCAGCATACCTATGGCATAGTTTTTATCATTTATGATAGTTAGAGCCTCTTGTACGTATTTATAGACCGCTAACGTAGTAGACCTATTTTTACGGAAACCGTTTTGGCAGTCGTCAAGTATTTTGTACTTTTCGCAAAAAGAATAAACGCGGTCACACATAGCCTTCTCAAAGATTTTAGATGCAGTTGGTAACAGCGCGATAGGGCGATAATTGTTAGGGTCGGTTTTAGAATTTTTCTTATGTATGGGTTTTATCAGAGCGTGTTTGAGTAAATTTGGAAAAATTCCTTCTTCAAATGATTGGTTAACTAGTTTATAAAATGGTAGGGTCAGTTCATCTGCACATTTCTTAAGTAGAAATGGGGGAAGTTCGTCTAATCCAAAGCTCATTTTATTTCGTAGATTTTTTATTATTTTATTTATTTCATAAGGATCGACAGGGCTGAGAAACATAGTGTTTTCTGTGGGGCACACCACGGGAGCTCCCTTTGCCAATGAAGGTTTTTCCCCAATTGAAGCAAAGAAGTCGTTGAAAATATTAGCTACTTGTTTAGGTTCAGTTATCAAAATATTGTTTTTATGTAATTGTATGTTAGTTTTTTCGCTTTTTATTGATTTATTTGTTCTTTCGTTTATTATACTCCACATCGTTTTAACTTTATTTGTTGAATTTTTTATTTTGTTTATAAATTGTAGTTTTTTTGCTGTTTTAACAGATTGCTTTAGGGTTTTTTCATATTTTTTGTAATATTTTGATAATATGGGGTTGCTTGTTTTAGTGGTAAGTATTTTGAGTAGTCTTTTGTTTTTGCAGGATAATTTGATACCTTTTGTAAGCCAGTATTTTTTATATTTAGTTTTTATTTTTATTTGTTGCAAAGGAATACACTCGTTTAAAATTTTATCTAATGTATTATTAAACGCAGAGTAGTTTTCATCTATATTTTTATTTGATAATATTATTTCGTTCCAATTTTGTTTTTTTAATTCAGATTTGAAGTTTTCTATATTTTGGAAAGTATACAATCGTTTTTTTGTAATCCAGTTAGCTTTTTTATTATTTTCGCTAAGTATTTTCATGTGAAAAATGGTAGCACAGTGGTCGGAAAAACCTAATTCTTCTACGGTAGCTTTAGTGTTTCTATTATTAAAATTTGTAAAAATTAAGTCTAGACATGTTGAGGTAGTTTGTGAGATACGTGTGGGGACTTTGATGTGTTGTATGAATTTATGTTCCAACATGAGGTCTAAGAACAGATTAGTTTTTAAGCAACTGTCTAAGACGTTTATATTTAGATCTCCTCCTATTATTACGTTATATTTTAAATATTTATTATTAATATAAAACAGCATTTCTTTTAATTGGCGAATAAATACTTCCTCCTCTCTTCTGTTCCAATAAATAGTAACTATAAGTACATTTTCCTTAGGTAATTCTATTGCACATAACTCTATACAATACTCAACAGACATATTACTAATATCACAAATTTCTTTGTATTCGAGATCATTTTGTAACAAGATACAGACGCCGCCGCCTCCTCGAGTACGGCGACAGTAGGATGCTGCCATTTTGTAGCCGCTGAACTGAAGATGACTCAGTTTTTCTGGTGATAGCCAAGTCTCACTTAGACATATAGCGTTATATATTGTTTTTTCATGGATGAAGGCTTCAAGTAGATGCTGTTTGTTATAGATGCTTTGTATGTTCTGGTATAGGATGTTAAAATGTTGTTCTGTGGTTTCGAAAGTTATGATTTTTATTAAATTCGTTGTTATTTGGTTTGTTGTATTGTGTAGTGAGGGTTTTTTCTTCGTTGTTTACTAATTGTTCGTTTGATATTATGTTGTTTTTACGGTATGTCGTCTCTGTCTCTCTGGTCATCTTTTCACTTATTGAAATCCGTTTTCCATCTATAAATAATTTATTATTACGTATTACTGCATATTGTCCATTTCTTCGTGCTCTTAGCATTTCCTCACGCAATAATTGTCTTTCCTTTCGTGCATTTTCATTTAAAAATTCTGAGACATGTATGTTGGTTCCTTGAAAGTAGTGGCTGTTCTCGACAATATATCTAGTCATTTTTTTGCTTAGAAGCTCAACAATTAGGGGTCTGCTTTTCGTGGTAAGTCTTCCTATACGTTTTGTTTCTTCTATGTATCCAGTAAGGTTTACTTGCAGTATTTCATAAAACATTTCAATCAATCTGTTGTGAAGTTCATTTTCAGACTCATTGTAGAATTCGGAGAAGCCATATATTACTATTTTCTTGTAGTCGTTCTCTGTTTCCTTAACTTCTTTAGTTGGTGGTAGAAATTTCATACTTTTTATTTCATTTTTCAGTGCTTCATTTTCATAACTTAGCTTTTCAATTTTTTTGTTTATTTCTTCTAGTTCCTGAGTTTTTTTATCGTTTTGTTTATATAAGAAATCAGTTTTTCCTTCAATATCCTGTTTGAGTTTGGTAATTGCTTTATTTATTTCAACTTCAATTGTATTTTGGAGTTCTGATATTATACATTTATTGTTTTCCTTTAGACGCTGTATTATAATTTCGCTCAGATTTTCTAGTGAGATGGTCGGTGATATACCCGCGTTCATATTGGCGTTAATATCTGAATCTTCTTGGTGCATAGTATTACCGAGTAGGCATGAGTCATCCGGTATTGAGCTGTCGTTGAAAATTGTAGTTTTCTTTCTAATGGTGACGTTATTGTTGTTAGTATTTTCCAGGGGGGAAATTGGGGGATTGGTTTTTTTGTAGTCTTGAAGTCTTAAAGGTGTGTTTATATTCCCTGTTTTTGGAGCCTTGCAGCGGCATGCCTGGCATTGCCATGTTTTTTTATGCTCTGGCGTCATGCTCTTGAAGAGATCAATGGTTATGTTCGAACATTGTAGATCATATTTATCCTGACAGTGGTGACAAACAAGCGTTTCCATATCTGGTGGGGTTTGTTTACATCCTGCACACACAGTCATAGATGTCATCTGGATTTTTTATGATAGCGCCCTCTAGTGTGTAATGTACGAACTCAATGAGTATCGTAGTTGGGTGTTGATAGACGATCGAAAACGAGCGATAGTGCTTTCGTTATTTGTCGCTAGATGGAGCTGTTACAAATGCAGAATGTTTTGCACTTTCTATTGCTTTTCAATATTTATCCACTTAGGTATTCAATGTCTGTTTCTTACCTTTTTGGGATGCACAGCAATTTGTTTCCTTTTTAATTTTCAATGTAGCGGGAATTATTTTCACTTAAACAACTTTTTCCAACAAATACGGAGTACAAATTTGAATGTTGGTCGTTAGCGTTGACACAGTTTTTATATTAGGTATTTCTTCACTTTACTTGTTAGATTTTAATAAACTATAACTTCTGTCTCTGTTTTGCTCTTATTTTTCCACTTTTAATTACTTTTTATTGTGATAAAAGCACTATTTCCATTTTTAAGAATAAAAATAGGGGAGACCGGGTACAAAAGTAACGGTGGGTCGAAAGTAACAAATGCTCTGTGGGTTTATGCAATAGTCAAAACACCGCTTTGCTGGCGTCAGGTGATAGCCCGTGACGCCCCCCTCACTTGCATTCAGTCGCCGCTAGCGCCCCGCGCTGTTAGGTTGTGTGAGAAGACGCAACGTGATTTTACAAATCAAATGTAAGTTTTTTGACGTTTACTTATTTGATATTTACTTAGTATTAAAAGTATAAAAGCAATTTGAATATTTACCTATTTATTCTTGATTAGATTCTTTGCACAGTGTTTAAATTCGTTTTTGTTCAACACGTTCCGTTTCAAGGTTATCTTTCATGTTTTAACAAAAATGTGGTTGGGTACAAAAGTAACATAGCCCTATGGGTACACAAGTAACATGTTACTTTTGTCCCCATATTGATTAACTATCCTAATCTTTTTATGTGTGTGTTTATTTCAACAGAATGCCGCGACAACGCATAAGAAAGACCGCAAGAGGAACTACTGACATGGAAGTGTACCGAAAAGCGGCTGAAGAACACTTCAAAGATAGTGCAAAAATTAGAGCCCTAGCAAAAAAATATAATGTTTGCCATGTAACATTATATAGATATATAACAAAACTAAAGGCAGGAAATACTAGCGCAATTGTTGGCTACCGTTGCGTCAACCGTGTTTTTACTATTGATGAGGAAAAATGTCTACATGACTATTTAATCGAGTGCTCTAGAGTTTATTTTGGGTTATCTCCATTTGAAGTACGTAAACTGGCATATGAGTTGGCGACTAAAAATGGAAAAACATTTCCTGAAAAGTGGCATGATACTCAAATGGCGGGTAAGGAATGGCTGACGGGTTTTTTGAAACGACACCCGAGCCTCTCCTTGAGGTGTCCTCAAGCAACAAGTCTGTCGCGCGTCTCGAGTTTTAACGAGCATAATGTGACTAAGTTTTTTGATAACCTAGCTTACGTAATGGATAGGTATAAATTTGAGCCAAAAGACATCTGGAATATGGATGAGACCGGGGTGACCACTGTCCAAAAACCTACCAAGATTATAGCTCAAAAAGGAGTCAAACAGGTAGGTGCTGTAACCTCAGCAGAACGTGGGAGGTTAGTAACTGTTGCTGTTGCTGTTAATGCTCAAGGAGGACACATACCTCCTTTTTTTGTATTCCCATTGAAACGATACCAAGACCACATGATACGTGAAGGTCCTGTTGGTTGTGCCGGAGCTGGCAATGCAAGTGGATGGATGCAAGAAGCAGAATTTTTACTGTTTCTAGAACATTTCAAAAAACAAATCAAGCCAACAGTTGATCAAAAATGCTTGTTACTGCTCGACAACCATGCATCGCATATATCAATTCAAGCTCTTGATTTTTGTAAAAAAAATGGAATAGTATTGCTGTCGTTTCCACCCCATTGCAGCCATAAACTTCAGCCTCTAGATAGAGCAGTATTTGGACCATTCAAAAAAATGATAAACACAGCTACAGACAACTGGATGCGAAATCATCCTGGTCAAACGATGACCATCCATTACATTCCTGGAATTGTAAGAGAAGCATTTCCTCTTTCTGTTACGGATAGAAATGCAATTGCTGGCTTCACCTGTACCGGTATAAGTCCATTCAATAGGAATATATTCACTGCTGTTGACTATGCACCGTCGTCTGTAACTGACCGTCCTTTGCAAGTTAACAATGAAATTCCACCAAAAGATCTTTCGAACAGTTTCGATGCAACGTCCTCCATTCAAGTTGACCCGGATACTCCAGTTGATGATCTTCCAACATCGAGTAACCAGCGTACAGATAGTAACGATTTTTCAAAGAAATCACACAATAATAACAAATCACCGTCTGTTCAACATTTATCGGATCCGTTCTCTGCTGATGCTCAGTCTCTATTAAGTAACTCAATTTATGATCGAAGATCTAACTCACCAGTACCAGGACCTAGTGGGTTACAACGAGCAATTGCTTCACAATCGTTTAATGTGACTCCTAAAGATCTCAGACCTTTACCACAAGCAGGTCCGAGGACTGTAACAAATAAAGGACGTAAAAAACGTAAGACGGCAATATTGACAGACACGCCCGAAAAAAACGCAATTGAAGAAGAATACCGACAAAGAAATGCCAAGAAAACAGTTTTACAGCCCGATACTGGAAAAGGCAACAGAAAGTTGACATTTAAGAAAGGAAAGGGTACAGGAAAAAATACAAAGAAGGCAGCTAAAGGCAAGGAAAATAACTCTGACGACGAAGATTGTTTCTGTCTGATTTGTTTGGAAACTTTTAGCAATAGTCGACCAAATGAGCAATGGATACAATGTATTGAATGTAAAATGTGGTCACATGCTGAATGCATCAATGATGATGTAAATTATGTGTGCCATAATTGTGAGTCCGAATAGAATGATTGAGCAAAAATGATGATTTGTAACCTGTGATTATCATATAACAATTGATCTCATTATTTGAATTAAGAATAATTTCTAACGAGGAGTATATTATTAATATTGATTTGATTTCATATTTTTGAGCATTTAAAATACAAATGTTTATTTGTGTTATTAATACTAAGTTTTCTAATAAATAATTTGTTGATTTAATATGTCATATCATATTCATTACAAAACCCTTTGCCTTGGTACTTTCGACCCACAGCATGTTACTTTCGGCCTGCCAACGTGGTCGATAGTAACAATCGACGAATTTTTTTAAAGTGTCTGTGGGTCATACAAAATACACAATTATAAGGTAAATCAGGATACTAATGTTAAGAATATTAATGGAACTTATATACGGTTATATTAATTTAATCAAAATAATAACACCTAGCTAGCAATCAAGGTAAAAGTCCAAAATGTTACTTTTGTACCCGGTCTCCCCTACACAGAGCTAATGTTTACTTGCGCACTGCAGCGCCCTCTCCCGGGAGACGGGGTACTGAAGCTGATTCCAGACAGTTGTTGTATAGCAACAGCAACCATGACACAGCAACAGGACCAAGCTGTTGGATTTGCTCAACCGAGATGTCGTCTACTCCGGAAGCTTTACCGGACTTAAGACACCTAATCGCTGTGACGATATCAGTAAGGTTGAAAGGTTTACTAATATCGTCACAAGCACCATCAAGTTTTTGTAGTTTAGGAACCTCATTGGAACGACGTGTTGGTTTGCCGTTAAGTTGGTGAGCTATCTGGTTGGCGGTGACTCGACTCGGCGGTGAGGGATGAGGGGACTCAATGGTCAGCTTTCTTATTGTACTCCAAGCCTTTTTACTGTTATGAGTCATATTGATGTCAGTTACAGTCTTGATCCACCTCTCTCGTCTGTTTTCACCCAGTTTTGATAGCAGCATTTCTCCAGCCAGCGTGGTTTCTTCCGAGAAAGGATCAGTGTGATACAGTGATTCATAGGTGCTCAAAAGTTCACTGGACTCAGTCGACAGCCCTAGGATGTAAGAAGTCCTGCAGCCTCTTGGAATATGTCTTCGGGAAGTAGTTGACACTATCTCAACGACTTGGTCGTAGTTTTGCGGGGTTGGCGGGACATTCAGCAGGGCGTCATCAATCAACCGCGCGAACGATTCCCAGTCAGCTTTTGTGTAGTTAAATCGGCGCTTAAAGGGAACATTTATAGGTCGGACCACGGGTACAATGCAACACATAATAGGCCTGTGCTGAGTGCGAGGGATAGGCGAACATACGCTTTTGGAATTGTGAGCTGATGGACGAACTGGTGAAGATTAAGTCTGGGTTATATCCGCGTTTCCAGCGGCCACTATTAAAAAATGCCGGTTGTTTAAAGTTATGGATTAGCACCAAATCATTCGTCTCTGCCCATTGCTCAACTGCTTCTCCACTGAAATCCGTGTCATTGTAGCCCCAGTTGGTGTTGCGGCTGTTGAAATCGCCGATTATACCTTTAATTGGTTGGCTGCTGAAGTTCTCTAGCAGAGCGAAGAAATGTGGTGCTAGGTGGATTATAAATCGAAGTGATGGTGCAGTAACCAACATCAATGGTGATAATTTCTGTCATTCTCGTTTAGGCACTTGGTGGATAGTATGCTTATGCCAGGAGCGGCAAACACTGCGTTACCGTGCTTTGGGTGACAGATCTCGGCGATAAGCGTTAGTCCAGCGATGTGTGGCCGGCTTTGGGTTTCATCTCGATGGGTCTCTTGGACGCAAAGAATGTCGCATTGAGTTTTGCGATAAATATTGGAAAGAATTTCTGCTTTACCTTGTGAGAACCCTTAGATGTTGATCGACATTACGCACAAAGCCGGCTTTATAGGTGGACTTTGGATTGCCATCGTGGTGAAAGAATTAGCCAGCCAACGTGGAAACTCGCTGACTGCCCAGGGTGCGCCGGACGTATAATGGCTCAGTTGGTACGTCACTCGGGGAGGCTCCTTTCTTGCACCCCAAACTTAACATAGTTTGGGGTGGGGTACCCATTGAGCACAGCAACTTCCCAAAATATCTTGGCGTTACTCTGGACAGGTCTTTAACATTCAGCAAAAACTGCAAGATCATCAAACAGAAAGTACACTCTCGCAACAATCTCCACAGCGACTTATGTCGTCTTCGATACTTCTCTTATTTTTAAAATAGATAGAAAAGATACGGATGTCTTACATGTGAACGAGGGTCTAGTTGTTCTTTCAAAATGGTTTGCAGCTAATAATCTCTTACTTAATGCAAACAAAACTAAATGTATTAAATTCTCATTACCAAATGTACCCCAAGTAGATCTAAATTTAAAACTTGACGGCAAGAAACTAGATGTTATTTCGGAAACTAAATTTCTAGGAATTACTTTAGATTCAAAATTGCAATGGGGTGCCCACATTACAGCAATTTCAGGTAGATTAAGTTCAGCTGCATATGCAGTAAGAAAAATAAGGCAGTTGACCGATATAGCTACAGCTAGATTAGTGTACTTTGCTTATTTCCACAGTATTATGTCTTATGGCGTTCTGCTGTGGGGTTCGGCAGCTGACGTAGATTCAGTTTTTATTTTACAAAAGAGGGCAATCCGCGCAATCTATAAAATGAAGCCTCGCGAGTCTCTTAGAATCTTTACAGAAATTGATATACTGACTCTACCTTCTCTTTATATTTTAGAATGTATCTTGTATGTTCGCAAAAAATTAGGCCTTTTCAAACTAAGAAGCGATTTACATAATATAAATACTCGTAGTAAAAATGAAATTGTGATACCTAAATTTAGATTAACTAAAAATAGTAAATCATTTCTTATAAACAGTAGCCGCTTTTCTATAACAAGTTGCCAAAGTCGGTTACTGAACTTAGCTACGGAATAGCTCTGAATGAAACGTGCCGGATCATTACCGGGTGCCTCAAACCGACCCCGGTGCAAATGCTGTATCGACTGGCTGGAATAGCGCCACCAAAAATCCGCAGAGCAGTGGCAAGCTCAACTGAAAGAGCTAAGATGGTTTATGACACACGACACCCTATGCACGACAACATCCTCGTGTCACAAAGACTGAGAAGCCGCAACAGCTTTCTGAAGTGTGTCCTCCCACTTACTGGCGAACAGTCTTAAGAAAGACTAGACCTGTGGCAACAAAGCGCTTCCCTACCAAACCCATTCGTTCCACCTGCTGAACATCTCGCAACTGAACACGAATTACCTTGGCTTTCATGGAAGTCTTTAAATAGACTTCGGACTCAGGTAGGCCGGAGTAAAGAAAACCTGTACATGTTGAGATTCATAGATGACTCAGCCCTGGAGTGTAAATGTGGTGCTGTCCCACAAACGATGAGGCACTTGATATCTTGTCCAGCATGTCCTGTTGTTTGCACGCCACAGGAGTTGAAGGACGCTACTGAAAATGCTAAGCTCGTAGCCAAATTCTGGGCTAACACTATTTAGATTGCTATCGCCACGCCAAGAAAAAGAACATATGTGTTGGATAATATTTAATCATTTATGCATTTTCATGTAATATTTAGATTCTTTTGGAAACATTACGTTTATACTAAATATCATTTTATAATACATTTTTTAAATCAGTCAAAAAGTGATCATGACGGTATTGTTTTACATAATTTTATAGAACTAGGTACTTCCCTGAAATCTAGTAGTTTCTGGCACGTAGGAGGACACAGTTTTAACCTAACCTAACCTCCCGAAACCATGTCGGATCTGCCCCGAAAGATATTTCAACGCTTAAAAAAACCACAACCTAAATAGCCTAATGACCGAATGACTTTTACTCCAAACGTTGTTTTATGAGATAAAATCGTTTCTGGCACTCGCCGGCCGCTGCCGCGGCATCGCTTGCTTCGCTCGCTCGGCTTGTGCGTAGGAGGTCACAGTTTTAACCTAACCTAACCTCCCCAAATCATGTCGGATCTGGCCCGAAGGGTATTTCAAGGCTTAAAAAAACCACAACCTAAATAGTTTAATGACCGAATGACTTTTACTCCAAATATTATATGAGATAAAATGAAAATAAAATGAATTGTTTGTCAAATAATATGTTAGTATCTGGATGACCGAGCTTTGCTCGGTATTTTTTAGTAAATTGTGTTTAAAATAATAAGTTTATGTTCAAATTGATTTATCGATAAAGTTGGTCATTGAACACACGAACAAAACGACATTTTATAAAAATGAATCCTAGCTAGATCGATTTATCGCCCCCGAAACCTCCTGTATACTAAATTTCATGAAAATCGTTGGAGCAGTTTCCGAGATTCAGATTATATATATATATCACGGATATCGAGGGATATGCCTTGGGGGCGTGGCACGTGCCGCCTCGACACTATCAAATTGGTAGTATATTCGATCGGCAGCTGTACGCATCATTCAGTCGCTTTGCAATTGCGTACAGTTCACTATTGGTGCGTAAAAAACCGAAATGCCGAGTTGTGCAGTAATTTTTTGTAAAAATAGGCCAAATACCATCAACCTGAAGACAAATGGCGTGTCCTACCACCGGTTAGTAAACAATAAAAGTCACTGTTTTATATTTTAAATCAATTTTTAAATGGTTTACTAACTTACGTGCGGAGCGACACGAACTAATCCGAACTAGCCCGAATCTTTCCGAACGAAACGAACGTTTTAGATTTAGAGAGGTGCAATCCTTTGCGTGCGGCTGATTTTATCGATATTCGTATTATTGCAGTTGAATATTTTTTTACGGAACTCAATGGGTATCCTCGTATTACTTGTATAGTAAAAGAGTTAAATTTTTTATTAATTTAATGTTGTTTGAACCAAATTAAGACATTATAATTCTAATACAGTTACTCGTGAAGTGTTTTTACTTAAAGTAATATTATGCCTAAAGATTTTCACAAATTAACAATTTTTTATTTAAAGTAGGTACAATATGATAAGTAATATGATAAATAAATATTATATGCCATCCAATTATTTACATTTGGTAAAAAAAAAATACAATAATTTGTTTTCGATATGCGAAAATATTCTTTTTTTTATCTGCTATTTGGCGATTTCGTAAGGTGGGCCATAGACTATTAATAATATTGCGCAATATTATTGACCGAGCAAGATTAATATTGAAGATTGCGATAATTAAATATTGTTGAAAATAAAAATTCTGCGCAATATTAATGTATTGATCACTAAATCGCAAGCCCATCTTAGTCAATCATAAGTCCGAGCAGCCAAGGTTCGAAGTTGAAATTAGAAAATTCGCGGTCCGTTGCTATTTTGTTAATTCTTTGTCTATAATACTAAGTGTTTCACATTTTATTATATTTCTATACAAGTGTGTTAAAAAATGTCGTATAACTTGCGTGAACATTGTATTATTACGCTCTCGGGTCCAATCCGGCCTCAGACGTAGTAACGAACTTAGCCCACTTCTAACATAACGTATTATATTAAAATATTCTTAGTAACAATAATTTATAATTATAGTATAATATAATAGCAAATTAATTTTCCTAACCTGAATGTAAGTAAGCATTTTTTTTAAGATTACGTAATATATTATTTATTACACGGCACTAGCTTTTCCAGCGGCTTCGCCCGCATGGAGGTCGGAAAGTATCCCGCGGGAACGTACTACCGGAATAAAAAGTAGCTTATGTGTTAATCCAGGTTATAAACTAATTGTGCTCCAAATTTCATCCAAATCCGTTCAGAAGTTTTTGCGTGAAAGAGTAACAAACATCCACACATCCATACATACAAACTTTCGCATTTATAATATTAGTAGGAAGTAGGATGATATGTAACAGAGAGCGCTTTAACCTATAATACAAAATTTTAAAAACATTTCCATTTTATTTTAGTAAAAGTTAACTTTATTTTCGGATAGGTATATAAAAAAAGAAATTATTTAAAGAAAATTAAACGAAGTTATTATAATACAAGAATGTACTAAAAATAAATATCGATAAAAATAATCGACCATCGCTTTCGACTCCCTAATTGCATGCGTGTGCATTGGATGTTCGCAAATAGCAAGTGTTTACAAGTGAATGCACCGCCCATTCTATGTATGTGTGCTATTAGAAATTGATTTAGTGTAGCTGCTTTCTTCTTGGTGTGCGTGTTCAAATTTTAAGTGTGTGTCGTCGGTACACTAATTGTTAATGTTGTCATTTTTTGGGTGGGAGATAAGTGGCGTCACTAGGACTCCTTACTATTCCGCAATGAAGGCATATCTCTGGATATCTATGGTATATATAGATATATATATATATATATACAAGAATTGCTCGTTTAAAGGTATAAGATTAAATAAAAGTTTATTGAATAATTACTTTTTAAGTGAGTTTTTTGACAAACTTGTTGTTGTATAATGATGAAATGATAAATCATGTATTTTGGCAAGCATTGCTTGTCAAGTAAAATTTTGTAAATTACTTTTTGGTGAACTGGCAGGATACCATTTGTTTTCAAATACATGTAATTTGGTTCAAATACATATCAATGTGTGTTAGCATTGTTTTTAAAACATTAGTACCTTCAATGTGATGTTCCTCCTTCACCACAATAATATCTTCACAAACAGCTGGTAGCTCTTCTTTGATAGTGATTCTTTCTCTTTCACATTCATCATTAATATTCATGTGCACTATTGGAGAATTAATAAGCCCATTGAAAAACTCCAAGTGGTTTTGTTTCATTAGAGGATCGGGCTGTAAAAAGATGATTATAGTATTACGAAAACAAGCTCACAGTCCCACAAGCACAAATCCTTTTTCATTATACTAAAGTCCCTTAAAAGAGCCCCCGTAGGTCACAAATATGTGCCAGAGTGGCGCATGCCCTGTACACCAACAACACAAATACATGTGGGACAAAAGTACATTAGTGTGCTTTTATTTTAATTTTAAATGTACCTTTCGCTTCATTTCACCTTTTCGTTTTTCAATTATACATAGGTGGAATGTTTTCTCAATAAGAAGTGCACTTAGTTTCAATAGGCTTCCTATGGACCTTAATGTTGACTTGTTCTGCAGCAGTGTGGCGACCATAAGACGGCTTTTGGCAGTGATTTTTCATGAATTATTAACTTATAAATAACTTGTATGTCCTTGCTCACGCACAATGGTCCACTCAAAGGACTAAGTGCGGAAACCAAACCCCCATAACATAGAACTTGTACTATGTCCTTTTTTATTATTAACATTTTCTTAACTAGGGGCTTGTTATTAGCAATTTTTTTAAATAACTTTATATCATTGGTTTGTTACTCTGTAAGCCTTCTTTAAAATAAAATAAATAAATAAATGCATTTTATTTGTCTACCTTCAATATTTAAGCTCTTGTCCTTATTTATTGCCTGAAACTAATTAGATCATACAATGCACTTGATAAATTTGATAAAATTATTGAGAGAGTTGGGTCACTCGATTGACTCTGGGTTAATATACGAGTGCCACCAGCGCCTCAATCAGGTGGGTAGCCTCAATAATATAACCATTCAATGGATTAAAGGACACAGCGGTTCGCTAGGTAACGACGCCGCCGATGAACTTGCCAGAAGGGGGGCAGCATGACACCGGTGGGGCCAGAACCCATCGCGCCACTTCCCTTTGGGTTCCTACGCTCTCTGGTAAGAAAACGTACCAGGGATCTACACTGCAAGCGATGGGTGGACCAAAGTGAGTGCAGGCAGGCCAAGGAAGCACTTCCTACCATCGATGCCCGCCTTACAAAACAGGTCCTCCGGTTAGACAAACGACAGCTGCGTATGGTAACAGCAGCAATAACTGGACATGGGTCATTTAATAAACATCTATCTGTCATAGGAGTTACAGACAGTCCGCTGTGCAGGGCCTGCATTGGGGACGACGAGACAGCAGCGCACGTGCTTCTAAACTGCCCGGCGATCGCCACATACAGGGCCAAGTACTTCGGTAACCCAGGTACCCTACGTGAGATAGTCAGCAACATCAAGGCGTTGCTGGCCTTTCTCGAGGAGCTGGGGTGGATCGAATAACCGATTTCCCACCCGTACGCAAAATACGCGCTCAGACGTGGAGTTGCGGACACCAGCCCGTTCTACCTATTACCTGAGAGAGTTGAAATTGTGGCTTAGTGTGCAGGGCACACACATGCGTTTATTCTCTGGCATTCAAAAGGTTAACATGTAATTATTGTAACATTTGACAAAAGTGTACAACATTCAACACTCAATGGTACACTTGGTGAGAAGTCCAATCACAGGAATGAGCTTGAGAGGAAATTATAATAATAAACGGCTGTAGAAGAATACCTCACCTCATAATCCTCATTCAACCTCTGAATGAACAGCTCCTCGGCTTTTAGACATTGTCTCAGTAATTTGTAGGATTGCTTTAGTTTCTCACAGCAGAAGAAACAAACAAGAATTGGTCTACGGTCTTCAGTTACAAACTGTAACAAAATATGTCTTACATTCATTTGATTGTGTGAAATGAATACTCCTATTCTATAAAGTCATGCTGTCTAAGTCAGTTCGTGATCCTTTACGCATTCTGAGCTCATCTTTCAGAGAAGGTATGAGCATTGACCCCACTCTCGCTTAGGGCAGACTGGCGACTTAATAGCCATAACTCATAATAAAAATATAAACTTACTGGAATATCAGTCAGCTTCTCATATACTTTGTGCAAGTTCCTGTTGATCACTACATACATGCGGACGTTCTCCGCTAAACATATCCTGCACATTGGCAGTTTTTCCATGTTTTAACTCTAAAAGTACTTTTTACGAAATTATAATCTAGGTTTATTTAAATTATAGAAAAACAACACATTCCGTGCAAATATCGTCTTGTAGTTTCCGCTTCTGTTTACAACGTTGAGAAGACGGCGGAAGATAATCCACTTGAATTTAGTTCACAAAAATCAGGAAAACACGTTCAAGTATAAACAAACAAAAAGACTCTGTGCAAAAAGATGATAAATTGTCGTTGTCAATGTCATTGTCACTTTGTTTGACATTAAGAAGTACAATACCTACCAAGCTACCAAGGAACCAAGGAACATTTAATAAACCCGAAGGAACTTACTGGCTACGGTACGTTCCTTGCTGGCTATAGATTTGCTACAGATCCTACAGATAGATTTTACTGAACTTTTTAGATTACTCTCTGACTGCTGGGCTTTTAAGTTTACTTACATTTTTTTTTTCTTAATAAATTATTCAAAAGTCGATCGAAAAAGCACTTGAGAACTGGAGTTGCGCATTGGAAACTGCTGGACTAAAGATCAGTGAGCAAAAGACAGAATACATGCGGTGTTGCTATACGTCAACTGGCGAGCAACTCACTATAAAAATTCAAACCCACCAGTTAAAGGAAGTTGACCATTTTAAATACCTATGATCTATGATCTCTAACAATGACACGATCAACGCCGACATAAGTCACCGTATCAACACTGGATGGATGAAGTGGCGACGGCTCTTAGGTGTGCTATGCGATAGCAGATTGCCGGTATGTGTTAAAGGAAAGGTGTACAAAACTGCATTCCACCCAGCTCTAGCTTACGGTGCCCAATGCTGGCCAATCAAAAAGACTCAGTGCTCATTCACGTTGACTCACGGGCGCGGTCACGAAATATCAAACATATGGCGTAATATCCAGGTGTCCAGGTACGAAACGCACGTGCGATCTAAGTAGCGGGCAAGCTAGCGACTGGCGCGCGCGGCACGCTCGCAGCTCGATCAAACGCTTGAGACGTTTGTGTGTGTTCATGTCGAACTAGCGGCGGAGCGCGCGATTCACTCGCGACGTCAGGTAAGTTCAACCAGTATGAACTTGTTGCTAGAAACGGTAGCACGTTTTCATCATATCTTTCAATACAGAAGAGTTTATTAAAAGATAAAAGATCGTCGTCCATGTTTTCAACCTCTACGACACGTCACACTCACGCAATCGCCTGGCGGCCAATGTGAACACGAACTCGCCACGTCTACCGCGCCCGCACCCGCCACCGCGCCCGCGCGTTCGTACGTGAACAAGCACTCAGGTCAAAAGAGCACACACCACCGGGATGAGGATGCTGAGATGGGCAGGATGGGTTACTCTTAAGGACAGAGTAAGGAACGAGTACCTATATTCGAGGAAGTTTTAAGATCCGCCCAATCGAAGAAAAGCTCTCTGAAGCGTGCCTGAGATGGTATGGTCATGTAATGAAAAGATCAAAGAAACACATGACCAAGCAAGTCCTCGAGATGAACACACGTCCAGAAAAGCTAGGTAGACCCCTTCTAACCAAGGGCGGATCCAGGGGGTGGGTCATGGGGGTCATGACCCCCCCCTGGGCTGGGTCCACCGTCGACCACTATTTTAAATTGTTAAACATATGTAATGGTTTTAAGTAAGGACATATTTTTTGTCACAATATAGATTTTATGTAAATACCTTCAATATTTAATCAATTTATTATAAATTAATATTTTGTATGATGGCAAACGCATTATTCGGGAACGAACGCATAGAAAAGAACAGTGGCGAACTCGCAAACAAAGGGAATTGTCCAGACTTGGCCAATTTTAAACGCTGTACTATACAAAAATGTAATTTACCAATAATTTTAATTCTATTTTAGTAAATATCTGATGCTAATAACTTTGTATGAATAAGCACTGTAAAAAAACTTTTTTTTTTGGTATTTTTGATGATGTGACCAAGTCTTTTTTTTTTTGGATGGGAAATCATCAAATAACTTCTCCCGCTCTGGGCGGAGCGGGAGGGCGTGTCATACTTTTACTGACTAAAACCTACCCGTGTTCCTTCAGTTGCCCATATGCCAAAGCCACGGTAACTCTTTCGAACGAATCTCCCGAACCTGGCAGGTGTGACCAAGTCTTTGGCTTTGAATTTGACTTCAGTGTTGCCAAAAAAACTGCATAAACAATACATTCAAATCGATTTAAAGTGTAGGGTAATCTCTCCACTGTATTTAATGCAGTTTTATTTAATCATATTATTCAAAAATACTAATATACGATATAAATGATTAAAGACTTAAAAAAGATAAATTAAAGAGTGCATTATACCTGAAGAACTTATAAAACAATAATCAATTCCATATGTATCGATATACAATTATCTTTTTTTTTATTTGGCAACAGTGTTTTAAAAATGTTGTGTTAATTGTCAAAATGACGAGTGCAAAAAAAACAAAGCGGATGATAACTTCATTCGCTTTTTTTTGCATCGTGAGTGTTGTTTTTAACCCCCGACGCAAAAAGAGGGGTGTTATAAGTTTGACGTATCTGTGTGTCTGTCTGTCTGTGGCATCATAGCTCCCGAACGGATGATGCGATTTCAATAAAAAAATATGTATTAAAGGTGACTTATCTGCGAGTGTTCATAGACATGTTTGATGAAAATTGGTTGAGCCGTTTAAAAGTTGTGGGGGGGAAAGTGGGGAAGAGTAACCGAATGTCAGCAAATATACTCGAGTGGGGTCTCAAATGAAAGCGCACTGAAAGAAAATATTGATGAATTAATCGAGAGTGATTTTAGCTTCGTTTGAATCTACATTATATTAAGTATGTACCTATAAAAAGTACAAAATAAAAAATTTAAAAACCCCCGACACAAAAACCTAATTTCCCTTTAAAAAGTAAAAAATAATAAAAAATAACTCAATCTTAAAGTACCTAAGAATGTATTAATAATTCAAAAAAAAATAACGTCACGTTGGGGGACCGCTCCGCGAGTGCAGACGTCGTTGACTGCTTAGTTAGGTAATAAGACTATTGGTAATTAAATTGTTAGGTTTGAAGCGGTCCCCCAACGCGGCGTATTTTTTTTAAAGATTGAGAAGATGAGTTATTGCAGAAGATTGAGTTATTTTTTACTTTTTAAAATGAAATTAGGTTTTTGTAAGTTTTATTGCCATTACTTTGGCTGTTTCTAAATGGATTCCGATTCTCCCCTTCTTGACGACCCCGGCACTTCCGTGGACCAAAGTTCAGCCTTGTATTTATGATGAACCTGGCACATTTAACCTCTAAGTCCCTGAGATACCACATTTGGTATAGATACAATCGTTTTTTAATTGTGTCTGTAATTACGGTAATTTACTGGTTAAAGCAAGTTTTATTATAAGCATAAACAATTTCAATAAAATTTAAAAAATGATCTAAATATAAATCTTGATACAAAACTAGGTTTATATTGGCATTCTTACTGATAAGAACTATTAAATCAATCATATATTATTAGCTGAACTGTTTGTTTATAAGTGGCCAAAGTCTCATTAGTCCATTGAAATGTTACAATTTGAGGACCGAATATTGCATTTCTTAGAGGACGCAATTTTATTTTTGGGACATGTGGGGGGGGGGGGGGGGTCAATAGAAGCTTACCCTCAAGTTTGTGGGGATGCCGCCCTTGTCCCCCGGCCGCCATCTTGGAAAAAGAAGTGCATACACATTTTTCGCGATATCTCGAAAACTATGCGTCTTACAAAAAAATTGTTACGACATAATTTGTAGTAAAATGTTTTGCCTACAAATATGTCTCATAACTTTTTGCCTTTTTTACTTTTTGATTGAAGTTATAAGCCAAAAGCTGAGAAATTTTGTATAAAAAATTTCTTTTTTGCTCTATAACTTTTTTTTAATACATTTTACAAAAAAAAATACCTCAGACCAATCTTGTAGATGCTCTTTTGAGATTTTTTTTTTACTATAATTTTTTCAATTTCATTCATTTAAAACGCTGTTACAGCGCTCCAAAGTAGACTGGGTTCGTCAGTGCTCATGAGAATCCGGTCAAAACAAATGTTTCACTTAGTTATATGATCTTTTTTTATTGTAAATACATTCATTTTTTTTTTTGTCTAATTCCTACCTACCACTTATTCATCGCAAACTATGAGTTAGAGTCTGTACCATTGTAAATAGATTCTGAGCCACAGCCTGGACCATCGAAGAGAAGTAGAATAGAGTAGCTAGCTAATAAGTAGTTGCAAATATTAAGATGTCAAGAATTACCTAATAAGCAAGATATCTGTGGAGTACCACCATAGCTGGGCACTCGTTAATCGTTAATTAACGAAATTAACATTTTGATTAACGGATTAACTTTTAAGTTAACTTTAAAAAATCTTAACGGACACGTTAACTTCCGTTAATATGCAGAAGTCCATTAATCGTTAATCCAATGCCTACTATTTACCGCAATTCAATTCTGTCACTCAGTCTATAGAAAAACCAAAGAGCTCCAACTCTTTAAAAAGTAAAGCGTAAAGTCTAGTAAAATGTGGCTGGACATAAAATCAAAAGACTCGTTCAACGATGCTGCAATCCTCGGGGAACAGATATTCATAAATCTATTCATTAAATACAATACTGCTATACCCTCAAGCGCTGCAGTTGAACGTCTGTTTTCCACGGGTCAAGATATTTTAACACCAAAACGAGCCTCGCTTTCAGGCGAGAACTTCAACATGTTAATGTTCATGTTGGGGAATATGCACCTTATGCCCGACGATTAAATCACACATTTGAATTATACAAGTATTTTTTTTTTGTTCCTAACCTGTTAACTTCCAGAACCTAAACCAACAGGTTTTATTAGTTCACTAACGCAACGATATGAAAATGCAATTTTACAGATATTAACGGATTAACGATTAACGTTAACTTGCGTTAATTCTTCCGAAATGTAACGCTTTAACGTTTAACGAAGCTAACTTTTTTTGTAGCGGATTAACGATTAACGAAGTTAACTATTTGATTAACGGTGCCCAGCTATGAGTACCACGGGGGATACCACCTACTGGAGATACCAAGAAAAAAACACAACACGCCTACAGACTCTACCTTCTCTATCTTCTCTTATAACTTCTTTAATTTTAAATTTAGGGCAAAAAGTTGTGGAACATATTTGTAGGCAAAACAATTTGCTACAAATTATGTCTCGACAATTTTTTTGTAAGATGCATAGTTTTCTAAAAAAAATCTCAAAAGAGCATCTACAAGATTGGTCTGAGGTATTTTTTTTTTTTGTAAAATGTATTAAAAAAAAGTTATAGAGCAAAAAAGAAATTTTTTATACAAAATTTCTCAGTTTTTAGCTTATAACTTCAATCAAAAAGTAAAAAAGGCAAAAAGTTATGAGACATATTTGTAGGCAAAACATTTTACTACAAATTATGTCGTAACAATTTTTTTGTAAGACGCATAGTTTTCGAGATATCGCGAAAAATGTGTATGCACCCCTTTTTCTAAGATGGCGGCCGGGGGACAATGGCGGCAACCCCACAAACTTGAGGTTAAGCTTCTACTGACCGCCCCCCCCCCCCCCACATATCTCAAAACTAAAATTGCGTTCTCTAAAAAATGCAAAGCCCATGTAACATTTCAATGGACTACTACTACATAGAAGTTGATCAATGCCCTTTTAGTTGCCGTTTCTACCCGTTTTTGCCAGACTATACATACATTAATAAAATACCTACTTTTTACTTTTATGTATGATTATAAAAACTCAATTATAACTTCTTGTGACTTGACCACGACTATGTGACCCCCCCCTGGCACCAAAGCTGGATCCGCCCTTGCTTCTAACTTGAATGTCTGTGATCAATAATGACCTGAAGCAAGCCCAAGTGAATGACACGATGACCCAGAACCGAAACATCTGGCGAAGAATGACTAGGAGAGCTGACCCCAAATGAAATGGAGTAAGGCTAGGCAAAGAGAGAGAGAGAGAGAAAAGTTGGTAAATAACAGAATAAATTTTAGAATATAATAAAGATAGTACAAAATAAGTTGCCTGTACCAGGATAAACCTGTTTAGTCGTAATCTTTGTCTTAGTTTTTGTACTCTGTAACTTTTAACCCATTCACTGCCACTTAAATTTTAAAAACATCACCTGGGTGCCACTTAATATTTTTCCTTTGGCAAGACCTTCACAACACCAACCGTTTTTTCCTTACCAAAACAAGAATGACAGTTCGAAAAAAAAAACTAACCTTGTTTCTAACCGTGTATGTTGGCAAATATTTAAATAAATTCTATCATTTTAAAGTAATTCCAAAAAACGTCCTAAAGTACACTCAACGCATATGGTGCGTTGGGGCAACGAATGGGTTAACAGAATGCATTATCATTTCATTTTGATTGCTTTATTTGTGTTTTTTAATTAATTTGCATAGTTTTTTAGAACAAATTAAGTCATATCAATGTTCAAGTGGCGGAGGGTAGAAGGTCACTAATTTCACTAGCCAATCCTTAACTTTCAATTCTGACCTATGGTGATTTCTTGTTTACGACAACCTCTATGTAAGTATTGTTTTCAATGATACCAAGCCATAGTTACGTTACGAGTGACGTGACGAAGAATTACGACTAACTAGCGACTTTAGCGAGAGAAAATAGCTCTTCACTTGGTGCCCTACCCCTAGTTTTTAAGATATAAATGAGGCCAAGTTGGGGAGATTCTTTCCAGGTCGGCTACCTAGAAACGCTTGTTTTGAACCAGTGACAGACAGATTCTGATATTTGACTACGGAATCAGATTAAGTAGCAACTAAATTGGGAAGAAATCAGATTTTCGAAAGGTGCCCATGTTATTGAGATTCAAATGGGCCAAGCTGCGGTAAGCTCTCTCCGGACAGGCCATCTATAAACTTTAATAAATTTTTAACTGCATGCATCACATTGGGCTGCGTCGGGACTCGGGGCCTCGTGTCCGCGGCTGATGCAATTTGCGGTAACTGGGTGAACGCTTGTCAGCGGTTTATGTGCTATGCGAATATGTAACACGTACGTATTGATAATTAGACTCAGCATCACCCAACGTAGCACAATTGCATCATAATGTACTATTGCTAGTCTAACCAAGCCTTACTGGCTCACCATTATCGTTAAATAAATCAAAATTAGTTTTTTTAAGTAATGCCGAATGCCGAACACGGCACTTCTTCTTTACTGGTGTTGCCAGTGTTGACCGTCAATATACCCAGGGTACAGTGGTCTCGAACCTACCGATTTTTCGGTATTTCTACCGATATGGGCTCTGTTCTACCGAAATACTGAAATATAACGAATATTCTACGATTTCACAGTACACATGGAAATGTCATTTACCGATTTTGGGTACAAATATACCGTTTTTAACTGCCAATTCTACCGATCTCGCTCTATGACGTTCGAGACCACTGCCAGGGTACCCGTTGATGTCAAAAAACTTAAGGGGGCGTAGTGCAAAATAATCCAAAACAGCCGTCACTGTTAAAGAGATAAAATCAATACTTTTACCATAATTACCATAAAAAATATTTAGTGATCACCACAATGAACGTTTCAACCGATAATAGTTGGCAAAAATTAAAAATATTGTATAGTTTGATCAATAAAAATTCGTAAAATTGACCAAAAATCTTAAAATAGCATGCTCGTGTTTAGTTGAATTTTGATAGTAAACTGTTAAATTTTTTCACAAACTTGAATTCATATTAATCTTTAATTATCATACTACAATTTATAGTTTTTACATTTCCGAAATGTCACTTACTTATTTTATTATTAATTTTTGTTTTGATTCACGCCCTGTTTTGAGTCATACGAAACGTATACGGGTCGAAAATTCAGTCATCCACGAGAGCTCAGAGAGTGGTCACGTCGCATCGTGGAGCGATGCACCGGTTACGATAATTCGCGATCTATTGTGTTCGTATACGTTGCCGCAAAGAGTGAAATAGAGTTGTGTGTTTTTTTTAGTATGACTTATATTTAGTAGGCATAACAAAATTTTACTTTTTGTTTTTTTTCTGCTTACATATTACTAGATTTTTTTTCTTAAATAGTTTTTTTTTTTTGTAAATATGGGAAAGCGTAAGGCCAGCTATTGTAAGAAAAAAGTTGGCGCTCATTTCCGTAAAAAAAGTCGTTATCAAAAATGTACAGACGCCAGAACATCAAGCTACTACAATCTGTCAGATTTCTTTGATAGATTTTCGACTTTATTTCTAGAGCATTAGGTTCAAGGTTCATTGGGAAAAAATGACAGTTTCGGGTAGCTTGACCTGCTGGCGTCTGTACCTAGGTATTTATATTTTGTGATATTAGTTCTTTTTAATTTGTTTTTTTTTTCTCTAACATGCGATATGGATGGTGGTGGCGTTTGCAAATCTGGCATTAAATTTAAAATCCAAAATGGCAGATGCAACTTTTTCTCAAACGTTCGATATGGGTGTCTTGTCATTTTGAGGGGTGGTGATTTTAAATTTGGCATTCATTTTAAAATCAAAGATAGCGAATTAAAACTTTTTTCAAAGATTCGATATGGATATCGTGTAGTAGGTTTTTGGGGGTGCCAATTGCTATTCTGACATTAATTTTCGAATCCGCGGTGGTGAACTAATTTTTTTCGTAAAACTGAGAATTTATTTTATAACCTTTTATAGCAAACTTCTATCCAACGAAAAACTCTTTAAAACATAGAAATTACTAAGGTTTATTTGGTTTACATTGTTATCCTTGTATTAAACACTATTTATAGTGTATAATCTACTCTCAATAGCGAAACAATACATCTTTATTTAGACCCCAATAAACATTAATTTCACTGACCTTCAAGCCAAATACTGATACAAGGTTGTAAATATTTCGTACTTAACATGGAATTCTTAGAAATGTGTTCATTTCTTTGTTGTAATTACTTAGCACGTGTTTAGTTATTATATCTTAAAATTATATTGTTGTTATTTTCGTTTCACGAAACCTCTTTATAGCGCAATAAAATACCCGGTCCTTTCAATTTCGCTATAAGAAACAACGAAACGCGAAAGATACACGATCCACGGTGCACCAAAATTCCTAAGTTAAATTTAGGAATTTTGGTACATAATAGATGTATTCAGTCTGTAGTCCAAACTACAAATATACGTCTAGTAATTGTCCTTATGGAGGAAATATCAATCATGTTTTTAAATGAATGATATAAATTTCCCGTTTTTTTTTTTTTGTTATTGTACCCTCGCACAAATTTTGGTCAGCTTATGGCAACTTTGTGCGTTAAATTAAATTTAACTTCCCTGGAAAACATTGTTCATTTTCATGGGCAGAAGCAATTTTTATAATATGGCCACACTTTTCGATATAATATATATTTTATATACCACATTTCCCTATGATTATCGTATGTTTTTGTAAAGTAAGCAGATTACATTTGGTAATTATAGATTTTTTATCACAGTCTGGTTTTATTATTACAATACCTACCACCTACCCATCCACCCTGCCTACCTACTTACCGAGTAAAATTCCCGGGCGTGCAAGTAAAATTCATAATGCCAAAATTTCATAGCTATTGGATGAGTAGTAATAAACGGACAATGTGGGTATTTTCCTATATTGTACTGTATTTATACCTTCATTATCCGTTTTATAAACTACATACGTAAATTATATAATACAGATTATTAGATTTATTTTCTGGATTTATGTGGACAGCTACATAAAATCATCGAAATAATCAATATGCGTATTTTCAAGTCACTTAACACAACGAATCAAATTTTAAAAATCCTAGGATACCACCTTTTGTCGTGCAACTGCATGCTGGCCTCGAGAAAACTTGTCAATGTGTGCGTAACGACGCACACGACTAGCGCGCTGTTGTAAATACCTATTTGCCGCGCGCGTCGTATGGACGGCGCAGTCTTAATATTTCTAGTGATTATTTTTCACCCCCTCACTTCCACCAGTGAGCGCGATAATGCTGGCCGCGCTCACACCATTTCGGAACGGGTGTTGTGTTAAGTGTGTTAACACGCGTAATACGGAACGCGGCGTTGTTAATGTCATGTCAATCAAACTGACAACGAGTACAACGACAATTCATCACCTTTTTGTTTGTTTTTATTTGAGCGTGTTTTCCTGATTTTTGTGAAGTACATTCAAGTGTATAATCCTCCGTCGTTTTCCCATGGTGGTTGGCAGAAACTACAAGACGCCACCTCCTACGTTCCAAACGTGAATAAAACACAAGCCGTTATTCGTACGCAACGTGTTGTTTTTCTATAATTTTAATAAATCTAGATTATAATATCGTAATTAGTACTTTCCCAGTTAAAACATGGAAAAACTGCCTATGTGCAGGATATGTTTAGCGGAGAACGTCCGCATGTATGTAGTGGTCAACAGGAACTTGCGCAGACTATATGAGAAGCTGACTGATATTCCAGTAAGTTTATATTTTTATTATGAGTTATGGCTATTAAGTCGCCAGTCTGCCCTAAGCGAGAGTGGGGTCAATGCTCATACCTTCTCTGTAAGATGAGCTCAGAATGCGTAAAGGATCACGAACTGTTGGCTTTGACAGCATGACTTTATAGAATAGAAGTATTCATTTCATACGATCAAATGAATATAAGACATATTTTTTTGCAGTTTGTAACTGAAGACCGTAGACCAATTCTTGTTTGTTTCTTCTGCTGTGAGAAACTAAAGCAATGCTACAGATTACTGACACAATGTCTGAAAGCCGAGGAGCTGTTCATTCAGAGGATGAATGAGGATTATGAGGTGAGGTATTCTTCAACAACCGTTTATTATTATAATTTCCTCTCAAGCTCATCCCTGTGCTTGGATTTCTCGCCAAGTGTACATTGAGTGTTGAATGTTGATATGTACACTTTTGTCAAATGTTACAATAATTACATGTTAACCTTTTGAATGCTAGGGCATGAACGCATGTGCATTCACGCCAAGCGCAGTTTTCAAAATTCTCAATAATTTCATCAAATTTATCAAAGTGTGTTGTGTAATTTAATTTGTTTCAAGCAATAAATAGGGACAAGAGCTTAAAATTTTTAAGGTAGACAAATAAAATGCATTTCGACGGTCCCTATCATCAATGTCGGTTCTGCAAAAAGTTACTGTTCAGTAGAGCAGTTCAAAGTTTGTTTTACTACTAACACTGTTGCGCAGACAAGGTTAATACCACCAACAAAATTATCTTTAAAAATGGCTAAACATCATAATTTCAGAAAAAAAATACTGACAATAGATCTTTTTATTGTGATTGTATTTATGTCAAAAAGTGAATATTGGTAAAAATGCATAACCGTTAATAGGGACCATCAATTTATTTATTTATTTTATTTTAAAGTAGGCTTACAGACTAACAGTGACACAAAAAAGTTATTTAAAAAATTGCTAAAAACAAACCTCCACAAATTGTTAAGAAAAATTCGATTAAAAAAAGTACATATGAGTTTATATTAATAAGTTAATTATCCACAATAATTACTGTGATAAAAGCCGAATGCCTTATGGTCGCCACACTGGTGCAGAACAAGTCAACATTAAGGTCCACAGGAAGCCTATTGAAACTAAGTGCACTTTTTATTGAGAAAACATTCCACCTATAATTGAAAAACGAAAAGGCGAAACGAAGCGAAAGGTACATTTAATATTAAAATAAAAGCACACTAATGTACTTTTGTCCCACATGTACTTGTGTTGTTGGTATACAGGGCATGCGCCACTCTGTCACATATTTGTGACAACGTTGTTCAAATGTTTAAGTTCTCATAATATGGCTATAACTTCTATACAAAGCTAGAATATGGCAGTTTGATAACCATCCTCTTTCATAGCAGTGCGAGATTTGCAGGAATAGCTTGTGCAATGGTCAGCCAGGTTACATTGGACCTACTTAGGTATCCTCACCTATGGGGCTCCTTTAAGGGACTTTAGTATAATGAAAAAGGATTTGTGCTTGTGGGACTGTGAGCTTGTTTTCCTAATACTATAATCATCTTTTTACAGTCCGATCCTCAAATGAAACAAAACCATTTGGAGGTTTTCAATGGGCTTATTAATTCTCCAATAGTGCATGTGAGTATTGTTGATGAATGTGAAAGAGAAAGTAACACTATCAAAAAAGAGCTACCAGCTGTTTGTGGAGATATTATTGTGGTGAAGGAGGGACATCAAACTGAAGGTACGAATGTTTTAAAAACAATGCTAACAATTTAAGATATAATTTATTGTATTTTATATCAATCAAACAGGCTTTTACCTAAAAGCTTTGGTGCTTGGTTAACATCAGTATAATGTTAACATACATTGATATTGTTACAAGCTGGGGTTCGGGATAAATTAATTCAAACCAATATTACCAAAACACACAAAACAGCTTAATTGAATAATCACAAATACCACAACAACAAGAAACGTCAAAAGGAATCACTCGTCTCGCTTGTACTGTATCACTTGCCCACAGCAGTCTCCGTCGTGCCTATGTCCAGCACTGACTAGAACTGATACCGTTAAATATCTTGGCATACAAATAGACGCAGGGTTACGATGGGATAAACATGTCAACACCCTCACCTCTAGAACTATGAGATTGATTCATATTTTTATATCGCTTAGAGAGTCGGCAACCCTTGATACTCTGCGAATGGTCTTTTTTGCACTGTGTCAATCTGTTATTGGGTATTGCATTACCGTATGGGGTGGCGCAAATAAGACAAGTCTAATCAGAGTCGAAAGAGCACAGAGAGCTATACTGAAAGTGATGCTACGAAAACCATATCGGTATCCTACAAAGAAACTTTATTCACAATCCAAGGTTCTGACAGTACGTCAGCTCTTTGTCCTGCAATCTGTCCTTAGAAGACACGCTAGTATCCTCCCATCTGATCCCAAAAAGCGAATAAATATTCCCCCAGGCACTCAGCACAGGACTTCTTTTGCCAGACACCAATACTATACATTATCCACATACATATACAAAAAAAACTCATAAAGCACTAAACATACTCGACCTAAATAGATATAATCTAAAGTCTAAGGTGACAGAATGGCTACTTCAACAGGATTACTCACAAACAGAATCATTCGTTACATACATCGCATAATAAAAATAACATTAAAATATCAGTTAATACTCACAAAGGACCCTCACCTAATTTCGCAACTTACATTAACACAAGCACACACACCCATACACACACACACACACTTATCCTCACCCCCACATACACCCACACCCACGCACACATGGAGCCATAAACTTAAACTACTCTTACTTTCTTTACTTTAATTACAAAATAACCAAATTTTTATAATCTTTTGGTAGATCGACACAACCCACGAGTTGTATCTAGACATGCGGCAGCGTGTCAAGCCAAGTTCAAGTAACAGAACCGTGTGTAATATTACACGAACCATTTGGAGCCACTTTTGACCCCCTCATAACTCAAAAACTATTTCACGTAAACGTGTCAAATTTGGCTCATATAGTGAGACATGTGAGATACATATGTGCTTCAAATTACATAAACATGTCTCAAACGGTTATTTAGATATTAACGTCCAAAAATCGTCATTTTTATCACTGACTGACCTATAGATCAAAACTCTAACCCAGTTCCAGATGACCTAGAAAGTTAAAATTTGGCATGCAGATAGGTAATTAGGTGAATACAAAGGAATAAATCAGAAACTGGCAAATTTTTATCATTTTATTATAATTTTTCACTTAATTGATTCTATTAGGAACACTTATAACAAAAACGATTTGGTATTAATTTTGTTATAACTTTGGTATAAATAAGTACCATCAAAAACATAAATGTGAAATGAGAGCCAAGTTCAATATTATGATATATGCCTTGGTTGTTGACTTCAACGACAAAAGAAGTGAGATCTAAATGGGTACCAAGTTCAATGGTCAGTCCTGACTTGGCTAGTTCTCATATACGAGTTATTATGTTCGATGGCTAGTAGCTAGATGGCGGTAGCGTCTACGTACGATTGTTCGTGTAGTACTTGCTACTTGATAACAGATGGCGTTAGCGTGTCGTTTCTAGTAGTTTCGAACACTGCCCCATCCTTAGATGGAGTAAGCGTGACGTTTCTAGACTTTTCGATCAACGTAACACTGCCCCTTTCTGAGATGGAGTTAGCGTGATGTAGGATATTAACCAAATTACATGTATTTGAAAACAAAAAATTATATTGTATATGTATATTTTTTATACATGACATACTAAACATTGAAGTTGCGTTTCACATCTGTCTGTATGACCGGATTATTTGAACTACTCCACGGAGTTAGAGGCGATGTTCAACATCATTTACAGAATTTATTCCGGAAGGTGCATTTGTAAAATACATTTATATTTAACATTTAATGAATATGATAACTACAATGTTTTGTCGGTCCCCGGTGTTGCTACTTGATATAGAAGAGTAATACAATTGATTGTTTTGTTCGTTTACAGAGCTCGAACCAGAAAGTTTTGACAATAGCTATCTAGACATAGCCGATATACCACCACACCATTCTGAGGCAGATTCGGAAGATGATGTACCTTTATTGACGTTTAAACCTAAAGTGCAAGAAGAGCAAGAAGTACTACATAAGATACAAAGACCCAGTGAGACGATAAGTAAGTTTGAGCTAGTTAATGTATACGTATTCAAACAACTCTATGTTCTATGTTATAGGGGTTCGGTTTCCGCACTTAGTCCTTTGAGTGGACCATGACGGCTGTCGGTGTTTATCCCAACCATCCCATCTCCCTCCAGAAGTTGATTATGTCTCCTGGTCTGTTGAGAACGTCCGTGTAGCATTTGGGTATCTGTCCTAATCTGGGTGACGCCTGTACATTCAAAGAGTACATGCACAACGGTTTCCTCAGCCTCCATGCAGGCCCTGCACAGAGGGCTGTCCGATATGCCTATTCTGTAAAAGTGTTTGTTGAGCGGGCAGTGTCCTGTGATGGTCCTCATCATCAGACCATCCCTGTCCAGGCGTAGCAGATGTCTGGTCAGCCTGCCATCCAGGGATGGGATAGCTTCCTTGGACTGTCTGCAGCCTGGTGCCGAGGTCCACCAGCTCTCCGATGCAAACAGGTCAATAGTTTACCTGATAGGACGTTAGCGTTAGGTTAACGTTACTTTAAAGGATTTGACACACTGGATGCGTTCTGCGGGCTGCGGTCAGGTCAAAGTGAACGCAGCCCGCATCATGTATGAACAACGTTGTCGGTCGGGACAATCGATCTGCGGTCAGGGCAGAGCAATCGGTCCGTACGCGTCCTTCCCTCGCCACCGCCCCGTCGGGCCAACATGCGTTCTTTGGTTGTGCTCGCACGGTCAGATTGCATTCTATACAAAATATATTGATACCGACAATGTTGTTCATACATCATGCGGGCTGCGTTCGCTTTGACCTGACCGTAGGCCGCAGAACGCATCCAGTGTGACAAATCCTTAAGGGTGTACTTTTGCGAATATTTCCACTTCTTTCAAGTCGATTTCGTTCCCTCGTTGAGTTGTATGAAGTAAGAGAAATAGTTGTAGATTCCAGCCCGCCTTACCTATTTCATTCCTTTATACTGCTGTCGCCAACCCAAACCCTTTCCCTACTTAATTAAGTATATGGCACACTTTAATTAATTATTAGTATCGAGTGTAGGCTTTTTTTCTTATTTTTTGGGTGGGAATCCATCAAATGACATCTCCCGCTCTGGGCAGAGCGGAAAGGCGTGACAGACTTTTACTGACTAAAACCCATCCGTGTTCCTTCAGTTGCCTGTGCCAGGGCCACGATACCTCTATCGAACAAATCCGCGACCCTGGCAGGGATCGGTCCCAGCGGACCACTTCAATTTTGGAGACATCTCTTTGAGGCGCGCGTGGAACACTACGCGCCGTCGACCAAGGTCTAGTCCTGACCGGGTGGCGAGCTACCTGTTGCTCGCCGCCTGCAAGCCCGCGCCTACGGTGGCCGGGAGTCCACAATGGATTCCCGACGCCCGGGGCGTCTCCTCCTGCGGTGGCTAGGTGCGTGAGGGCGCAGAGACTGCCTCTCTCTCACGCGCTCCGCCTCCTCCTTCGCGATCATTACTGCTTCGCAGATGGAGGTAACGGTTTCCCGTACCCTCAGCTTCGTACCATGGCCTCCACCAGAGCCGGACGCGAAAGATCGTCGGAACCGATCGCCTTCACGAGGACACGGCGGTACTTTACTACTAGTCTTACTAGTAGTACTCCACCGTATTTTACTACTAGCCAAGCCTTATATTCGTCGAAACCGCTGTCTGGGTTTCCCTTAACACGAAAGATACACTTGCAAGTTACGACCTTTCTACGACCTTTCAAGGTACGGCCTTTCTATCTTTAAGTCTAAAATCTTTAATTTTGCTTTAGAGAGTACATTTCGCTGGCCAAATCTCGTAGCATTACAGAAATATTGTATTTCCATCAGGCCCAACATATTTGTTAACGAAAGAGTAAACCAAAAGTAAATGCGATTTGCCGAATTGATATTTTACACGTTCGATTCGGCAAACATCTTTTGTTTACTTTTTTTGGGGCCATAAACTGTTGCGGATAACTTCTTTGCAGTGGATTTCGTTCCGTTACTAAGTAGTGTTTTCCGGAGAAACAGTATTTTGTATCAGTAGATATTGTAGTACGGTTGGGGTGGATCGAATAATTGTTTTTGCCACACGTACGCAAAACTCGCGCAATGATGTGATAGTTGACACCTGCCCGTACAACGTATCCTCTCGCTGTTTTTGCGTTAGCTACCGCAATCACTAGGTAGCACGAAAAGCTTACTGTCAGTTGATCAGACAAGAATAATTAATGTAGCCACGCTCGCGGGTCTATTTCGCGTCCCTCGTCCCCTATTCGCTATCCCCCAAATGTGCAGGACACTTAAAAATGCCCAAACGTAGTAAAACTCTTATAAACTTTCGGGACGAGACGCTAGATAATAACCAAGAACGCTAGTGAGGTGGCCTAGACAACTTACCTGTGGAAGCCAAAGTGTGGTGCCACTTACAAATTGAGTCTTTTGATTTGATTATTTGAATACCTAATTAAGCCTGAAATTCTATTTTTAAATCAACTCAAATATGTATAGTTTTCATTTTAATAGGATTATATTGTAAGGTCAATTTTCATGTGCGAGTGGATTGAGAGATCTTTTCGAAAAACTCTTCCAATCCCAACCAAATTATAAGAGGATTTAAGAAATAATTGTGAAAACTTCATGGTAAGGTATAAAATTTGTGAAACCTAAACAAAGAAAGTTAGAACTCATTAACTGGATCTCTCAATCTGGACACCTGAAGAAAAAGCCATAACGCGTATCCAAGAATATACTGCCTATGTGTTTATAATTTGCATTTTAATTAATTGTGAAGGATTTGTGAAAGCTGCTAAACAAAATTTCGATTCGTTTCAAAGCCACGTTTAATATTTATAACGGTTTATATGGATCACTCAGAGTGGACAATTTTCAATTGATTGATCTTGTAAAACACGACCTAATACTGAAAAAGTATGAATAATTATCATGTTTATTGCAAATTATGCTTCTGGGAAAATTTGTGAAACAAAAATCGTGATCGAAATCTTACTGGTTCAAGAGAAAATGAAAATCTTGTTTTTTGTCGATCGTCCTAACTGAGAGATCATTATTTTGAACTATATTTAATAAACCAAAACTTATAGGTAGAAGGTGTTATACTTAAAAAGATAATATTTTTTTACAATCCTTAAGGAAAACGTTGAGTAGGGTGACCATATCGCCGGTCGGAATCATTACCGGTACAGTTCAAATTATGATGCACTTTAAACGTTTTTATACTAGTAATTTGTGTCTGGTTTCGCCACCGTTTTTGAGATATAACGATTCCAAAATTTGAAAGAGTTGTAATCGTCATAATATGTACTATCGGCAAAACTTAAACATGCTCAGTTAAGAAAATAGTCCTGCGGAAGCGCAGATAGTGACAAACCACGCCCCTTCCTTGCTCCACCCAATTAGAGACAATACATATTTGTGTGAGTGCAGTAAGCAGATGAGTACACAAACGGAACAGAGACTAATGCCCGTTTTCACCAACATCCCCTAAACTACCACATAAGTATGGGACCCTTTACTTAAAGGCTCCTCTAAACCAGCCCCTAAATAAAATTTCGTTTCACCATCATTTCAATCCCATAACTAGGGGTCACATAACTATGTGACGTTTTTTTTTTCGATGTTAGTGACTGTTTCACTTCTAGACTTATCGATACTTTTAAACATTATCGTTTTTTATAAAATTCTCTAAAGTAATGACACAAATAGATACAGTTTATGATAAATAATGTTTTAATAGCAATAATAAATATAATTTCATTCATATTTTAAATTAATTTAATATTTTCTAGCATTTTTAGTCTGTATGTGCATAATGAAACTTGCAGTAATCTGTGGTAACTTGTGTTTGACAGTTAGCACTGTTTGTTTTGATCACCTCTCCGTGTTTGTCTCCGTGTTATTTTTACAATTTACTTCGTTTCTATTAATCTTTTGCGTTCGACAATCATTTATAATAATAAAATGGCAGAAAAAAGGAAGCGTAGTCAAAATTTCACAGTGGACGAAAAAGATAAGTTGGTAAAATTGGTGTGTTTGTTTAAAATCATCATTTTAAATAAAAGAACAGACGGTACAACCAACCAAGCTAAGAACGAGGCTTGGATAAACCTCTGTTCTCTGATTTACATAACCTATATCTCCGAAAAAAATCAGTTTCATCAAAACTTTCAAAGTAATTTGGTCGTTTTCGATATACTTTTGGTCTACGTTGGTTATTTACGTTGAATATAGTAGAAACAGTTTCTAAATTTTCTAAAAATTCATATAAATCACTATCCATCTTCGGTTCGTAAAGGATCACTTACTTATGTACCGGTTTATGGGCCAAAATGTCGACCACCTAAATTTAGGGGGCCTTTTAACGTTTAGTTGACCCCTAACAGCTGGTGAAACAGAAACCATATTTTAATGGTCCCCTAAGTATGTTTAGGGGATCCCATAAACATAGGGGATGTTGGTGAAAACGGGCATAAGCTTCCTAAGAACGAGCAAAATTGTTACCTATTTTGGTAGGGTTGTCACAATAGGGTAAGACAAATTAAACAAAACATTTGTTAAATAGTTTTATTATTCAGTATAATATAATCGAATCAAATCAAATCAAATAATTTAATTCAACTAAGCTTGCTTGCTTGCTTTTGAATTGTCAAAAGACATAAAATAAAATTAGTACAAAAATAGTTTTGGTGCTACAGCCCCAGTCACAAGACATAATAACTGTGAAAGTACTACCATGGATACCCACTCCAATGCGCAGATCTCTATGGAGAAGAATGGGCTAGAAACACCATGGACACTCTTTTTTAACCGACTTCCAAAAGGAGGAGGTTATCAATTCGGATGTTTATATTATTTTTTATGTTTGTTCGGGCATAACTCCGTCGTTTACCAACCGATTTGAAAAAATCTTTTTTTGTTGGAAAGGATATACTTTCCGAATGGTCCCATGAAAATGTTATCGAAATCGGACTAGGACTTTTTGAAAAATCAACAAAAACCTAAAAAGATATCAACATTGTCTACACCGATTACTCAGAGGTTTCTGATCCGATTTCGATGATTCTTTTTGTTCGATACAGTATACCTGCCATTTGGTCCCATAAAGTTTTCATTTAGTTTGGTTCACTAGTTTTTATTTTTAGCTCATTGTGTACATGGGCGCTGTTATTACCGGTGCTACGGATTACAAAATTCTTGTGCACATGTAAGAAAATTATGTATTTGACAATAATTTGGGTTGAATATTTAAACTAACAAGGATAAAATAAAAAAATTAAAAAAAAATGTAATTGACTTCAAAAACAACCACAAAAAATGTTTAAAATAACCTACAAAATAAATTTTCTTTCGGAAGTCGGTGACTTTGTTTTTTATTTCATTGACTTTTTTGCCACCGACTTTCGAAAGAAAAGTTATTTTGTAGGTTATTTTAAACTTTAGTACCACAGATACTCGCTACGTTAAACCACGTCCGACAGCGCCAAAATGGCGATTGTCAAACGGGCACAAAAACACTTTGACAGCCGCCAGTCTAGTGGTAATTATAGAGGTCAGTGATTGTTCGTATTTATTTAAATGTCTTTGCTATAATATCAACCCACCCACATACTGACAACTTGTAATAAAAAATGACCTTACAATAAAATAAAGGTAGGTAGGTAACTTACTTGGAAAAGTAATAAGTATGATTTATCTTTATTTTTTCTAGTATTATTCATACACATAGTACAATAAACAACCTTACTAACAAGAAAATACCACGTTTTACATAAAAATATTCAAACTTGCAACTAAAAAAACAAACAACGTGCGTTGCACTAACCCTGAGATTGTCAACTGGCTGTGCAAGCGTAAACCGGTTTTTTCCAGTTTCGCCGCGTACGCGACAAGCGGCCAGTGGTCACGCACACATGCCCCGCGTGTTTGTAGTAGTGCAATCGAATCGCGCGGTTGTTCGAAGCTTTATCTCTGTTCCGTTTGTCTACTCATGTGCAGTAAGTGCGTGCGACAAAAAATATCAACAAACATTAGCCAGTACCGATTTGCATCTCGCTAATTGTTCACGCTTCCTGTTTTCATCACAATTTTATTTTACGATCTGTTTATTTCTATCGGACTGATTGCCTGCCCAACTGTGACGTTTGCTTTGTATACCGGACTGTGATCGTGGAACTCTTTTTCCCCTTGCTCGTATCCTGGACTGTGTATTGTGACTACCCTTGGGCTGTGTTTTGTCATTAACGATGACAACCCGAAACCTCAGTCAGGAAGAAATAAATGAAATCATTGTCTTGTATAGGCAAGGATTGAATATATCTCAAATTGCGCTGGAGTTAAATCTACAAGTAAGTTATTTTTTTTTTATTTAGAGAGAGATAATAGAAATAAATTAAGTGCATGTTGGTTTCCTTTACTGAGCCATATTTTTATTGTTTGCATTATTATATAGATCTCTGTTTTTTTTTCTTCTGTTACCGTAATTCACAGACCCAATTAAAAATTATTGTTTCGTGAGCCGACGCCAATATCGCCGTCGGCCCAACAACAGAGATTTATAGATTAAATCGTAGGTTACAAACAATTTTTTAATACATAATTCATATTATATTTAAAAACCTACATGCATTTTTTTATATTTCGTATATTTGTTGATGTTATTAGAAATTTTATTCTAGCGAAAGCGTGTATTATTGAGTTTCTGTGTAAAAGAAATACACAAATATATTAATGATTACTGAATGCAAACATATTTCATGTTTAATCTCTACTTCGAGTTTCTAAATACTCGTAGTATAAGCAAAGTCGCTGTTTCTGTCCGTCTAGGTCTGTCTGATTCAACGGATTTAGATATGGGTTCTCACTCTCATTTAGAGATTTTTTTTGGAAGTGTTTATGCATGCAAATTATTATAGAGCAAAGCCGAGAATTTTAGAGATTTGTAAGACCCGTGCGAAGTCGAAGTAGATTGCTAATTTACGATAAATATTAATAAAATATATAACTTACAATTTTGCAAAAATAAAATAAGAAATTACGTTTACATATTCAAAATATTAATTTAAAAAAAGGTTTGTATTTTCCTTTCTTTTTTTAATATCGGCACGTTCAAAGACATTGTTTGGGCATTTTATGACCCGATAACAAATCTTTCAACACCTAAACAATGGCCCTTCATTTTAAGTCATCACTGCATTTTGAAATTGAGTTACCGCACTTAAGTCGTAAACAATAATGCACAAATTTGCTTGGGAAAGTTTTACACAATGTTGGAATTTACTACAATGCCATTGTTAAATATCTGTTTGTGGTCTACTACCCATATAAAATACAGATAACAATGTGAATACCTAAAATAGATATTTAAAAAGTTAGGGTTTATTTGTTATTAACTTAATCCTTTTGCACACTGCTAGTAATGTATTGTTTAATTCCTATATTATGCGACAACTCGATGCTAATTGGGAATTTGTAAAAATAAAAAGTTTTTTTTTGTATTTTAAAACTTTATTACTAATAATATTGATATTTAATGCAATAACGGCGCACCATAGTTATGACGTCATAATGTTTAATTACTTCATCGGGCAGCTAAACATTATGACGTCACACGCGCTCGTGTTTATTCGGGTGTTTCGGTAGTGGATTCAAAGTAAATTTTTATTTTGAAATAACTTTTGAACTATTGCGAATATAAAATATTAAAAAATAGTTTCGTTTTAAAATTTATATATCATTTATATATTATTCATTTATTACAAAAAAAAATCGATCAAAACCTAATTGTTACTTTTTTTTCCAGAGAACCACAGTGCGCCGTTGGGTGCGTAGATATGAAGAAGGAGAAAATCTAACTCAGCGCGTTAGTGCACCTCGATCTCGGGCTATAAACGAAGGGCAATTGGCCAATATGATAGCCACATTTGAAGAAAGGCCATTTAAACCTACTCGCAATTTCGCACAAGAATTTGATGTTTCAATGCAAATTATTCGGAACGACTTACATAGAGCTGGTGTCCATCACAGACGGCCAGCAAAAAATATTTTGACTGAGGAACAAAAAGCTGCTCGCGTACGATTCGCTCGGGACTACAGAGACTTCGATTTTTCTTACGACATATTTTTCGATGAAAAGTGCTTTAGGTCTAGCCAACAAGGTCGTCGGAATTTATGGCGTATAGATAACACAAGATACGAACTTCGAAATGTTATTCCAAATGCAGAATCAGGATGAGTTTTCGTGAATATGTGGGGCTGGATGAGTGCTGCTGGACCAGGCGAGCTTGCTTTCATACCGGGGAGGGCAAATGGCCACACATATAAAGATGTGCTTGAACATATTATGTTACCGACTGTGCGCACGGTGTATCCAGAAATGGAGGTGCCAGAGTTTATTTTTTCCAAGATAATTGCCCGATATACCGTGCGCTAGTTGTTCGAGAGTGGTTGCGAGAGCAACCACAAATTAAAACAGTGCCATGGCTCTCCCGATCGCCAGACTTAAACCCCATTGAAAATTTATGGGGTTTTATGGTCCAGAAATGGGATAATAGGGCAGAAAGAACCAAGGAAGCACTTGTCACCCATTGCGAACAAGCTTGGGATACGGGGTTAAAATTTATGTGAAGTCCTGGTTAAGTCCATGCGTAGCCGGTGCGATGCAGTTATAGATGCGGGAGGAGCAGCGACAAAATATTAGTGTTTTAATCTACACTTAATATTATAAAGCTGAAGAGTTTGTTTGTTTGTTTGATTGAACGCGTTAATCTCAGGAACTACTGGTCCGAATTGAAAAATTATTATTGTGTTGGGTAGCCTATTTATCGAGGAAGGCTATATAAGGAAGGTTATATAACATCACGCTACAATTAAGAGAGGCGGGGCAGTAATGAAAAATGTTGCAAAAACGGGGAAAATCGCACGGGTAGGCGATTCGACGCGACGGGAAGGGTCGAGGGAACAAGAAATTTAAGGCGGACGAAGTCGCGGGCAGAAGCTAGTGATTTATAATTTAATTTTAACATTCAGGTGGCCCATATAGTGACGTTAAAAAATTATTGATTTGCGATCCTTGATAGTTTTCCAGTTAAAATATTTTTTTTAAGTTCTTGAAATTGATATGAGATCCACTTTAAAAAAAAAACTTTACTTTCTATTATGCGATTTTTTACGTAATATATTTTTGCAAATTTCATATTTTTGAAAAAGCCTTTAGATATAAAATAATCATCTTCCTAACATTAAAAGAGACAAAAATTTTGATCGATAAGGCAGAATTTATGTTCGAGTGATACAGAATCGAAACTTTTACTTCAAACATTTTTAAATATTACCATTTAATAAAGTAGAAATTTGCAAAGCAACCTGAATGTAAAAAACTTTTTTACAAAAAAAAAAAACAACCGACTTCCTTAAAAACACTACAAAGTGAAAAATAACTTTAATTTCAGAAGTCGGTAAGATTTTTGCCACCGACTTCCGAAATTAAAGTTATTTTTCAGTTTGTAGTGTTTTTAAGGAAGTCGGTTGTTTTTTTTTTTTGTAAAAAAGTTTTTATTTTTAAATTTTTAGTTATGGTATCTACCCCGCACTAATTCCAAACAAACAATGCATATTTATGCGATAGCAGAAATCGCGGTTGATTTGCTGTCATTTTTTAAAGAGTTCCGGTGTCTGTCTCCGGAACTCATCATCAAATCTATATGCAATTTATATGGGACCATTTCGGAATAAACCCCTTTCGAACAAAAAAAGAATTTTGCAAATCCGTTTATAAATGACGGAGTTATGGCCGAACATACATAAAAAAAAAAAATATAAACATCCGAATTGATAACCTCCTCCTTTTTGAAGTCGGTTAAAAAGATATAGATTTTTTTAAAGCGGTACCCTTAAGTGATTTCAAAATAATAAAAAAAATATATAACTCGTAACAATCAAGAATCCGCAGAGTATTTTGACTGCGCTTGGGCATAAGAATGTGCATCTGGATTGAGGGCCCATTTTTTGAACCATTGCGAAACGAAATAAGATTTATAGGGAAATTAGTTAAAAATAGTAAAAACTTAAAGCAAAGGGTCATAAATTTCTTAAACGTGAATTAAAACTGTTATGATGAAATAACTTGGGTCCTCAATCCAGACGCGTGCATAAAGTGGCATAGCCTGAATCTCAGTAAGTACTATCTCTGGGTTAATAATTTTTGTTTAAGAATTTAGTTAAGAATTTCTTAAATATTTTAAGAAATTCCCAAATCTGTAAAATATAACACTACCGATTTATGGCGGCATATCTAGGGCCCTCACTTCATTATTGTTTGTACTGAGGAATCTGCAAAACATGAATATATCTGAAGAAATACATAAATACGACTTTAACATGTTTTACTTACATACCTATGTGAATGAGTTAAAAAGAAATAAGGACACAAAACTTAATTGTTAAGAAGTAAATGAAAGTCGAATTTTACTATAAAGTCTGAACTGAGAGCCCAATATTTTCGGCTTTATTGACTAGGCTCAACCTCATAGATTAACGCAAATTAGATTAAAGCAATTCGTGCGTTATTCCCTAACTATTCCAAAATATAAAAAATGCACAACGTTAATATTCAAGTTTTCACTTCTGCCGGCATTCCCGGAGTGCAACCCGCCTTTTTTTTACATGGATTTTACTACTAAGATGATATCATTTCATTGCTGGAAAAAATCATTTAAATTTCACGGTGGTGTCACTTTGGTGTGTTTTTTTACACCCTTTATTTTAGTACTTATATTATTTCAATCATTCTAACAGGTTCGGGAGTCAATAGCGGACTCCCGGCCACCGTAGGCGCGAGCTTGCGGGTGGCGAGCAATGGGTAGCTCGCCGCCCGGTAAGGACCAAGCTCGGGTCGACGGCGCGTAGTGTTCCACGCGCGCCTCAAAGAGATGTCAGCAGCAGTGTAGGGGTCTACTAGGACCGATGCCTGCCGGGGTCGCGTGATTGTTCGAAAGAGATACCGTGACCCTGGCACATGGGCAACTGATGGAACGCGGGCAACTGATGGAACACGGGTGGGTTTTAGTCAGTAAAAGTCTGACACGCCCTCCCACTCCGCCCAGAGCTGGAGAAGTCATTTGATGATTTACCATCCTGAAAAAAAAAAACATTCTAACAGGTATTATTCTAATTCTTTAATAATATTATTATTATAATGTTATTTTGTCCAATGATTGTGCCAGTTATTTTAAAGTTGTCCTGTATAATCAATATAAATAAATGTGTAGGGTCACCTGTTCACAAATGAAACACCAAAATTTCAAACCATCCCGTCCCTGCCGTTTCTTAAGTTAGGAGTCTAATCTTTTGCATCAAGATAGACAATTTAATTAGTTATCTCATCGTATTATAGTTTTTTACTGTACTTTTATAATTTATGCATAAAAAAGCTTTTTTTAAAAAATGAACTTTGTTTCATTGTGTCCATATATGTGTATTCAATGAAACACCTGAATTTTTACAATGAAACAAGGCTAAGCAACAATGAAACAGTATTATTAGTAGTTAGTGTTTTGTTTGCTTTTAATCAACCCAGGTAGGTATCTATGCATTAAATTAAAGAAATTTAAATGAAAATAATGTTTTATTCATAGTAATTATTATCTACGATATTAATCAGACTTAAACATTGACAATCACAGAGGTAATACCTGCTGGTTCAGGTTTAACAAAAAACAATCACCCTGTCTCTGTCTTACAGGTCTTAAAAACTTATAAAAATTTCAAAACAAATAAGTAGGTAGATACCTAAGTATTTTTCGCTTAAAATCTAATATTTGTCCTCTTCTTCTAACTAATCTATGTTGTACGAGTTGCAGTCTCATTATTTAAAATATCACAATCATTGTCATTTTTTTTCGCTTAAAACAATCTAATATTAATTAACCTCTTCTTCTAATTAATCTATGTTGTACGAGTTGCAGTCTCATTATTTAAAATATCACAATCATTGGTACCGATTCCCTTGTTCACAAACTAAACTAAATTTAAGTTCAGTGCATCTTTTTCTTTGTATTTCATTAAGAAGAGGACAAAAGAAAAATTGTAGTTTAGTCCTGTCAAATTAATCAGCGCCTGTCACTACTCCATACAAGTTTAGACGTGATTAAAAACTTGCCTACTAAAATTACGTCAATTTACGTCAAGCGCTGATTAATTTGACAGGACTAAACTAAAATTTATCTTCTGTCCTTTCCTTAATGAAGTAGAAAGAAAAAGATGCACTGAACTTAAATTTAGTTTGTGAATAAGGGAATCGGCACCACTGTCATTTTTTTTTTCGCTTAAAACAATCTAATATTAATAATCCTCTTCTTCTAACTAATCTATGTTGTACGAGTTGCAGTCTCATTATTTAAAGTATCACAATCATTGTCATTATAATAAGGTATAACTTCTTATTAATTTAAGAATAAACAGGTAACAAAATATCACATGATTTAAACCAAAACCCGAAACTCAGTCAGATTTTAACGCAAATTTAGTCTCGGTGATACACGAAGAGGGAAAACATAGAACGAGTTTCGGCTTTTGGTGCCGTTAATTTTTGGCTGAGGTAGAATCATCTTTATGTCTGTCAGTCTTATTTCTGAAAGATCTGGTTCTAAAGGGCTGTAAAATTTCATCTCAGTCTTGTTTTTTACTCTCAAGAAAGAAACACCATATGCATTGGCACTTATTACTTCAGTAATCAATGCGACGTAGAATATTTCAAGCTTTTTGGTTTCAAAACCAACCATAACGTAGTCGCCTTCTTGGGGTTTTCGATCGATTTGTTTAAAATTTTCAGTTACCAAAGGTAAATCTTCATCGGTATCATCTTCTTCTTCATCTATGTCACTCAGTTCTGTTTCACTTTGAGATACCACCATATCGTCCTCTTCTTCGCTAGTTTCTGCATCTGATTGATTGCCATGAACTTTACTCTTTTTGCGTTTATTTTTTCCTTTTTCGTCACACAGAATTGGTCGCTTTGTTTTCTTGGTTGCGGATTTTCTTTCTTGAGCTTTGTTCCTTTCTTCAGCAATTTGATTTTTTTCAGGCGTATCCGTCGCAATCATGCTTCTACCGAGCTTTCTTGGCTTGCGCCGTCCAGTTCGTGGGCCAGCCTTTAATGGTAGCATAAACTCTTTAGGTGATTTGAAATTACCTTTGGTACCAGAAGAAGAGCTTGCGGCAACACAAGTATCGGAAGGCGGTGTAATTTCCCTGATGGTAAGTAAATTTAAGCTCTGTGAAGGTAAAATAGCTGTGTGCAAAAGATTTTCAACAATAGGGTCTTCAAAAATACGCTCATCTATTTCCAATAAGGATGGACTTTCAGCTTCTCGTGGTGGAGGACTTTCAGCGTACGTTGCATCTGACGAGGGACTGCCAAGATTTATTGGCTGATGTCGTGGGTAGTCAGAGGAAGCAGAAACTGGAAATTCTGAGGATGGTCCAGGCTGTTCTCTACCGGTGAGTTCTCGGGAAGCAGAAACGGGCAATTCTGAGGATGGTTCGGGCTGTTCTCTGTTGGTTACTTCTGATGGCATGAAGTCGATTTCTTCGAAAATGTCTGCGTTGTATGGGAAGATTCCACATTTTTTGAAGGCTGCTGCAATATTTACTGGCGTCATTGCCTTCTGATATGCTTGACCCACACACTCGGCGACGTTGTAGATTGTCATCGGTTTGCCTGGGTTTCTTCGCAACCACGAATCTACAGCACTGTTATAATACGTCTTAAATGGTCCGTTTAAGCCCACATCAAGTGGTTGCATTTTGGCTGTTGTGTGTGGGTGCAGAGTAAGAACACAGACCCCAGACATTTTGGCCAAATCTAAAGCATCAATACTTAAGTGGGATTCGTGATTGTCCATGATTAATAATGCGGGGTTTTCTGGAGAGGCGCATGTATGTTTTATAAAGTGCTTCATGACTTGGACAAATAGCTCTGTGTTCATCCATCCACTCGGGGTAGCAAGCCCAAGGGACCCTGGAGGTGCGCCGGTCAACATAAAATCCTTGTAATTTTTCCTCGGGAAAACAAGAACCGGAGGTAAAGCTTGCCCTGACGCGCATACAATCGCACAAGTTGTAACCAATGTCCCTTTCTCACCACTAGTAACCTTGCCTAGATTGTGGCGTCCTTTGGGAGCCATGACTTTTTGTGGTTTTTGAACAGTTGTGGTTGCTGTTTCATCTAAATTGTACACTCTACAACCATTGCCGAAAGATGGGTGACGATCCATAGCATTTTTCAGATTGTTAAAAAAAGTATTGACGGTTTCTCTATTGAAGGCAGTAGCCCGCGCCAAACTGCAAGCCTCAGGCTTTTTTAGTGATAAATCTGGATGCCTAGACCTAAAAGATCTAAGCCACTCAATGCCTGCCATTTTTTCAGACCTCCAACTGACAGGAAATTTAATATTATTTATATGAGCCATCTGGTACGCAACGCTGCGAACGTCTTTACTAGAAAGACCATAAAATTTTGACGCGCAATCTTTGATGTACTCTTTAAGATGAGCTTCTTGGTCTTCTGTAAATACTCTGTTAACATTATAGTTTGGAATTAACCTTTGATTCTTCAAATCCGTGTCACTGACATTTTTATTCTTTTTAACATACCGGAATAGTGTGGGGTAATGAACACTGCATTCACTAGCAGCTTTTCTTAGACTCCATCCCTGCCTTATAAGCTGAATAGCTTTAAGCATGTTAGCTGCCGAATGATCTCCTTTTTTTCTTATAATAGCTTTACTCCGTGCCATCTGAAAAATAATAAATAAAATAACTACAAAGTAGGTAGTAACTGTAGATAGCCAATAAAAAGCTTTAAGAAAGTTGCTTGTGTTTAGAAAAATTATCGTTATTGTTATTTTCCACATGGCCTACAATGAAACAAGATAGTACACAATGACACACTGTTTCATTGTATACAACATACTTTTGTTTCATTGTAAACCAACAAGGTAATTTTTATAACATAAATAAAAATTGCAACAAAGAGTGAACTATTTTCATACAGATTTAAGTCAAAAGACACTTTGAAACGTACAGAATGCAACGTAATATTGAACAATACGAAATTATCTTCTATAATTTGCTAAAAAATCACCAAATATGACCAAAAATTCTTACTTTTTCGCAGCAATATTCGTTATGCGTCACTAGAGACGACCTCTTCCACGCGGCGCGCTCGCAAACTGGGCGTGTGCGGGGGGGGCCTGAGAAGGTCCTTTCTTGCTATCCTGCTCTATCTGGCAACGTCGCATTTTAGAAATATCGCAAAGTTTCACTGTGTACGATTGTTTCAATGTTGGACAGGTGACCCTACTAATAATAATAGTAAATCTGAATATTTGTTTGTTAAATCGCGCTAATGTCTGGAACTACCAGTGTTATTTTATATGATACAAGCTTCTGCCCGCGACTTCGCCCGCGTTAAATTTCTTGTTTCCACGACCCTTCCCGTCGCGTCAAATCGCCTACCCGTACGATTTCCCCGTTTTTGTAACATTTTTCATTACTGCTCCGCTCCTCTTAGTTGTAGCGTGATATTATATCTCAATAAATAGGCTACCCAACACAAAAATAATTTTTCAATTCGGACCAGTATTTCCTGAGATTAGCGCTTTCAATCAAACAAACAAACAAACTCTTCAGCTGTATAATATTAGTATAGATATAATATAGTCATTATTTTTGTATGATAGCCAGACTTAGGAAAAATATTATAAACAACGTGTTCCATTAATGCCTGCTCATATTTAACACACACACTACGTCTGTACACATAAATATCAAAATAAACTAGGTATATTAAGTTTTCGATAACTTTATGAAATATATCGAAATAATGGATGAGGCAAAGAAACATCAAAACTCAGTATAGTATGATATGGGAATAAGCCACGCATTTCTGGAACACGTTGATACCACGCTTATCACGGAGCAATAACCAAAGACGCGTGGAGACAGCTAGTATTTGATAAATAAAGTAAGCGTAATGTATAATATTATGTGGTGTGTTAAAATAACGTGTGTGTTAATAAATAATTAATAAAAGATATGTATAATTTTTGAAAATATATATTTATTATGTTAATAATTGGGTAATAATATTGTTGTATTATTTATTATTACCTAATATGAAGAATCTATTTATTAGGCTGATTGCCTGACAAGAAAAATATGTTAAATGAGCTAGCTATTAATGCTATTTCGCGCGGTAGTGGCGCATATTTCATAATTGTTTTTTTTTTTGTTTTTAGTTTTTTAGACTTAATACAAACTTATTTTTATTTTGCTTTTGTTGACAAGTTTTCTTATGTAATGTGCGTCATTTTCGTGTAAATAAACAGTTTTTATTTCTTTCTTTCTATGTAAATTTCTCAATATATATCTGCAATGTTTTCTTGGACAATCTTGAAAAGATGCATAAAAATAAAATAAATTATAATTTAAATTGTTGTTGTTTTTTTTTTTTGAAAAAAAAAAGGCAAATCTTAAGAATTTTAGAGAACCCACAAGCAACTAGTGCATATATCACACTAAGAGTAACTTAAAATAAAAATCTCTTACTACAGACTGTAAGGGTAAACACCGTTGTCACTTAACCCATGGGTAATTTGACTTAAATATAAAATAACAGAGCGAGTTAAAAAAATAAAAAAAATATTTTCCTAAAAAGGTTTAGAACGAATTTTATCCCAGACCGCCCGCAAATTCATGGATATGCGCATCAGTGACGTAATCACTACAACGATCGCCAGGCGTTCCGTCCACACAACACATAAATACACATTACCTGTGATGTAACTTTCCCATCATACTTATCTTGGCTTAGGACAGCCACAAATACCTACCTGTATTGCGTGACGAGTCTAAATGTAAATTTGATTCGAAATGGCTTTGGATTCTAAATGATTTGAAAACATTTTGTTTTTAATAAACCAAACCATTGGGTAGGTACTTTTGGCGTATTTAAAAAGTTAATCACAATTTTATGTACAGTTTAATTAAAAATTAAATTAAATTTACACTGACTGAATAAAATATCAACACTTACCGACCTACATTAACCTCAACACGTGTTCAAAATGGGCTCCGTCTAACATTCTGTTGTTATCGAGGTTATTGATAAGCCACTGCGAAAATACCATCCGTGGTATGCGATCGTTATCATTTAGTTCTTGGACCGGCTGAAATGATATGGATGTTGACGATCGATGAGGAGAGTATTGTCCATAGTGTCCAGTGGGAAACATTGAAAATTGAACCGCCGGCACAGTGAACTGGCCGTAGGTACGTTGCGCGCCGCCAACATCGTTTCACGGTTTGGCACAGGTTGTCCAGGGAACAATTCTGCGTACATCCTACGCGCCCCGTTCAGATCATTACCCGCAATGGCGTAAAGCCGAACCATTTCGGTTCACTGTTCATTTGTATAAGACATTGTAACACACTCAATTCACGCGCGAGAAATGAGCGACGAACGCTAAGACGCGGCGTTACGTGCAATCGCTAGCGAGACTGCCAGCTGACTGACTGCGGGGTCGCGACCCGTGTCGGCGTCGCGTCGTGCAACGCGGTGTAGTTCTCGAAGTTTGTTGCCCTCGCGCATAGGGTGAAATATTCTTGTGGAAAAATGCAGACTTTCTTTAAAAAAAAAAGTTGTTTTTTTTTTTCATTGATTTTACGTTCTATTAACGAAACCAAATCACTGGTTTCAAGGATAACGGTGTTTACACTAACACCCAGTATACATATACCTAGATGAAAATCTTTAATAACCACCTAAAATCCACACTAATATTATAAATGCAAAAGTAACTCTGTCTGTCTGTCTCGCTTTCCTGCTAAAACTACTGAACCGATTTAAATGAAATTTGGTACACAGATAGTATAGAGCCTGAGAAAGGACATAGGCTACTTTTTATCCCGGTAGTACTTTCCCACGGGATATTTTCCGACCACCACGCGGGCGAAGCCGATGGCTAAAAATATGGATTTTATTAGGCAATATCTGTTTTCAATTCTCCAGTATTAAATGCTCTGTAAGAATAGAATTTTCAAGCGGATAAAATTCTTATCCTTACACGTAATAAAACAGTCGCCCGCGGCCCGCCGCGCCGCGTCACAAAAACTGCTGTACTGATTTTCGTTGGATTTTACCAATACACAGAGTTCATAGAGATTTAGGTGTATAGGTATTATATTAGAGAAAAACCGAATGTTTCAGTGATTTATAACACCCGTGCAAAGCTGGGGCGAGTCACTAGTAGTTGTTTACATATTATCTTAGTACGAAATAAAAAAAATTGTGGAAGGTTGATACTAATTAAATAGGTAATACCAATAACACATTTTCTAAATCAAACATAATACCTATATTATAATGAGTACGAAATAACTTCTTGTCAACAATGATTTATAAAAGACCTCACGCGGGCCATATCATAGTTTGAAACCGTAACGACAATTAGAATTTGTGACCATTGAAAAAACATTTCACAAAACGAGGGAAACAGGTTACTAATGTGCGCCCCTGCACACTAGTGTGAGTGTTCACTTCTACACATCATTGTATTACGACAAACACAACTAAAATTCGCTTCTTATTGGTCAAAAGCAAAACGCATGCATACGGTGATCGAGTCGAGAGCCGTGCTATGCGATTATCGCCTTAAAGGTGAGCATGCGGAAGTTTGGTCGATAGTACCTATCTCTCATTATCTCATTTAAAAAAAATGGCAATTCTGACTTTAAATATGATTTCAGCAGATCTAGAACAACGTACATGTATTCTGAATGGTTTTATCCACAACAACTGGTACTTTTGCATTTTCAGCGATCGTATACTGTGTAATGACAAATATCCGATACTAGCTTCTGCTCGCGACTTCGTCCGCGTTAAATTTCTTGTTCCCCCGACCCTTCTCGTCGCGTCGAATCGCCTACCCGTCCGATTTTCCCCGTTTTTGCAACATTTTTCATTATTGCTCCGCTCCTTTTAGTTGTAGCGTGATGTTATATAGCTTATAGTCTTCCTCGATAAATAGGATATCCAACACAAAAAGATTTTTTCAATTCAAATCAGTAGTTTCTGAGATTAGCGCGTTCAAACAAACAAAGTCTTCAGCTTTATAATATTAGTATAGATTTTCACTTCGATCAATAATAGCACTAGATAAAGGATCAGGAACAAAAATAAGGCGCTCAAGTGGCCACGTTTGCACACACTTACACATTTATATTTCTTACTACGAAATATAGAAAAACGTTTCATAATAATAACAACTTCAGATTATTATAATCCTTAACACTCAAACATAAAGCATAATTACGATTGCAAAATATTCATATTTAAGTCCTTTTGTCATCGGAGAAAGGTAAAGAGCAATAAATTTAAAATGTCCCTTAAAAATCAAAAGTCATTTTGATATAAGTACAAAATTATTTATTCTTAACTGAAACTTACAGTCTAAGCAATAAGGTTAAAAACAATGTGTTGACAATTTCGTGCTTACTCTATTTTGGAACAAGACGTAGTTCTTGGTATTACATTTCAATGTTCAGAACACAGTACGTATGGAAAGACGTAGAGTTGCAGAATATAATTTTTTAGGTGAAGGTACGTTTTGATGATGGCAAACATTTTTAATCGATTTAAAAAAGTTATCGGTTCAATCTATGTGATCCACCCGACCCGTATAAAAACTGGGTGCGTCTACTTTTATGTACCAGTATTTAGAAGTTAAATTTGTATTAACCTTCTGCAACTGAGGTGGGTTTCTCGTCAACATTCGACTGAGGTGTAGTCTGTCAGGCGTCACTATTATACAGCATGATTCGTTTATAACTTTTAGAAATAATAGGGCTCTAGTTTTGTTTTACTATTAATGGGTTTATGTATAATGAAATAAAAATAAATAAGCATACTCAAAACAAAAAACGAGTTTATTATGGAATCATTTATTGAGATCAGTATTTTCGTTATACTTACGCTTAAACTTACAAAACTAATAAAAAAAAAAAACTAAATAATAAAACTTCTTTAAAAATGTTAATATTAATCTTTTAAGCGTTATCTTATAGTTCTAAAACAAAAAACACAACGTGATATTACGGTTCAATTAGGCACAAATCAGTCTCAAAGTTAACCCTAAATCTAAAACTTAGGTTTACAGTCTTGACATAGTGGAGAAGAACATTGTAGACAAATTGGCTTTTTGCATGCGCAACAATGGTACCTTGTTTGCCTCTTCAATTTACTGGGGCATATGCTGCATAGCTTTCTTCCAGCTGGACCTGGAAGCTGAGCCACGGGTGGAGGGGGAGGCAAATCATTGCCTAAAACTTGCGTTATAGTAAGACGAAGTTCTCTGGGCAGTCTATCATTATAAACGCGTTCTTTTAAGCTAGAAAGAACCAACTCTCTTGCCAAAGATAGTAAAAAGGTGTCCAGGTGCCAAGCTGCGAAGAGGGGACTCTTCGCAGCTTGGCACCTGGACAAGATTGGTATAAGACGAATGAATTAGGACCAGCTAAATCCAGAATTCTGTAAAATATCGTCATGGGCCAGCGGCATGTTATACGATTGCTTGAATAAATAGAACACTTTTGAACACAAATGGGTGCCCCCCCGAAGTACGCGTCGAGCCGTGCCTTGCACTGCTCAACAGACACACAAATGAAGGAATTTTGAACCGCATTGTTACCTGCGATGAAAAATGGATTCTGTTTGATAACCGCAAGCGCTCAGCAAGCTGGTTGGATCCTGGTTCAGCACCTAAACAATGCCCTAAACGAAAACTTACCCCTAGAAAAGTGATGGTCACTATTTGGTGATCTAGCGCCGGTGTGATTCATCACAGCTTCTTACCAAACGGGGTGATCATTACTGCAGATGTGTACTGTGAAGAAATGAACTCAATGATGGAGAAGCTGGCACATCTCCAACCAGCATTTGTCAATCGCTCGTCTCCGCTGCTCCTGCACGACAACGCGCGACCTCATACTGCACAGCAGACGGTCTCCAAGTTGCAAGAACTGGGGTTGGAAGCTCTCCGTCATCCGCCTTACTCACCAGACCTTGCGCCTACAGACTACTACTTTTTCCAGAATTTGGATAACTTCTTGGCGGGAAAAAAATTCAATACCCGAGAGGCAGTACAAAATGCCTTTGAAGAATTTGTTGCCTCCCATCCAGCTGATTTTTTTTAAGAAGGGCATCAATAAACTGCCACTGCGTTGGCAAAAATGCATTGATTGCATGGGTGATTATAACGATTAATAAAAATAAAATATACATGAAAAAAATTCGTTTAATTTTTTTCATACAAAACGGCATTTTCATAGGTAAAGACCTATTATCTTCCACTGCTGTCTCGTTTTGGTGGCCTACTATCTGTACTTTGAGTCGCCATCTAAAAAAATATGAATATTATAAGTTAAGACAATTAAATGTGAGGTTATGTTTGAGAGACACTATGGTAGTATTAATATTTTACTGATGAAACGACTAACAGACACTATGAATCCAAAACGATATTGGTGAGGTGACGTCTATCAGAATCAACGTTTATTGCTGTACTTACGTCTGTGGGACACCGGCAGTCGAAAACTCCAAACGTGCACACCGCAGGGCCGCCCGCGCCTCACTGACCGTTAGCGCGAGCCGTTACAGGAAGGTACTGGGCGAGACAGAGCTACATCACGCCATGTTACGATCTGGCAACGTTTTTTGTGTTTGGTGGTGTCCGATAGACTACCACCTCAGTCGCAGAAGGTTAAAGCAAATTATTTTTTCATTTAAATCAAAGTTCAAATATGAATTTATATAAGGCTTGTATATTTCTTCTCCTCTTTCTTTCGCTACAATAGATACCCATTCTGCACAGCGAAATGGCTCGCTAGGAAATCTACAAACAAAAATAAAATATAAAATTACAATACTACTTCATGCATTCTCTGTTCCAGAACAGACAATGTTTGTTACAATAGTTGGTGCGTTGTCGCAAACATTGGTCAAACAATCATAATTATGTATTTGCTAAATGATTTATATTTACTATTTGATTGTTTTTATTTTATGAAAAACACTTAAAGATTTAAACTTATGGAAAAAAAGATATTCCTTCCAAAAACTTGGTGCTACAGTGGTTATTTACACATTTTTGAACGCGTGCTGCGGCATTTAGGACGTCTTATCGTTGGCTATCATTGGACCAAACTAATTTCAAATAAGAGCATAAAAATATTTGTGCTCTTATTTTTCGGGGCGTTTTTGAAGCGCTCATCGGGCATCTAGTACATTTTTGATCGAAGGATTTTCAGCATTTTTCCTTTATGATGAGAAAATATGAAATCATTTGGTGATTCTAACTTTAAGTAAGGACTCTATTGATTCAGGAGATTTGATTCCGGAGTGACGTCACGGATGTCAAACAGTCGTAAAGCTCTCTGTTTACTTCGCGCGAAATAAATAAAAACACAAGTTTGTTTTGCTAAAGTTTATTGTGGACATACTTATATAAGTGCAACTTACAAGGAAAAATATTGTCAAGTGTTTATGTGCCGTGTAAAATAAACTAAACTCTAAAAACGTTTTTACCGATCCCCAATAATATTGAAATACCTGACACCCGAAGAAAAATAAACAGTGTTTTAACTCCTAAACGGGACCTAACAGTTACTAAACTTTTAGTGTGTGCGCACCTTTACACTAACACTGTGCTCAGCCTATGGTGTTAATCCGACCCATACACACCGTGATAACTGCCATAAACGTGTTTTTCAAAATAGCGCCATCTATTGCCTTATTGGCGTACTACTTGGACGCATCGATCACTAAAATATATACACCAACAAGTTTACCATGGCTAAGTGCGGTGGCTGTGGCAAGTTTTTGTCGTCGGCAGAGGCCGCAAACTGCAGTAAATGTAGATCCTGGTACCATCGAGGGTGCGTAGGTATACAGAATACCGGCCCTTTGACGGCCCCCTGGCACTGTCCAGAGTGTAATAAGAACCTGGTGCGGGACAACCAGGCTGAAACGCAGGTGAGGGCGCGTACACCAGTGCCGGCTGCGCACGAGGAAAGCCTCGTGAACCTCATGGATAAGAGCCCCATAAATAGCACAGCCCTTGACGCCACACAAGAACTCAGCTTAGACATCCTCAGGGCTGAGCTTAATATATTTAAGGAGGATTTTTTGAAGACGGTGCGGAATGAATTCCTGTTGCTTCGTGATGACCTGTCGGAGCTGAGGTCCTCTCTAAACGCAACGAATGACAAAATGAGTAATCTGGAAGAAAGAGTAGCTGTGTTAGAAAACAAACACACGCAGCCCGGGGCATCGTCAGAGGTAAATAATTTAATATCACAACTGCGGAGCGATATTAATGACCGTGATCAGGAGCTGCTGGGGAATGATATACAGATTTCTGGCATACCCGAGCCCAATGGTGAAAATCCAATCCACACGGCAATGTTGGTTGCGTCAAAGATTGGCGTAAAAATCAAAGCGCGCGATATAGTGAGCGCAGAGCGTGTCGGAGGTCGGCGAATCAACGCGACGCAGGCGACGGCGCCGGTGGAGACCCGCCCCCGCTTCCTCGTCGTGCGCCTCGCGCGCCGCGACCTGCATGACGATCTGCTGGAGGGTGCACGAGTACGTCGCGGCATGACTACTGCGGACCTAGATTTGCCAGGCCCTGTCACGCGCTTTTACGTCAACGAGCGCCTTACGAAGGTGAACCGTGAGTTGTTTCGGAGCGCTCGTGAAGCAGGCAGTCGCCTCGGTTGGCAATTCGTCTGGGCAAAACGAGGTCGTATTCTTGCCCGGTACAAACCCGGAGACGCTACCTGCCACATCCGCTGTGAGGCTGACTTACGGCGCACCTTCGGGCCGGCCGCGGCAGTGGGTAACGAAGGCGACGACAGAAACGCACTTTAACATTATTCCCCGACTTATGGAAAATTGCCACCGTTAGGCCCTTGCCGAAAAATTCAAGTCCATCTACTTTAAAAGACCTACGCCCTATTAGTGTATTACCATGTCTGTCCAAAATATTAGAAAAAGTTGTTAGCCGCCAATTGACGCTCTTTTTGGAACAAAATAACGTTCTCCCTGATTTGCAATCTGGTTTCAGAAAACAGCGCAGTACATCTACTGCTTTGCTGGATGTTACTGATAACATTTTGTTGGCACAAGACAGGGGAATGTGCTCATTTCTGGTTCTGCTTGATTTTTCCCGGGCATTTGACTCAATAAATATCCCACTATTATTATCAAAATTAAATTATTATGGTTTCGACCCTAGCGCTACGGAATGGTTCCGCAGCTACCTAAGTAATAGACAGCAACTTGTTGAGTTGCGTTTGGCTGACGGTACTACCCCTAGATCAACACTCATTTCTGTAGAGAGAGGTGTCCCACAGGGCTCTATATTGGGTCCTATTCTCTTTATTCTGTACTGTGCGGACATTATAAAAAGTCAAATGCAAGTACCATATATACGCCGACGATGTCCAACTTTATATATCTTTTAGGCCCGACGAGTATGATACAGCCATTAAAGACCTTAACAATGATCTTCAAAGAATCGCCGCCTGGTCAGAGGAGAACTGCCTGTCGTTAAATCCACTAAAAACTAAATTTATAGTATTTGGCACAAGACAGCAGCTGGCTCGACTACCTGCGACATTTGATTTGAAACTTATGGGCGAATCAATTGAGCGAGTGTATGAAGCGCGAAATCTAGGTGTTGTAATGGACAAGGACCTTCGTTTTGAGAAACACGTAGCGGACTCGGTTAGAAACTGTTACCGTCTAAAAGTTTTATACAATATGAGGCCTTATTTATCGGAAAAACTACGGGAACAGCTAGTGGAAACCCTGGTTCTATCCAGGTTGAACTACGCTGACACAGTTTACGGCCCGCGCCTATTAGCTCGTACAGACCGCCTCATCCAAAGGGTACAAAATGCCTGTGCTCGGTTTTGTTATAATATCCCTCGCAGAAGCCATGTTACACCGTTTCCAAACAAACATTTTACACTAAAAATGAAATCTAGACGCAAATTACACTTAGCTTGCCTTCTTTTCGGTGTGGTTAAATATCAAAAACCGGACTACCTATATAACAAGCTAAGTTGGGTTGCGAGTAGACGTGAATGCGGGAGAAGGCAATGCTCACAACAACTCTCGACTCAATCTCAGGGTACAGCGGCTTTTAGAGGCAGCTTTCGTTATGCGGCTTCTAAAGTATGGAATAACATACCACCACCGATTAGAGTAATTAAGACAATAGACGCTTTTCGACGACGTTTACGGCAGTACCTCATAGAAGCGCAACGGAAGCTGGATATGGTCACTCTAAACGTCTCAATTATCTGATGTATGTACCTACCTACCTATTTAAGTACACACTTGAGTACGAGCTAGTGTTAATTTCAGGAAAATTGCACGAATTTTATTTAAATGATTGGTACCACTGTACAGTTGGATTGCTGGAATTCTTGTTCCTTCTCACACTCAGATTCGCATTCTATAAAACAGGTTTTTTTTTTCTTTTTTGCACTAAATCCTTTATGCGTTTCTTTCTTTAAGTACTTACATAAATAGCTAAGGTCTATCATGCGTTTGTCTCATTTATGTATTTACCTACCTGTTTTTTGTTTTGCAATTGTATTAAATATCACACTCTAATTATTGAAAGTTGAATTATTTTAGTTTGTTATGTTTTATTCTTTTTTTTTTATATAGTATGTGTTCGGTACCGTTTATTATCTGTGCGCCTAACGGAATGCGCGTGTAACGAAGTGACATCTGACTTGTCAAGTTTGACGTTGACACTTGACAGCGCTCGCTGGTTAATTTGCCGCTAAAATAGGTCCGTCGCCTGTTGGAACCCCGCGACGCTTTTGTTGAAATTAATCCTTTTAAATCGATCCGTTTGTGACAATTAGTCGTGATCCAGTTGTTTGATTGTTAATAACCCCTAATTTGACGTATTAATACGGGTTACGTTTGTTAAAACTGAAGTTCTTGAAAGGAACACGTCGCCGGTTGTATCTCGCGATCTTTTGGAAAGTTATCCCTTACCCCGGTCGTTTTGTGGACAATCTGTCATGACCCGATGGTTAAGTGTGACGCTGTTGGGAACGAGTGATTTGAAGACCGCATGCTGTGATTGCCTCCAAGCCTTGTTGCAGCGGATTCTAACCTGAAGAATACTCGTAACGTCACAACACAATACAGAAACACTCACTTACATACATAACTCTAGGTTGGCACCAGAGCAGTGTCCTTCAACCAACAGGTAAGTTCTTTTGTTGTACTGTAAGTGTTTGATTTGATTGTCTGCTCCGCGTACGGCGGACAGTACGCTAGCCACTCTTGTCTCCAGAGCCCCCCATCATAACTTCCACTGCGTAATTGAATTGAGGTTTGGCCTGGCAGCGTACAGTATGTACTTACACTAGATACTTACTACACGTAGTATATATATCAAAATTTCACTACTCATCTATTTTATTTAAGTATGCAAACATTCGCTACGTTGCAATAATTGTATAAAACTGATTTACATCCGTCCGCTCACACTTCAGGTCCAGTTGAAAATCAGCGTCAGGCACTAGTTGTCTGGCATTTTTGCTGAACTGAACCTTTTTAGCGCAGCCGTGGGGCACACTTAAATGCTAGTTTCTAACATCGCACTTTACACTTTTTATTGATTTTATTTTTTGTTAATTTATGTTTTTTTTTTTGCTGTATTATTTTGTGTGCCTTTGAGTTTGTGCTAAATAAATGTATTTTCTTTCTTTCTTTCTTTCTATTCAGCGAGACTTTTTTTGTATAATTTATTTCATTGCAAATTGGAATTTCGCGTTATTGAAACAACATAATCCATATTACATGAAAAACTTAAATTTTCAACATTATTGCTGATTTCTGAAAGAACGCGAACCAACTTCGCTATTCTGGCAACATATTCGGACTCAGCATACTTTTTTTTTTGTGGGCCTGTGTTATTAATAAATCCGTAATCGATTAGACTTATTCAATATACGACTCAAAATGACAATATACTAGCAACCCTAAACTTTGCCTGACAGTGAAACTCTCAGTGATAATAATAAGTTTAATTACTTATTTATTTGTTACAATGACGGCGTCTTAGTTAGAGACAGAAGTTAAACAGATAATTACTGTTTAAAAAAAAAAAATTATCCTTCGGAATGTGTTCGGGTTGGACCTTTCTGATTCATCATGCAAAATGCGGGCACGCCACATTTGCGGCGGTAAGTCCCCTCTTTGAGGAGTGGATAGAGGCGCCACGGCTTCCTCACCTTCTGCCTTACGAGATTTGTTTGACAGAGATACCATGGCATGTGGGCAACTGAAGTAACGCGGGTGGGTTTTAGTCAGTAAAAGTTTGACACGCCCTTTCGCTCCGCCCAGAGTGGGAGACTTCATTTGACGATTTACCACCTAGAAAAAAAAACTTGCGAAATGCTATTATTTTGATTCGTTTGCATGTTTCTTCTTCCAACGTTGTACTAACTAGCTTTTTATACACAGGGGCGACCGTTGCGAAGAAACCAAAACATAATCGAATACACGCCAGGGAAAAACCTTATAAGTGTGACTTATGTGAGCGAAGTTTTAGTCTAAATGGTAATTTAACAAACCATATTCGTACACACAATGTTGAAAAACCTCACAAGTGTGCTTTTTGTCCAAGTAGTTTTAGTAAAAAGACTGAACTTACGAATCATATTCGTGTACACACGAGTGAAAAACGTTATAAGTGTAAAGTATGTCAGCGTTGTTTTAGTGTAAAATCTCTTTTAACAAGACATATGCACATTCACACTGGTGAAAAACCTCACAAGTGTGTTTTTTGTTCAAGTAGGTTTAGTACAAAGACTGAACTTACGAACCATATTCGTGTACACACGGGTGAAAAGCCTTATAAGTGTGACGTATGTAAGCGTAGTTTTAGTCAAAACACTCGTTTAACAACACATATGCGTATTCACACTGGTGAAAGACCTTTTAAGTGTAACTTATGTGAGCGTAGTTTTAGACGAAAAGATAATTTAACAAACCATATTCGTATACACACTGGTGAAAAACCTCATAAGTGTGTTTTTTGTTCAAGTAGGTTTAGTACAAAGACTGAACTTACGAACCATATTCGTGTACACACGGGTGAAAAGCCTTATAAGTGTGACGTATGTAAGCGTAGTTTTAGTGTAAAATCTCTTTTAACAAGACATATGCACATTCACACTGGTGAAAAACCTCACAAGTGTGTTTTTTGTTCAAGTAGGTTTAGTACAAAGACTGAACTTACGAACCATATTCGTGTACACACGGGTGAAAAGCCTTATAAGTGTGACGTATGTAAGCGTAGTTTTAGTCAAAACACTCATTTAACAAGACATATGCGTATTCACACTGGTGAAAGACCTTTTCGGTCTCATTATAAAAAGCAGTTTAACTAAAAACCCAGGTTTAAACCTCATTAAATAATGGTTTAAGTTTAAGTTTCATTACAAAAAAAGGTTTTGCGATAAACCATAGACTAAACCCTTGTTTAACGTTAAACCTGGGCGACCCCTGGTTTATCGATGGTCTAAGTCGCATCTGTCAAGTTTCCACTTTTAGGTTATCATTTATTTCGTTGTGTTGTGTTGTTTTTATCCAAAAATGGACATTAACATGGTAGATTTAATTAATAATCAGGATATTGAAGCTATTCAGTCATTAGAAAGGTCACGCCGATTCAACAGAAATCGGGTTCGAGTCAATCCCTTCATTGAGTTATCCGATGAAGATTTCAGGCAAAAGTAGAAAACAAAATTTATTCAAAAGTATCGCAAGTCGAAGAAACGCTTAGTAAACCAAGCGTTTCTTCGACTTGCGATACTTTTGTATAAATTTTGTTTTCTTAAAACGCGCGAAAATGTTACGTTTCGTTACAAGAACTTAGATGTACTACTACCTAATACATTAGTAATGTGATTAAACCTAAACAAAACTGCAATCGATAAGTAATATTAATGTCCATGCAAAATAACAAAGTCTCAATATTTTGAATGTTCCTTACATAATTAAATCATTGATAATACTATCAAAACGTTTTCTTTTCTTGGGATACGGAACGTTGCAATAGAATGATATCATGACGAACGAGTGATATTTATGTTAATCAGTGGTTGATATTAAGATAATGGTTTAAATGACGGTATTAAGAAGACCACGATTTATAAATGTTTTGTAATACGAACAAGTTTAGACCATGGTTTTACAGATGAGCTTGGACTTGATAGTTTAGGTTTAAACCAAGGCTTATTTAGTTTTTTGTAATAAGACCGTTTAAGTGTAACTTATGTTAGCGTAGTTTTAGACGAAATGATCATTTAACAAACCATATTCGTACACACAATGGTGAAAAACCTCATAAGTGTGTTTTATGCCAAAGTAGTTTTAATAATAAAAGAGATCTTACGAACCATATTCGTGTACACACTGGTGAAAAACCTTATAAGTGTGACGTATGTAAGCGTAGTTTTAGGGTAAAAACTCATTTAACAAGACATATGCATATTCACACTGGTGAAAAACCTCATAAGTGTGACTAATGTGAGCGTAGTTTTACACAAAACTAGCTTCTGCCCGTGACTTTGTCCGCGTTAAATTTCGTGTTCCCCCGACCCTTCCCGTCGCGTCGAATCGCCTACCCGTGCGTTTTTCCCCGTTTTTGCAACATTTTTCATTACTGCTCCGCTCTTCTTGATTGTAGCGTGATGTTATATAGCCTATAGCCTTCCTCGATAAATAGGCTACCCAACACAAAAAGAATTTTTCAATTCGGACCGTTAGTTCCTGAGATTAGCGCGTTCAAACAAACAAACTCTTAAGCTTTATAATATTATAATATCTGGATGACCGAGCTTTGCTCGGTATTTTTTGGTAAATTGTGTTTAAAATAATAAGTTCAGCCGGCTTACTATGACTTTTTCATTTGCAACGCTACCTCCTGGACCATAACGTCAAACCAAACACGTCAAGCCAATGACTTAGTGTTGCTTAACAACGCCATCTGTTGAAGTAGCTTTAGTGTTGTTGTGTCGTTAAAGCAGTTAGTTGCTCCCAATTAAAAAAATGTATTATTAGTCGCCAATAGATGTCAGGAACAGTCATATTTTTCAGTTTAAAAGTTGATTATTGAAAACGCGAATAAAACGACATTTTCTAAAAATGAATCCTAGCTAGATCGATTTATCGCCCCCGAAACCCCCTGTATACAAAATTTCATGAAAATCGTTGGAGCCGTTTCCGAGATTCAGATTATATGTATATATATATATATATATATATATATATATTTACATCCAGGAACTCATTTGGCGTCAAGCATGTTGCGCATCATTACGACGTCCACCAGTTCTGCTAACATTTTTTATCATCTGTTGATGAATATTGCTTAGTTTTTTGATTTCCTACTCCATCCTATACTTAATTTTCTTGCTCATTTATTTGCGGCAATATTCTTCTTGTAGTTAGGCCCAAACATTTTTGGACCCCGCACAATAGTGAAGCTTTATTGACCTCCTACGTATATCAATATTATTAATCTATTGCGTGGATATTTTTACGTCCAAATCAGACGATTGGGATTTCAAAGTGCGACGTTGCCAGCTTTATGATTCGTTTATTTATACTTATCTCTTTCTTTCACGGAGTCTCGCAAAACGAATTGTCTATTCTACGTAAATATTTTTTTAGGCTCACGGTTGACCGCTGACTTATTTGGGCTATTCTCACTTTTAACCGACTTCAAAAAAAAAGGAGGATGTTATCAATTCGATTGTATTTTTTATATTTTTTTTTATTTTTGTTACCTCATAATTTTTGACTGGGTGAACCGATTTTGATGATTATTTTTTGAATGACAAATGAACGAATAACGCGATTAGATTAGTGCAGAGTATCTACCATAACTAAAGAGTTAGAAATAAAAACACACATCCACCTTATGGGTTTTGATTTTAATAGTCAGATAAAAGTTCTCTATCCTGACTTAAGGAATGAAAGCCTAAATACAGAGACACAGTATTGAAAATTATTAATCGTGTTTTTAACCGACTTCAAAAAAGGAGGAGGTTATCAATTCGACCGTATATTTTTATGTTTGTTACCTCATAATCATAACTTTTGACTGGGTGAACCAATTTTGATGATTCTTTTTTTATTTGAAAGCTGGTGTTTCCCGAATGGTTACATTTTAATTTGGATACTCGGACAGTGGAGTCCATGTGAAAACTATATAAGTCTTAAATTTGCATTAAGTATTTGTGCGACAAATGAACGAATAACGCGATTAGATTAGTGCGGGGTATCTACCATAACTAAATAGTTACAAATAAAAACTTTTTAGTTATGGTAGATACTTCGCACTAATCTAATCGCGTTATTCGTTCATTTTTGTATACCTATACAAGATGTTACTACTGCTGTGGAATCAATTGTTCTTCCTCATCGTACGAAGGAACCCTAATATTAGCATGAGTTTACTACGGGTTTTTCTAAGTTTAATTTGACTAGATTCAAAGAGTACTATTAACTAGATTTTTCTGATAATATAATATTATTCACAGCCTGTAATCGCCCACTGCTGAGCGTATCTTCGTGGTACTACAAAAGCGTGGCAGCCCCAACAGCATCCTGAATGCATTGTTGCACTGGACACGAAGAGCATTAACAGCTTTTTGAGTGAAACTAGTCCAAACGCTACACGTGTAAAAAACTATTAGGTACATCTCACTGATAATGCTCTTCGCTCCCGGTATTCATTGATCCGATCTAGATTGTTCCTCAAATCCTCCGCTACAACAGGCATATGACACCACCATTTAAAGTGACAGTAGGGTATCTCTCTGCGCCTTTATTGGCCACCTTAACGATAAGCAACTGACTTTTGTCCGTGTTATATCTAAAACCATGCTCCTCAGCGTAACGCTCACAAACTTTATTAAATTTTCTGAGACCTGCCATAGACGGGGTCAGCAGCGCCATGTCATTAGCGTAGCTTATGTTATTAATTGCTAGCCCATCTATGTAGCAGCCAGCATGCAAACTGCTGAGCTCGAGAATAAGCACATTTATATATAAATTAAACAGCTTAATCCACCCTGTCTAACTCCACATTCCATCACGTACTCATCCGACCGTCCATTTGCCCATTTTACACATTTAATTTGATGTGTGTACCAGTTTTTAAAAACACTCATCAATTCACTGGGCACACACAATTTAGACCATAACTTGTCACAAAACACCATGTCAAATGCCTTTGACATAGATATCCAAGAAACAGGCAAAAACAGATACATAAAATTGCAGTTTCCGTAGATAAGCCCTCTCTGAACCCATGTTGAGCATCATGACGCTTGACATCATTCTTTAAAAGAGAGAGAGATTGGTCTGCAGTTCGCTTTATCTGATATATCACTAGTCTTATTTTTTACATTAGGAACTTCAATAGTTTTCATCATATCCTTTGGCAGATAAGCGTGCGACACACAACAATTATAAAACAAAGCCAGTACCCTGGGCAAATGGATACCAGCGTTCTTTAAGTGTTCCACACTGAGCCCGTCGTGTCCCGGGGATTTTCCGCGCTTCATATGTACCAATACATTCTCTACTTCTTTTGCTGTATAGGTACCTTGAAGAAGGTCGCTCAAGTTCACCGTCGTCTGAGTTATGCAAAAAAGACAGTCTCGCGAGGTCTACAACTCTCAGAGCCACTAGTGTACCTGATTATAAGTTATCTGATCGTTGCGAAACCCTTCCAGGGTCCTTATATCTTACGCCGGGGCTAAACTCCACTGCCGCGAGAAATCACGGTACAGCGGACAGAGCTCCGGTGGGATCTCATGGTGTCATGGAGAGTACGATTGTCGCAACCCAGCGCTGGGCACGCCACAATTACGGCGATAAGTCCCCTCTTTGAGGAGTGGCTAGAGAGGCGCCACGGCGCGGCGTCCTCACCTTCCACCTGACGCAGGGTCACGGTTGTTTCGGGAGGTTCCTGTTCAGGATAAGGCGGGAGGAAACGCCCGGGTGTCACCATTGAGTGGATCACCCGGAGGACAGGGTGGAGCATATGGTAGAGGTCTGCCCGACTTGGGTGGCAGTAATGCTCGCGAAGGAGGAGGCAGAACGCGTGAGAGAGAGGCAAATTTCGCGCCCTCACGCCCCTAATCGCCGCAGGAGGAGACGCCCTGGGCATCGGGAATCGCAGGCCGATTTCCGGTAGGCGTGGGTTTGCGGTCGGTGAGCAATGGGTAGCTCGCCATCCGATAGGGACCAGACCCGGGTTGACGGTGCGTTGTGTTCCACGTGCACCTCAAAGAGATGTCAGCGGAATTGACCGGGTTCACTAGGGCTGATGCCTGCCAGGGTTGCGAAGAAGTCCGAAAGGGAGATCGTGGCCCCCGGCAACATGGTAACAAAAGGAACACGGGTGGGTTTTAGTCAGTAAGAGTCTGACACGCCCTCCTGCTTCGCCCCGAGCGGGAAAACTTATTTGATAATTTTCCACCCAAAAAAAAGAAAAAAGTGTCCTTGTATGCTAGGCTTAAGTACTTGGTTGCAAATAAAATGATTTATGATTTATTTATCTGAGACGGCGATGGGTCATACATTCATAATGGGAGCTTATGCATTTAAAGGAAAAGGAAGAAGTGCTATTAGATTCATATATACAGACGTCAAATATCGTACAGTATGAAAAGTATGCATCAAACCGACATCCGTATAAGTGTCGCGTAACTTTGAAGCTATATACGGACGTCAGTTGACAGTATATACTATTCATGCCGCACCATATTCAACGTCTAATTATTTTTCTAACGTTGTGCCATAGATTCATGTATACGGACGTCAAATATCGTACAGTATGAAAAGTATGCATTAAACCGATATCCGTATAAGTGTCGCGTAGCTTTGAAGCTATATACGGACGTCAGTTGACAGTATATACTATTCATGCCGCACCATATTCGACGTCCGATTATTTTTCTAACGTAGTGCCATAGATTCATGTATACGGACGTCAAATATCGTACAGTATGAAAAGTATGCGTCAAACCGACATCCGTATAAGTGTCGCGTAGCTTTGAAGCTATATATGGACGTCAGTTGACAGTATATAGTATTCATGCCGCACCATATTCTACGTCCGATTATTTTTCTAACGTAGTGCCATAGATTCATGTATACGGACGTCAAATATCGTACAGTATGAAAAGTATGCGTCAAACTGACATCCGTATATGTGTCGCGCAGCTTTGAAGCCATAAACGAACTTCAGTTGACGGTACATACTATTCATGCCGCACCATATTCGACATCCGTGTATTTTTCTACAGTCGCAAGGAAAAATAATGAAATAAACACACATACATTTAAGATTACTATTTTATTATAGACAGATGGGTTACCCTATAGGTATGACAGGTGAAAACAATTGAAATAGTTTTCTGTATTTATAAAACTTTAAAAATCAATCCCTAAAAATTACGTAAAATAATTAGTATTATTCAACGTATTAATGACAATTTACTTTTGTGACTTTCAGATCTAACAAAATTAATTTTAAGAAAATATTAGATATTAGATTTTTGTAGTGTTAGGTGTGCTAAGCATATTCCGAACGTATAATATAATCAAAATCATATAATCGACTTCAAATAGCTGTATAATTTACGGATGGCCAACACCTGATTTTCACAAGTGAGGGCACAATACTTATTTTGCAACCGAGCGTCAAATAAGCAGCGATACGTATGTGGCAATTTCGGCAAACTGTGTATAACTGATTTGTTGTTTTCATTTATAAAATATTTCGAACCGTTCAAATACAGTCGGTTTGGCAACGTCGCAATTGGACGCCAAATAATCGGCTTTATCGAAAGTGTCTTAGATGAGTATACGCACTGTCGATATACGCGCTACACGAGCGACGCACCGTTGATGCGGGATTTCGCGGAAGTTTTAGTTATACAAATGCAAGCGCTTCAGTAATTTTTTGCCTTCCGGCAATTTTTGTTGTACAGGTCGCTAGAGCCAAAAGGACCAAAGTAACACTGACTAAAAAAGTGGCGTCCGGTATGCGGACGTCTAAAGCCGGTGGACGCCAGATTAAATGCATTTCGGGCTATGTGGGACGCCATATCATTAGCAGGATAAATATATATATATATATATATATATATATATACATATATACAAGAATTGCTCGTTTAAAGGTATAAGATAGTATAGATGATGATTTAACAAACCATATTCGTACACACAATGGTGAAAAACCTCATAAGTGTGTTTCATGTCAAAGAAGTTTTAGTAAAAATGTCTTACGAACCATAATCGTACACACGCTGGCGAAAATCTTTCTAATGTGATATTAAAAATACGGATCAAAAGACAATGGAGAACTTTGTATTGGCTCCGTCCCGAGGGTGTATTAGGTTACGACCTATGCCATGTAAAATGTCTCAATGAATTTATTGTATGACTCCAACAATAAGACACTTGCGGGAAATGATCTAAGAATGTTTTTTTTTTTTTTTTTGAAACGTATATATGTATTATTTTAAAATTGTCGTGTCTGTCTGTTTGTTCCGGCTAATCTCTGAAAACAGGCGAAGCCGCGGGCAAAAGCTACTCGCGAATAAAAAAATGCGACCCAATTCTTATAATCGCGGCTAAAGATTTCTTAATTCGCGGATCCAATCGGTACATCTGTACAAACTGTTGGCGCCATCTATTTTATTTTGTTAAACTGTTACGCAAGATGTCAAGCTTGTTCCATTTCCTGCCACCTATATCGTGCACTTCGCAAACTACTCCTTGAAGAGTGTCGCCCGCTCGCTCGAGAAAGACATTATAACAGTTCAAATATGGACCCCGGCGTGAGCGCATCTCGCTGTATTTTTTTTACCCGCTGTGTTAATTTAGCGCAGAACGATATAATATGGATATTATAAGTTCATAGCAGTCCCGCTGTTTCAATAGTGGTGTATTTTGTGGCTTCGACGGTTGTACTGAAGTGCTGTGTAGTGCCTCTGGACTTGGTTCGACACGTGGTAGCCGAACTCTGCGAAGACTCCGGAGCTCCGAGATTCTGCTGGAGGATCGAGCGGTGTCACGAGGAGGTAGGTGCACGGTTTCCCTCATCCCTTACCCCTAGGCACGACACTTGCGTTTTCAGCTTTTTTTCTGTCCGCGTCGAAGGTACCTTATTTTGCCTTCCGTCGGAGCCCTACCACAAACACATTAATAAATAATAGTTTAAAAACGAAAAGACACGCTTACATAGAAAACGAAACTAAAATGTAGAAAATAATTGAAAAATAAGCGTTGACAGTGGAATAGGATGACATAGGTTCGAACAGATAAAATCAAGTGACATTCAAGAGTTTCTTAAAATGTTACATTCATAGCCCACTGAGGAAGAGGAATTAACAATCACTGGAAACATGACATTTTTAATTTGAACAATCATAGTGAAGGGTTAAGAATCATAGAGCAACACGGACCACCGGCGGACCGAAGGGGAGACGCCATAGCGTTTTTTCCCGATACAAAACTGTCTGTCATTTTTTGCGGGGGGAAATCTGCTCTACCCACACTTTCTCAAATTGTGACACAAAAATAATCGTCTGTTACTACGAAACTCACACATAAAAATTAAAGCATACACTAACAATTTCACACACACATAGATACATTATGTGTCGTAACAATACAATGAGATGACGCAACTACACTGACAAGTTGCTTACAGCCGTGGTTGCAACTACTGTCGAAACGCATTATCGATAAATTCAAGAACTCGGTTCGGAAAAATACGTTTAAAAAGGGATACAAAGATAGATATTATAATAAAGATTGACTTTATTTATTATGTACTACAATAATTATCATTTAAAAAACAAAATGAAGGTTTAGTCATTTTAAAAGCTAGTTATAGTTGTATCTATCACTGGTTTTTAAAGTGGATTAGTTTTGTATAAATATGAATACATTTTTGTGGGTCTGCTTTTTGACTTGATTGACGAAGTACACGGAGATGTCAACGAATCAGGAATAGTGAGAGTGGCACTAATAGCATCATAGATGATAGTCTGTCATTTGGTAGAGTGAATGATTTTTAATGACTCTGGTAAATTAGGTTTAAAACTGTTAATTTATCAAGTTGAGAAATCTAAGCTTCATTTCGCCACTATGACTAATGTGTAGTACATCAGGTGGACTATACGCTGTTTTACCTTTTCCGTGATATAAAAAACTTCCGGGACAAATACAGTGTGGCGTTAGAGTTGATTTGGTGCCCTCGACTAATCTCCACCTACTGTTCGCCAACACATGAAAGTCAGAGGTCTTGAAATGATTTGAGCAAATAACACCTGCAATAAATAAATTAAAAAAGGATTGTGTGGTTTTCATAAAACCACGATAAAAGTGAAACTTTTTTCACATTATAGACATTAAACTAAAAATTTTCGGAATATATGCAAAAGCTTAATAAAAAGACTTAATTTAATGTTCATACGAAATAAGTTAAATAATAAATTCAAGCACTCAAAATTGAAATAAATCCATAAACAACAACATGCACCAGCGAGCGCCTTTCACTTTATCCCTACTTTGCGGCCGACCATCACGCGACATGCAACACACAGACGGAAAAGTGTGAGAAGTGAAGAAGTAATAAAAGTTTCACTTTAAAAAAAAAATATGGTTGAAGTTCACAGTGTTCACACTAAGTAATTTTAATAAAACGTGTTAACTCGTAAGTTTTGTAATATTTTGAATTTATACAACTATATACAGCTTACATTATAATATTTTAAATAAATCAGAAAACTTATCCTCAAAAATGTCTCTGTATGAATATAGACTCCTTTGCCAAATTTATCGATAACTATCTACTAACAAACCAGTAACAACACTATCGCTCGGTGACAGCGTCTACTCGGAAACAAACTCGGATTAGTCGCTCGACCGATCCGCATATTGTATGAGGGCGAGCGGCCTGTGTTGGTAAACAAATCCGAAACAACACGACCGATAATATTGTAATTTTTAAGTTTTATGGAAGTAAATGGGAATAATGTGATCAAATATTAGTTACATATGAAAGATAACGCCATCTTATTGTAAATTTGACGTGGCAGATCTCTTTTTGCAGCAAAATACAGAACAATTCGTCATTTTTGTAGGACATCAATTTAGTCGCGCAACTAGATTTAGTCTACTGAGCAGTGCGGCTGCAACCAGTTTTATTATACGCATAGGACCGCGTGGACTTGTACTTTGACAGAGGGGAACGCCTGCGTATGGCTACTAGTACTACCCTCTGGTCCGTGTTGCTCTATGGTCAAGAATGGCAAATGAGCTTTGTGATCTTTATGAAAATTGATCCGTCTATAGAATTGGCCTTATTTTACAAGCTTTTATTTACCTGTCCCGTTGTCTGTAATCAAATCTTGCAAGTTAAATTTGATCCACTTCTCGGTTTCCGATTGAGCTGAAATTTTGCATGTATGTATAAATCGGATGATAATGCAATATTATTATGACATAGAGCTGATCTGGGGGTCTAAAAAGGCCACATTAAGCATTTCTGCTAAAACTAATTCATATTGTGAATTCCCAGCAATACCTTAGCAATTCCTCTAACTTTCGTAAAATGGTGACACATATTAGCGATATCATACTCAATTCAATTCATATCCGAATCACATTTGGTGTAAATGTTGCAGCATGAAAAAAATAAAGACCGTAATTTTACCGGTAAATATTTCTTTGAAGATTTAATAAATACAAGTGATTATTTCTAACTGTTGAAATGTTATTTAATTACATTATGCATAAAAAATATAAAAATGTCACAAATAAGCCCTGAAAAGGGAAACTAGAAACAACAAAAACTTTATAAGCTGGCAACGAATACATAATTTTTTCCCTTCAGATATGTCATAATTAGTCTGTGGTTCTAATAATCTGTGGTTATGTCAACAATAAACAAAATTAAATTTAATATTATTTCATGCAAATTGGGTAATTTTTAATACAGAGTAAGTAAATACTTGTTTATCTTAAATCAATATTTAATTGTATCACTGTTCAAAGGTATTTAATTGGACGTAATAATTTCTAGGCATGGAATGAAAATTCTGCTCGTCTTTCTGCATTGATAGTGGAACTTCTGTCGTTGTTAAATCCTTTATCAAGATCACTGCAGCGTCTACTTCTGACCAGACTCATGTGCCAGCACCAAGCTCTACCGCTGCCGATGCTACAACAGCGGCTTTGACTCTTCGAACTCGGCAATCAAGATACCGCAGTGAGTGGAGTTTTATAACCGTACAGCTATTTTTATTAAGACTAAGACTTATGATGACGATTGAAAATGATTATGATGTTATATATATAACGTTTTTATGTGCCCTCTGGCTCGACATAAAATTGAGTACCTACTATCGTTAACATTCATGAAATATATAACGAAATACAAAGAGGAAAATAAACTAAATTTTACCATATAACTAAACACAAAGAGCTATTGGGCTCCAAGTCTACTATTGTTGTCAACCTGTCATCACTGTTGGTCTTAGGTTGTCTTAAACAATGATATTATTATTTTCAATTTCATTTTATTTCACAGGTATGTTAATTATTGACAGATGATTTGACTTTCTTAAAAACCACACATTTTCTTTTTTAGCCTGGTGAAGTTGTTCCAAGCAGTCATCGTTTGCCTCTCCGCAGCTCCGTGACTACCATCAACACATAAAATGTTCATAGAAAAATAAACTGATGTACTATAGTGTTTATGTTAGTTTCATTATTTGATTATTGCTAGATTTTTATACAGTACATGAGAATTGTAAATTTATTAAAATATTTTAACTTTGTGTATTGTTTTATTCAAATAATAGGTATAAAGGTAAAATGTATGTCCTATTTTATACCATCAACACATAAAATGTTCATAGAAAAATAAACTGATGTACTATAGTGTTTATGTTAGTTTCATTATTTGATTATTGCTAGATTTTTATACAGTACATGAGAATTGTAAATTTATTAAAATATTTTAACTTTGTGTATTGTTTTATTCAAATAATAGGTATAAAGGTAAAATGTATGTCCTATTTTATAGGTACACACTACCTAATAAAATTGGAGTGAAAGTAAAGTAATATAAGGCCTATGTCCCACGTAGGTTATAGATTTTTATTGGGGTTCCGTAACCAAAGAGTAACCAGGACGGGACCCTATAACTAAGCCTCCGCTATCCATTGGTCCGTTCATCTGTCTGTGAGCGGGCTGTATGATGTGGAAAATAAATTTACCTACATATTTCCTCTGGAAATGTTTATTACTTACCGGGTGCAAATCACAAAAATAAGCTAGGTGTGAATAGTGTGTACTTCTGAATAAGTATTTTTTTGAACTGGGCACTGAAGTGTAATGAGTTACTGGTAATCTACAGCTATCACACTGTTTTATACACTAACTTGGTGTTTCATATAGTGTACGCCCTTGGTAACCTATGGTATGATCCAGATGCTTTAGTACTAAGCGGATCTACTCAGAGGCTGAAATCTATACTTATAATAATATTATAAAGCTGAAGAGTTTGTTTGTTTGTTTGTTTGAACGCGCTAATCTCAGAAACTACTGGTCGGAATTGAAAAATTATTTTTGTGTTGGGTAGCCCATTTATTGAGGAAGGCTATATAACATCACGCTACGATCAAAAGGAGCGGAGCAGTAAACGAATAATGGACGAAAACTGGCAGACAATTCGATGCGACGGGAAGGGGAGCGAAAATTTGACCCGGGCGGAAGCTAGTATGATTATAAGATTGTAGTCATTTGTAACATTCACAAGAGTAGATGGTAATGTCCATTTAGAACTGCTTCATTAAAACTGACTACTTCATTACTGTTCTTGAAGGTAGGTTGTATGTTTATTTCATGTAAGTTTGATCGTTTTTAATACAGAGTAAGTCAATACTTGTTCATCTTAAATCAATATTTAAATTTTATCGTTGTATATACATATATGTTGTGTTGTGTATATGGTGTGCGCACATATTAGCCTGTGGTATGATCCAGATGCTTAAGTACTAATTGGATCTACTCAGTGCCTAAAATATGAATAGAAGATTGTGGTAATTTGTAACATTCACAACACTAGAACTAGAACAACACTTTCGTACTGGAAGACGTAGAGTTGGAAGGCCTTCAACAAGGTGGACCGATGACCTTGTGAAGGGCGCAGGAATCCGCTGGATGCGGGAAGCAAAAAACCGGTTAGTGACGGAGCTTGGGGGAGGCCTATGTCCAGCATTGGACGTCTTTCAGCTGAAATGATGATGATGATGACAACACTAGATGGTAGTGTCTATTTGGTTGGAACTACCATAAAACTGACTAAGTACTTCATTACCAAATATTCTTGAAGGTAGGTAGTACTCATGCCAGCGCGGCAGTACATATGTACGGCTCCAGCTCATGGACCTTATCACGGCATATATTTTGCCTATATAACCCAAAAAACCTGGAGGACCCACATTTGAAACGCTATGTCCATTTTTTGAAGTGCCACAATTCGTTGATACCTTAAAATGGACTACATATCACGAGCGTGCTCAAGAAAATTTTCTTAAGGCCTAAATTTGCCATTATTACTATATTTTTTCACAAAATCCCAAATATGATTTGTAAAATGATCCTCTTGACTAACTTCTTATGATTCTGCTATTTGACATTAAACTTCATTATAGCAATTCATATTAAGTGTACCATTTTACGAATCTCCATACAAAACTGTCAAATAGATGAATTGTGTTTAACGAATTGTACGCAGAACATATTATGAATTGTCAGTTTGTGACCATTTTACGAATTATAATATGATTCATAATATTTTCCTATTATGATTCCTGTGGCCTTTTTAGACCCCCAGGGGGTCTAAAAAGGCCACTTTGGTAGAATCATAAGATCATCTATTTGACAGTTTTGTATGGAGATTCGTAAAATGGTACACTTAATATGAATTGCTATAATGAAGTTTAATGTCAAATAGCAGAATCATAAGAAGTTAGTCAAGAGGATCATTTTACAAATCATATTTGGGATTTTGTGAAAAAATATCGTAATAATGGCAAATTTAGGCCTTAAGAACATTTTCTTGAGCACGCTCGTGATATGTAGTCCATTTTAAGTCATCAACGAATTGTGGCACTTCGAAAAATGGACATAGCGTTTCAAATGTGGGTCCTCCAGGTTTTTTTGCGTTATATAGGCAAAATATATGTCGTGATAAGGTCCATGAGCTGGAGCCGTACATACGTACTGCCGCGCTGGCATGAGTACTACCTACCTTCAAGAATAGTAATGAAGTAGTCAGTTTAAAAGTAGTTCCAAATAGACACTACCATCTAGTCTGTCCCGTGTGGTGCCGGACATAAAGAATAGCATCACCCCATTTCATCCCGTGGGGGTCGTAAAAGGCGACTAAGGGATTTACTAGAGAATGGGCAGCAGCGTTCTCTATGCATTTTACCATCATACTGCGATCGCCAACCCGCTTGCCAAGCGTGGCGATTATGGCAAAGCCCTCCAAATAGGGGGAGGCCTATGTCCAGCAGTGGACGTCTTGCGGCTGAGATGATGATGATGACTACCATCTAGTGTTGTGAATGTTACAAATTATTACAATCTTCTTTTCATATTTTAGGCACTGAGTAGATCCAATTATTACTTAAGCATCTGGATCACACAACAGGCTAATATGGGCGCACACCATATAGGTACCTACACAACACAACATATACCTATATACAACGATTAACGATTAAATACTGATTTAAGATGAATAAGTATTTACTTACTCTGTATTAAAAATGATCCAACTTACATGAAATAAACATACAACCTACCTTCAAGAATAGTAATGAAGTACAACCTAGTCAGTTTTAATGAAGCAATTCTAAATGGACACTACCATCTACTCTTGTGAATGTTACAAATTACTACAATCATTTACTTAATCATATTTCACAGGCACTGAGTAGATCCACTTAGTACTAAAGCATCTGGATCATACCACAGGTTACCAAGGGCGTACACTATATGAAACACCAAGGTAGTGTATAAAACAGTGTGATAGCTGTAGGTACCAGTAACTTTCTTCTCAGAGTAGTCACTTAGGAAACGCCGAACTCATCTAGTTTAAAAAAATATACCAAACCTACTTACAGACATAACAGGCGTAATGTGGGTGTACTATAGGTTCACCTCTGCCTAACCCTTCGGGGAAACAAGGCGTGATGTTATGTTATGTTGTGTTACTAACAGAAATAAAATCATTTATCATATAACTCGTAACACTTCAGTGCCCAGTTGAAAAAAGACTTATTTAAAGTACACACTATTCACACCAAGCTTATTTTTGTAATTTGCACTCAGTAAGTAATAAACATTTCCAGAGGAAATATGAAGGTATATTTATTTTCCATCATACAGCCCGCTCACAGACGGACAGATGGACGGAAAAATGGACAGCAGAGGCTTAGTTATAGGGTCCCGTCCTGGTTACTCTTTGGTTACGGAACCCTAATAAAAATCTACAACCTATGTGGGACATAGGCCTTATATTATACTTTACTTTCACTCCAATTTTATTAGGTTGTGTGTATCTATAAAATAGGACATACATTTTACCTTTATACCTATTATTTAAATAAAACAATACACAAAGTTAAAATATTTTAATAAATTTACAATTCTCATGTTATACTGTATAAAAATCTAGCAATAATCAAATAATGAAACTAACATAAACACTATAGTACATCAGTTTATTTTTCTTTGAATATTTTATGTCTTGATGGTAGTCACGGAGCTGCGGAGAGGCAAACGATGACTGCTTGAAACAACTTCACCAGGCTAAAAAAGAAAATGTGTGGTTTTTAAGAAAGTCAAATCATCAGTCAATAATTAACATACCTGTGAAATAAAATGAAATTGAAAATAATAATATCATTTTTTAAGACAACCTAAGACCAACAGTGATGACAGGTTGTCAACAATAGTAGACTTGGAGCCCAATAGCTCTTTGTGTTTAGTTAGTGTTTAGTTAAATGGTAAAATTTAGTTTATTTTCCTCTTTGTATTTCGTTATATATTTCATGAATGTTAACGATAGTAGGTACTCAATTTTATGTCGAGCCAGAGGGCACATAAAAACGTTATATAAATAACATCATAATCATTTTCAATCGTCATCATAAGTCTTAGTCTCAAAAAAAAATAGCTGTAGGGTTATAAAACTCCACTCACTGCGGTATCTTGATTGCCGAGTTCGAAGAGTCAAAGCCGCTGTTGTAGCATCGGCAGGGGTAGAGCTTGGTGCTGGCACACGAGTCTGGTCAGAAGTAGACGCTGCAGTGATCTTGATGAAGGGTTTAACAACGACAGAACTTCCACTATATCAATGCAGAAAGACGAGCAGAATTTTCATTCCATGCCTACAAATTATTACGTCCAATTAAATACCTTTGAACAGTGATACAATTAAATATTGATTTAAGATAAACAAGTATTTACTTACTCTGTATTAAAAATTACCCAATTTGCATGAAATAATTAAATTTTGTTGATGTTTATTGTTGACATAACCACAGATCATTAAGACCACAGACTAATTATGACATATCTGAAGGGAAAACTTTTATGTATTCGTTGCCAGCTTATAAAGTTTTTGTTGTTTCTAGTTTCCCTTTTCAGGGCTTATCTGTGACATTTTTATATTTTTTATGCATACTGTAATTAAATTACATTTCAACAGTTAGAAATAATCACTTGTATTTATTAAATCTTCAAAGAAATATTTACCGGTAAAATTACGGTCTTTTTTTTTTCATGCTGCAACATTTACACCAAATGTGATTCGGATATGAATTGAATTGAGTATGATATCGCTAATATGTGTCACCATTTTACGAAAGTTAGAGGAATTGCTAAGGTATTGCTGGGAATTCACAATATGAATTAGTTTTAGCAGAAATGCTTAATGTGGCCTTTTTAGACCCCCAGGTCAATTTGGGTGAATAGGAATGTTGGGATGAATCGGTTTATTGCCAAAAAGGACTGTAGTCTGTAATGCTTTTACTGAATTATAATTTACGATTTAATTGACTTGCTGGCAACAAACTATCTTATTTTAACGTTAAAATCCTTTTTAAAGTTTTGTCCGAATTCACCCCTGCATTCCTATTCACCCCGTTTGTCGTTAGGTTAATTATTTTTAGACTAGAAGCCGACCCCAACATAGTTGGGAAAAGGCTAGGCAGATGATCGTGATTCCAATTTTATTACTTACGTTTATTATTAACTACAGATTTATATTAAGTTATGATAGCTATAAAAACAAATATTGCAAAACTAGCAATACTTTTCAAGAAAAAAAAAACCATTGCTTCTAAGTATGCATTTGTTACTTACAATTATTTTATTTATTAAAAACCTTTATTCTCACCCTTAACGTTTTATTGTATTCCCTTTTCACATAATAAAATTTTCTAAAATTAATGAGACACTCTGGATTAATTAGGTATCTATTGCTGCGATGCGGTACTCCTGCGGGATCAACAAGATCAACGACGCTCAACAGAAAGTTATCGATACGAGCGTTGCGCTGCACTATTCCTAAGTGAGAGTGACCGCGCAATATCATTCATTACTTTTCACACACGTTTATTATTGGTCCGTGTGGCCACGCCTCCTGAGATTTTGAGTTTTAAAAAAATATTACGTAATGACATAATTTAAAGTTTATTTTTATTTGCTTCAATGCAAAAAATACGTGTGTGCGTAATTGTGTATTTATTGTATGTGTATGTGATGGTAGCTGTGACCCGGCGACACGCGTTACGGTATTAAAGGACGGGAGATAGCATTTCTTTTGCCTTATTATTTAGATTTCTGTGGTCCCGATTGATTTGTAGCTCTCGGACAGTCGTTAGGTACCACACGGGTCGGTACGGGTCAACGACCTTACAGCCCTGCCGTATGGTCATTGGTATCTACGGATAGTCAAACGCCAGAAAGTCTGACAATTACCTAGTCAAACAAATGGGTATTGTGTTATCAACTAACTGGTTTGGTGAGGTCTGATACGCAGTCGCCCTACGTGATTCATTGGCACTCCATGTAATAAGCTGCATACCGTTAGACTGAAACCCGACCCTAACATAGTTGGTAACAGGCTCGGCAGATGATGAAGATTTTCGCATTGTAATGATGCTTAAAAATGAGTTATTATTTAGCGTAGGTACATTGTGATTTTCAGATTCAAACTACATCTAAGGTTAAATTATTTGCTATAAGTTGCTGTAGCTACAACAACTTGTACAAATCGCGGGCCGCGGCACGTTGGTTTAACCTTGAATGCGCAGTAACAGATTTTCGCGTCTCAATCGAAGTGCGGTATGACGTGCGGTTGCCGCGCGTAACCATAGCAACGACCGCCTTTGATATAAAAAAATGAAAAAAAAACAAAGAATTCCCTCGTCGCAAAACACGGGACATTCGCAAAACAGACAGTCCGTTTTTTGTAAGGCTAGGCTTACATGAATACATTTTTGAGAGAAATCTAATCTTCTTTTCGCCAAACTTTTCTCCTGTTCGCAGCTTCATCTAGTGTCATTTCTGATATGTTTTGCTTCTTTTGTTATATTCTTTGTATTTTTTATTCTTTGTGCCTCAAGCTTATCAGGATTTTTCTTTTTCAACTTTTCTCTTTATCGCCTAGACGCACTTCCACTTCATCTTCTGCACTAGTGAGTGGCATCGTGTAACCTAAAATGTATTTAGCGATTTCTAAAATACTGAGAGAATACAAAAAACTTTAGAAAGGTTGTACTGATTTGCATGAATCTTCTGATGATGAATAAAAGTAGCACTGTATGACATAAAAGGACGTATTTTGTTATTAAAAAAATATTTAAGTAACTTCATACATAATAAACCTTAGCAAATAAACAATACTTGTTATAAAAAATAACCCACTATTCAAACCAGGGATGTTAGGGAGATCCGTAACCGTAACCGAAACTATCGGATATCCGATATAAAAATTTATCCGTAACCGTAACCGAATCCGAAATAAAAGTTTCGGATAATATCGGATTTCTTCCCATTCCCTCTCGCTCCGTACCATGGCTCGCACCAGGGCCGGACGCAAGAGGTCTCCGCCGCCGATCGCCTCCACGAGGACACGGCGGTACTCCGCCCAGGCAGGGCACACCTCCACCGTATGCTCCACCGTGTCCTCCAGACGATCCTCGCAATGGAAACACCCGGACGTATCCTCCCGCTTTATCCTGAACAGGAAGTTGTTGCTATCTTACGTGAGGTTTATTAAAGATGAGAAAATACGTGAAGAACTATTGTTTGCCAGAAATTTGGAGACAGATACAAAAGGCGAAACCATATTCAATACATTGGAAAAGTTTTGTGAAGAGAAAGAGATTCCTTTGAAAAATATTATATCAGTTGCTATGGATGGCGCTCCGGCTATGACAGGGCGCCATAAAGGCTTCATAGCATACTTAAAGAATAAAATTCCAGATGTCCTTGCTATACATTGCGTTATTCATAGACAACATTTGGTTGCTAGAAACTTAAGTGAACGACTATTTCAATCACTGTAATATGTCATCAAAGCAGTCAATAAAATCCGTAGCAGCTCTTTGAATGATAGATTATTTCATCAGCTTTGTGTTACTAATGACGAAGATTTCAACCGTTTGTTGCTTCATACTGAAGTTCGTTGGCTGTCAAGAGGCAATTGTCTGATTCGATTTTACAACCTGTTTGACTCTATGATAGAGTTCTTGGAAACTAAAGATACAGAACTGCGCAACAAGTTCATAACATCAAAGAATGATATAGCTTACATGACAGACCTGTATGAAATGTTCAACGACATGGACCTCCAACTGCAAGGCGATGAACTACAAAAAATGTCGTTGCTGCTTTCGCAGCCAAACTGCTTCTGCACAAAAAGAATATGGGCAGACGTGAGTTTCACGATTTTCCGAATTTATCAGTATACTGCAGTAACGACGACTTGTTTGCCTACTGCCAACATTTGGAAAACCTCCACATTGACTTCACCGAACGATACCATGACATTTTAAACTTGGAAATACCAGACTGGGTGTTGGATCCGTTTTCAAATGTCAACACAGCAATGTCAGCTCGGCTGGAAGAAGAACTTATAGAATTGACAACAAACGAAGAAATAAAAATCAAGTTCAAAAATGGATATCAAGAATTTTGGCTACAAAAACCGATCCCGTAATTGTACCCTGGATTGTGGTCAATTGTTCAACGATTTTTGATAGCATTCCCATCGTCATATTTGTGTGAACGTGGATTTAGTGCTGTGGCAACGCTGCTTACTAAAAAGAGAAATCGTTTGCGTGTTACCGAACGTGGCGACTTGCGGCTGTTTTTGAGTAAATTGGAACCTGATATCAACAAACTTATTGAACAGCATCAGAATCAACCTTCACATTAGTTTTTATATAAGAATTGATTATGTTTGTTTTATTTTCAATAAAAGATACTCTGTCCGAATACTATAAATTTGCGTTTCAATAAGCAGTTATAAGTACTTAGCGGTTTTTAAGTATGTTTAAAACCGGCCAAGTGCGAGTCGGACTCCGCACCGAGGGTTCCGTACAAACCTGTACGTATTTTCGGTTTAAAAATATATATTTTTTTTAATTTTTATATTTAAGTTGATTGAATGTAAGGTAAATTGCGGTTTACAATTTATGACGTTTTAAAAAAAAACTACTCACTCGATCTCGTTCAAACCAATTTTCGGTGGTAGTTTACATGGTAATGTACATCATATATTTTTTTTAGTTTTGTCATTCTCTTATTTTAGAAGTTACGGGGGGGGGGGGGGACACACATTTTACCACTTTGGAAGTGTCTCTCGCGCAAACTATTCAGTTTAGAAAAAAATGATAATAGAAACCTCATTACCATTTTTGAAGACCTATTCATAGATACCGCACACGTATGGGTTTGATGAAAAAAAACATTTTTGAGTTTCAGTTCTATGTATGGGGAACCCCAAAATTTATTGTTTTTTTTCTATTTTAGTGTGAAAATCTTAATGCGGTTCACAGAATACATCTACTTACCAAGTTTCAACAGCATAGCTCTTATAGTTTCGGAATAAAATGGCTGTGACATACGGACGGACGGACAGACAGACAGACAGACAGACAGACATGACGAATCTATAAGGGTTCCGTTTTTTGCCATTTGGCAACGGAACCCTAAAAAGGGGGGCGTTAAAAAATAATTTATTCTTAAAGTGGGCAGTAGACAAAAAAAGGTTGGGAACCCCTGACGTAAACTTACCGGAATCAGCAGTTACGGTGTCTCAAATCAGACACAAGAAATCTTGACGTTCGTGGCACAACAAATTACACGTATTGTCTACTCGGTTTCGTATCACAACTAGTTTTTTTTTTTCTGTTTCGAACGGTGGACTGTAATGTTAAAGTTTCCAATTCAGAAATTTAAAATATATCTTATTTATTATTTAAATAGCAGTTTTTTCCTGCCGGGGTCGCGTGATTGTTCGAAAGAGATACCGTGACCCTGGCACATGGGCAACTGATGGAACACGGGTGGGTTTTAGTCAGTAAAAGTCTGACACGCCCTCCCGCTCCGCCCAGAGCGGGAGAAGTCATTTGATGATTTCACATCCTGAAAAAAAAAAGCCGTGACAAACCTGACATGTCCGGTCGGTACCACTTTTTACATATTTTTTTGAAATTGATTGATTCGATTGCTTGTCTTAAGTTTAAATTATAAAGTACCGGAGACGATAGACGAGTCAGAGTACTTTCAAACTGTACCAAAAAGTCAATGTACTGCATACATTTTTTTTTTTTCAGAATAGCTTTTAACAACGAGTAATTCTAATGGGGGACACGTCATAAATCGACTTCTTGCTGATTAAAATTGGTCATTATTTAAAGAGCTCTCAATTTTTTCATATTTGTGGCACTGCATTTACTAGTTTAAAATGTGTTTAATGCTTTACAGTCATCAAAATATTCTTCAGATCATATCATATTACTTGATAATACTTTAAACACAAGAGACAACCGAAAAATGGGGGGTACACTTTTTTGTGAAAACGCTCAAATAACATCATAATAATTTTCAAACGTCGTCATAACTCTTACGGCGTGGCCACATTCTCTGGCGGTGCGAGGCGCGGTGCTGCAAGAGGCGCGGCGGGCGGTGCGTGACGCGGTGCGGCGAGCGGCGCGGCGGGCGGTGCGAGGCGCGGTGCGGCGAGCGGCGCGGCGGGCGGCGCGGTCCGCGGTGGTATGTAGACATGCGCAAAATGTGTCAGTGAAAAGAAATGAATGAAGTATATCTTTTGACTCAATGAAGTAGTCCACTCATTTAGTTCAGTACTTCATTTAGTTCAGCAAATCAGAACGAATCAATGAGATATAGAGCTCGCGTAGTATGATACATTACTATGAATGATGCACTTCACTTAGTTCACTTTTATACGTATCTCTCTTTTGACTCAATGAAGTAGTCCACTCATTTAGTTCAGTACTTCATTTGACATTTAGTTCAGCAAATCTGAACGAATCAATGAGATATAGAGCTCGCGTAGTGTGATACATTACTATGAATGATACACTCCACTTAGTTTACTTTTATACGTATCTCCATTTTCCTTCATACTTTTATACAGGCTTAGGACTGTCGACCAAGAAATCTGAAACGAATTAAAAAAAAAAACAAATTGTCATGTGTGTGTAAGCTAGACGCGCGACACACACATAGTCAGCAAGGCGCCGTCGTCGCTCGTCAGCCCGACGTCAGCCGACCGGCCGGCGATGTGACACGAACACGTACGAGTCATGCATGCGAGCGAAACGAATGCTGAGTTGGTGCGAGTGAAAGAAAGACTGAACTAAATGAAGTAGAGACACGTTTGAATGACTACTGAAGGAAAGATAAGTTTATTTTGTGAAATGAAGTACTTCATTTCCTTCAATCGTTCGCGAACTACCCATGTCTAGTGGTATGCCACAGCTAGCTAGTTGCGACCGCGGCGGCGTCAGCGGTGGACGTATTTAAGAACGGCTAAACGATTAAAATACCGCTATCAAAAGTGGAATTTCACACTCTTTATTATGAATATTGGAACTATCTTTATAATTTGTTTGAACATACGAGGGCAAGCATAGAAACTTTTGATTATAAACTCGGATACATACATGAAGACTTGAAAACTAAAGTTTATTTTAAGAAAATTGTTTCACCTCTAGTACAGCTGTTTCTTACTTTAAGGTACCAATGTAGATATATATTTACATACTACTACTACCAGGAAATTGTTGTTTTATTTCGTCATACATTTTTTTTTATAACATGCCTATATTTATGATGTGGATGTTTAGACATCCACATTGCTGGTCTACTCAGTATTTCACTTATAAATTGTTCCGTATCCATTATTTTTATAAGCTCAACGCGCGATAAAAACAAAATTATTTGTTTCGGTCGCGCGAAGCCTGAATGCGTCCACCGACGCCGCCGCGCGCGCCGCTCTGAGCTGTGGCCACCTCGATACTCGCTACCTCGCTACTACATTTGTTTCACTCGCACACCGCGCCGCCCGTCGCCGCCGGGAGCCGCGCGCCGCTCGCCGCGCCGCAGTTCGCGCCGCTGTCCGCGTCGCCGGTAGCTGTGGCATACTTCATAGGTTTTCTACCATTTGTTTTCGCCACTCACCACTTGCCGCGCCTCTCGCCGCGCCGCTATCCGCACCGCGCTGGGCTGTGGCCAGGCGGTTAGTCTCAATAAAATAGCTGTAGGGTTATAAAATCCTCTCACTGCCGTATCTTGAGTGCCGAGTTCGACGAGTCAAAGCCGCTGTTGTAGCATCGGCCGGGGTAGAGCTTGGTGCTGGCACACGAGTCTGACGACTAGAACTAGACGCTGCAGTGGTCTCGATAAAGGGTTCAACAACAACAGAACTCCCACTATCAATGCAGAAAGACGAGTAAAATGTTCCGTTGTGTCTCCGATACTCCAGCTGCACGCCTTTCCATGCCTACAAATTATTACGTCCAATTAAATACCTTTGCACAGTGATACAATTAAATATTGATTTAAGATAAACAAGCATAGCTGGGCATTAACTCGTTAATCCGTTAATCGTTAATTAACGAAGTTAACATTTTGATTAACGGATTAACTTTTAAGTTAACTTTTAAAAATGTTAACGGACGGATGTTAACTTTCTTTAATATGCAGAAGTCCGTTAATCGTTAATCCAATGCCTACTAATTACCGCACAGCACCGCGGCGCAGCGCAAAAAACAGGTTCAGTTCAGACAAGATTATAACGTACTCTGTTCGACAAGTGCCGGGTGGCGCGTGGCAGCGAGTGAAACAAAAACAAAACTAGATATATTTTGCCGGCGCGTGTGAGTGACAAACGAACTGCGAAGAGATTGCTGAAGAGTAGTAAGCAATGTAGTAAGCGCTTCTTGAGTCATTGAAATATTGCCTGATGGCTCTGATTCTTTGAGAATTGACTCGTCGGCTGCTTGCAAAGACATTAAATTATATAGACGGGACATAACGAACAAACTCGTAATCCAATACTTGTGTCCTAGTGGTCATATGGCGTTTAGCACAGAGTACGTTATAATATACTGTAGCGTTTAGTCTAGGATGGCATGTCTGCATGTCAACACGCGTTTGTGTCCGTTTGACAAGAAAAGAAAAACATTTCTTATAAATAAATATGCCGAGTTGCGCTTTACGATATTGCAAATCACACTATGGTAAAACGTCTGGACCTAACTTTGGTTTATTTTCGAAAGTATTTTTCAATATTTCTCAGTAATTTTAATTAAATATTATTCATGGATAGTTCTAGAACATACGATAATTTTGTAATAAACGCCCTCTATTGCTGAGTAACTTTACTACTGCCTTGCAGAGATGTTATGATGTTTATCGACTTTGTTATCGATAATATTTAATTAGGTTGGTAAAATTCAAAACTATTTGAACTTATAAGTAATTTAGATAAAATATCAATTCAGCAACAATAGTGCTGTTCGCTCACGTACAGCTTGGCAAAAAAGAGTCTGGAAAAAACGAGGGCGCCTACTTAGCAGGTATGGCCACCCTGTATACTAGGACTAAAAGTGATAAGATACTTGTTGTTTTAATCCACAAACACGAGATCCCGGAAATTCTTATCAGTAAAGATTTCAAGACTTGATAGGCACACAGTCTTTTACTTTCATTGTATTTAGTAGATTGCGCATTATTTCGCTGGAATAAGCTTTTATCTAAGAGTGCCATTATAATAACATAATGAAAACTTATTCAGTTTAAAAATTAATACCCATTCGTTGCCAACAACGCACCATTTGCGTTGATCGATATAACTACGTCATGCCACCAACGCACCATATGCGTTGAGTGTACTTTAGGACGTTTTTTGGAATTACTTTAAAATGATAGAATTAATTAAATATTTGCCAACATACACGGCTAGAAACAATTGTTAAATGTGGACAAACTGTTGGTTTTTGCTTCGAACCAGGGCCGTAGCTAGGGGGGGGGGGGCCAACCTACCTTGAAATCACAATGCCCTACCTTAAAAATACCAAAAACGAAGATAACCTATTAGAATGGGATTGTATGTTTATAGTTTTAGATAAAAAGTTGTAGCAATAGGTATCTAAACTTCCGAACATACCACAGTTTGAGAGATTCATTTCATATTATAATAATTCTTTTCTCTGTGTATAGATGGCATTTGAAGCGCCATCACATGAAGCAATGGGTCTATTTAATTACTAGCTTTTGCCCACGGCTTTTTTTTCTGGATGGAAAATCATCAAATGACTTCTCCCGCTCTGGGCGGAGCGGGAGGGCATGTCAGATTTTTACTGACTAAAACCCACCCATGTTGCCCATGTGCCGGGGCCACGGTATCTCTTTAAAACAATCACGCGTGGAACACAACACGCCGTCGACCCGAGCCTGGTCCTTACCGGGCGGTGAGCTACCCACTGCTCGCCACCCGCAAGCTCGCGCCAACGGTGGCTGGGAGTCAGCTATCGACTCCCGACGCCCGGGGCGTCTCCTCCTGCGGCGCCTAGAGACGTGAGGGCGCAGTGACTGCCACTCCCTCACGCACCCCGCTTCCTCCTTCGCGAGCATTACTGCTTCGCAGAAGAAGGTGACGGCTTCCCATGCCCTCTCGCTCCGTTCCATGGCTCGCACCAGGGCCGGAAGCGGGAGGTCACCGCCGCAGGCAGGGCACACCTCCACCGTGTCCTCCAGACGATCCTCGCAATGGAAACACCCGGACGTATCCTCCCGCTTTATCCTGAACAGGAACCCACTGAAGCACCCATGCCCGGTGAGATCCTGTATCAGGCGGAAGGTGAGGACGCCGTGGTGCCTCTCTATTCACTCCTCAAAGAGGGGACTTACAGCGCTGGGTTGCGACAATCGTACCCGCCATGTCGCCATGAGATCCTGCCGGAGCTCTGTCCGCCGTGCCGCGATTTGTCGCGGCAGCGGAGTTTCGCCCCGGCGTTTCGCCTCCTCGCGCCACTCCCACATGTGCGCGACAACCTTTGCCTCCAGATCCCATGGCAGCACTCCGGCAAGGATGCTCGCCGCCTCGCACGAGATCGTGCGGTATCCTCGGATTAACCGGATGGCCATGACTCTCTGGGCTGCACTCAACCGGCGCGCTGGGCGCAACCTCAATGAGGGCGCCCACACCGGTGCCCCGTAAAGGGCCATGGGCCGCACGACCCCCGTGTAGAGCCACCGGCAGGTGGCGTTTGGACCCCCCAGATTGGGTAGGAGCCGCTTTAAGGCAGCTCCAGCCCGCTCCAGTCTGGGAGCCAAACGTCGGAAATGCTCGACGAAGTTCTACCGGCTGTCGAAGACAAGTCCCAGGTACATCATCGACTCGACGCCGATGTGAACCCCTCCTACCGTGAGTTGGGAACCCGCAGGCGGCGCGTTCCGAGGACCATGAAAACCCATGGCCTCGGCTTTGTGCAAGGCCACCTCGAGTCCCAATTGCCGGATCCTATTAACGATTGTTGCAACCCCACGTGTCATTAATTCGGCCGCCGCCTCGTGCGACCTCCCCTGCACCAGGACCAGCGTGTCGTCAGCGTAGCAAACTACGCTGACGCCACTAGGGAGGTCGGCGCGCAGCACCCAGTCGTAACCGATGTCCCACAGATGCGGCCCCAGGACCGATCCCTGTGGGACACCGCACGACATCTCTCGCCGGTTCCACTCTCCCTGGTGACCGGGGTAGATAACGGCTCTATCCGTCAGATATGCCTCGACCACGCGACAGAGGTAGGTCGGCATCCGGTGATACCGGAGTGCCTCCCTAATGCAACTCCAGGGCAGGGTGTTGAAGGCATTGGCGATGTCAAGAGACACCGCCAAGACGACCCCACCCCGGGCCATCGCATGCCCCGTCGTGAGGGCTCGCACACGCATGATGGCGTCCACCGTAGAGCGCCCGCGGCTTCGCTCGCGTTAAATTCCACCGGGGAGTTAGAAAGAGACAAAAAGTAGCCTATGTCACTCTCCATCCCTTCAACTATCTCCTATTAAAAAATCACGTCAATTCGTCGCTTCGTTTTGCCGTGAAAGACGGACAAACAGACACACACTTTCCCATTTATAATATTAGTATGGGTAATATGCATGCAGAGAAGAATTTCAACCGTCTTGTTCGCTTGTTCTTCATCATTGAGGATTTAATAGCTGTCCTTAGATCCATGCTCATGTTCTGTCACAGAAATAATTTGTCTATGAATAGCTATTGAATGTACATCACTGACCTAGCAGGCACGGTCCGAGGGGGGAGTCCTAGGGGTCATGACCCCCCCAAAGAGTCAAGAGCCTATATGATACATTCCAGTTTTAAGTAAGTTTGTGGTCTTGCAGTCTACATTCTCTTGATACTTGAGCTTTTCTTTATAGACTGACCTGCCTGAATTTTTGCCTGAATTTTCCTGGCATAAGTCGACGATGTAACTCCTAGGTCTTTTTGAATATATAAAACCAAACTGAACCTAAGCAAGTTGAGTTATTACAATTTTCGAGCTCACTTCGTTCGCCTTTGTATTCAACAATCTCATAGTTGCTAGGGCTGTTCTGGCATTAGTCGACAATGTAACTCCTATTTCTGTTCGAAAACATAAAAAAAAACCTAACCTGAACGAGGGTGGTTGTTAAAATTTTCTAGCTCGCTCGCTCGCTCTAGTATTCATCATTCTCCTGGTTGGCAGCGATATCCTGTGTAAGTCGACAATGTCACTCCTATTTCCGTTTGAAAACATAACAAAACCTATCCTTAACGGGTTGTTAAAATTTTCGAACTGGCTTCGCTCACTCTAGCATTTACCATTCTCATGGTTGACAGGGATATCCTGTATAAGTCGATAATGTAACTCCTATTTCTATTTGAAAACGTCCAAAAAGTACCTAACCTGAACGAAGCGGGCTGTAAAATTTTCGAGCTCGCTTCGCTCGCTCTAGCATTAATCATTCTCATGGTTGGCAGGGATATCCTAGCAAAAAGGCGACAGTGTAACTGCTATTTTTTTTTGTTTAAACATATATACCAAAACCTAACCAGAACGAAGCGGTTGTTAAAATTTTCGAAATCTTGGGCTGCGACCGCGCCTGTGACCTAGGTGATGTTGATTGATTTAGGAGGCCGTGCTTCAGAGCAGATCAATTATGATATATTTTTTACTTCCGCCCTACCTGTAGCCAATGCTGCCCTACCTCAAATTCGAGTCTAGCTACAGCCCTGCTTCGAACTGTCATTCTTGTTTTGGTAAGGAAAAAACGGTTGGTGGTGTGAAGGTCGTGGTGAAGGAAAAATATTAAGTGGCACCCAGGTGATGTTTTTAAAATTTAAGTGGCAGTAAATGGGTTAAATTGCACTCAGGGATTGCCGATTGAACCCAATACACAAGACATAATGTTCAGCAATCGCATTTGCGGCCACCATCTAGGATATTCACAACCATTCGATAGTTGGTATGCCTGTATCAAAGACATGAATGATACTGAACGAATCCTGTTAATGCTGACAGTTTATAGTCGACAAGAAAGCGACTTACAGCTGCTTGGTGCCGGAAACTAATCGGAAGTCAGACAGTACCTATAACATGTCGCATTCGAAAGGTACGGGCAATATCGAATAAACTTGAACAGTTGACTAATGAAGCCGTGAGGTATGTCTATGTGGGGTACATACATAACACTATCACTATCCACATGACGATGAAAATGAAAGAACACGCTAAAATTTAGGTTTTATTTAAAAAGAAAAACGTGACATAACATCATTCGTAAATTTCTTTTCGGTGCTATGATAGATGTTTCCATTAACACTGATGTGTCAGTTTGACATTGCTTATTTGTGAAATCTAAATAGTGTAAAAATCTTTCTTAGACGTTTACGGCTCCCATTACAACCCGTCTTCTCAAACTATAGGTAATATATTACGTAGAATAGGCACCTGAAAAATAATAAATATAAATAATACTTTTTTTTACTGTGGTATGCGATAATAGCATTAACAAAAACTACTTGCCTGTTTCTTTACAGTATTGAACATTTTGTCTAATTGCACACAGATCAAAATCGTCTAATTCTTTCTTCCGCCAACTGTTTTGGTGTTTCTCCCTCCAGGTGTATAAAAATCCTTAATTTATTTCACCTTCATTAACAATTTCTCTAATTGTACTGTGAAATTTACATTGAAAAAAATATAAAGACAATCATATTAATTCTATGTAGGTACATTTTTCAATTTCAAGTATCAAACAACAAGAGTCAACGTACAAGCGCTTTGTCAAACTAGAAAACATAACCTCAATAATCTATTAGTAAATAAAACAATAAAATGGCTTGAAACTTATAATACCGATAAAACTTAGTATTAGAAAGGAAAAACAATGACCGGCATTGACTAAAAGATAAATTTCTTGGATAAATACCTGTCGTGTAGCCAGTTCTTTCGAAAACATTGTCAATCTGAGACAAAATTTGTTCCGCTTCAGATTCCGCCAAATTTCTTACGAAAACTTAGTATATCACAGCTCACACCACTACTCCTTATTGTTTTATTCATTTTTTATATGTACAAAAGCATTAATAATTGATAGTTAATTAGAAATAAATAAAATACAACTGGGAACATAACACAATGACAGATTAGCTACTTGTTGATGATAAACAAAGCAGTGTTGCCACCAAAAATATATTTTAGTTCCAATGTTTACCACGACAGACTCTTTTTTGCCAAGCTATCTTATATATATAAAAATCTTGTGTCACGATGTATGTTGCCAATAAACTCCAAAACTACTGAACCGATTTCAATCAAATTTCACATGTACCCGTATTTTGGTCTAACTTACTGGATAGGATAGTTATCATCTCAATTATTCGCTTATGTCGTGAATGTAAACGAATAAAATGTATCAATTAATTGTTTCTTAAGCAAGTGTTTATTTACCGCCATCTATGAGAACTTCATAAAACTAAACATAGTTTTATGAAGTTCTCATAGATGGCGGTGTTCGTTGATTCATCAATAAAATTCTTCAATATTGTTTGACATCTAGGTTACAAATACACCCAATAGATGGCGCTGTGTTCTGTTTCTTAGAATATAAATTCTATTACTTTATTTCACGTAATGTTTATTTATGTTCACGATATAACCGTATTATTTTAATGGTTTGTGACTGATATTTTTGAACAAACTGTATCCGCTTTATACGTTCAAATTTATTTACATTCGGAAACCTAAAATAACAGAAACCAATTTTACGTACGCACAAACAGATAAGAATAGCAAAATACATGTGCATTCAAAAGTAATGCTTATTTCTAAACAAAATATCTTCCAGCATACCTCTGATAGAAGAGAAGATAAAAAGATGTAGGCAGCGTGTGTAAAAGTAAAAGAGAAAAAAAAAACAGTTCACTTAAAATAAAACAAATAATATGAGAATACTACTTACATAGGTACATAAAAACAAACATAATATATACATACAGAGTTCTAAAATATATATCTACTAGCTTTTGCCCGCGACTTCGTCCGCGTCAAATTTTTCGCTCTCCTTCCCGTCGCAACGAATCGCCTGCCAGTTTTAGTCCATTTTTCGTTTGCTGCTCCGCTTCATTTGAACCGTAGCGTGATGTTATATAGCATTCCTCGATAAATAGGCTACCCAACACAAAAATATTTTTTTCAATTCGGACCATTAGTTCCTGAGATTAGCGCTTCGATAAACTCTTCAGCTTTATAATATTAAGTATAGATGTGCCTATGTAACGGAAACTTTGAACATGATTTTGTTTCCCTTTCGATTATGATGGGACTCCCTTTTTCGCATTCGGGTGGGTCCCCGAATGAGGGTCTTTTTTATATTTATTTTATTCTGACTAACAAAGCCAGTCTAGCTTCGCCTAAAAGCGCAGAAGCTTCCTGGGAGCATCAGAGGCTTTCCGAAGCGATCTTATTGTTCCGTAGATTGGAGTGCAGATTGGAGTCAGCACTTTTCGAATGACAAAATTACATAAGACAGTTCCCAAAATGCCCGCCCTTCACCACTTCCTAGTGCTTTAGTTGGGAAGAAGACAGTCCCCGGCAAGTTGGGAAGAAAAACTGACGCAACAAACTCTTCAGCAGCTCAACTGTTTCTTCACTTAGAAGAGCTTGATCATCATCATCAGCCTGTATTGTTCCCACTGCTGGGACACAGGCCTCCTCCTGGTGACAGGGATTGGGCCGTAATATACCACACGGGCCCAGTGCGGGTTCGTAGATGTCACATGTTTTCACATTTTTGGTTCTAGGACATGCCGGTTTCCTTACGATGTTTTAAGAACTTGATAAAATATAATACTAATAGCTGACCCGGCGAACTTCGTACCGCCATATTTTATTTCTCTAATCGCAACTGAGGAAATAAAACCCTTCCGGTAAAATCGAATTAGCTAAATTGAAAATAAAACTGGAGTACTCAATTGAAAAATTCATATTGTCGTACAAAATGCGTAGGGTGCTTATTATAATTACTACAGGTATACTAAACTATCGTTAAAATATTTACAGCAATGCAAATCAAACCCCCCACGCTTTTTGTACAACAATATGAATTTTTAAATTGAGTACTCCAGTTTTATTTTTAAATTTTTAGTTCAGTTAGTTTCAAAAGCGTATTTTTTAGATTTTTCAAACTATAATTAATTAAATGTAGATTTTATTTTTCTTATCTTTAACTATTCTTTATAAACAATGACTTATTTACAAAATACATGAAGAAAATAAAATAAAATGCAAGCAAAAATACTTACATGTGTATAAAGTTATGATTTTGCACTGATTAATACTTGCAGAGGTTATATACTTGGTAAATGCACAGGTATATTTACGTAGAGACTGACGCAGAGAGTAGTACTAAGACTTGCACTGAGATTTTACTGAGACTATCACTTTCCGGGAGATAGTATTAATTCACTCGTTTAAAAAGGAACTGTACTTTGGTGACACTCGGCGCCAGTATTTATACCTGAACATTGAATTTCCCGAACGTTCTAGTTCGCATTTGAAACTTTAAAACTTTCAAGTCTTAGTACTACTCTCTGCGTCAGTCTCTACGTAAATATACCTGTGCATTTACCAAGTATATAACCTCTGCAAGTATTAATCAGTGCAAAATCATAACTTTATACACATGTAAGTATTTTTGCTTGCATTTTATTTTATTTTCTTCATGTATTTTGTAAATAAGTCATTGTTTATAAAGAATAGTTAAAGATAAGAAAAATAAAATCTACATTTAATTAATTATAGTTTGAAAAATCTAAAAAATACGCTTTTGAAACTAACTGAACTAAAAATTTAAAAATAAAACTGGAGTACTCAATTTAAAAATTCATATTGTTGTACAAAAAGCGTGGGGGGTTTGATTTGCATTGCTGTAAATATTTTAACGATAGTTTAGTATACCTGTAGTAATTATAATAAGCACCCTACGCATTTTGTACGACAATATGAATTTTTCAATTGAGTACTCCAGTTTTATTTTCAATTTAGCTAATTCGATTTTACCGGAAGGGTTTTATTTCCTCAGTTGCGATTAGAGAAATAAAATATGGCGGTACGAAGTTCGCCGGGTCAGCTATTAGTATTATATTTTATCAAGTTCTTAAAACATCGTAAGGAAACCGGCATGTCCTAGAACCAAAAATGTGAAAACATGTGACATCTACGAACCCGCACTGGGCCCGTGTGGTATATTACGGCCCAATCCCTGTCACCAGGAGGAGGCCTGTGTCCCAGCAGTGGGAACAATACAGGCTGATGATGATGATCAAGCTCTTCTAAGTGAAGAAACAGTTGAGCTGCTGAAGAGTTTGTTGCGTCAGTTTTTCTTCCCAACTTGCCGGGGACTGTCTTCTTCCCAACTAAAGCACTAGGAAGTGGTGAAGGGCGGGCATTTTGGGAACTGTCTTATGTAATTTTGTCATTCGAAAAGTGCTGACTCCAATCTGCACTCCAATCTACGGAACAATGAGATCGCTTCGGAAAGCCTCTGATGCTCCCAGGAAGCTTCTGCGCTTTTAGGCGAAGCTAGACTGGCTTTGTTAGTCAGAATAAAATAAATATAAAAAAGACCCTCATTCGGGGACCCACCCGAATGCGAAAAAGGGAGTCCCATCATAATCGAAAGGGAAACAAAATCATGTTCAAAGTTTCCGTTACATAGGCACATCTATACTTAATATTATAAAGCTGAAGAGTTTATCGAAGCGCTAATCTCAGGAACTAATGGTCCGAATTGAAAAAAATATTTTTGTGTTGGGTAGCCTATTTATCGAGGAATGCTATATAACATCACGCTACGGTTCAAATGAAGCGGAGCAGCAAACGAAAAATGGACTAAAACTGGCAGGCGATTCGTTGCGACGGGAAGGAGAGCGAAAAATTTGACGCGGACGAAGTCGCGGGCAAAAGCTAGTAGATATATATTTTAGAACTCTGTATGTATATATTATGTTTGTTTTTATGTACCTATGTAAGTAGTATTCTCATATTATTTGTTTTATTTTAAGTGAACTGTTTTTTTTTTCTCTTTTACTTTTACACACGCTGCCTACATCTTTTTATCTTCTCTTCTATCAGAGGTATGCTGGAAGATATTTTGTTTAGAAATAAGCATTACTTTTGAATGCACATGTATTTTGCTATTCTTATCTGTTTGTGCGTACGTAAAATTGGTTTCTGTTATTTTAGGTTTCCGAATGTAAATAAATTTGAACGTAAAAAGCGGATACAGTTTGTTCAAAAAGATTGTAGAGAAGTAAATTGGCTTCCATCTGCTTCGTCAAAATTATGTTCCAAGTATTTTAAAAGCGAAGACATTTACTTTGGAAAGACGGGTCGATCAAATAAAAAAAATGGATCGGTACCTTGTACTACAAGAGAAGTTAGTAGCGCGTTTGTAAATTTTTCGTAGTCGTTCTTTATGTATGTATGGTAAACTAGAACACTGCCTATAATTCCCACTACTCACTTGACTTTTGATATCTGTCTGCTCGACTATTTTAGGCCTTTTCCCCAAGAAAAAATAAAATATCGAAATATTACTATCGGCCACATTAGCAATCGAGTTTCGCAACCAGTTTCCAGCTAAAGAAGATACGAAGGAAAAGGCAAATCTCAGTTTTTATGTTGTTACCAACAAAAATAATACTGATTCAGTACAACGTTCTTAGTACAGTTTAGAGTGAGTACGAATCACACTCAGACGTTTTTTTTTTTTTTGTAATTTCAGGATGATGAAATAAATCCCGAAGCCACCAGACTTACTACACCAGTTAATGTAAATGTAATTTTAACAAAACTGATTTTATTTGATGGTACCTAAGTCCCATGAAATAAAACCAGTTTTGTCAACTTTTGCCTTAATTTTAATTAAGCTTTAATTTTAATTTGTCACATTAACATTAGTGATCGGTGAAAGAGTCTGTGAGGCCGCAGACTTTTTTCTGAGTTTGTTTCGGCATTTCTTCTCAGAGTAGTCAGTTAGGAAACGCTGACCTCATGTAGTTTTAAAAAACATAAGATTAACGTGTAAAAGTTTTTAGACGTGTCAAGTGCCCATAATATCGATAATTTTGTAATTAGTCTCTAAAAAGATTTTTATAAATAAATAGGTAACTTGTAAACATTGCATCTAGTAATCATTCCAAATTGTTTGAAATTTTCAAATGTGACAAAAATGTAGTCACTTTTCAATATTATCGATATATTATATCGATAGAGAATTGATGAAATTCAGTTTTTGTATTTGAATGTTTGCTATTCAAAGCTAGATGGCGATACTGACGCTGGAGAGTAAAATTTTGTACAAAAATGTTTTTCATAGCCGTTCTAATTTTGCTATACTATGCTAGATGGCGTTACTGAGTCATGGGATCACAATTTTTCTTTGAAATTTCTTCAGATGGCCTCTCTATATTTGTCTTATATCTCTTTGGCTGCTTGTAACGACTTGCGTCTTCGCGGCATTTTGCAAACACGTTGGTGAAAACTTGGGACCAAGCAACGGCTCGTGGCTCTCTCAGCCAGCAAAATAAACGAAGCTGAACGCAAAACAGCTAACAACGGCAGTCCCTGTCGATTGTAGTGTCAGTCGTATCAAGATTCCGAAAACTTTTCTTGAACCCGCGACGAGAAAAAGTTCGATTCGCGCACAAAGACACAGACTCCTTGTTTTTATTATAACAAAACACACGTTGGGCGTCAAAATGTAGTCGGGGTGGGTCAGGTTCAGTTAAAGAAATTTGTTACACGATAAAACTTTTGTTGAAAAGATCGTACAAGCGCGCCATTTGCTTTCATAAACTACTCTCTTATAAGACACATGTTTTACCTGATTGGTTCTTACAATATTCTAACGTGATTCAAACTGACCAATCACTGATCAGTAAGCCTTGTCCTTGAAGTGACCGTGGCCACCATTAGTTAGAGCGACCACAGACAAACTCTAGTGTCTATGGGCGCGTTCGGAAACGCGATACTTAGCCTGGCGAATAACGCTGAGGCGGAACACCTTTGCCTTTGCGACCAGAGGCTATACGACCATCCGCTATAAGATGTGTTTCGTTTAATCATTCCATTACTTAGCGCCGGTGCTTAGAGTGACGAGTGTTTTTTTTTTGTTGTTATTATAAATTACTGTCAGTGATCATTTGCGTGTTGATAGAGTGCGGTGTAATTTAGTTAGGTAGAAAAAATATACTGTGCAGTATAGGTAGTAATTAAAACCATATCATGGGAGACATGGAATCGGATTCCAGCAGTCCTGATGAGAATCCATGGCCACATTTGACTGATTATGTGGAATTGATATCCAGATCGGGCCAGCAAATACTTTTTACGTGTAAGCGATGCTTGCCGAAAGACACCAAAAAAAAGATTAAATCACACATTTGAATTATACAAGTATTTTGTTTTGTTCCTAACCTGTTAACTTCCAGAACCTAAACCAACAGGTTTTATTAGTTCACTAACGCAACTATATAAATTTTTTTTTTTTTTTTTTTTTTTTTTTTTTTTTTTTTTTTTTTTTTTTTTTTTGGGGCATCTCGTAGTTAATCCTGAAAAGATTGTGACTACTTAAACGGATTGTGGCCCGGCGAGTTCTAAAAAGTTACCTTTTTAGGCCTCCAGCCGGGGCAATATAAAAATGCAATTGTACACATATTAACGGATTAACGATTAACGTTAACTTGCGTTAATTCTTCCGAAATGTAACGCTTTAACGTTTAACGAAGCTAACTTTTTTGTAGCGGATTAACGATTAACGAAGTTAACTATTTGACTAACGGTGCCCAGCTATGTAAAAAGTATTTACTTACTCTGTATAAAACAGAAAAAAAAAACTAAAATCCTGATATTAATAAAAAAATACTTTAAAAACCACCCCACGTCAAGTCACACCCCGAGAAAGAAAAAAGGCAAAGGCACAGGCAGTACGCGACCAGACGTCGGTCCGCACAGGGGAAACCCCGAGCGAAAAGCGTCCGGACGCGGAGCCACGCGACCAGCCGTCGGGCCGCACAGGGGAAACCCCGAGCGAAACACGGCCGGACGCGGAGCCACACGACCAGCCGTCAGTCCGCACAGGGGAAACCCCGAGCGAAACGCGGCCAGGTGCAGAGCCACGCGATCGGCCGTCAGTCCGCACAGGGGTAACCCCGAGCGAAATGCGGCCGGACGCGCATCAAAGCGGGCGAGGGCAAGTCCGCGCGGGGGAAACCCAGCGCGAACAGCCTCCGCACGCGGCGGGATCTGCCAGGGTCGCCAGACGACCCCTGAACTCCGACAAGACCCACGACCAACCCGGACCTAGGACGAGGAGGGGGCGGCGGCCTAGACCAACACACGCACAGGCGCCACCAGCAACAAACACCTTGCCAGGGCCCTCCAAGCCGCAGCCTGGACCAAGCGGTACAGGGCCGGTGAAAAGAGGACGCCCGGACGATACGGCTTCACCGAGCACGCTCCAAGGGGACGCCAAGCGTGTGAGGGTCCACTCTGCTCAGGGGGAGCAGAGAACCTACGCGCGAGCCACGAAGGATATTCCTGCGAGGCTGGCCGTAGCGATCTGCTTCCCTCCCCCCTCCAGAGACCTGACTAAGGAAGAGGCCGAGCACATAAAAACGGCCCTAGAAGACTCTCTAATGGACACCGACCCGACAACACCACTCCCGGCCTTCCGTGGGTACCCACGGGTAGCGGAAGGCACCGTGCAGATGTGGTGCGAGGACGACAATGCCCTGACCTGGCTGACACAAGCCGCACCCAAAATCAGACTCCCTGACACTGACTTGACACTGACCGTACTGAAACAGTCCGACGTGCCCACCCGTGTCCGAGCCTCGCTCTTCGTCCCTCGTTACAAAGGTGACGTGGCCAGGCTGCAGAGTATTCTGATCCGTCAGAATACTTGGTACGACATTGCCAGGTGGTTATTGTACAGAGCAACTACCGTCGGTGGCGATAACTACGGGACGTATCTAGGTGTACCACCGGAGGAAGTTGACAGGGTCCTAGCCCGGGAGCGACGAATATCGTACCTCCTTGGGTCGATATACGTGCGCTTTTGGCCCACGACCCTACCCTCTGTCACCAAGACCGACAGCACTGACGTGACAACCGCACAACCACTGACACAGACACAGACGACTGACACCGACATTGCCCAACTCGAGCAGGTCATGGCCCGAGCAGCAATGGAGGACGACAGCGACACCTTACCGCCCTCATCACCCGGCTGGAACGAACGATTACTCGCCTCGTCGCCGGGTGACCTACACGAAGACCAGCTCAGGGTGGAAGTAGAGGAAAGTCTTTCCGATGGATGCGGCTCAGACTAACTCCACCCCACCACCGTCAACGCCCATACATGTCATCCAGACCAACCTCCAACACAGCCAAACTGCCACGGCCAACTTACGCAGAGCTCTGGAGGTTAAGCCCCAAACCATCGCACTGATCCAAGAGCCGTGGATCAGGAACAACAATCTGCGGCCTCAGTAACATCGGAGGTAAGCTAATTCTCAACACACACGGCGCAGACAAACCACGAACCTGCGCCTACATACCCAAAGAAATCCCTACCACACCACTCACTCAATTCTGTTCCAGAGACCTGACAGCAGTCAGGCTCCAGACCGATGGTAACGTTCCAGACGTCGTACTAGCCTCGGTATATATGCCAGGCGAGGACGCTAACTGCCCGCCAAAGGAGATGGCCGACCTAGTGCAGCACTGCGAACGTGCCAAACTGGACCTGATCATCTGCACTGACTCCAACGCCCACCACCCGCTCTGGGGTAGCGACTCGCCGAACTCTAGAGGAGAGGTACTATCCACCTATTTATTCTCTACTAACCTTAACATTGTTAACCGAGGCTCTGAACCAACTTGGGTCACAGTCCGAGGACAAACAATCATTGACCTGACGCTTGCTACAGAAAACGCGACAAACCTCATCACAAACTGGCACGTCTCGGATGAACCATCCTGTTCCGACCACAGAAGAATCCGATTCACACTAACTACCCACACTAGGGAACCCGTACCGAAACGTAACCCGCGGCGCACTAATGTGCCCGAGTACAAACGCCTCCTGGGCTCCCTACTAGCTAGACATCTATCACGAGTAACAGTAAAAACCCCCGAACAACTAGAATACACCGTCAGAAAACTATCCGAATACCTAATCGAAGCATACCATGCATGCTGCAAACTAAGGGCGCCACGAAACAACAGCGAGAGAAATCCCTGGTGGAACGCCAACCTTAGTAAACTCAGAGATACACTACGCAAACAATTCAACAGGGCCAAAAACACAAGGCTCCCGGACGACTGGGAGCAATACAAAGAAACCCAATACACATACAAAAAGCAGATCAGAACTGCCAGAAGGGCAGCATGGCGGAAATTCTGCGAATCCATCGAAACCAACAACGAAGCCGCAAGGGTAAGAAAAATCCTCTCGACTGATCAGGATCGAACCCTTGGTGCGCTCAAAAAACCCGACAACTCATACACACTATGTGACCACGAAACCAGTAAGGTTCTCCTGGAAACCCACTTCCCCGGCTGTAACCTCCAAGAGGTCAGGACGTGGGAAGCTGAACCAGAATGGACCCCAACAAACCTAGATTGGTCCAGGGCACAAAGTATGGTAACAGAAGAAAGGATAAAGTGGGCCATTGACACCTTTCAGCCCTACAAATCTGCAGGGCTGGATGGCATTTTTCCAGCCCTCCTACAGTGGGGAGCTGACCACCTGATACCATGCTTGGTGGAGATCTACCGGACCTGCATTGCACTCAGATACGGTGGCGCGAAGTGAAAGTTATTTTCATACCCAAGCCAGGCAAACCCGACTATACACAACCAAAGGCCTATAGGCCTATAAGTTATTAATAGATTACTTTTATATAAATTATACTTAAAATATGATTGCACCAATTTAATTGAAATGTAAAGTGATGGCCTGAAACACAGGTTTCATTTAACCTAGATCGGGCGGGTCGCTACCTTACATTCTAATTCCGATGAATCATCTTCTGCACTTGTGATAAAAATACTTTAGAAATAGTTTATCTTTAGGCACTATAATTGTATGAGAATTTAATACTGTTTGCTAAATGTACTCTTTTTGTAATCGTTTTTATTAAATAAATTATTATATTATTATTATATTATATTAAGTCTCACATCCTTCCTTCTAAAAACCCTCGAGAGACTCTGCGATAGACATATCCGAGACGGACCTCTCCGAGTAAAACCCCTTCACAAACAACAGCACGCGTACTCCACGGGCAGATCAACAGAGTCTGCGCTACATAGCGTGGTCTCTAAAATTGAATGCGCAGTGGACCACAAATGCTCAGCATTGGCGGTTTTCATTGACATAGAAGGCGCTTTCGACAAAACTATGTTCAATAGTATCAGCACGGCTCTCGACAGACACAACATAAACCCGACTTTGAGCGGGTGGATCACCAACATGCTCAAATTGAGAGCTGTACAAGTTACTGTGAACGACACTACAAGGGCGGTAGTGGCGAAGGGCTGCCCGCAAGGGGGCGTCCTCTCGCCACTTCTATGGAACCTGGTCGTAGACAGCCTCATCAAAACACTCAACGATAAAGGTTACTTCACTGTAGGATACGCCGATGATGTAACCATAATAATAAATGGCACCCATGAAAACACCCTATGCCACCTCATGCGCCAAGCCCTGAAAATAGTAGAGGACTGGTGCAATGAACACCAACTATCAGTAAACCCCACAAAAACCGAGATGATCCTCTTTACAAAAAAGAGAAAACTCGTGAAACTCGAACTGCCACGACTGTTTGGCACCACCCTCAGCCTATCAACTGAAACCAAATACCTGGGCATATTTTTGGACGAACAGCTGAATTGGGCAAAGCACACCAACTACATTACTACAAAAGCCAGCATAGCCCTGTGGCAGTGCAAGAGAATGCTTGGCAGGAATTGGGGAATCAGCCCCAAAGTCACCCACTGGCTATACACCACAGTTATTCGACCAATTATTACATACGGCTCAATAGTCTGGTGGCCCAGAACAGACCTGAGCACAGCCCAAAAAGACCTTGAAAAGGTGCAGCGGTTCGCTTGTGTAGCCATCACTAGCTGCATGAGGACTACACCCACCGCTGCCCTACAGGTAATGCTTGGGCTACCACCTCTACACCTGATCGTGCGGGAGGAGGCTGCCCTGGCTGCCCTAAGACTGAACATAGCAGGGACCCTAAGCAATGACTCGAGGGTCAAGCACTCACGCATTAGGGACGATGCGATCAAGCGACAACCAATGATGGCATCACCCTGCGATAAAACCCCAAAACTACACTTCTTTCAAAAGCACTACGACGTTATACTCACAGAAGAGCAAAACGACCACTCGGGCCCGGAGGAGCTAAGAGTCTACACTGATGGCTCAAAGACCTCCTCTGGAACCGGAGTCGGAGTTTTCTCACTGTTACATATAGCAACACTTCCGGCCTCTAGAGTCTGTGGTCACTCGTCGAGGTCCGGTCATGTCTGGTACATTAATTATTAAAGTGTTTTCACAATAAACGACAATAAACCATTGCTACACAACAATCGTTTATTTCTAATCTAACATGGTGTCAGAAGAAGAAGACAACGCAGTCAGTAAGGTTGAGGAGAAGAAAAAGTCCGCTTCACGATGCCAAAATGGCGCACGCTCCGGCACGGAATCGGGAATATCCGTAGGTTCAGGACACCTAGGACCACTAGACCTAAAAAGCCACAACACGGCTGTGACATGGAGGAACTGGATCACGCAATTAAAAATTTACTTGCGAGCTAACAACCTCGAAAACGAGAGAGACACCCGCAAGGTAGCCATCTTGCTCCACTTTATCGGAGCAGAGTCCTTAGCAGTATTCTACTCATTCAACGTAGATATCGACGTAATCACGTTTGATGATCTCGTCTCAAGATTCACCAACCACTTCACGCCACAGACCAACGTAACGATGGAACGCCACAAACTATTTAATAGGTGTCAGGGCGCAGATGAGACAATCGACGACTACGTCACGGATTTAAAAAATATCGGCAGACAATGCGAATTCAACACTCTAGAGGACAATGTCATCAGGGATATATTTAGCTGGAATCTCAACCCCCAAAACCATTATATAAAAGAAAAAATCTTAATCAAAAGACCGAAAACATTAGAGGAAGCCGTACAGTTAGCCAGATACATGGAAACAACCAAAATTCAAGCCAAAACATTAGAAGACACAGCGATGGTCGGCCAAGTACATGCAAGACAGGAACGAGAGTCAAGACAACAACGGTCAAGCAGCTACAGACAAGCAAACAATTCTAAGCCATCAAGCAGTACCCAACCAGACACGTGTCACCGCTGCGGTCAAGTGCACCGATTCAAGTGCCCAGCCAATGGAGTCAAGTGCAAGAAATGTGGAAAATTCAACCACTTCGCTGTTGTATGTCGCAACAAGCAGGTACAAAATATCGAACTAGACCAGTCAGATAACTCCCTCCACATGGGATCAATCCACATTAATAGTCTTCGATCTGAGTCATGGCGTGCAAATTTGTCAATTAATAATGTAAACATTAACTTTCTGTTAGACACAGGAGCAGACACTAATGTCTTGTCGGGTAAAACATTCAATACATTGAGTGTTTCACCTGATTTGATCACTAAAAGTACAAATCAACTCTCTACTTACAGTGGACAGTCAATACCCACTATAGGTCAGTGTATTCTACCACTAAGTCATAAAGGCCACATCTATAATGTCTTGTTCCATGTAGTAGATATAGATTCACAAAATATAATAGGAAGGGAGTCATGCAACACACTCAATTTGATCAAAAGGATACATAATGTTGAGATGAATACTAGTAATATTATGTCAACCAACAGTGATTTGTTTCAAGGTTTAGGCTGTTTAAAAGACTTTCACTGTGATTTAAAACTAAAGCCAGACGCAATTCCAAGTGTAGACGCATGCAGGAGAGTTCCATTTCAATTAAAAAACAGGCTCAAAGCAGAGCTTGACGAACTTGTGAAAAGTAATGTTATATGTCCAGTCGAAGAGCCCACTGAATGGGTAAGTTCTCTTGTTATAACTACTAAAAAGAATGACAAACTACGACTCTGTATAGACCCTCGCAAACTTAACCAAGCCATTATGAGACCACATTACCAGTTTCCCACTCTAGATGAGATAAAGTCTGACCTCTCTGGAGCCAAATTCTTCACTACACTGGATGCCAATAAAGGTTTCTGGATGTTTTAACTCTCAGATGCTGCATCCAAACTGTGTACTTTTATAACACCCTTTGGTAGGTACAGGTACACACGTCTTCCCTATGGTATTTCAGCAGCACCAGAAATATTTTATAGAGAAATGGTAAATAGATTCAGCGACATAAAAAATGTAAAAATAATGATGGATGATTTCTTAATCTATGGTAAAACCCTCCAAGAACATGATGAAGCCCTACATAAAGTCTTAGACAGAGCCCGTGAAATCAACCTAAAATTCAATAAAGAAAAGTCAGTCATAGGCGCCCCAGAAGTCAAATACTTAGGACATATATTCAGTCAGAACGGTGTTCAAGTTGACCAATCAAAAGTCAAAGCAATTTGTGACATGTCCAGACCTACTTGCATAAATGACCTTCAAAGATTCATGGGTATGGTCAATTATCTTAGTCCCTTCATACCAAATTTGTCAAAAGAAAACAGTCTTTTGAGAACACTTCTGTCAAAGAAAACCGAATGGGTTTGGTCAGAACAACATGAAGCAGAATTCAATAAAATTAAAAAACTAATTAGCAGTGCACCAGTACTTACATATTATGACCCAAATAAAGACATCACAATGTCCGTAGATGCCTCAAAGGATGCTCTTGGTGCTGTACTGTTACATGATAAGCAACCAATAGCTTATGGATCTGCATCATTAACAAAATGTCAACAAAACTACTCTCAAATTGAAAAAGAACTTATGTCTATACTATTTGGCTGCTCGAAATTTCACCAATACATATATGGTAGGTTAGTCACAGTAGAAACAGATCATAAGCCCCTCATTACATTATTTAAAAAAGCACTAGTTGACATCCCAGCTCGGTTACAGAGGATAATGTTACGTCTACAGCCTTATGATCTTAACGTAATATACAAACCGGGTCGTTATCTTTACATTGCAGACACATTGTCCCGAGCAGCATTGAGCGAACATACACTACAAAATCTTGAAAAAGATCTAGACTTACATGTTAATTTCATAATGTCTAATTTGCCAGCAAGTCAGGATAAACTTAATCAAATCAAAGACTTGACCAGCAAAGACCCTACCTTAAGCCAAATTGTCCAATACTGTCAAGATGGATGGCCAAAACACAAAAGGTCTGTTGGCCAATCTATCAAACCTTACTTCTCACTAAAAGATCAACTACATGTCATGAATAACATTCTCTTTTTGTCAAACAAAATTGTTATACCTGAGTCCATGAGAGACTATGTAATTAAAATTACACATGAAGGACATCCAGGAATAAATAGTTCCATAAGATTAGCACAAACTACTGTTTACTGGCCGAATATGAGTAATGATATTGAGCATTTTGTGAACAATTGCCATACTTGCTTAACTTATCGTAGAAATAACAGCAAAGAGCCAATACTAAATCATGAATACAAATATTTACCATGGAATAAAGTTGGTATTGACATGTTCGATTTAGATGGGAAAAAATACCTAATAGTAGTAGATTATTTTTCTAAATATGTAGAATTAGCTCTTCTAAATTCTGGCTCAAGTGCTCAGCAAGTCATAACCAAAATAATTTAAAATCAATATTCGCTAGACATGGTATTCCAGAGTTCCTTATGTCAGACAACGGTCCTCCATTCCCCAGCAAAGAATTCATAACATTCACCAAAGACTGGAACATTAAATTTAACACTTCTAGTCCCTACTTAAGTCGATCCAATGGTATGGTTGAAAGAGCTATTAGTACAATTAAAAATATGCTGAAGAAATGTAAAGCGAATAACACTGATCCGTACCTAGCCCTACTTTTGTATAGGAACACACCTAAAAAGATGGGATACTCACCAGCACAACTATCTATGTCCAGATACTTACGATCCAAACTGCCTATTACTGACTCACAGCTGTCTCCAACTTTAGTCAATATGGACTTACTTAAAAAGAATATTAAAAAACAAGAGTCTTATACAACACTATATTATAATAAAAACACAAAACCATTAACAGAACTAAAAAAGGGTGACACAATATACTTCAAACATAAACCACATAGTATCTGGGTCCCAGGTAGAATCTCACAAGCCAGCAGCGAACCTCGCAGCTTTGTAGTACAATCCCCGGAAGGAGAATTCCGTAGAAATCGTCAGCATATTCTCAAACCCCTCGCTCCCGCAGCTGAGATGATACCTGAAAACAAAACAAACATTAATAATTGTACTCCAAATGAAAATGTCAATGTCTCTAACAATACCAGTACAAACACAGCACCAACTATGACGCGTTATGGGCGAATTATCAACAAGCCAGCTCGTTACTGTAATTAATAATTTGATTAGGTGCTCAATGTGTTTTTTTGCTTGTTTACTATTTTTTTTTTTTCCCCTTTGGCAACTGAGCCGATGTCGACTATTCTGCCAGTGTCACGTAGTGACGGCAGCACAGCAAGATGAGCCGTCGAACTTGGCACTTTGTGGTAGTTGTTATTTGTTACTGTTAGTAGCTGAAAGGACGAGACAAGTTTTGTTAGTTATCTACAAAGTATTAATATATAATTAATAAACTACTATAAAACGACACAGATATACACAAAATTATAATGAATACACAAGTAACTACACACCAAACTACATTTTTAGATCGTTGTCATTTAAAAATGTTGATAGGACTTGGATTAATTTAGGGGAAAAGTTAGTCAGAAGGGAATGGAAGTTAGTAGGAAGTGTTATATTAATTTTGGGAAGCATACGGTACAAATCAAAAGATTGTGAGTTTGAAGGACATGAAAAAAAAAATATGGTCTAGAGTACCATCATCAAGACCGCATTCGCACAGAGAACTGTCACGAACACGGATCTTGTTCAGGAAAACGGGACTGCAACAGTGACCGAGTCTCAGTCTACACAACGATGAAACAGTTCTTTTCGACAATTTAGTACATTTAAAAAACCAAGGTTTCCGCTGGATGTCGGGTTGGATACTGGCGTAGTACGCCCCTTTAAGCTTTGAACTTTTTTGCCACACTGTGGACCACGAGTTATTTAATTTGAATTTGGTATCAGCTCGTAAGTCGTAGCTATGAACAACATAATGTTTTTGGTCAACAGGGTTGGATGTAGCAAATTTAGCCAACCTGTCGGCACACTCATTGCCACCTATACCCGAGTGACTGGGAACCCAAGCTATTTCAATGTATATCTAAAATGATTTTACTGTGGATTTTTGATTTTAACTGATTTTGACATAAAGCTTGAATGCTACTGCTAGAATCTGAAAAGATGACCGAATTTTGTATATTATGGGTTTTAATGAAATTAATTGCTTCTAAAATACCAATGCATTCTCCCGTAAATACCGAAACCTCTGGAGGGCACTGAAAGAGAAGGGCAATTTTGGAATTCTGGAAGTATGTTGCTACTCCTGTGCATCCCGTTGGAGTTAATTTAGACGCATCCGTGTAGAATAGATTCCAACCCTTCCAGTACCTTTCAATTGCCCGATCAAAGTCACCTTGTACGTTGTCGGAACTCTTTGTAATACCAAGCTCCAAAACGACTTTTGGTCTGAAGTGGACCACCTCGTATGCGGAAGAAAATACTGGCAGAGTGGGATACTGACAAACAGGTGAGGAGAGGTTTTTAAGCTCTCTATACCTATTCATCAGCGGGGGAAAGGATTTGTGTTTCCAATAAGGGGATATCTCTAAAGACAGGTGGATTTGTTCTAAGATGGGAAGTAGTGGATGGGACGAAAGGGCGAAAACTTTTGACAGGAAGCGATCTGCTAAATATTGTCTTCGAAGATTAAGGGGAGGTTCTGCACATTCTACTTGGAGGGCATTTGTAGGGGAGGATTTCATAGCTCCTACGACAATCCTAAGGCATTTCGATTGAATGGCGTCTAGCTTACGAAGCGCCTCTTTATTACAAGGCTCAAGTAAGAAGCAGCAATAGTCCATCACGCTTCTGACCAGAGCATTGTACACTAATTTAAGAGTGTATGGGTGAGCTCCCCACCAGACTCCAGATAAAGCTTTTAGGACTGATACTGAGCGTTCACATTTCTTCACTACATTGTTGATGTGATCCACACCTGACATTTTAGAGTCCAGGGTAACTCCCAGAAACCTGGCCTTTTCCTTGACCGGGATCGATTGACCATCTATGTTAATATCTACCAGGGGAACAAGACGTCTGCGAGTAAAAATAACGGCTGTGCTCTTTGGAGCGCTCAAAGACAACCCGTGACCGAGAAGCCATTGGTTTAATGAAGATAAAGAAACATTCAGAGATTGAGCGGCATCTTCTATGGAACTGCCAGAGACCAATAATGCAATATCGTCAGCATATTGAAGGATTTTGCAATTATAATTTAAGCAAGAAGGAAGATCTGAAGTGTAAATATTATAGAGAATAGGACTAATTACCGATCCCTGAGGTAAGCCTCGCCAGGTTACCCTCTGCTCAGAGCTTTCCCCTGGAATCCTCAGCTGAAGAGTACGGTTGGAAAGAATAGTGCTGATGATCTGAATAATCCTAGCCGGTATTCTCAGCTCATGCAGCTTTTGCCTGAGAACTGGGAGGAGAACAGAATCATAAGCCGCTGAAATGTCTAGAAAAACGGCTACCACAGACTCATCTCTACTTAGGGCCAGCCGGATCTCTGATGTGAGAATACCCACACTATCAGTCGTACCCAGACTTTTCCTAAAGCCGAATTGAGTCGTTGGGAGCAGTTTTCTATTTTCAACTAACCATTCTAGACGGTTTTTAATTAGATGTTCAAGAAGTTTAATTAGGATAGACGATAAAGCAATTGGTCGATAAGAGCAATGATCACTAGGATCTTTGCCTGGTTTTAACAGAGGAATAACCACTTGAACCTTCCAAGCTGGAGGAATATACCCGGAGATGAAACAAAAATTTACCAAGTCCAGGTAATATTGGTGGCATTTTACACCTGCTTTGGCAATGAAAGAGTAAGGGAATCCATCCACACCAGGTGCAGAATCCTTAACATAGGAAAGAACCGTTTTTAATTCGTCACTGGAAAATGGCTTTTCAAGAGGATCATTTGATGTTGCAGAGCCTACGAAGTTTATTTCGTCCGCACCAGGAACATAGACTGGGGCGACTTTACAAAAAAACTGGTACCCCAAATCTTCTGATAAGATGTTCGTGGTTGTTGGGTTTAAACCGTTTCTGAAACTTTTTAATCTCTGCCACACCACTGACGCTGGGGTGGATGGACTCAGGGAACTGCAAAACGATACCCAGCCTGCTCTTTTCTTTTTCCTATTTAATTTCCTGGACTTAGCCAAAATTTTATTGAAAGTGAGAAGATTTTCCAGGTTCATTTCAAGGTTAAAAGTCTCTTCTGCCTCATTCCTGGCCCTGATCATGGTAGTGCATTCCCTATCCCACCAAGGCGGAGAAGGGATTTTGCCTGTAGGTGATTTTTTTACAGGGAAGCAATCATCTGCTGTAGTGGATATGGTGTTGGAAAAATTTACAAAACATTCTTGGGCATTCTCAGAATTGACTGATGGGAGAGTGGAAATACGCAAGTCTAAAATTTTTGAATAAAGATCCCAATCCACAGAGTTAAGCTGGTACTTTAGTAAGGGGGGGAGGGTTTTTTCAGGAAGAAGTTTAGAGGGAATTTCAACTGTGATGGGATAGTGATCACTACCATAGGTCATATTCAAACGACTCCAAATAAAGAGACTGGCTATGCCGGATGAGCAAAATGTCAGGTCGACGCAACTATTATTTTGCCCTAATCCAGACCTACGTGTGGCACTGCCGTCATTAATAATACATAGGTCAAGATCGTCCAACATATCCACTAGGCCCATCCCCGTACTATCGCAAGAATCCGATCCCCACCGGTAGTGATGACAATTAAAATCGCCCATGACAAGTAGTGGGCCGTTAACACTACTTAGCAAATTTCTAATTAAAACAAGATCGTCAAGACATTAAAACAAGATCGTCACGTGTGCAATATAAAAAGAAAAAATATTTATGCCCTCAACCTTAACAGCAACAACATTTATGTTATCGCCAACGAAGGGTAGAGGGATTGGGGAGAATGGTACTTTGTTATTGATGAACAAAGCACATCCTCCATAACCGTCTGGTCTATCATAGCGAACACTACTGAAACACGGGATCCTGAAATTGCTTCCAGGATGAAGCCATGTCTCAGCGATGCCGCAGACCGATGGTTTAAATTTATTAATTAAAAAGAGTAGGTCAGGTTTCCTGGGAGAAATACTCCTCACGTTCCACTGCAGGAGTGTCAGGGGATGGAACATTATTTATATATTGAATTATTGTAGTCAGTTTATTGGCAACGTGGTCAGGTATAGATAGTGCAGGGTTGGCTAATACAGTTATAAGCATATTGGCTATAGTATTTAGAATGTGTTCGGGCTTATCAGGAGTACTAGCACCTTCCCTTGGGAGGGCACAGCCATTTTGGGATGGAGAGAAGGAATAATCCTGAGTAAGGGCTTGATGAGCCTGCCTGTCGTAGCTAGGTGAAAGAGGGGCATGGGATTTAGGTTTAAGGAAGACCGTTTTACGGTATGATTTTGGTGTTTGGGTAGATGGACTGTAGTATTGAGGTGAATTGGTGGTTGGTTTGGGATTATGTGATGTTCTTGACACTTCCGCATATGATCGTGAGACTGGAGGGAAAACCTGACTTGCTTCCGCATACGAAACAGATTTCTCGGCCATAAGAGCTTTAATGCCCTTCTGCCGACCTAATTCAGGGCAAGCCTTATCATTGGCGTAATGATTCCCAGAACAAGATACGCAAATGGCATAATCAGTTGAAACCTGGCATCCATCACCTGGGTGGTCTTGACCACATTTAAAACAGCGGGGTTGCGAGCGACATACAGTACGAGTGTGACCGAAACGACAACAATTAAAACACTGAATTGTCGGGTACATGTATTTCTCGACTGGGAGGGCCGAATAAAAACAATATACCCGCTTAGGTAAAACTTGCCCATCGAATGTCAGAACTACCGTTTGGGTGGGTTTCCACTCTGTAACACCCAGAGAGGTCACCTTTCGGTTCATTCTCCTGGCTTTTATAACAGGGCCACATCCAGCAGGAACCTTGATATTCTCGATGATCTCCTCTTCTGTCCATTCACATGGTATATCTCGAACTAGACCCAAACGAGTTATATTAAAATGTGGGATATTTGCAACAAAATTATTTTGGACTAATACTTGATTAATTAAGAAGCTGTTAGCATCCTGGTGAGATTTAAACTCAACTGACACGCGGTTTCTACCTAGGCGCTTTACACTACCTAATAGAATGTTGCTGTAATTATTCTTTGTTAAAAACATTCCAAATTTAACCGGGTGTAAAACAGTACCTGGGGTCTGGCCATCCTTCAAAGAAACATGAACAACATAGGGTGGGTTGTCTCTTACAGTGTACGCTTGTCTTCCAAATTCTTTTTTGAGTAGCTTTGGAGGGTTTATTATAGTAGTCGGAGAAGTAGCTAATCTTTTTCTACTAGCAGATTCGGAGTCCATTGCATTTTCAAGCACATTTTCGTTGGGGAGAGAAACCGTTAACACCGGAGTGTATTCAAAGGGATCAGGGGGGTCGGGGGGTTTTTTGGTATCCATTATGGATGAATACCGGATAAAATCTTTAAAATTACTACAAAATTTGGATTAAAACAAACCTTAGGCTAAAACACAAACACAAAGAATAGTTTCGATTGAAGTTCACACTTGTAATAAAAACTTTTTTACAAAAAAAAAACAACCGACTTCCTTTAAACACTACAAAGTGACAAATAACTTTAATTTCAGCAGTCGGTGTCTTAGGATTTGTATTTAAGGTTTTTGCCACCGACTTCCGAAATTAAAGTTATTTGTCACTTTGTAGTGTTTAAAGGAAGTCGGTTGTTTTTTTTTTGTAAAAAAGTTTTTATTTTTAAATTTTTAGTTTTGGTATCTACCCTGCACTAATTCCAAACAAACAATGCATATTTATGCGATAGCAGAAATCGCGGTTGATTTGCCGTCAATTTTTAAAGAGTTCCGGTGTCTGTCTCCGGAACTCATCATCAGATCTATATGAAATTTATATGGGACCATTTCGGAATAAACCCCTTTCGAACAAAAAAAGAATTTTGTAAATCCGTTTATATATGACGGAGTTATGGCCGAACCTACATAAAAAAAAAAAAAAAAAAAATATAAACATCCGAATTGATAACCTCCTCCTTTTTGAAGTCGGTTAAAAAGGGAAGATGTTACATATAGCAACACTTCCGGCCTCTAGAGTCTGTGGTCACTCGTCGAGGTCCGGTCATGTCTGGTACATTAATTACACAGGCCTGCAATGGTTTTCCTCTTTGAAAAGTGAGTAACATTTTCTATAGTTTCAGATGTGTTGATTACGAGAAAAATAATAAAAAAATCCATTACGTCAGGTTTTTTTTATATTGAATATTTAAGATTTTTCTGAAAAATGTCGGAACGCCTACATTTTAAAATTTATAAAACGTCATTAAATTACTTCAGCTTAATTTTTATTGCATTCAATTAGTATAAGGGGACATAGAAATTAATCGAAACCAGTAATTTGTTAATTACTACATAATGAGTATAAGTAATTCGCATTAACCAAGTCGAAAACGGTTCATTTTGGCTTAATTTAGTAATAAGCTTATTAATACATAATGATCAGGTATTATTACCTAATAGTTATGAATATTTAGAAAAGGGTGTAATGAAGATAAACTAAAGGGTTTTTATATAACTACCCGGACTGATTTAGCAAAATTAACAGTTGAAGTGCGCATCATAAACTTTAAAATGTCGTCGCGAAGTTGTTTAAATTGTTTTTGCTATATTTGCGGGAAATTTATGGTTATAAAACAACGAAACAGCATTACAGACCTTGTGAAAAATATTTACAAGTTATTTTGGATACGATTTAAGTAACCAAAACAAAACTTGGACACCTCATAAAATTTGTACGATTTGTTTATTAGAACTTCGCAAGTGGTCAAAAGGACAGAAAAATAGCTTCAAAGTCGTTTCGCCTACGCTATGGAGAGAGCCTAAAGACCATGTTAAAGATTACTACTTTTGTTGTTGTGACATAACTGCACTTTTATTACAAATTTTGGTGTAATGGGTTGTAATATGAGCGTCAAACTTCATTTCTTAAATTCGCACATTGATTACTTCCCAGAAAATCTAGGAGCCGTTAGCAAAGAACAAGGTGAAAGATTTCACCAAGATTTGAAAGAGCTTGAAGCCCGGTATCAAGGAAGATGGAATACAGCATGATGGCGGACTATTGTTGGTTATTGAAGCGTGACGATCCAAACCAGAAATTTAAGCGGAAATCGCACAACCGAAGCTTCCAGAAAAAAAGGACCAGGTTCCACAAATAAAATTTATATGTAATTTAGACTAGTAATAAGTTGTTATTATATATTAGTAGTTTTTTTAAGTTAAAAGTAATGTACTCTTTTAAATATATATTTTTTTATGTGACAACTTGTGTTTTTTTCCTATTTTCTATCTGTACCTTTTTTGAAAAATCTTGAGGTGATGGAGAAAAACTAAGTACATATTCGTAATCAACGCACCAAAATACCCTAGAATCAGCTATCAAATTTCCGAGAGGAAGTTATGACCCTCATTTTGCAGGCCTGTGTTATTAAAGTGTTTTCACAATAAACGGCAATAAACCATTGCTACACAACAATCGTTTATTTCTAATCTAACACTCACACGACCTAAACATAAAAATATCCAACCCACTGGGAATGCTCAACACCGTCTACCAGGCGGAATGCGTGGGCATCATACAGGCGGCGTATGCCATAGAAGCCAGAAGAGTTACGGACACCCATATACGTATACTCTCCGACAGCGCCTCAGTCCTCCAATCCCTAGCCAAACAATACATAACCTCGAGCCTTACACTAGAATGTCATAATGCATTAGAACGGGTAACAGTTTCTAATCGCAACAAAGTGACGCTGCAATGGATAAAAGGACAGTGGATCACTAGGCAGTGATGCTGCTGACGAACTGGCCAGAAATGCATCCAGCGCGTCAGTCTGCGGCCCCGAGCCAATCGTGCCCATCCCCTTCAACCAGCTACGCAGGTGGCTGCAGGAATTTACCCACACACAAGCGGAGAGCTGGTGGACCTCGGCACCAGGCTGCAGGCAGTCCAGGGAAGCTATGCCATCCCCGGATGGCAGGCTAACCAGACGTCTGCTACGCCTGGACAGGGATGGTCTGCGTCTGATGACGGGCACCATCACAGGACACTGCCCGCTAAACAAACACTTTTACACAATAGGCATAACGGACAGCCCCCTGTGCAGGGCCTGCATGGAAGCTGAGGAAACCGTTGCGCATGTACTCTTCGAATGTACAGGCGTCACCCAGATTAGGACAGATACCCTCGGGACACCCAAACGCCGGACGTTCTTAGTAGACCAGGAGACATTATAAACTTCTGGAGGGAGGTGGGCTGGTTGGAGTAATACCGACGGCCGCCATGGCCCACGCACAATGGTCCACTCAAAGGATTAAGTGCGGAAACCAAAACCCCATAAGTCCCATAACATAGAACATAGAACCCCACGTCTTTTCACCATTATTTTCTACTTTTTAGTTTGGTTTTCTATGGAAGCGTGTTTTTTAGTTTTTTTGAACTATAATTTATTTTCTATTTTTTAGGGTGTTTCGAATTTTGAGACGTATGTCAGCGTAATTTGTGACGTATGTCAGCGTCGTTTTCGAAGACAGTTTTTTTGCTGTCCTGGTAACCCTGGCAAGGATTGCCTGGTAACCTTGACAAGCACAAAGGGTTTAGCCGGATAAATATGACGAGTCTGCCCCCAAATAGAAACCTGTATCGAAACTTGTTTTAATATCGACTTTATGAGTATTGAGTAAACACAATTTATGTAAGTTTTGCGATTGGCTTTCGCTTTGACCTTGAGATACGAGAAAAAATAATCGTACGCATGACTATTTTCAAAATAGTATATCTCAAAAACTAATTAAGCTAGAGGAATGAAACCAATGTGAGGCTTTAGGTTACATTACAGAGTATATAAGGTATTTTTTTATAAATTTTAGAATAACTTTTTATATAAAAAATAAATAAATAAGAAAATCATATTTTTTTTTGTGTACTCTATAACTTACAATCACGAAAATAATATATGTTATGCTCCTTTATATGTACTATTACTCATAAAAATTGCGTAAGAAGAAAATTGGTGCAACACTTCGAAAAAAAAAATGTGATTCGCGCCGTGTAATGTATCGGTATAAACATGACTAACTACCTATGCGCGCAAAATTGTAAACAAACAAGTCGGGACTTGTTATCACGCTGTCTATTATATTTTATAGCTTACTAACGTCACATTGTCATTGTTATCGCTCTAGATTTAGAAGGTAGCTCACGACTTGGATTTTTGTGGCTTTTATTTCAAGATTTTGAAATTAGTGACTGTGAAACTAAATGATTGTTATTATAATTATTTGGTAATAATGACTGACAAGTGTAAATACTGTAACAAGTATCTTCGTAAGCTTATTGGTTACAAAAAAGTTATTAAAACTGAAGAAAAAACTAAAGTTTTTAGTTTGAATAAAACAGTAACATTTAATGATATATTCTGTAACAAGTGTCCACTTATCCCATATACTAACAAAGAAGCTTCGAGTTCTAAATGTACAGAATCTGATGAGGTGTCTTTAACCATGGAAGTAGGTATGCGATGAAGCATCAGCGACTACAGGAGTGCCGAAAGAAACTTACGTTAACTCTGAAGATTGTGATACCAGTAGTGACAGTGATATTACATATGAGTACGATTTAAGCGATGATTCTATTGTAAGGAATTCCATTCCAACGTGTTGCAGCTACGCACAAGTATTGTATGGTGTGTCAAAAACCGGCCAAGTGCGAGTTGGACTCGCGCACCGAGGGTTCCGTACAAACCTGTAGATATTCACGGTTTATGCATAAGTTTTATGTTTATAAAATTAAATGTTTTAATTTTTATGTTTGAGTTTATTGAATGAAAAGTAAATTGCGGTTTACGATTTATGACGTATTAAAAAAAAAACTACTGACTAGATCTCGTTCAAACCAATTTTCGGTGGAAGTTTATATTACATTATATTTGTTATTAATAAAAAAAATATTATAACTTAAAAAAAATATTACAATTCCCTCACTAATTAATCGAAAGGAACTTCGTTCCATCCGGGTGTCCCTTGACACCTCTCAAGTTTTTTTTCTATTTTTGTCTGAAAATCTTATTGCGGTTCCAAAAATACATCTACTTACCAAGTTTCAACAGCATAGCTCTTATAGTTTCGAAAAAAAGTGGCTGTGACATACAGACGGACAGACAGACAGACATGACGAATCTATAAGGGTTTCGTTTTTTACCATTTGCCAACGGAACCCGAAACACGAATACAAATATTAATTAAAAAACAAATATTCATACCAAAAGATGATCGTTGTTGCTCGACGCACTTAATTGGAACATATTTGTATGAAGATGACTTATCACATGTACGCATAGTATCTAATACCAGTACAATAGAAAAAACAGAATTCACACTTTTTTTCAATGAGATGTCAAAGAAATCACAATCAATCATATTTGATAAAAGATGAATTTAATATGTCTGAAGATCCAGTAAAAGCTTTAACCGGATTATCTTGGGAAAATATATTAAATCTTATTAGGTCATTCATTACTTACATTATGCGAGATACAAGTACACGTTAAAAGAAAGAAAGCATTTATTTGTCAGAATATTGTACAAAGTTGTTATGTGGATTATTACGCTCAAAATATTCTGCCGTTTCCTGCGTACAAATATGGTTTTGAAATTATGGGTCATCATTACATTAAAATTTAGTTATTAATTACCTGAGAACACTGCAAAAAATGATTAAATGTTGGTAAAAATCAGCTTATATTGATAGAAGATAGTACGTATATGACACCAAAAAAGTAAAAATAACTATGTATTATCAAAGGAAATCATACGCAGGACAAAAAAGACACATTTTTATAAACCATTCACAATATGTACCACGAATGGTTTTGTCGTTGATTTTGCTGGACCTTTTTATGATAAATTCAATGTAGACCGCGGCTCTAGAGATGTCGTGGAATTTATGAATCACAAGGGTTTTAACTTTCTGATGCCAGCTTTTAAAGGTAATGAACCTCAACTGAGGACAGAAGAAGCTAATGTATCGAGAAAGATAACGAAAATCAGATGGGTGGTAGAAGCTGTTCACGGTAACATTGCCCAAAAGCAAAGACATAAAGAACATTGGCCACGGCCCATACATGCTGTGACCTGACTACAAAATACCACGAACATGAATAGTGTATGGATTAATTCATTCCCCTAGGGTCAATTATCAACCTTAAATTGAAAATATATTATTTAAAAGCCGAGGATCATAGAACTTTACACATAAGTATTTCGTAACTTTTAAGGTTATGATGAATCAATATAGCCTTTCTAATTTTTCACTGATATGTATCTAAGACACAGGTGCAGTGCAATGTGCATGAATCAGGGTATGATTTAGGTGATATGAAACCATTTCTCATTGTTTAGGTATCTACGTATCATTGTCTTACATAAGACCGTTAAAAAAATGATAACCATGTATTTACTTTTACAATCCGATCGGTGTTATCTTTTTTTTTTTTTTTTTTTTTTTTTTTGTTTATGGCGTTGCACTATTCGTGCTTATTGCCACTGACAATATTTTATATAATAACAAAACGTAGGAATCAAGTACTCGCGAAATTTATATAAGTACAACGGGAAATTTGGAAATAGAAAGGAAATAGGTTGCTAATATAATATATATTATATACAAAAAAAAAATATAACAAGTTTTATCAGTAGGTTATAAATAAAAACAAAAAAAAAAACATGAACGCCACAAGGTGGCCCAACAAATAGGCCGACTCGTGCATAAACTAAGAATTACCTAAGAACTACATGGTAAATTAAGTACTTATATACAGTTTATAAACTAATATTTAGATAGCTATATCATTATTTACAAAGAAAAGAGCTATGGTTTTATAAATATCTACATTGAAATTAAATAAAATACACGAAATAGAAGTGGGAAAAGGGACTCGGAGGGAAACAAGACTTTGGAAAAGTAAGGAATGGTCATAAAGGGGGCAGGAAAAAATAAGATGGTTCAGATCTCCCACCTCAGCGCCACATTCACACGCAGGGTTCTGCACAATGCCGGTGTTATCTTTGTCAGCTCTAATGTCATATAATACATTTACGTTTCGTTCGACCTATTAGTGTATTCTACATTGACTGTTAACCTATCATTTGAGACTCATTTCGGAATATTCAATACATATACCCATCTAAAAATAATTGTATTCCTAATACACTACAAAAATAAATAAAAAATTGGCAATAATATCTAGAATTAAAAAATGTATATGTTTATTTGAGTGTTATAATAAAACGTGTACCACAGATTAAAACGGGACGGGTTTGGATGCGTTCAAAACTATAAAAAGAAGTAAGAAAATGAGGTTTTTATTTTAAACCTAAATTATTTTTCCGGCTCCATTAAAATAAGCTGGACCCCGTAATTTAATTTAGACTTAATTCTCAATTTTTTGACGTATCAGACATTGATGGTCGTTTCATATTTTGGTCAGGTCGTATTTGACCGATGTTCTATAGATTTTTACAATAGACGGGACATAACGAACAAATTCGTAATCCAATACGTATGTCCTAGTTATAAGAGATTTCTTTAGAAATAAGCTTTACGGTTGTAACTATTTTGGTGTTCTGACTGTTTATATATGTGCGTAAGTAAACGGTACAATAAATAAGTTCCTGTTATTTTAGGTTTCCGAATGTTAATAAAGTAGAACGTGAAAAGTGGATACGGTTTGCTGGAATAGACCGTAGAGAAGAAAACTAGTTTCCATCTGCTTCGTTAAAATTATGTTGGAAGCATTTTAAAAGCGAAGACATCCACTTCGGAAAGACTGGCCGATCAATTAAAAAAAAGGATAACGGTGTAGGTGTATTTACAAAGCACACTATCATTTTATTAAAGCGAAAGTATTCAAAATCTTCCTGAATTCGACGTTTTTTGAAAGCCTTGTTTTCCACTCCTTTGAGAACTCTGCGATGCTCATTCATAGACTTTATTTGATAATATCTTTCATATAGATTAGTAGATTATAAACCAAGGTGATAAAGCAGTGTCTTGTGTTGCGGGTGACGATTTAAATCGCGAGCGTAACGAAGGACTCGAGGTTTTTCCCGAGCGTAGCGAGGGTGTTAAAAACTTAAATCACGAGCGAAGCGAGGGATTTAAGACGAGTCCTGAGTGTAGCGAGGGATTTAAGTTCACCCAAGACTAAGACAGCTTTATCACCGAGGAAAATACTCTACTTTTCGTACCATTTGCGAAAAAATTAACACAATAATAATATGAGATAAGCATTTATTAAAAATAATGACAATTAAAAGTAAAATAAACTTAACGTTCATGTATTTGAAGAAAACAAAAACGCGGCAAATTCCTAGACTAATATTTTTTTGTCGGAAAAGCAAAGGCATCAAGCTCATACGGCCTCGTCGGTTTTCGTAATTTTATTTAATAATCATAACTGCATAATAAATGCGTATTCCTTTTTCAAAAAGATGTATAATGCTTTATATACAAACTCAATGGTGTAAACACAGATGTAGTTCAGTATAAATTTCGGTAAGTATTCCAAATTTAAATCACATTCTCCCCATAGAGGATGAATGAAATTCAGTACAATTTTCTTTCCCTGTTTTTAACAGGTTAAAAATGACAATTGTTATGTCAGTTTTTTGTGGCATAGAATGTCACTTTTTTGAGCAATGGTACGAAAATAATATTAAACTGCTGTTTTTACAAAATTCGACCACTGTCTTCAGAACACATCTAGAAGACAAAAGTTAACAAAACTGATTCTGACATTTATTTAATGAGACCTAAGCTTTAATTTTAATTAGTCACATATACATTTGTGTCCAGTGAGAATCGGTCTAGTGCAAAGAGTAAATTATTATACAGGTCTAGTGATCCAAATGTCAGACTGCTGATCACGCGGTCGTCGTCATCAGAAATCTGATACTTGGATAACAAGACGTTGATAATTTTATAGTTATTATGTAAAAAGATTTTTATAAATAAATAACTTGTAAACATTGAAACTAGTTATCATTTTATTGCTTTCCAAATTTTTTTGGTATTTGTTTCAATCTAATATAATGTGAAAAAAAAAACATAGGCACTTTTCAATATTATCGATACACTATATCGAAATGGTAACATCCCTACCAAATGTTTTATAGTTAGTACCTAGCGTCACCCCACATTACCAAACCTATGGATTTACAGATATATCCATAGGTGTACGGATTTTGGACCTCGCTTCGGATACTCTGTGCCTCGGATGTATGTACGTATATCGCTTTGATTATATAATGTCGTATATCGATAGAGAATCGATGAATTTACGGGCTTAATCAAGTTTTGTTCTTCGAATGTTTGCTATTCAAAGCTAGATGGCGTTACAGACGCAAGAGAGTAAATTTTCTTACGGAAATTTTCGTCACAGCCGCTCTAGTTTTGCTATACTATGCTAGATGGCGTCACTGAGTCATGGGATCACAATTTTTGCATGGCATTTCTTCAGATAGCCTCTCTATATGTTTTAAATCTCTTTGGTACAAACTTTTACACCATGCTTTTGATAATAAAATGTTGCCAAAGTCGGAACTGCTGTGTAAACTTAGTGGTTTTCTATACAACACTTATGGTAAAAGACTTGGTTCGGATGGTTAATTAAACCAGATGATAGTACAATATCGTCGGCCTTATTTGTTAACCTGCTAAGTCCATCTTTGAGCAAAATGTACTTTTTATATCAGACATATTATTCAGAATATTATATACCGTATGGTAAAGGAATAAGCACGATATCATCATAAAAAACCCAAGAAATGCCCGCACGAAAAACGCCTATCTCACCACCAGCCAATTTCCGTAACGAAATACTACTAAATCCTAGGGGGGCCTCAGTTTTGAACTGAAAATGTACCTAACTAATTTGTGTTTGTGTCTGTTCAAATTTTGTTCAATTGGAAGACATAAATGTCGTGCCTGCAGACACTCAAATTTTATCCTCTGCTTATGATGTTGACAATGCTTTCATCATAAACGAGAATTTTATTATAGTACCAACACAAACTGAAATAGAATAACATGAAATATTCATTGATGTGCTGTTCATTCTTTTTTTTTTATAAAATTGTCACAATTTAATTTTTTTCTTATAATTAATAATAGTTACATATTGCCTATCGATCTCATACAATATTATGGGTCGATCTCCAGAGGCATTTTTTTTCGTGTCGGGCTGGATAAACCCATTTTAAAATCGAAAAACGTTTTCACAATATTTTTTTATATACAGTTCGGTGTCTAATCTACGTGATACAAGACTAATATTATTGTTCGCTGCCAGACTAGACCTCACAATACGATTTCAATAGCGCAGTGGAAGTGTGATAATCGTGGGGCTCTAGAGACAAGAGTGGCTAGCGAAACTAGTCCGCCGTACGCGGAGCAGACAATATAAGTCAAATAACTCACCTACAATACAACAAAAGAACTTACCTGTGGGTAGACGAACACCAGCTCCTTGGGGTTACCTGGAGTTATGTATGTAAGTGAGTGTATATGTATCATGTTGTGACGTTACGAGTATTCTCCAGGTTACAATCAACTGCAATAAGGCTGGAGGCAATCACAGCATGCGGTCTTCAAATCACTCGTTCCCAATAGCGTCACTTCCACTTAACCTTCAAAGTTCTTCAATGTCAAGAAACTAAACTAAACCCGTGTTATGTCTTCAAATTGGGGTTAGTGCAAATACTCCAAGCTCCAACGCTTCCAAAAACTCTGAGCGAGCTGCTGCACCAACTGAAACCGCGATAGCCAAGTTAGGCTCACATCGACAAAAGGGTGCTCCGGCAGGGCGACAAGTGGCTGTCAAATCAAAAAATGGCCCGGGGTTAGGGCCTCCAAGTCATTCGGGTCCGAAGACAGCGGGCACAATGGACGCGAGTTCAATACAGCTTCAATGCGGCAAAATACCGTAGCTAACTCCTTAAAGTCGAGAACGGTGTCTCCCAACAATCTGCGCCAGAGTCCCTGTGCCGCTTTCACCGCGGCCTCAAAAATACCCCCCCAATGGGGGCAGGCCGGCGGAACGAAACAGTAACAAACAACAAACAACCAAACAACAACAACAACCAAACAACAACAACAACAATTTAACCAAATGGCCCTCCTTAGGTAACAAAAGGGGGCGACGGGCCCCATAAGGAAGGCTAGAGTGCCTCAACCGTCAACAACCAAACAACAAAAGACCCGTATGGTCCAAAAAGGGGTTCCTGGGGGTCCTGGTAGCAGGCGTGTTGCAGCGGCCGTGTGGTATCCTCTAACGGCTCCCGACAATATCCAAAACTCTCGCTGCAGAATGGCCAACAGCGCATTGCAACCGGCATGCGAGTTCTTAATGTGACGATCAGTCACCAACAATTCAACAACAAAAAACAACAATTCAACAATTTGTCGAGGGAGCTTTATCGACTCAACAAAACTCAGGGTCCTTTGTTCCAACAGCGAGTACCTTGAGCCCGGGCAAAGGACCCGACATCAAGACTGGCGATCGAGGCAAATCATCCTCGGGATGAGTCAGCCAGTCTGGTCCCCACCATAGGGGGTAAGCAAACAAGCGGGGTGCCATGCACCCACGTGAGGCCACGGCGCCTGGGTTCAAATCTCCAGGCACGTGCCCCCAAATCAAATGCGTTTTAGAATTTTGAATCTGGGACACTCGGTTCGCAACAAAGACCTCCAAAGAGTGGACGGACGTCTTCAACCAATACAAAACAATTTGACTGTCCGTCCAGGCGTAAGAAGCCCGAATGTCCACAGTTCCACCCAAAGTGTGAGCAACGTGGTTCAATAGACGCACAAAACGCGCCGCCCCTGACTATTCAACTTAGGGATGGTCAGTGCCGTCCGGAGGGGGGCCACCTTGCTCTTGGCCAAGACCAGTGACAAATTCACCTGGCCTGTTGCGCAGACGGTGCGCAGACAAACTACAGCTGCATAACCGTGCGAAGACGCATCACAAACAAGGGTAGCAGTGTAGCTCCCAGGGGGGAGGATAGCGCGGGGTAACACGACCTCGTTGACTGCAGGGAGTGCGGATACAAATTGGAGCCAATCTTCCAACAGGGTTTCCCGAATTGGCTCGTCCCAGCCGCAGTCCAAAGGCGCTCAAGAAAACAATTTGCCCAAACAATACAAACAAAACAACAAAACAATAGACAAAAGGCAACCCTGGGCTCCCATGTCCATAATGACACGGACCACAACAGAGTCCCCCGTGGGCCCCCAGACCTGACCGATGCCGTTGGCAACAAAACCGTGTCGATCTGAGGGGCCACCGATCGCCGCACCCAGGCCCAAATCTTTCCCGACGAGGATGGAGTTCAAATTCCTCGTACGCGCGGTGTCCCGAGCCACGCGCCATCGCTGGAAGGGCATATCCCACCGGATGCCTGAATGCCGGGGAGGCGTGACTCCAACCGGGGACGTTCCGCCAATGGAGGAGAGGGAAGGCGGTGCTGGTCTGGCCAGCGCTTCCTAGCAACAAGTGCGTAATCGCCTTTACGCGGGGAGACCAAATGGCGGTCGCGCGGCTCCCGATCAACTTGCGCGGGGGGTGGAGTGCGGCGCTCAAAATTGCGGGCCTCTCCCCGGTTCTGAACCGGCGAGGCAGAAGCCCGGTGACCAACTCCATGGTACCCCCCCGTGCGCGAACCTTCATCAGAGGCTGGTCTGCCAGCGTGGTTCGCGTTAGCGCACAATATGTCCAAATGGGACCCCCCACAAATTCTACAAGGGCGGGGGTTGGGGCAGTCCCGATGGAAGTGAGCCCCCAAACAAGAGAAACACATGCGGCGTGCATTGGCAATTCGGCGGTGGGCACTCACGTGCAATTTCAAAAAAGGCCGCGCAAGTTGCCATGCCATGCCCCGTGTCCCTACAAACTCACAACCAGGACGACTCTAGAGTGCCAGCAAAACGAGCGGCGGGGCGACCATCAACAGGCCCGCGAGCCCTAGTCCGTCCCTGGTCTCGTGGCCGGGAAGACGGCTGGCATGACTCAGTGGCAACGCCAGAGTTGTCCACAAACCGACACTCATCCTCCAAAAATTGGACGAGGTCACCAAATGGGGGGAGATGTGTAACACTATCCCCACCATACTTTTGCTCGAAACGAGCCCTCAAATCGGCAGGAAGCCGTTGCAGCACAACGTGCACCAAAGGTAAGACCAATGGTCCACCGGCAAGTCCAATCGCTTTAAAGCGTTGGTCGCTACCACCAACGGGTTCAACAGGTCAGTACGCAATGCTGACAAACTAGTAATGACCGGTAACCCCAAAATCAATTCAATATGAACGTCAGCCAAACAACGTTTATTTTGGTACCGCCGGGTGAGTAGTTCCACAGCGGTAGGGTAGGCTGAGTCAGTCAACGACAGATGCTGTACCAAGGCTCGGGCCTCACCTTCCAGGACAGACAACAAATAGGCCAACTTTTGGGCGGGTCTGAGGTCCGAGCGTGCATCAACCAAACTTGCAGGCAATCTACTCAATAGTCCGGGACCTGAAACAACCGAGGTCTCCGGCTTGACCTGGACAGGTGTCCGGCACTGCAATATTTCCATTTGTATGCCATTGCACAAACAAACAAATCAAATAAACCAAGCAAAAGGATAATTAAGTAACAAAGTTCAAACAATAAATTACAAAATAACTACAAGCAAAAAATCAAACTACCAAACTGACTAATCAGCAACTCAAGAAATAACAATATATTGGTTTCAATTCAATTCAACAATAAACTTTTATTTTAATTCTAAACCAATATCAACGTTCAACATTCAACTTCACAATTCAATTCAAATATTCAAATTCTAATCCAATTCCAAATGTTAAGTTCACAAACCACTGTGTGGTACAACAATAATGAACCTTTATTCCAATTTAAAACAATGGTAATACTCAAAAATGCCAATTTCAACACAACTACCATATTGATGGTACAAAACTCAATATTGTAATGTCTTCCTGACATTCAATACAACACAGAGGTCAAAAAATAACAACAAGAGGTTATAACATAGCTCAATCTAACCAACTCTGTTAGCATATGCAAACCTGGTTGACCCCAGCAATATGAGTTACTCGACTCAATAAATTCCAAATTATTTCAAACAAACAATCAATCATAGTCAACAGCGTATTACTACTTCCCATAAAGAGACTGCCAAGTAATTAGCCTACTGTAAATTACCAATTTGGTGGTTATATGTCTTATAACCACGCTCTGCTACCAAAATGTTCGCTGCCAGACTAGACCTCACAATACGATTTCAATAGCGCAGTGGAAGTGTGATACTCGTGGGGCTCTAGAGACAAGAGTGGCTAGCGAAACTAGTCCGCTGTACGCGGAGCAGACAATATAAGTCAAATAACTCACCTACAATACAACAAAAGAACTTACCTGTGGGTAGACGAACACCAGCTCCTTGGGGTTACCTGGAGTTATGTCAGGCCTGTCTCACTTCCATACAAGCGGCGCAAAATCCCAGAGATATTTACCTACTATTCTGGAAAACAACCTAATTTCAACCTTTTGCATTGCGTATAGCGTTCAAAGTACAATAACTGTCTGCCGTCTCGCTTCAATCTGCTAGGGCAGTCAGAGAGGTACTACTTTATATCTTTTTGTCTTTTTTGTTTTTTCTGGCGCCTCCATCACTCACGTTACAGAACTGATTAGATTTCCAACATATTAACAGCACAGAATATACAATAGTAGGTACTTTACGGTATTAACAGTTTACTTTTGATCCGCGGGTGCGTGCGCTGCGTGTGCGACAAGTCGAGCGAGTGCAAGCCTATTGAGACTAGTACGGTGGCCGGACGCTTGCGTTTATCATACCTAAACACGGGAGTGAAACTTCTGTACCGTAAGGTACTAATATATATTCTGTGGTTATGTATGTAAGTGAGTGTATATGTATCGTGTTGTGACGTTACGAGTATTCTCCAGGTTACAATCCGCTGCAATAAGGCTGGAGGCAATCACAGCATGCGGTCTTCAAATCACTCGTTCCCAATAGCGTCACTTCCACTTAACCTTCAAAGTTCTTCAATGTCAAGAAACTAAACTAAACCCGTGTTATGTCTTCAAATTGGGGTTAGTTACAATCAATACAATTGGGTCATGACAGATTGTCCACAAAACGACCGATTCTCAGGGATTACTTTACAAAGGGGTCACACGCGCAATTGGACCGACCATCCCTTTCAAGAACTTCAGTTTTAACAAATGTAACCCGTATTATTACGTCAAATGGGGTTGTTTAACAATCAAAGCAATTGGATCACGACTAATTGTCACAAACGGATCGATTTAAAAGGATTAATTTCAACAAACGCGTCGCGGGGTTCCTCAAAACGCGACGGACCTTTTCAAGCCCAAATCAAGAGCAGGTGTCAAGTGTCAAAATCAAACTGACAAGTCAGATGTCACTCTGTTACTCGTTTAGAAACGTAGGCGCATAGAGTAACTAATCGAACAGGACGCAACAATTATGAATTAGTTTATTTTAAATATTTTAAAAATATCTTAAACCCTAAAATCCTGATCGCTCTGGGTTGACCCATCTCCCGATTGAATGAAAAAAATATGTTTTAACTTTTTAATGAGAAGGTTCATATCATCATCATCATCATCATTTCAGCCGTAAGATGTCCACTGCTGGACTTAGGCCTCCTGGAGTGGCCTCAAGGTTCATATGAAACAACTTATTTGGATTACATAACAAATAGTTAATCTTCATAGTAATAAAATATTTTTAGTTATATTAACAATACTTTTGCCACAGTTTTAATTTAAAGTCGTGACCGGGCATTTTATATGTGCGTGTGGATTGAGAGATCTTTTTGAAAAACTCTTCCAATGCCAACCAAATTATAAAAGGATTTAGGAAATAATTGTGAAAACTTCATGGTAAGGTATAAAATTTGTGAAACCTAAACAAAGAAAGTTAGAACTCATTAACTGGATCTCTCAATCTGGACAACTGAAAGAAAAGCCATAACGCGTATCCAAGAACATACTGCCTATGTGTTTATAATTTGCATTTTAATTAATTGTGAAGGATTTGTGAAAACTGCTAAACAAAATTTCGATTCGTTTCAAAGCCACGTTTAAGATTTATAACGGTTTATATGGATCACTCAGAGTGGACAATTTTCAATTGAGTGATCTTGTAAAACACGACCTAATACTGAAAAAGTATGAATTATTATCATGTTTATTGCAAATTATACTTCTGGGAAAATTTGTGAAACAAAAATCGTGATTGAAATCTTACTGGTTCAAGAGAAAATGAAAATCTTGTTTTTTGTCGATCGTCCCAACTGAGAGATCATTATTTTGAACTATATTTAATAAACCAAAATTTATAGGTACAAGGTAGATACATCAGAAATTGTGAAAAATGTTGTACTAAAATTTGACGAATCAGTCGTCCTTGTAAGTGTTATACTTAAAAAGATTAATCATTTTTTACAAACCTTAAGGAAAACGTTGAGTAGGGTAGACATACTTTTTTATTTTGTCCGTTTTTTTTTTCGACTACCTTATTCACGCTAACATTGTGTATATTCATTGTGATTTGCGAACTTATTGATTAGGTAACATCCTATTATGTAATTACGATAGAAATTAAAAAGGTTTAAATTAAAAAAAGTTATTTGTTTTTTGGTTACCTTAAAATTTCTGAACTTTTTGTGTGTAAGAATTACTTAGAATTAGAATTACAAACTTAGAATTCCGTAGTAAGAGCACTACACACACAGTACCTAACTATGCAGAAACTTGTCATTTAAAAACGTAATTTTATATTATTTAAATTATGTAGTGAAACCAGACACAAATTACTTGTATAGAAGCGTTTAAAGAGCATCATAATTTGAATTGTACCGGTAATGATTCCGACCGGCGATATGGTCACCCTACTCAACGTTTTCCTCAAGGATTGTGAAAAATGATTTATCTTTTCAAGTATAAAGCCTCGTCCCCACTAGGAACATTTGTCGAGCGACATGTGTCCCCGGAGACATCGGGCGATGTCGCCCTACATCGCCCCACGTCGCCCGATGTCTTGTCTCCGTCCACATCAGTTCAGTCGAACCTATCATGTCTCCGGAAGAGGTAGTGTTGTACAAAGAACAAAAAAGAAGAGAAGATGGTGGATTAAACAGTACTTGCGAAACAAAACAAGTGTATTTAATGATCTCAGTGTGCTAGACGGCTCATTTCATAATTTTACTCGGATGTCATCAACAGACTTTGAAATACTCTTGTGTAAAATATCCCCATCAATATCTAAACAGAAAACTAGATTCCGTGATCCCGTTGATGCTAAATTTAGACTTGCTGTTACGTTAAGGTACCTAGCAAGTGGTGATTCTTACACGTCCTTATCATACACTTTTATAAATTTTCAAATACTCATAGGAGCGATATAGTTCACTAAGTCGCAGCACTACGTCGTTCGACCACATTGTCGCAGGTTGCACGCACGTCCACACTCTATCACTACTCTTCATCGACTGTGCGACAAGAAACAGTTTCAACAATGTCGCGGCGATGTCGTCCGACGTCGCCCGACATCGCCCGATGTCACCGGGGACACATGTTGCTCGACAAATGTTCCTAGTGGGGACGAGGCTTAACACTTACAGGGACGACTGATTCGTCAAATTTTAGTACAACATTTTTCACAATTTCTGATGTATCTACCTTCTACCTATAAGTTTTGGTTTATTAAATATGATGATTAATATTTCGACTTCATACGGAGCAGACGTGTTATCACTCTACTTAAAAACATTTAAATCAGTGTTTTTCAAAATCAAATAGTAGTGCACTCAAAATAGAGTTTAAATTTTTGAAAACCGTGATTGATCATTACGTCGCTACGCCACTGTGTTCAATACCGCTAAAACAAATAAGTGCCTGCCGCCGCGCCGGCAAGCCCCCGCGCTCGCCGTGCTTCACCTCCGCGCAACAAAGACGAACATTTTTTATCTCGCTTGCACAGTGACTCCGCGTTCGGCCGAACCGTACCTCACCTCCGCGAAAAAAGTGCAGTGGCTATTTATTATTTTTTGACTCTTTCGCACAGTGACCCTGCGTTCTGAACAGTAAGTTGTACGATTTTATACAAATCACAGAATACCTTATTATTTACTACAAACTGCCGTGTGAAGTATTCATACGTTGATTGCTATTGGAAACTAATTATTTTAACGACAATGAGCGTACAAAGATCGCCACCACCACCATCACGAACACCCGGTACACCTGTCGGTACGGATGCAAGCTCTTCTATAGGCACCACACACAGCTCCCCCGACGACTTATCGAATTTAAGTGCACTCGCAGCGGATTCTCAAATTACCTTCCGGTGTAAACGTAAACAACCGCCGTCAGATCATAACTGTGAATATGCTGATGAAATAAAAGAAATCAGATCAGAATTAGGCCGTATCAGCCGATTACTAGAAAAATATGTAGGATCAAATGAGCAAATCATGAATAAAATGCAGGAAAGTCTAACAGAGGTCAATACACAAATTTCTGAACTAAAATTATCTAACGAGCAAACAATGCACTTGATTCGCGAAAATACTACCCAGATTAACGAGATCAACTCTTCAACATCTAACATCGCACAAGGGCAAAAAGAACTACACTCAACAGTGACACAATTAGAAAACCAAGTCCGACAGGACCAACAGAAAATACTATCACTTGAATCGGACCTCAGCTCCCTCAAACAATCATCCAATTTCCAGCCAGACTCGTCTAAAATAAATAATCAACTCTATTCGAATGAACAAATAATTAAAGAGGTAACAGATCGGAAAGCCAGAGAAAAAAACATTATCATAGTTGGGATACCGGAACAAACTGCCACCGACGCACAAGACAGAATGTCTAAAGACGAACAAGAGGTCTGGGCAATCACAACCAACGTGTGCCACGATCTTCCGAAACCCACAAAGATTTTTAGAATTGGAAAGTACATTCCTGGAAAACACCGTAGCATTAAAGCATGGTTCAACACTTCAGACTCTGCTAAATATCTTCTACAAAATAGAGACAAACTGCCACAAAACATAAAGGTATACTCAGACCAGACTCCGACGCAGCAACTATATTTGAAAAGTCTGAAAGAGGAACTAGCACGCCGTACAGATGATGGCGAGACTGACCTTACTATAAAATACATACACGGGACACCAACAGTTATAAAAAAGTCTCCAAAAAACCTCAATTAATCAGCGATAATATAACTGCCGATATGTACTGTAACACCTATGAAACACTTAATGACTATCGCACTATTAATACTGGCAAGTCACGGCTAAGATTTTTGTACCTAAATGCTAGAAGTATAAGGATAAGCGGAAAGTTAGACGAGCTAAAATGCATCCTAAAATCATTACCAAAAACCACACATGGCATTCTAGTAACAGAGACCTGGATAAGATCGGAAACTCAAGCCTTGGAACTGCAAATAGAGAATTATACCCATTATTATAACTATAGAACAGACTCAAAAGGAGGAGGAGTTTCAGCATTCATCCATAACGATCTAAAACATAGTTTATCAGAATCTAAGTACTCAGGTGGAAATAATTATTTATGGATACACTTAGAAAGGCACGCTTTTGAAATCGGAGTTATATACAACCCTGGTAACACCAACTATAAGGAGTTCCTTGAAGAATATGAGTACCAAATACAACAAAGAAAGAGAGCAATTGTTTTCGGCGATTTCAACATCGACCTATTAGCTAAAACCAACAAAGAAACTAAACAATACAAAACAGCAACTAAAGAGGCTGGGTACGTACTACTGAACAAAATAACTAAAAAATACTGTACAAGGGACTCGAAAACGAAAAAAAGTATTATCGACCATATCAGCACTAACTTAAAGAACGACAACTTTCACATGGTAATATTTAAATCATCTATGTCCGATCACTATCAAATGTATTTAGAACTGAAAAAAGTGAAATCCCCTCGAAAATTGCGAGCACAGTACGAAGCAATAAACTACACAAACCTATATAACGTCATGGAACGAACTGACTATCAGAACCCTAGTAATGATTACCTGGCATTGGAAAATGTGATAAAGTCATGTGTAGAAAAAAGCAGAGTTACGAAGACCAAAATACTCAATCTTCCACAAAAAGACTGGATTAATAAAGAGATTATAGCCCAAATCAATGAAAGGAATATGTTGGGGACGGAACTTAAAAACAATCCTGACAATGACTTATTCAAAGAAGCATTTGCTGAAAAAAGAGACTGTGTAGCCAAACTAATACAAGGAACAAAAAATACCTTTTACTATGAAGCATTTACTAAATGTATTAAAAAACCTAAAAAAATGTGGGGTCTAATAAACTCCTTAGCAAATAATAAAACAAAACAAAGCTGTGTTCCTTCAAAACTGGTAGTAAATTCAAAAACGGTTACAGAACCTAATGACGTCTGTCAAATATTTAATGATTACTTTTCCACGGTAGGGCCCTTACTAGCGAATGAAATACCTGTCAAATTTCATGATGACTGTGACCGCGCGTTACCTCTTTTTCCTCCCAAAGACCTCGAAGGGCTGTCCTGTTTAAATCCTTGTTCTGCTAAAGAGATACTTAGAATAATTACAGACCTTGATCCAAACTGTAGCACGGGCATAGATGGCATTAATACAAAAGTAATAAAATGTACGAAGAACCTAATTGTAAATGCCCTAAGCAAATGCTTTAATAAATTACTAGCGGATGGAAACTTTCCTGAAACGCTAAAAATAGCAAAAGTCACTCCTATCTACAAATCAGGAAATGCCACTGATCCTGGTAACTATCGTCCGATTTCAGTATTACCTGTAATGTCAAAAATACTAGAAAAAATCCTCCACAACCGACTAGAAACGTACTTAAACTCTATAAAGTTTATCACCGATCGTCAATATGGTTTCAGACCAAAAAGCAACACCACTACAGCTACAATTGATCTCGTAACCAAAATAAAGCACAATATAGACTGTAAAAATATATGCTTAGGTATCTTTATAGACCTGAAAAAGGCATTTGACACGGTTTCTCACAAACTACTTTTAAAGAAACTGGAATCCATTAATATTACTGGAAATGCTCTAAAAATGTTTGAATCATACCTAACCAACCGCTCGCAAGTAGTTAAACTTGGTAATAATCAAAGTGGCTCAAGACCTATAACATGTGGCGTTCCACAAGGATCAATTTTAGGACCCTTGCTCTTTTTAATATATATAAATAATATAAATGAAATTAAGTTACACGGTCACCTTACCTTGTATGCCGATGACACATGTTTATTTTACTTCGGGTCTTCGATTCAAGACATTATTTCACAAGCCCAAGAGGATTTAAATTCGCTATCCATGTGGTTTCAGGTCAACCTTCTTACAATAAACATCTCCAAGACATGCTATGTAATATATAAGGCAAAAAATAAACATATTCCCCCATTTAACCCACTTACAATTAACGATACGCCGCTACAGTTAAAAACTTGCGAAAAATATCTCGGTCTTAGAATAGATAGTTCCCTTTCCTGGAATGCTCACATCGAATATATAAAGAACAAGCTCTCAACATTAGTCGGAGCTCTGCACAACATAGTTCGATGTGTTCCACGAGGGTTGCGTTACACCATCTATAATTCCCTAGTGAAGCCACATCTACTGTACTTAGTCGAAATATGGGGTAGTGCCGCAAAAACAAAACTAGCACAACTACAAATTTCCCAGAATAAACTGATAAAAATGCTCTTCAACTATCCATACTTAAGGTGACGTGTTGAGAAAAACGTGCTTTTTCTTTTTAGCGTACCTTTCTTACCGTATGACATCCGAACTTAATCTTTTAGTGTATGTTTTTTGAGTATATGACCTAGTATCCTGTAAAACGAATACACGATACGATGAAATTTTCTCGATACAAATAAATCGCAAAGTTCTATCTACGTTTATGATTTTTTTAGCCTCAAGGCGCAATGCGTAAGAGTTATTAAACAAACTTTACTTTTAAACATTTTAAATAATCGTATCTAAGTTTTTGTAAAACAGTTTTCGTTTTAATAATACTTTTCATTCATAAAAGACGGCAATTCGTTTTGGCACTTACGTTATTTTATTCCAAGTGCACTCACGTTATCGCCATCTCTTCTTTTGCCTATCATAAGTAGTGTCATCACTCTCGTTCGTTCATAAATCAGTCGCCCAGTAGGGCTCATCGACGGCGAATCTATGTCACTTTTTTACTAATCAGTGCGATCAAAATTACGTTTTTTAAATAATTGTGTTCACAAAAAAAGGTAGTAGTAATGCATGTTGCAGAAATTATTTAATGCAATGAGTGTTGGCCTTCCAAATAATTCTGTATTTGGCTGTGTACGTGTCTATTTTTGTGCCTATGAACAATATAACATGCTTTTTATATTACCATTTAGTGACGACCTAAATTATGTATGAAAATGAGAAGAAAAATATACCAAAACTGAACAGTACCTGCAACGTTAGGAGTACCAGCACAAAGCAATTAATGAATACATTTTGCAGGAATTCAATACCAAAAAGATGATGATAACAGTGAGTTGAATTTATCACCTTCACTAAAGCATTACAGACACAATCGTCTCACTTTGTTAAATAATATTGAGTAAACACCTTATTTTCTAGAGAAGAACGTCTGTTTTATCCCAAAAACTCATAATAATTATTCATTTAGAAATAAAATAAAATACATAATTTGTTTTTAGGTTTGAAGTACGCCAACAATATATCCATATGTCAAGTACTGTCACTTCAAATGCAAGAGCACAACGAATGAATGGAGTAGCATTAGAATTGTGAAAAAAGTGAAGTTTTACTTGACAGCAGCCCAAAGAAGGGTAATGTTTTATACAGGCTGTGTCGAACGCCGAACTCATCTAGTTTAAAAAAATATCATTGACATGTAAAAGTGTTTGTACAAACCTACTTATAGAAATGAAATCATTTATCATTTTTTAGCAGATGTGAAGTTTTATTGAAAATATAAATTTTAATCTATACTATAATTTAAACCATTTTAATCTATACTATTATATTGTAATATTAATATTATAAAGCTGAAGCGTTTGTTTGTTTGATTGATTGAACGCGCTAATCTCAGGAACTACTGGTCCGAATTGAAAAATTATATTTGTGTTCGGTAGCCTATTTATAGAAAAAGGCTATAAGCTATATAATATCACGCTACAATCAAGAGGAGCGGAGCAGTAATGAAAAATGTTGCAAAAACGGGGAAAATTGCACGGGTAGGCGATTCGACGCGACGGGAAGGGTCGGGGGAACAAGAAATTTAACGAGGACGACGTCGCGGGCAGAAGCTAGTATATCAATCAATCAATTCAGTTTATTTCGGGCTACAAAGACCCAAATCATAATACCTTCCAGACTATCATACATACAAATAAAAACCACGTAAACATAACTATTGTACACGAAGTGACGGTGACGTGTTGCGCTGCGTATTATCACGTAGCCTTCCGTGGAATCGCCGATACACGACACCCTTTGGCCAAAACTCTTCCTTGAGGAAGGTCTCGATTTGATGAGTTGGAACTCGCACCACGAATGACTTGAAGTTCGTGTTGTGGCACGGTTCCAACTTCTCGACCCTCAAGGTCCATTTGGACTTAACACGTACAAACTCCACGATCTCTCTCAACCTTCGTGGTGTAATGTAGACGGGACACATAGAGCTGCGTCGTTGGTGTAGCTGGACGTAGCAGCAAATTGAGTCCTGCTAGCGCGGTCCCACACCGGTTCCGACTACGAAGCTTCTTCCTCTTCTTACTCTCTACCTTCAGGAAGCCATCCTTGTCAGGCACGTGGCCTGAAGCCGGGCCTAGCTGTTTCGAACCCCATATGTACCGTGTTTGATACCTAATCATTAGCAGCCTATAATGTTCCCACTGCTGGGACACAAGCCTCCTCTCGGTGAGAGAGAGTGGGACATAATCCACCACGCGGGCCCAGTACGGGTTGGTAGATGTCACATGTCTTCGATTTTTTGGTTCTAAGACATGCCGGTTTACTCACGATGTTTTCCTTCACAGTTTTGAGAGCAGTGGTGTTGAAATAATTTACACAGAGTAAAGCGCCTGCTCGGGTTCGAACTCGTAAGTAGTAGCCGTTGCCACTGAGCCACCACTGCTTCTCGATATCTAATTGATATCTTATCAAAGGTCTACAAGAGTGCTTTCTGAAAACATATTGGCTTTTTATAATTTTTCATACCTACAAGATTTTATGGATGATCAAAACAATGGTGTTTTATTCTGTTTTGCATAACATTAAACATACTTCTATAATCTTATGAAGACTGTTTAGCAAATTATTTGTGTACTCCATTTTCTGTTTTCTCTGAATTATCCCTAACCCCAAAATAACTGTAATGAAAAATAAAGTTAATAAAAGAACAAACATACATACGAGTACATAGGCTGATAAACACATTGCCCTCTGTAGTCGGGTAAAACACCCAAATAAAAAGTTATTATCTAGACATAATTACAAAATATTTGCAAAAATATCGGTTTTGGTTTTCTAACCGCAGTCACACGTAATATGGTTTAAGAACTTTATTATTCCTCATTAAGAATTAATAATAATTCACTTACTGAGAAATTAAATTAACATAAAATGTTTTTGAACGTACAAAAATGACGTAAAAGTAAAAAATGATGGTAGTAATATAAATTTCAAGTAAACAACTAATCACCAACCGAGTAAACACGGATATAGAGTAAAAGTTGATGTACTACTATATGCGGCATACACGGCAGCGTACTATCTAATAAAGCTTTTTTATTATTATTATTATGTTTTATTTCGTTGCATGAACCCTCGCTAAAACCAGTTTTTTTTAATATTCTTATTTTTACTGACATAATATATAGGATTTAAGTTTATTTTTAAAACAAGACATACTTTTCGCTTCTTTTATTTCCATCGGGATTTTATTATACATGTTGACACCTTCCTATTCTATATTTCTTTTCCCGTAATTAACAGCAGTGCGATTCTTTAACCATCTCACCGTGAAAACTTAGGTGAAGTGAGGGTGGAGTAAGCTGTCATTCCAAATAATGCCATGGATTGACACCATTGACAGCTCACTCTAAGCTCACTTCACCTAACTGTTCACGGTGACATATTTACAGAATCGATCGGCAGTTCTGGGAGGACGTGTTACTAAGTAATTGGAGTTTCGTAGTTTAATTTTGTGTACTTTATATTTTTTTTGTGAAATTTAGTGTTGTATGGATATCTTTGTGTAATATTTTGCGTATACATGTATAATACTTATATGTGTGGGACATGTTCATTATTTTTGTATCTTCGTATATTTACTGTGTTGATGTCCGAAACTTGAAATTAAATAATATTTTGATTAATCTGTTTTGTGTTTGTAATGTTTCTAGATTAGATATATTTGGCTGCGGTTCCCCAGATTTCTGTTAGGTAGTCTAAATGTGGTTTAACTAAAGAATTATAAATTATGAATCGAACTTTCCGAGGATGGCATTTATTTATATTATGAAGAGTTCCTGTCAGTGACAAAAGTTTACATCTGATTTTCTCAATGTGAGGATTCCAACTCAGATAGTTATCTAAAATTAAACCTAAATATTTCTAGTTTTTCTTTGGATGAATTGATCATTTATTTTGAGTTGTATATCATGGCTTATTTTTTGTTTTTGGGGGCAATCACGACATAGTTGGTTGTTGTGGTGTTGATGGTTAGAAGATTTGATTGGGACCAGTCAATAAGTGAGTTTAAATCATTTTGGATACAAGGTACCATAGCTTCGATTGAATGCCCAAAGTAGAAAAGACTTGTATCATCAGCGTAAAGTGATATGTCGCCTTTGAGGCCAATCTTGGATATGTTATTAATATAAATTAGGAATAACAATGGCCCCAGAATTGAACCTTGAGATACATCGAAAGGGACAGGAAGTGAACTACTCTGATGTATTACCTATTTTGACAATTTGCAAATAGTAATTATTAAAATATGTATGTTTAAGTCAAGTAATTATGACATTTATCATACACATTGCCATACGAAATTGACCTCGAAGGAAATATAAATTTCTTGTAAAATAAGGTGAAAATACTCGTAACTAAACAAAATAAATAAAATTATTTCCATTTATTTACCCCCTGACTAAACATGAAGTTAAAATCAAACTTACTGACTGGTTGCAGAATTAACATATGACGAAACCAAGAATCTTATTACAATTGTCTCTTAATAGATCTAATTACTGTATTTAAATTAAGGCGTTGTTTATTTTATTTTTTTGTTATCTATAAGTACAGCAGCAGCAGGCGGCGGCGGCATCAGTTTGCCTTTTAATGTGACTCTATTGTACAATTTTTTTCCCCTTAATGTGTACTTATATAAGGTGTATCTATTCATACACGTAATATTTTAAGAGGTACACCTGTAGGTGGTAAAGAAGCACAGCAACAGCAACTAAAAAAAAAAAATCTAAGAGTTTTTTTTAAATTTTATATTTATAAATTATTTGACGCACATAAAAAATACTGGTTCCTTCTTATTTTTTACGGCCCGAGACACCGCGGCCATGCTCGTGCCGTCCGGTCATCGCCCTCGCAGCTTCAGGTGGACCATTCATAGAATTTGGAGTAAAGGTTTTATGCAAAACGTCTCAAGTAGTTTTAAAATTATAATAATTACGAAAATTCAAAAACGCTTAGATAAAAATTTTCTTTTTGCTTCTATAGCTTCTTTACCACCTACAGGTGTACCCATTAAAATATTTCGTGTATGAATAAGAATAAGAATAAATTTATTTAGAAAAGTTTACATTCAAATCGATTGAATTCCTGGACCTCACACTAGGATTCCCTGTGTTGTGAGATCCAGGCTACTTCGTTCCGTTTACATTTTTGTAGATTTACATTATTTAACTTAATAATAAGTACTTACATTATTTAACTTAAAAATAGGTACATACATTCTTTAACTTAAAATAGGTACATACATTCTTTAACTTAATAATAGGCATAAAAAATAATGAAAGAGTACAGTACATTGTGGTTTAATTTGTGTCAGTTGTGTTGGTGCTTATGATATATGTAGGTACGTAAGTGAGTAAGTGTGTATGTGTATGATGTGTGAACTGTGGGTTTTAACTTAGACCAAAAAACCTTCCGTCTTGTCATAGTCCATTGCGAGAAGACTCTTTGTTACCTTCAGTCTGCATTTCCTTTGTGTTAGTTTTAGTATTTTGTGTAGGCCATTGAGTTTCGTGTATAAGTGTGGTCCCATAAAACCAAAAGACCTTCTGCCGATTATTTTACGACATTGGAATCTGTCCCAATTTACCCGTCGCCTTGAAAAGATACACGTGCTTAAGGCAGTTTTATGGAATCGTAGCGTCACAGATAGTATGTAAAGTTGCCTAACTCTAAGAACTCCCACTTCCGAATACAGTTTATTCGTGGGGTACCGGTACGGTCGTCTATACGCAACTTTTAGTAGAGCGCGCTGAGCTCTTTCTACTTTGATTAGTAAGGTCTTGCCTGCACCGCCCCACGCTACTATGCAATAATTGAGAATAGATTGACAAAGTGAAAAATAGATCATCTTAAGGACCGAATCGTCAGCAATCTTCCCTAGTTGTTTGAAGATTCGCAGCATTGTTCTAATCCGGCCCTTTAGAGCGCTCAGGTGTGCGGACCACGTCAATCTATTATCAACAATGACTCCTAGGTATTTAACAGAGTCAGTTTGCTCGATGCAAGGACACGAACACTGGTCGGAACCAGTACAGGAGTGCAGCCGCAGACAAGCCACTCTGTTAGGAGAAGAACGCTTCGATACAGCAAAAATGGCCTTGGTTTTATCTATATTTAGCGTCAGTAGATTGTGCTGCAGCCAGTCCGCAACAGCCTTCACCCCACCTTCCACCACGCGTTGCACTTCGTCCCATGTTTTCCCATGAAAAACGATTGCGGTGTCATCAGCATATGTGAAAATTTTTGCCTGTGGGAGGTTCATGTTGCAAAGTCCATTTATATAGATAATGAAAAGTGTGGGCCCCAGCACGCTTCCCTGTGGAACACCAAAATGCACGGTGGTTGGGTCACTACAATATTCCCCTAGTACAACCCTTTGCGTTCTTTCACAGAGATATGAGACAAACCAGTCCAATGCAACGCCACGAATCCCCAGCAATGACATTTTCTTTATCAAAAATTTTCTGGAGATCGTATCGAAGGCTTTTGCAAGGTCCAGGAAGATTCCAGTACATGCCCGTCCTTTATCCAGATTCAAAGTTATAAACTCGGCTAAGTTAGTTACTGCATCTTCCGTGGACCTGCCAACCCGAAAACCAAATTGATTGTCCGAAAGTAACTTATTTTTTTCCAGGTATGCCAGTAGTCTCTTATTGACAACTTTCTCAAGGATTTTTGAGAGAGCTGTCAGCAGCGAAATTGGGCGGTAATTTGCTGGAGTATTTGGATCTCCACTTTTGAAAATCAGGCAAATATTTGCAATCTTTACGCAATCGGGTACTACCCCCGTACTTAAGCTTAAATTGCATAGGAAAGCAATCGGCCACATTAATACATGGGCGCACTGCTTAAGGAATGCGTTATTAATTCCATCATATCCCGTCGCTGATGTTATTTTTAGATGGGCAATAATTGAAAGTATTTCCTTTTCGTCAGTCGGAGCAAGAAAAAAAGAGCTTGGATCAGTGTGTAACGTACTATACTGGTCATTGTTACAGGCCAGTTCAGTTTCAGTCATGTCAAGTTGTTTTAGAGTTTTTGCTGCAAGGTTCTTGCCAACGTTAGAGAAATAATTATTAACTTTATTTAGCGTGGGGACAGGGTTGTCACTATCAGTTACGAGCTCAGACTTTCCAGTTTTTTTATTTTTAATATTGCAAATTTTCTTTATTTCATACCATAATTTTTTACAATTGCCGTTAGTTTCCATTAGTAGTTTGCGGTCATGATCTTGTTTTAAATTCGTTAAAATATTGTTGCAATGGTTTCGATATTTTTTATACTCTTGTTGAATGAGAAGATTATCGCGATTTTCTTCTTTCTTTGCATTTGTGTGCATTGAGTCACGTCGTCTTATGCACTTCAGAAGGCCTTTAGTAATCCATGGCTTGATAATGACGTCTGAGCTACGACATGCACGAATAGAGGTGTGCTGATTTATTTTACTCGATAGTCTTTCAACAAATTTTTGAAATGCTCCAGTAACATTTGAATATTCCAGAAGCCAATCCCAATTTTCATTTTCAATATCTTTTTTTAAACTTTTGTAATCAATTCGCGTATGTCGTTTCTCGACCCTGGTTTTAACTAATTCTCGGTGAATTCCAAATATAACCGTCTCGTGATCTGTTATGCCAGTATCACAGACAGTTATAGTTGCAGGCTTCTGAGTTTTGATCATGACATGATCCAAACATTTGCCTCCTCGCGTCGGAAACGTATGTCCTGGGAAATATCCATAGTGGCCAGTTAAGTCTATGTAGTCAGACGCGCGTCTGTCAGTAACACCCGCCTTTATATCAATGTTCAAATCCCCTACGATAGCACAGGTGCTTGCTGTACATTTTTCCATCACGTCTGTTAAGGATTCACAGAAGTTATTTATATTATAAAATGAAGGTGACCTGTAGATGGCTATCAAAGATAGTTCGTTACTGATATTGACAACCAGACAGTTTGAGTCTTTGCAGGGTGGTTCTACGACAGAAGCCTGAGAAACGATTTTGTGTAAACAACTATTCCATCGTTTTGATTAAGGTAAGTTTTGGAACAGTGATAGTCGTAGTTATTAATTTCAAAAGAGGCGTGCCCAACGTCAAGCCAGCATTCTGTTAAAATAATTATATCAGGCGTAAAAAGGAGCCGACTCATAAGAACAGCAAAATCATCAAAATTCTTTTTGATGCTGCGTGTATTTTGGACTACGATCGTGTACTGGCTTCCTGTGTCACCTAGATGCAACCTACATTCATCTATCGAATCTAGTTTAAGGCTAGTTGTAAAGGCCGATTTGTCGATTTCATCAATAACTTGTGCCAAGTTAGCCATTAGAATGCATAAGTTGGTGTATCAATATGTGTCTCGATGAGTCATGTAGGCTACAACACAAAGGGTCTAGGTATATTAGGTAGGGGTACTGAAGGGGTTTATTAATTATGGTATCAGTTGAGCGCAAGGTGTGTAAACATGTTGTCATAGTAATGTGTATTAAGTACTGAGGATTATAGAGCGTGTTAAAATGCGAGTATAATGTATTAATAATTGTAGATTGGAATATAGGTATAGCGAATATGCGAGTGAATTGATGTACTTTGCATGTTAGGGTTATAAAAAAGTAATTAAGTTGACAAAATATAAATATGTTAAACAACTTACGTTTTGATTTTTGAGTAGCGGTTAGGTTCAGATTTGTATGAAATAAATGTAAAGTAGATAAGCAAATTAATATACTAAACAGTCATTGGTTTGTATTCAATTGTAGATTGCGTAGAGTTTCTTCCGATCTGACAAGAATTGGTTTGGCCCCTTCGATTTTCCTTAAGAATATGTTTCCATTTGCCGTCCAACAGAACTTGAACTCTTTTTGTTTTGCAAATTCTCTTGCTAAATAGAAGAGTTTTCTGGAGGTAGCGGGAAGGTATTCTGCAACATATACCGGACGGCGGTCACCGGGTAAACCAATGCACTGTGTGTTCAAACGGCCGTCATTCGGGTGGATTTTATTGAAATCACGTACGCTTGTGATGAGCTTGTTCTTAATCGGAACATTTGTGAACTCAGCAATAATTGGTCTGACAGATCCTGGTTTTCCGGGTAGACGGTACGCGTCGCGGAGCTGGGAACCATTAAGAGGCGCGTCAACTGCCGCACTTATCTTAGTGATTATCGTGGATAAGTCTGTCGATGACTCGTTTTCAGATAGGGGCACATTGCGAATCTCGACACACGAAGTCCGGGAAAGCTGTTGCAGGTCTTGTATCTTCAGTTCCAGAATATTTAAGTTTTCTCTGTAGACTTGGTTTTCTTTTTTCAAAAAATCTACTTGCTTTGCCATGTCATCATACTGCTCATTGATAAATGTCATAGATTTCACGATCTCACTGTTGGACTCCTGTATCGCAGTATTTTGACGTTTCCTTTCCGGGTATTTCTGAAACCAGCTTAAAGAGGCAAGTGCTTTGGTCGGCCGAAAATTTAGTAAAGCGTTCCTCTTGCTCTACAATAGATACACCTTATATGTATATGTTTTTCTGTCTGTACAAATAAACATTTTTATTTATTTATTTATTTATCCACGATTTGAAATTTGAGCTATAACCTCTTTTCACCGAAATTAAAATACATCGAATACATCGAACTAGTGTATTAACTAGGGTAATGGACGAAGTCTATATAAAATATTGTAATTGTCATTTACCAAATAAATGTATAGTGATCGGAGAAACGAAATTTATTTTATTTATAGACCTCTAGAAGATTAATTCGTTATTTTTAATTTTATGTTGTAAATAATTAATAATATTTTTTATTATTTTGAGTTAATCAATCTCGTATAACCCAACATCCGTACATAAATATTAGCTAGCTTTTTCCCGCGACTTCGTCTGCGTAAATCTTACGTTACGCGGACGCAGGTGAAGTCGCGGATTAAATAGGGTTAATGGGTAACAAATAAGGTTTAGTCGTGAAAGCGTAACAGACAGACAGAGTTAGTTTCGCATTTATAATATAACGTATAGATAAAGAAGATAATTTCTTGCTGTAAGATAGTTTTATTGCTTATAATTAAATATTTGTATTATTTGTCTACTCCATCGCACGCTATGTGCAAAATTTTCATAGACCGACTAAATTAATGCTACTTTCACGTACTTTTTTCTAAGATGTTTCCGTCTCTACCTTGCTATTGTAGTTTGACAGATGTGCAACAGTGACAGGAATAGTGCTTACAGCAAGGCTATGCTAAGTTAGTAACGTTTTTTTTATTTCGAGACATTTTCTGTCATTAGTTCAAGTTTTGGCCGCTGGTTTTCCTATTCTCTATAAACGGTTCAGATATAAGTTTGTGGCGGCCGGCCACTTTAGGTTGACCCGCCATAAACCACGCCCATCCTACTATCATTCACGTTCAAGGTGGGCCCTTAACATCAACTACAAAAATATACAGAGACACAAAAATAATGAACATAAAGCAACTTTACATTTATAACACATGCCTCTTTATCAGAAAAGTACTAAACAAAACCATCCACACAAATATCACACTTACGCAACATAGCCAAGTTAGCCAACGAAGCACACGACGAGCAAGTCTATTAGTTTTACCAAAAACCAGGACCAACTATGGCAAAAAAATGCTTACATTTGAAGGAGCACAGCTATACAATAAGCTACCGTCACGCATAAGAAACCTACACTCATTCAATGCATTCAAAACTCAGCTTAGCCAATATCTAATCGCAAACCAGACATTACTTGAAAAATGAATGCGTTGGGTGAGTCGGGTTTCGTGTAGTTTTTAATTCGTTTGTGACGGATGTAGTCGAACCTAATATTAGTATTAATTTAAGTAATAGTTATTGTTCTCAAGTAAGCGACATGTTATGTTTTTATTGAGAATAAAGTTTCTTTAAACCTAAATATAGCTCAAAATAATGATCTCTCAGTTGGGACGATCGACAAAAAACAAGATTTTCATTTTCTCTTGAACCAGTAAGTTTTCAATCACGATTTTTGTAATTTTCCCAGAAGTATAATTTGCAATAAACATGATAATAATTCATACTTTTTCAGTATTAGGTCGTGTTTTACAAGATCACTCAATTGAAAATTGTCCACTCTGAGTGATCCATATAAACCGTTATAATTCTTAAACGTGGCTTTGAAACGAATCGAAATTTTGTTTAGCAGTTTTCACAAATCCTTCACAATTAATTAAAATGCAAATTATAAACACATAGGCAGTATATTCTTGGATACGCGTTATGGCTTTTTCTTCAGATGTCCAGATTGAGAGATCCAGTTAATGAGTTCTAACTTACTTTGTTTAGGTTTCACAAATTTTATACCTTACGATGAAGTTTTCACAATTATTTCCTAAATCCTTTTATAATTTGGTTGGGATTGGAAGAGTTTTTCAAAAAGATCTCTCAATCCACACGCACATCATTTTATCTCATCGTTCTGCGCTGAGGTAAAACATCGCGCTCATCCCTAGTTACGCGTTATAGACACTCTCCCCTCCCGCGGGGCAACGCCAGCAGTAGGGATGGGCAAGTGAAAAAAATATATCGATATTTATCGTATCGATATTTTTAAACAGTATCGATAATTATCGAAGGAAAAATATCGTTATATTGATATATCGTCGATTCTTGCATGATTATTCATACATATTCCCAAAGCATTTAAACTTCGTAAAAAAGAAAAGACGAAAATAGTATTTTTTTATTGCTCGAGCCTAACCAATTATATACAATTTAATCAAATCAGTAATCATCAGATATGGTCATTAGGAGCAGCCCTCTGTTTGATGTGCTCGCCTGTCAAACGGCTTCTATTGTCGGGTACTGCCAGATTCACGGCTGAAGCAACCCTTTCGGAAGACACTGAAGAAACCTGGAAAATTTGGTATTTAAGGGCGACTTCTGAAAGAGCCGGCGTGAAATGCTGGCAATTTATCCAAAATTTTAATGGACCAGCTTTTCTCTCAAGGAGAGATTGATCGAGGTATTGTTTTAGCTCATTGAGTACAGAGCCAAAGCTGCGAACCTTGAGCACAGTAGTTGACGACAGGGATAATAAGCTTTCATGCCGAGACCAAATTGAAGAAGTCCCAGAGTTTTGTTGTGGCACGAGCTCAAGAAAACTTGGATTGTTCTTAGATCAAGTGAACGTGGCGGGGTTTTTTATAGTTAACAATACGCGAAGAGCATGGAAGGAGGATGTTATAACATTAAAAAAACAAAATCAAAGTTGCGTTAAAAAATAATCGAAATTGATACGAATTCGATACTCTAAAATAAATATCGAATATCAATGTTGGGACACGTGCATAGCATGACGCAATAATATGCGAGGTTACATTATACAGGCCACGACGACGAGGCGACGCTGCACGCTCGCCAGTCATTTCCCTACCGTGTAAGAAACACCTTGTATACCGAGTTCTATATTCCGCGCTAATAAATCCGGTTCACATAAGTCGTATGAATTATATTTATAACCTCCTAACACAATCAGTGGACACAAGTAGGGAAAGACTCAACATTGGTGACCCCGACGTGATCTGTGCGTAAAATTAAATAGAACTCACTAGAACTTTTTCAAAAAAACCAGTGTACTGAATAAAACAAGATGAACAAGCCTACAGCTACCGGAGCGGGTTTAAGCGACGCCACAGCCACTGTCACGGACTTAGCAGCGATATCCGTTTCTGCAAAAGTACCGGACTTCTGGAAAGACATGCCGAAACTATGGTTCGCTCAATTTGATTCGGTTATGGAGCCACAAAAACAAGGAGACACTGCGAAATACAACATGGTGGTAGCGAAGCTCGTCAGAGACGCTTTACAACAAGTATACGACTTAATTATCACGCCACCCGAAACTAAAAAGTACGAGGCCATCAGAGATCGATTAACAAAGGTTTACGAGGAGAGTGCCGAACGACAATTCAACAAGCTCGTCTCTGAAATGGATTTAGGAACACAACGCCCGTCGCAACTGTTAAGAAGAATGTCAGAACTCGCAACTAACACACAGGTATCCACAGAAGCATTAAGACGCCTATGGATATCTAGACTCCCAGGCTCGGTGAAAGGAGTTTTATCGGTGGCACAGAATACAGACTTGGACGAGTTATCCGCGTTAGCCGACAAAATCATGGAAAATTTGCGTCCCAATGAAGTCGCCGCGGTATCAATGCAGCTGGCACCATCAACGTCTGTAGCGTCGGTGACGCCCAATCTAACCGACCAACTAGCACTAATGACGAAGGAACTACAGACACTGCGTGTGGAAATCAACGAAATAAGAGGAAGTCGCAGGAATTTCGGAAAGAGTAACCCGTGGAACAGAAGTAGATCACGATCCCGTTCATTATCCAGAGGACGACCGAGGACTGAAGGAAGCCCAAACTGGCTTTGTAAATATCACTTCCGGTTCAGAAGTCGCGCGAGAACATGTGAGAAGCCCTGCAGCTGGATAGAACCAAGACATCAGAAGACCCAAGGCAGCCATGGTGAGAAGACGGAAAACTAGATGCAGTGCAGTCTAATTCGGTGGCAGACTGCATGGAGCTAGAAGGTAACCACCGCTTGTGTATAAGGGACAGGGCGACCGGAATCCGTTTCCTGGTTGATACCGGTGCCAACGTCTCCGTTTTACCGGTGAGTCAATTTAAATGTGAACAATTAGTTAGTGAATACAAACTCTTTGCCGCGAATAATACCGAAATTAAAACATACGGTATTAAAACACTAGAATTAAATTTAGGATTACGAAGAGCCTTGAAATGGACATTTATAATTTGTGATGTTAAGCAAGCTATCATAGGTGCTGATTTTTTAGAACATTATAAGTTAATCGTAGATATATAATAAAAGAATCACAGACAGTATAACTAATTTATGTACGATAGGGTGCGTTATAAAACATGTTCAGCCTTCGATTAAAAGCATACAAAACGATAACCCATATCGAGGCATATTAGAGGAATTTGCGAGTATCACTAAGCCTATTGTGTATAAAGAACCATCTCATTCCGTTTATCATCACATCATAACTTCCGGTCCACCGGTATTTGCGCGTCCAAGGCCATTACCTCCGGATCGGTATATGAAAGTGAAAGAAGAGTTTCAGAAAATGCAGGAATTAGGTATTTGTCGCCCAGGTGAAGGAGAATGGGCTAGTCCATTACACGTTGTTTTAAAGAAAGACGGTCAATTACGCCCGTGCGGGGATTACAGAAAGCTTAACGCAATCACTAAACCAGATCGATACCCAATCCCACGACTTCAGGATTTTACGTATATGTTGCCTAATAAGAAATGTTATACTAGGTTGGATTTAAATAGGGCCTATCATAATTTGTCAGTTGCCGCAGAGGATATAGAGAAAACTAGCATTTGTACACCTTTCGGCCTATACGAGTTTCCCAGGATGAGTTTTGGCCTACGGAATGCTGCTCAAACATTCCAAAGGTTTATGGATCAACAGGTATTAAAAGGTATAGAACGCATAGCAGATGAAAGTGGCGAGTCAGCACTTTTCTGTTATATAGACGATATATTGATAGCATCTGACACAGAGAAACAAAACAGAGAGCACGTTAGAATTCTATTCAATAGACTTAAGGAATTAGGTATTACGATTAATGTTAACAAATGCGTTTTTGGTCAGTCTAAAGTAGAATTTTTAGGGTATTTAGTGTCGGAGGACGGCATCAGTCCATTGCCGGAAAAGGTAAAGGCGATTACAGATTACACGCGACCGGAAACGGTAGAACAGTTACGTAGATTTTTAGGAATAATTAATTTTTATAGGTCGCACCTACCCCATGCCGCGTCACATCAGGCAGTACTTAACAATTTTTTACATAACGCAAAAAAGAAGGACAAAACCAAAATTAATTGGGACGAAAAAAGTATTGAAGCATTCGAGCAATGTAAGGTTAGCCTTAAAAGCGCCGTTACATTGTCTCACCCTAGTGTAAATGTACCTTTAGCTTTAATGACGGATGCGTCGGATACATGCGTCGGTGCTGTACTCCAGCAAAAGATTAGGGGTAAATGGTTACCGTTAGGATACTTTTCAAAGAAACTATCAGTCACACAGCAGAAATATAGCACTTATGATAAAGAGCTAACTGCTATTTACATGTCAATGTTACATTTTAGAAATATGATAGAAGGAAGGCCAGTGACAATTTTTACGGATCATAAACCATTAATATACGCTTTTACCAAAATAAATAGCGATAAGGAAATTCCAAGAAGAGCCAGACAACTTATGTATATAAGCGAATTTACGAGCGATATACAACATATTAACGGCTCAGAAAACACAGTAGCGGATGCGTTATCGCGTGTTGAGTCTATAGTGTGTCCCACGACCATAGATTACGGTGAATTAGCCCGAGCACAAGACGCAGAGCATCAAGTTACAGCCTCAGCAAGCGATAAGCACGAATTCAAATACATAGGCGTACCTAACTGTGATAAGCAAATATATTGCGAGGTCTCAACTAATACGGCTAGACCGTATTTACCTAAGGAATTCAGAAAGTTAGCTTTTGATAGTATTCATAACCTTAGTCACCCAGGTATTCGTACAACTAGGAAATTAGTAACTAAAAGATTTTTTTGGCCAGGAATGAATAAAGACATAAACACATGGGCAAAAGCATGCATACCATGTCAAAAATCAAAGATAAGTAGACACACACTTTCTGGTTTAGCCAAATTCCCACAATGCACTAGATTTGAACACATACATACTGACATAGTCGGTCCGTTACCGACGTCACGCCATGGATATCGTTATTGCATAACAATTATGGACCGTTTCACGCGCTGGCCTGAAGCTATACCAGTTTCAGACATATCAGCTGATACGGTTTCCAGAGTAATTTATAAAGAGTGGATCTGTAGATTTGGTTGCCCTAGTAGAATAACCACCGATCAGGGAAGACAATTCGAAAGTGACCTTTTCGGTGCACTTATGAAAATGTTAGGCGTGCATAAAATACATACTACAGCGTATCACCCACAGAGTAATGGTCTTATAGAAAGATGGCATCGCTCGATGAAAAGTGCATTGGCTGCAAGATTAGCTGATAGAGTTGATTGGGCAGAGGAGTTACCGACTGTCATGTTAGGGTTAAGAGCTGCGTTGAGAACTGACTCTGGGTTCAGTGCCGCAGAATTGATTTATGGACAGCCTTGGAAATTACCATCGGATTTTTTCCAACAAACACAGCAACACGAGAATCACCACGATTACATAGAACAGTTACGTAAAACAATTAGTGAAATGAAACCTCAGATGAGGTCAGTAAGTGATCGAAGGAAAATATTTATAAGCAAAGATTTAAAGGTCTGTACACATGTATTCATACGGAACGAAATGGTAAAAAAGTCCCTTAGTCCAACTTACGAAGGTCCTTACCCTGTACTGAATAGAACAGATAAGGTGTATACAATCCAGTTACCCAATAGAACCGTGAATATATCCATTGATAGGTTAAAGCCTGCGTTTATTTTGAGTGAATACGACAGCCAACAAACAGATACCAATAACCATAACAACTCCGATATGAATGATAATATTAAGCCTGCCACAGCACCTATGATAACCAGCAATAAGAACTCTGAATGTAAAATAACAACTAGAAGTGGACGAATAGTTAAACCACGAGTAAGATTTAACTTGTAATTATCTATATATGTATGTTTATTTGTGGCGTTACCATAGGGGATACTGAGGGCCCCAAGGGGTGTTAATTTTATATAGCAGAGTAGGCCACTATGGTAACTACCCTTAATATATTGAATCTTCGTTGCCATTAGCAACCTTAAAGACGGTGCTACCAGAATAGCTACCGCAATTAGTATTAGGATGAGTTAAATAAATTAAATAATGTAATGTAAGAGTAATCATTTATTAATGAACAAGACACGATGTAACATACGTTTTAACGTAATATAAATATACATAGGTGAAACCTGTACATTTACTTGTATTGAAAAATTACAGATGTAACAAATGTTTGAACTCAATATTAATTGCTTGTTTATATGTAACATGAACTGACTGCATTCACTGCGTCATTCAATGTAGCACGGCGACGATTTTTAGCAACGCAGCGCATTCCTGTGTGCCTTCTGCACTATTATAAGTAATGTAAGATTGTGAATTATGTTATAACATTTTAGATCATAGGAAATGATTTTATTTTTATTTTTTATTTTTTTGTAAGAGGGGGATGACTGTTGGGACACGTGCATAGCATGACGCAATAATATGCGAGGTTGCATTATACAGGCCACGACGACGAGGCGACGCTGCACGCTCGCCAGTCATTTCCCTACCGTGTAAGAAACACCTTGTATACCGAGTTCTATATTCCGCGCTAATAAATCCGGTTCACATAAGTCGTATGAATTATATTTATAACCTCCTAACACAATCAGTGGACACAAGTAGGGAAAGACTCAACAATCAATATATCGCGATAAAAAATATCGACGATATATATCGATAATTGTATGGAAAAATATCGATATTTTGATATATCGATATTTTTTGCCCATGCCTAGCCAGCAGTGGTCTAACCACCGACAAGGATACCCGAGTGCCACGTTCCCGCGATCCAACATTACGAAGGTAAGTTCATGATTGCTCTGGATTTGGTTCTCGAATTTTATAATTGCTATGGCACGTTATTTAAATTAAAAAGTAAGCTTGTGAATGTGTTTGTTATGCGAATTAAGTGATCGTTATGATGTTTTTTATGAGACGTAATCACAACTTTCTACTGCTTTTAAATTCGGCTATATGTATGATTTTGTGACTTTTTCTGATCGCTATGGCTGTGATTGCTCTGTCCAAAAAGACCAGAGCGATGATATTTTGCATTAATTATTCGTTATAAATCTATTTTAAGTAGTAGTACCGGACCGTTACAATGACAAATGATGAACTATGCATATAACCTTTAATTTATAACCTTTCCTTTCCTCAGATAAAAAATGATCCAGACCTATACGCACAATAGCTTGTAAAGTCAAGAGAGAGTTACCAAAGGAAAAAAGTTCGGGGCACAGTACTACCAATGAGTGATTTGACTCCAAGCCAGCAAAAAGTTCGTAGGAAGAAAAAAGTTCGTAGCAAAAAGTTCGACGGTATTATTTAAAGAAAAAAGTGGATAAGTTACCAGCAACTGATGAGCTCCCAATAAATGAAGAACCTATCTATGTATTTGAGAATCTGATCTGATCATTTGAATCTCATTTTACTTTGTGTTTTTCTTTTTAATTGTTTACTTTCCACTAAAGATGTAGTTAAGGAAAATGTGATTATTACAAATCTCATAGATAATCGTGAAAAGACTGTTATTTTAGCTTTTGGTCTAAAATAACAGTCTTTTCACGATTATCTATGAGATTTGTAATAATCACATTTTGATTTTTATAATTATGTTAATTTGTTATTTTAACAATTATTTTATATAAAATATTCCGTATTTTTGATATGTATGACCGATAATATGCCTTGACCTTTTTCTAAAAAAAACTTTTTAACAAAAAATTAAACCGCCAAAAAAATTTAAAAGTAAAACATAATAAACATTAAAATTTTGAGTCGGCGCTGAAAAATCAATGAACAAAGATCACTCAAAGCGCCGACTCATAATTTTAATGTTTATTAGTTTTTGCAGCGGTTTAATTTTTTGTTAAAAAGTTTTTATTTTATATACTTTTTGTGGCTTTAATGTACTTATAATACTTGGCAAGGTATACCCTATCCAATAAAAAAAGAATAATCAAAATCGGACTACTCCGTATAAAGTTATGCGTGATGGTTATTAGAGGATACAATCCCGAGCATGTTTTTCAATCCCGGGATTACGGGATTTTTGAAGCGTAATGCCGGGATCCCGGGCCTATCCCGGGATTAGACTATGTGGTTTCTAATTAGGCTAAAATGAAAAAACAACGTAAATAATTAAAAAAAAATCTTTTTAATGTCTTTGCACAACAAAAATCATAATATAATAAGAAAAGATGAAGACAAAACAAAAAAAAAACTATAATTTTGCAAGAAATCTTAAAAATTTAAATTTCGAAAATATAATCGCAGAAAAATATCAAATCATTCAATCTTTAACTTCCTAGCCTGCTTCTTAGTTTAGTGCCAATATAAGCAGCAGCTGAAAACACTCGCTCAGGTTCTACGCTGCACAGTGGCGCTTCGCAGATTCTAAGTATACTGACTTGTAGGGTTTTCCAAGGCGAGCATTTCCCCATAAAAACATCCGATAAAATCTCAATCTTGTCTTCCGTAGGGTCATTTTTGTGCGAAAAATCTAGTTTTTTCCATGCAAACCCATTTTTGGACTCGAATTCCACGAAAATGAAGACCCGAAGCAAAACGATAGGGAATTTTATGACGAACATTTAAAAAAAATCACCTCAAACGGCCAAACCGCAAGGGGCCCAGGTCAATTTGGGTGGCACAGTGGCGCTTTGCGACACTGTGCGCTGGTTGGAGGAATAGACAATACGTGTAGATACTTATATGCTGTTTCTAAGTGATATTCACGAACTCCTCCATTTTTAACAGGCTCATTTTACGTCTAATACTACAATATTTGCCAACACCAATTCATTTTGTACTTGTACTTCAGGATCTGGGGATTTCATACTCTTGTTAATTTCCAGCTGTAAGTTTTCCTTTAAGTCCCTTCTAAGTTCTACGACAAACATATGTATATAAGGACTGTGCCTGTTTAGTGTGTACTGTGTATAGTAGGTACGTATCGTACGACGGCGTATTTAAGGGTTGTTTTTTGTTGTTATGTAATAAATGCTATTCATATAATCTAAGCAAGGTTATTGTCAAGGCGCAACGGACTACGGGATACAAATTATACTTGTTTGTGGCAATCCCGAAAATCCCAGGATTAGCCAAGTACAGTCCCGGGTTTTTTGGACCCAGAAAACGGTCGGGATCCCGGGATCCCGAATCTCGGGATTGTATTCTCTAGTGGTTATACATTACAATCAGTGAGTGAACAATCAATCATCCCGTTTTCCGACCCTTTTTTTTTTTCAGGATGGGAAATCGTCAAATGGCTTCTCCCGCTCTGGGCGGAGCGGGAGGGCGTGTCAGACTTTTACTGACTAAAACCCACCCGTGTTCCATCAGTTGCCCATGTGCCAGGGTCACGGTATCTCTTTCGAACAATCACGCGACCCCGGCAGGCATCGGTCCTAGTAGACCCCTACACTGCTGCTGACATCTCTTTGAGGCGCGCGTGGAACACTACGCGCCGTCGACCCGAGCTTGGTCCTTACCGGGCGGCGAGCTACCCATTGCTCGCCACCCGCAAGCTCGCGCCTAGGGTGGCCGGGAGTCTGCTATCGACTCCCGACGCCCGGGGCGTCTCCTCCTGTGGCGGCTAGGGACGTGAGGGCGCAGAGACTGCCACTCCCTCACGCGCCCCGCCTCCTCCTTCGCGAGCATTACTGCTTCGCAGAAGGAGGTGACGGCCTCCCATTCCCTCTCGCTCCGTACCATGGCTCGCACCAGGGCCAGACGCGAGAGGTCGCCGCCGCCGATCGCCTCCACGAGGACACGGCGGTGCTCCGCCCAGGCAGGGCACACCTCCACCGTATGCTCCACCGTGTCCTCCAGACGATCCTCGCAATGGAAACACCCGGACGTATCCTCCCGCTTTATCCTGAACAGGAACCCACCGAAGCACCCATGCCCGGTGAGAACCTGCGTCAGGCGGAAGGTGAGGACGCCGTGACGCTTCTCTATCCACTCCTCAAAGAGGGGACTTACCGCCGCAATTGTGGCGTGCCCAGCACTGGGTTGCGACAATCGTACCCGCCATGTCGCCATGAGATCACACCGGAGCTCTGTCCGCCGAGCCGCGATTTGTCGCGGCAGCGGAGTTTCGCCCCGGCGTTTCGCCTCCTCGCGCCACTCCCACATGTGGGCGAGGACCTTTGCCTCCAGATCCCATGGCGGCACTCCAGCAAGGAGGCTCGCCGCCTCGCAGGAGACCGTTTTCCGACCCTTAGGGTTCGATTTTGTTTTCCAAATTTATATAGGTGGGTACCTTGGGAGTATATCCTTTCCAATAAAAAAAGAATCATCACAATCAGACTACTATGTTAAAAGTTATGCGTGGGCATACATAAAAAAAAATATACGCGTCGAATTGATACCCTCCTCGGTTTTTTTCGTCGGTTGATAATACATTTCTTTTACATACGTATTATAATCTTGTGACACTTACACTGAATATGACTGAAAACGGCTAAATAAATAACATTTTATCAATATTAATTATTTTGTTTCACTGGTTTCACCATTTATGATCGCTCTGGCACCAGTTATGATTGCTCTGGTCGCGAAATTTTTTGAACTTAAATATTCCCATAACTGTTTGTGTAAATTGAAGGCCAATAGTAAAAATGTACTATTTTAATATCATTCTTTTAAATGAGATACATAATTACCATTAAATATCAATATTTGAAAAGCACCAGAGCGATCACACGAATACGCCCGTTTTGGAGATTAATCCTTATATGGCTGTTATGATAAATTAAAAATTAATTATAAACTAGTAACGAGAAGCACAACATGTGTAAGCATGTGTTATTTACTACTCATGTATCTACAGATTATTTAAAAAAAACTCAATCTTAGATTGAATACTGTGTTGTTACTTGTTGTGAGACTGATTGATTAATTTTTGTTACTAAATATCATATTTTGATAACTGATTGAGTTCGTTTCATTATTCTAGATCCTATACGCAATTTAAATTTAAAATTGCTAAGTCCTCAACCAAACTGAATTCCATCTCGAAAAGCTACTATACATATTTTTTTTAGTAATTTTCTTAAAAAAAACCGGCCAAGTGCGAGTCGGACTCGCGCACCGAGGGTTCCGTACAAACCTGTAGGTATTTTCGGTTTAAAAATATATATATTTTTTAATTTTTATATTTCAGTTGATTGAATGTAAGGTAAATTGCGGTTTACGATTTATGACGTTTTAAAAAAAAAATACTCACTCGATCTTGTTCAAACCAATTTTCGTTGGTAGTTTACATGATAATGTACATCATATATTTTTTTTAGTTTTGTCATTCTCTTATTTTAGAAGTTACGGGGGGGGGGACACACACACATTTTACCACTTTGGAAGTGTCTCTCGCGCAAACTATTCAGTTTAGAAAAAAATGATAATAGAAACCTCATTACCATTTTTGAAGACCTATTCATAGACACGTATGGGTTTGATGAAAAAAAACATTTTTGAGTTTCAGTTCTATGTATGGGGAACCCCAAAATTTATTGTTTTTTTTCTATTTTAGTGTGAAAATCTTAATGCGGTTCACAGAATACACCTACTTACCAAGTTTCAACAGCATAGCTCTTATAGTTTCGGAATAAAATGGCTGTGACATACGGACGGACAGACAGACAGACAGACAGACATGACGAATCTATAAGGGTTCCGTTTTTTGCCATTTGGCAACGGAACCCTAAAAATGTAGGAGAAGCTGGGTGAATATTTAATTTCGTGCAGGTGTTTTGGAGAGTAGTCAAATAAAAGTGGCTAATTATGTTCTTTATATGTTTTTTTAGGAGTGTTTAATGACGTTATTTGAAATATAGCAAAGGGACAGTAATCAGACTTTTAGTTTTGAAGATATTGACGTTTGTGTTTTTTGAAAGAACGGTAATGAGATTTAACACAAACGGTAATTATATGTCTATTTATGGTAATGAGGGAAAAAATGGTAATTAGCAACAAAACAACAGATTGATAAATCAGCCTTTAATTCCAATAAAAACAAAACCTATGTAAATTAACTTCAATATAGGTGCATAATAATAAAACTATTAAAAAATAAAGAAACAAAACATAATCATTTAAAACTCTAAAATAATCTTTGAAATTGTAGCTTGAAATGCACTTACTATAATAATTATAGCAATCCGTAATTTAATATAAATAATCAATTTACCTTGACATAATAGCGTAGTGGCGATAATCATTCTGAAACTTAAAAAAAATAGTATTTTTGGCTGCCCCATAGCTTATTTACTTCGCACGAATTTAATAATTAACCAAAGTAACATAATCAATATAACAAATACTAATAATAAGCAGGTAGTAGATTCGTACCTATAAGAAAATTATTTTTTTAAATATGTTCTCTTTGGAAAAATGTCCATGTCACTATCCGAACTGCTGTCGCTCAAGCGGCGCAGTCTTAAGTCTTCAGTTTGTCTTTGGAGTACAATGCTGTTTTTAATACTATTATCTTCGCTAATATCTTTATCATCCTGCAAGATTCTGTATTCTCTAGCTTGTAGCTCTCGTGACACTGTATGTGGCTGATTGATCGGCAGCGCTTCAAGTGTGTAGCTAGCTTCGGAAATATTTTCAATTATAGGCTGTTCCTTGTATGAGCTTCCATTAGATCTTGCTGAAGATGTCAGGGGCCCACAATCATCTTCAAGATTATTTGGTTCAAGTTCTTGTAACACATTTCTGTTGGATTGAACAAAATCTTCAAATTGGTCAGAAAAATTGGCAGTAGTACTAGAAATATTGTATTTTATTACCATTTCATATATGTCAACATTAGGATATAAATTAAGTTTATTATCTGGCATAATATCAGATAGTCTAGTTACTTCAGAGTTACTTTTACGAGCTGGATTCAACAAAATATTAGAGTGGATAATCACTGCTGGTCTTTCAATATGGGGGCTGTCATTTTCTTTGTTGTCAGTATCATGTATTGCGTATTGTAACTTTCCTACCAATTTTGTATGTGAGCAATTACCATCAATACAAACAAAACAACTTGCTTCCCTGAATATTAATTCTTCTCTTCCTTTTTGCCATACAACTTGATGTACGTTTAATGTACCCTCCAATGGCAGTAGCTCGGTTTTAGGAATTAGAAAATCTTTTTCATATATTTGGTTTTCATCAACCACTTTCACAATAATATTCTGCGTGTTACTTGTAATAACCTCGACAAAAGAATCTAAAGTTGCTATATCTTTGCCTTAAGCAACCGCAGCGTCAGCTGTTCGTTTCAGAGTACCTCCAACACCGTCAGCCGCACCCTTGCCGTGGCCAGATTCGGAATAATTCCATGTGATCTGCTTAACGTTAGTAATGTACCAGTGTAACTTTGTAATTATGAAAAACATGGTCTTGTTTCTATATTGGCTACTGGGTGAATCAGACAAAAAATGTAATATGGTGATGTTTTTACTCAAGGTTTGAACATGTTCCAGTAGTGGAACTATATGCGCCCATACTGCTGCGGCGTCATGGCGCAAATTTTTACTAACTGTACAGAGAGACTTAGCAGTACATTTTCCTGCCTCAACATGGTAAATGACTGCTGTATGAAGAGCCAGTTCATCTCTGCTTCCACCAAAATGGATTGCTTTTACTTCAGAGGCGTACTTTAATGCGTAATTCTCATTAAAATCGATGTGGATAATTGCCTCATGTTCTTTTAAATTATTTTTAAGATCGTTTATAGCAGAAAATTGCCACCTTCGTGTTCCTTCATGTTTTAAAAATCCAGAAATGTTTTTTTCCAACTCTGCAATAACCTCTTTTGGAGGCATAGTCACTTCAATTTTTTCTATGACCCTCTTTTCCTTTTCCGAACCTTTAGTCATATATGTGGTTTTCTTACTCTCCCACTTTTTAAACTTTATGGGTTCTTCGTTATTAAACTCTAAATAATTTAGAATTCTGATTTGGCACTCTCCAAATCGTTTTAATAAGCATTTCGTTTTTGGGCAACAAAGACGTTTGATTACGTCATAAGGTGTTTTCTCTGATAAAATTCTTTGTTGTTCAATGCTTGAATCAAAAATTCTATATTTGCATGAATTTTACAAACGCATGTCTCTTTCATTGACGTCAGGAATAAGAACCCAGAATGGTCTTTGTTTACAAAAAAATGAGTAACTGACCTTACAATGTTGTTCTTCAAAGATTTTGCGAAGATTTTTCAGTGAATCCAATAAATACCTTTTTTGTTTTTGCGACTTGTCTCGTGTGATTACTTCTTTTCTTCCAGCCGTAATCCTTGAAACATCATCGCGTTCATAAAACTTCTGTATATTTTGTTTAATGGTCAAAATTTTGTGATCTTTTAATATTGATTTATCCCCGGTTACTACATCGCTGAACTCTTTTTTGCCTTTTTTCGACTGTTCTAACGTCTTTTTCATTACTTCACAAAATAATATTTTCCTTTTAGCTTCTGGCAGTTTTGACTTGTCTTTCAATAGTTCATTTATTTTGGCATTAGGACTTTGCAGTCGTTTTTTAACCTCATAATATGTTTTCTATAACATTCAACTTTTCTCTCCAAAGTATATATCTTACTTTTAAACGCTTTAGTCCTTTTTAACATAATGTATCTTAATATTTTTACCTTCTTTTTCAATTCTGCCTCAGTTGATACTTCTTGAGCTGCTTGAGATGTAGACGGTTGTGGATTACGCGTTGATTTTGTGAACGAAGGTATCTCTCTTTGTCATTTACTTCAGCACTATCCACTCCAAGTGAATCTTCATCATCACTGCAACTTGGCGTATTTGCATTCATCAATTCGACACCACGATTACGTACTTAAAAGTTTTTTTTGTAATATTTATTGAAGTTTTCCCTCCCTTTTTTCTTTGCTGTCTCCTGGCTCTTAGAGTCATATCACCTATTGACAGAATTTTTTTTTCTTGCTTTCTTTTTAGGTATATTTGGTGTTCTTTTTCTTTTTGTAAAGCATAAAGGGCAGGGTCCGATTTAATCTTTGCATGTCTTTTTCTCCGTGCTATTTTTGCCCTTTCTAGTATTTCTTCTCTTGTGCTTCTCCTTCGAGGCATCATGCTCTAAAAAAGATATTAATGTTTGTATAACAGTCTCAATATGAAGATAAGTCCGTTTTAGTCCGTTATTAAATAAATTAGCTATATATTATTTATTTATCCGCTTGTACATTTTTTCATACCTGTCTTACTTTGTAAAATATAAAAGTGTACTGATAACCAAAGAAAACGGATAAGTTTTGGAAATTTTTGAATATAATTAATGAATTGGTATAATTTATCATGTAATAAGTATTTGTTGTATCACATAAAAGACAAGTGAGGAAATATAGAGTGAATACAGAAATGAATCACAGAATATAATCATTACCACTCGTTTTTTCTCATTACCATTCGAGTCAAAAAGAACGGCAATCAATGGTAATTAGAAGAATGGTAATTAGATTCATACATATTTCGATGAAATAACTTTATTTGGAACATTTACAGCATTGATTTGTTTATGGGTAGCAATAAAACGAGTGACTGTAAATTACAATTTTAAGTGTCAAAATTAATTAATTTGGGTTATATAATTACTAAGTGAGCGACTGACTGTAAGTGACGAGAAATCAACAGAACAGTATCTTACAAACATTAATTTGAGTTACTAAAAATACAAAATGAGCAGCTTCATAATATTTGAGCGACTTAATATTTGTTATAGTGTCAACGTTACGTCCTGCATTTTTTTCAATATTTGGCAAATGTATTTTTTATACTGAGCGGCATTTTATCTTAAATGAAGTGTTTCGAATACAAACAGGCTCGTCTACAGAATCAAGGCGTTTCCATAGGAGGTCACAGTCTTACCTAACCTAACCTCCCCAAATCATGTCGTTTCTGGCACTCGCCGGCCGCTCCCGCGGCACCGCTCGCTTCGCTCACTCGGCTCGTGCGTAGGAGGTCACAGTTTTAACCTAACCTAACCTAACCTCCTCAAACCATGTCGTTTCTGGTACTCGCCAGCTGCTCGTCGCATTTAACAATCTGTAGTTTTCATTAAAAAACCTATCAAAATAAAAAACATAAGCCCTCAAATAGAATATCAGTAACCAATAATAATTAATAAAGCAGCTTACAAAACTTTGCTCAAAGTGACCTTTTTAGTAGTTCGTTATGTATAACCTCACTTAGAAAAATCGATTCTATCTTAATATTGAAGTTGCCCTCTCTGTATTTCCAGTCGCTCACTTAGTAATGTAGTCGCTCGGATAAAATTTTAATATATGAAATGGATTAATCACAATCCACTTTTTGTAAGCTCGTCCTGGATTTTATTATTAATCAATATTCGTCGTTTTTCGCTTACTCAAATTCATACCGCTCAAGTTATTAATACAGTATGTCATCATCAGTCGCAAAGCTTTTTTTTAATCGCTCGTTTTATAATTCCCCTTTGTTTATCAACGGAAAAAGAGATTTATACTGAATACATCTGATAAATATTTATTTGATAAAAATTAATATAACTTTCATAACACGAACGGGATGCAGAAATATTCCGAACCACGTCACTTTTCGGACAGGAGAACTTTAATTTACGTAGCTAAAATCACTCTTTCACGCGTGTGTTTGGCCCGGGTGGCTGAGTGTTGACTGTCGTCGAACATTTTGTGCGAAGCGCGGTGCACAGTGACGCGTAAATATTAAAATATCGGATCGAACATGCCGTCGAATGGTAATTATGGGAAAGTGTTGGGACATTTTTTAAAGTTGTATTAAACCACTTTATTATGTTCTTCCTTAAACAATAAATCGTATCTTTATAGATTAACTATCCTGTTATCCGAAAAAATGATAAAAATGTCGTTCTTCAAACACAGTTTTTAAGAAGATGCGCCAATTAACTAAAATCTGGTAAATGGGACACAGCTGGTAATTAGATTTTAGATTCTTTGTTTTAAATCTAGTGCACTTCTTATTTAAAAAACATGTTCTAAGGATTGTGTCTAATAGAACACCAAGTTAACTATACAAAAACAACGTTACGTTTAAATTCTTTCAGCATTTCATACATTCTTAATCGTCCGCCGTGTAATTTGCACGAAATGAAATATACACCCAGCTATTAGTTATGCTTTCAAAAAATCAAGGAACAGATTATTATTAGAACCAACGGGACTTTCAGAATTTCCCTTGCTAAAACGATATTATATGTTAGACAGTGTTTTCTTCGTCCTGTAAACTACGGAAAAATGTACTTAGCAGGTTAACAAATTAGGCCGACAATATATGAAAAATAGAATGAACCTAGAGAATACTTTGAATCAAGAAGTGCAAAGTCAGCATTGGACTAGGAAAAGAACTATGCTCAAACCTTTAATAGCATCTGAACTAATTGATTTTCCACGTTTAACTGAAGGTCAACTCAAGATTTAACTTACAGGCTCGGACTATCAATTTGCACAGGCTGTATCTTTTGGCCGAAATAATAGACGAACGAAATAATCTTTCAGTACAATATGTAAAATCAGCACCTAATATTATTAAAACAGAAGTAAAATCAAGACATATAAAAAGCAAAGTCTATCGTATTTACATTCATTATATTTCCGACAGTAATGATTTAGACAGCGTTATTGCTGTGATTGCCCCAATGGCAACCGTACAGTGGGATGCTGTTCACATACAGCAGCTATTATTTATTATTATCTGTATATTTATTATACCTATGTCATATGGACGATATTCGTCTAAAACTGTGCGTCCTGCTGAGATTCTAACTAAATTATTTGCGACTCAAAATGTTCCAGTAGTAATTAATCACAACGGTGACGATGTTTAATATTTTTTATTTCTGGTATTTTGATTAACACTAAAAGTAATAAAAGTGGCGATAATTATAAATATTGAGCACTGTTTGTTTTTTCTTTTCTTTTTTAACCTTTCATTCTACCTCTTGAACATAATTATAGCTTAATTAGCTTGGCAAAAAAGAGTCTGTCGTGGTGAAAAATGGAACGAATTTTTTTGTGGCAACACTGCTTTGTTTATCAACAGCAAGTAGCTAATCTGTCATTGTGTTATGTTACCAGTTGTATTTCACTTATTTCTAAATAACTATCAATTATTAATGCTTTTGTACATATAAAAATGAATAAAACAATAGGTAGTAGTGGTGTGAGCCGTGATTTATCAAGTTTTCGTAAGATATTTGGCGGAATCTGAAGTGGAACAAATTTTGTCTCCGATTGACAATGTTTTCGAAAGAACTGCCGACATGACAGGTGTTTATCCAAGAAATGTATCTTTTAGTCAATACCAGTCACTGTTTTTCCTTTCTTATACAAAATTTTATTGATATTATAAGTTTCAAGCCATTTTATTGTTTTATTTACTAATAGATTGTTGAGGTTATGTTTTCTAGTTTGACAAATCGCGTGTACGTTGACTCTTAATGCTAACCAATTTTTGGAGCCCACTAGAATAACTCCCACTAGTGCCACTTGCTTAGATAATATTTATACCGATGTTAAACCAATCCACAAAGAAATTATAAATTTATTAGACTCAGACCATTGTGGACAATTGATCACTATCCAAAATATAAACAAAAAAGTAACTAAAAAAGATATCACTGTTAACCCAAAAACTACTAATCGTTTGGAAAGATTTAAAACTAAACTTTCGAGTAAACTACCACTTTTGCCCACTAATGATGACCCTAACGAACAATATAATAATTTTTTTAAAATGTATTGCACACAATTTGATAACACATTCATACCTAAGACATTATCGGTTAGTAGTAACGCATCTTTCAGTGACTGGGCCACCATTGGTATACATAAAAGTAGAAAACGACTTTATGAATTGTATGATGAACGGACATGTATAAACACTGTTGAATTTAATTTGTATGTTAAGAATTATTCTAAATTATTTAAAAAAGTTTGTAGTATTGCCAAGTCACATTATTTGAGTTCAAAAATAAAAAATAGCAGTAATGTAATTAAAATGACATGGAATATCATTAATAGCGAAACGGGAAGGTCATGCAATCGAAATAGTGATTACAGTCTTGTCATTGATAACAGTATAATTAAATCGAATTCTCAAGTCGCCGCGGCCTTTGAAAATTTCTTTGCAGAGATTCCCAAATCAATTACTAACTCTCTAAACTCATCACCGACTGCCGCAGAGTCCTTACTTAAAGAAAACGTGCCTGTATGTGATAATGAATTTCATTTCCAATATATCACCTCTACAGATATCATTAAAACCTTTCACTCGTTAAATATTAAAAAGACCGCCGATCTATGGGGTAATTCTGTGGAAGTTGCTAAGTCTATTATAAATATTGTAGCACCTACTTTAGCTGTTATTTTTAATAATTGTATTGACCATGGTGAGTTTCCTGATCTTATGAAAAACAGTAAAATAATACCTTTGTTTAAATCGGGTAGTACATCAGACCCTACTAATTATAGACCTATTTCAGTGCTACCTACCTTTAGTAAAATTTTTGAAAAACTTATTCTAAATCAATTGCAACGATTTTTTAATAAACATAATTTATTACATAACAAACAGTTTGGTTTTACAAGGGGTCGTTCGACTACCGATGCCGGAGTTGAACTTTTAGGACATATTTATAATGCATGGGAGGAGAAGTGCGATGCTTTGGGCATTTTTTGCGATTTGTCCAAGGCATTTGATTGTGTTATTCATGAAACATTGATCAGGAAACTTCACCACTACGGAATCCGGAACGCCTCTCTGGATCTTCTTACTTCGTACTTAAGTGATAGGATTCAGAGAGTTGATGTCAACGGAAAAAGATCACCTGGATCTGTAATTAGAATGGGGGTCCCCCAGGGCTCAATTTTAGGCCCATTTTTATTTCTTATTTATATTAATGATTTACCTTACCTCATAAAGGATAAACATGATATAGTATTGTTTGCCGACGACACTTCACTTTTATTTAAACTCAAACGTCAGCAGCTAGTTACTGACAATGTAAATAGTGCCCTTGCAAATGTAGTTAACTGGTTTAATGTTAATAATCTACTTCTAAACGAGAAAAAAACGAAATGTATTAAGTTTACGATACCTCATGTTAGACAAGTAGAAACTAGTGTTCTCATAAAGAATGAAGAGTTGAAACCCGAAGATACCACAGTATTTCTAGGCATAACTCTGGATAGCAAGCTTCAGTGGGGCCCTCATGTAGAAAAATTGTCAAAAAAGCTTAGCTCTGCAGCATACGCGGTTAGAAAAATTCGTGATTTAACTGATTTAGAGACAGCCCGTTTAGTTTATTTTAGTTATTTTCACAGTGTGATGTCGTACGGTATTCTATTGTGGGGAAATGCCGCCGACATTCAGACAATTTTTGTTTTACAAAAAAGGGCAATTCGTTCAATTTATAAATTAAGTCCCAGACACTCCCTCAGAGATAAATTTAAAGAGATTAATATAATGACTGTGCCTTCTCAGTATATTTATGAAAATCTTTTGTATGCACATAAAAATATTAATCTCTTTAAAAGATACAGTGATATCCATAATGTTAATACTAGAAACAAAAACAAATTTGTTATTCCTACAACCAGGCTCAAGAAAATAGGTGGCTCCTTTAGATGCCAATGTATACGTTTTTATAATAAACTTCCCAGCCTCATTCAAGAACTAAGCTTAAATAAATTCAAATCTTATATAAAGCGGAAACTATGTCAAAAAGCCTATTATACTGTCAAAGACTATATTGAGGATAAAACTGCTTGGGATTGAGCTGCTCCAATAACTGCACTGAATGTTGATTTTATATATTATTTTGCTACTTTATTCTGATTTTATTTTGATATTTTTTTTTATTTTATATTTTTTTTTCTTTTTTACAGCCACATGTATATTTACTATATGTACATATTGTTTTAACTACTGTGAATTTGATGACTATGTGGGTCATTATTTTACTTTCGATTTTGGTCTGGCAGTTTGAGTAATTTGTGCGGCCTACCCAAATGTCCTTTCTTTGGTATTGTTCGTCGAATCGTTGGGCTCCTTAAGTTCCGAGTTGAGCTGCACGATTATTGACAAATGCGTGCACTGACTGGACAGGTCCACTCAAATCTGTGTGGTTATTTCCTCTAAAGACCATTTCAGACAGCGACTAACATGGTCATCAAGTGATTAGACCGAGATCCTTTCCGGATTTTTCATATACACATTGACATTGATAAATTCTATTTATACAATGACATGAATATTTATTTTGTAAAGTATCATATTGTTTAATCATTGTGAATGTGAAGACTGTGTGGGTATGTTTCTTCTTCTCTTTTATCTTTCTTTACTTGTCAAGTATGTTGTAATTATGATCTGGCAGGTTGAGTAATTTTTGCGGCCTACCCAAATGTCCTTTCTTTGGTATTGTTCGTCGGATCGTTGAGCTTCTCAAGTTCTGAGTTGAGCCGCACGATTAGTGACAAATGCGTGCACTGACTGGACAGGTCCACTCAATCTGTTTGGTTCTTTCCTCTAAAGACCATTTCAGACAGCTACCTACATAGTCTTCACATAATGTTACCAATATTATGTCTGGACTTTAAAAGAGACTGTGACCTCTGAGTTTGTTTCGGCCTTTCTTCTCAGAGTAGTCAGATAGGAAACGCCGACCTCATCTAGCTCAAAAAATATTATTGACTTGTAAAAGTGTTTGTACAAACCTACTTACAGAAATAAAATCATTTATCATTTATCATTTATAATGGTTGATACTCGAAATTGAAAAATGTACATGGAATTAATATGATTGTCTTTATATTTTTTTCAAGGTAAATCTCACAGTACAATTAGAGAAGTTGTTTAAATGAAGGTGAAAAAAATTAAGGATTTTTTCTACACCTCGAGAAACACCAAAACAGTTGGCGGAAGAAAGAATTAGACGATTTTGATCTGTGTGCAATTAGACAAAATGTTCAACGCTGTAAAGAAACAGGCAAGTGTTTTTTGTTAATCCTATTATAGCATACCATATACCACAGTAAAAAAAGCATAATTTACATTTATAATTTTTCAGGTGCCTATTTTACGTAATATATTACCTATAGTTTGAGGAGACTTGGGTTATAATGGGAGCTGTAAACGTCTAAGAAATATTTTTACACTATTTAGATTTCATAAATAAGAAACGTAATACTGACACATCAGTGTTAATGGAAAAATCTATTAAAGCAGTAAAAAGGAATACACGAATGATGTTATGTCACGTTTTTCTTCTTAAATAAAACCTAAAATTTAGTGTGTTCTTTTATTTTTATTGTCATGTGGATAGTGATAGTGTTTCGTACAGACGCCAGCACATAAAGCTACTACAATTTGTCAAATTTCTTTAATAGATTTCGACTTTATCGCTAAAGTGTTAGGTTCAAGATTGATTGGGAAAATTTGACAGTTTCGCGTAGCTTGATGTGCTAGCGTCTGTACCTGACGGCTTCGTTAGTCAACAGTTCAAGTTTATTCAATATTGCCCGTACCTTTTGAATGCGACATGTTATAGGTACTCTCTGACTTCCGATTAGTTTCCGACAGTAAGCAGCTGTAAGTCGCCTTCTTGTCGACTACAAACTGTCAGCATTGACAGGATTCGTTCATTACCATTCATGTCAAATTCGATACAGGCATACCAACCATCGAATGGTTGTGAATACCTTAGATGGTGGCCGCAAATGCGATTGCTGAACATTGTCATGTCTTCTGTATCGGGTTCAATCGGCAATTCCTGAGTGTAATTTAATTAATTTTTAAACTGAATAAGTTTTATTTATTTATTTAAACTTCTCGCACACAAAAAAGGTACAAAGGCGGACTTAATGCCTTTCATTATGTTATTATGATGGCACTCATAGATTAAAGGTTATTCTAGCGAAATAATGCGCAATCTACTAAATACAATGAAAGTAAAAGACTGTGTGCCTATCAAGTCTTGAAATCTTGACTGATGAGAATTTCCGGGATCTCATGTTTGTGGATTAAAACAACAAGTATCTTATCACTTTTAGTCCTAGTATACAGGGTGGCCATACCTGCTAAGCAGGCGCCCTCTTTTTTGCCAAGCTGTAGAAATAAGTGAAATACAACTGGGAACATAACACAATGACAGATTAGCTACCTACCTGTTGATGATAAACAAAGCAGTGTTGCCGCAAAAAAAATATTTTAGTTCCAATTGTCACCACGACAGACTCTTTTTTGCCAAGCTGTACATAAAAAATATAAACTTAAAAGGCAAGTAGTCAAAGAGTAAATACCTAAAAAAGTTTAGTAAAATTTATCTGTAGCGTAATCTGACAATCAAACTGACAACTTCAATTCGTAGTAGGGATGGGCTAGTGAAAAAAATATATCGATATTTATCGTATCGATATTTTTAAACAGTATCGATAATTATCGTGTGAAAACTATCGATATTTCGATATATCGTCAGTTTTCGCATGATTATTCATACATATTCCTAAAGCATTCAAACTTCGTAAAAAAGAATAGACAAAAATAGAAGAAAATTGTATTTTTTATTAATGCTCGAGCCTAAATAATTATATTCAATTTAATCAAAGCAGTAGTCATCAGATATGGACATTAGGAACACCCTCTGTTTGATGTGCTCGCCTATTAATTTTTTCTATTGTTGGGTACTGTCAGAATCACGGATGAAGCAACCCTTTCGGAAGACACTGAAGAAGCCTAGAACATTAAGTATTTTAAGGCGACTTCTGAAAGAACCGGCGTGAAATGCTGGCAATTTATCCAAAATTTTGATGGGTCTGCTTTTCTCTCAAGCAGAAGTTGATCGAGGTATTGTTTTAGCTCATTGGGCACAGAGCCAGAACTTCGAACCTCGGGCACAGTTATTGACGACAGGGATAATAACTTTTCATGCCCATACCAAATTGAAGAAGTCCCAGAGTTTTCTTGCGCTGGTGCTATTTGTATTGTTCTTAGATCAGGTGAACGTGGTTACGTGGCGGGATTTTTTAAAGTTAACGACACGCGAGGAGCATGCGAGGAGTATTTAATAACATTAAACACGAAACCAAAGTTGCGTTAAAAAAAAAATCGTAATTTATACGAATTCGATACTCTAAAATAAATATTGAATTTCGATATATCGCGATTAAAAAATATCGACGATATATATCGATAATTGTTTGGAAAAATATCGGTATTTCGATATATCGATATTTTTTTCCCATGCCTAATTCGTAGTTCATTAGAATTTGTTTTATAGATTTGAATTTGTTTTATAGATTTGAACGATATTCTCCTTTCTATCCTCTCTCATCTTATGGTTTCGCCCGAGGCTCTGGAATGGTTCTCTTCTTATCTTCGGGGACGTCAGCAGTCGGTTCGCGTTGATGAGAGTTCATCGAGTTGGCGTGATCTGGATGCTGGTGTTCCACAAGGCGGTATTCTTTCTCCATTATTATTTTCTATCTTCATTAATTTTATCACTCATTGTCTTCGGTGTTCGTATCATCTTTATGCTGATGATCTTCAACTGTATACATCTGAGCGGGTGGAAAGTTTGTCGGACGCTATAGCAGATGTAAACCGAGATTTGGATTCAATCAAAAAGTGGTCTGATAATTTTGGGGTGTCAGTCAACCCCTCTAAGTGTCAAGCCATTGTAATTGGAAGCTCGCGCATGATGGGTAGGGTGACGCTTGGTTCTCTTCCTCCTCTCATTTTTAATGGTACCGTCATACCCATTACCCCTACTGTGAAGGATCTCGGATTGCATCTAGACACGACTCTTAGCTGGCAACGCCAGGTCTCTAGTGTTAGCCAAAGGGTCAACGGTACTTTGCGCTCCCTGTATCGTTTGAGAAGCTTTTTACCCGCTAAGACAAAAGCCATGCTTGTGCAGACTTTGATTTTCGCTATGATCGACTATGGTGACGTGTGCTATTTTGACTTGAATGCGGTTTTTCTGGATAAGCTCGACAGACTGGTCAACAACTGTATACGGTTCATCTACAACCTTAGAAAATATGACCATGTGTCTAGCTATAGGTCTGAGCTCAAATGGATGCCCATTCGCCAAAGAAGAAGTTTACGCGCTTTGACGACGCTTTTCTCCCTTCTCAAATCTCCCACTCCTCCTTCTTATCTCGTGTCTCACTTTCAATATCTATGTTCTTCTCACGTCAAAAATCTGCGTTCTTCTAACAATCTTCTCCTACTCTGTCCTTCTCATACCTCTGACTTTGTTCATTCGTCCTTTAATATTCAGTCCATTCTTCTTTGGAATGCGCTCCCTCTCGATATCAGGACGGCCACCACTCGGTATGCGTTTAAGCGGAAATTGCGGAGTTATTTTCAAAACAAATAGCGTAGAGTCATCTCAACATCTCTCTCAGTTTAATCTGTGTATATGTATATAAATATATATGTATGTAAGTATATATTATAGTTAATATATATGTGTGTATTATAAGTTTATAGTCTATTTATATTGCCAATCTTATTTATAATTTGATATAGGATGTATTTTAATAGTATTTTTCAATAATCGGTTCCTCTCAATCAAAGCACCTGCCATGTAATCTCTTCACCACCCTTGGTTGATTGGTAGAGAATGCCTAAGGCATTAAGTCCGCCTTTGTACCTTTTTTGTGTGCGAGAAGTTTAAATAAATAAATAAATAAATAACTAGGGTTGTAACAGAGCTTCGCCTCCGCCTCCGTTACTGCGGAAGTTCCGCAAGAAATCGTATCTTCGCTTCCGCCTCCGCCTCCGTAAAACTTTTGCGGAGTTGTAACGGAGGTTTATTTACGAATCATAGAACAATAAAGCGCGTGTAGCGACGCTCGACGACGATTCAGCCGTCAGGCCGCGTATCGCGCACGAAATGGTCAAGTCAAGAACTCAAGAAGCAACGAGTGCGCGGCGGGAACGCGGTTGGGGTGGGGGCGGACGTATGTCATAATTGTCAAATTATGATACACGACTGTATCTGTGATACACGACAAGAATCAACCTATCGAAATGCTTGGACGAGTTGGACGTAACGTACGAAGTTTTACCGATGTAATTCTAATTGAACCTTGATTGGTTTAAGTACGTGATTTAGTGCAAAATCATTGTTATGTTTATTTACGTCACACGATGAAGCCGTTAACAAATGAGATTTGGCAGTTTTTTGTAGAAATCCACACTAATATTATAAATGCGAAAGTAACTCTGTCTGTCTGTCTGTCTGTCTGTCTCGCTTTCCTGCTAAAACTACTGAACCGATTTAAATGAAATTTGGTACACAGATAGTTTAGAGCCTGAGAAAGGACATAGGCTACTTTTTATCCCGGTAGTATGTTCCCGCGGGATAATTTCCGACCTCCACGCGGGCGAAGCCGCTGGCAAAAGCTAGTAGATAATAATTTTGCAAAATGTTTTGCTTTTTGTTAACAACATATTTTCTAAGAATATGAACCTAATTGTGATTTAAAAAAAAAATTTCATGTTTTTGAGGTGTTTTAACAAATGTCATGTTTTTATACCATATTTTTTCACATTTTTGCATAAAAACATATATTTTTAGTAAAAATATAATCCCACAATTAGGTTCATATGGATTGGAATTGAATAAAAAATACATATAACTTCAGAACGATTGGTCATTTACTTTTTGAGCTAGAATGCCCACCAGTTGAAAAAAAATCGTTTGAAGAAAAACGTATTTGAAATAAAATATTGCGGAATCCGTACATTGCCTGTTAATTTCATAACGATTCCTAAGGTGTAATTTCTAAATAGCTTCCATACATAACTTTGGAGATATCGTCGTTTTAGTCACTGTCTAGTCTAAACTGGTTTCCCCCCTTTTTTTCTTTTTTTTTTTCAGGATGGGAAATCATCAAATGACTTCTCCCGCTCAGGGCGGAGCGGGAGGGCGTGTCAGACTTTTACTGACTAAAACCCACCCGTGTTCCATCAGTTGCCCATGTGCCAGGGTCACGGTATCTCTTTCGAACAATCACGCGACCCCGGCAGGCATCGGTCCTAGTAGACCCCTACACTGCTGCTGACATCTCTTTGAGGCGCGCGTGGAACACTGCGCGCCGTCGACCCGAGCTTGGTCCTTACCGGGCGGCGAGCTACCCATTGCTTGCCACCCGCAAGCTCGCGCCTACGGTGGCCGGGAGACGTTTAATTCTACATTTAAAGAAATTAAATAAAGTCGCAGTTAACCATTTTAAGATGGAAGATGTTAGGACAGCTATCAAATTAATGACACCTAGCTGCAGCGGCGAGGCGTAAATTTTTCTAAAAGAGAAGCCGAAGCGAGGTCGGCCTTAACTTACTGACTCATCAATAAAGAATACTTACTATCATTCTAAAATTAATATAGGAATGTAATGAATTAAATACAATTAAATTGAACAGATGAAAACGAATAAAATATGCAATATTCCTCTATCTCGTTCTCGCTGACGCATTTTTCTATACCTGTCTCTGTCATAACCCGTTGTACAGCGGCTTGCTCTCGTACATATCAAGCGGTGCCACGTGACCTAAAGGGACATCATTAAGGGATCGCTGTTGTATGAATTTTTAGTTCCCGATTATGACGTTTTGGCGCCGGGTTAATTTAGAACATTTCTCTTTTGTTGTAATACAAAGGTATAAATAACCTTTTTTGTTGCTTGAATGTTATGGTGAATTAAATACCCGTAGTGTAACTATATTTATTGACAATAGTAGCCACTATTGTATTTTTAATAGTGATAGAGTTACCAATGCGAATCCCCGAAGGCAAGCCGGTAGGAATCGTGTTATATGGTGCCTTCGCCACTGCCTAGCTGCTTTATGGTTAACTTGGACTTAAAAGAAGCATATTTTTTGATACCTATCCGCAAGATCATGTAAATTTTTTGAGATTTTATTTTGATAATATTCTGTACGAATTTTTGGTTTTACCTTTTGGATTGAGCTCAGCTCCTCATGCTTTTACAAAACTTATGAAACCAGTTTTTACCTTTTTGCGATCTCGAGATTTTAAATCAGTATTCTACTTAGATGACAGTTGTTATTTCGGAAACAATTATGAAGAATGCTTAAATAACATTAATGAAAGCATTAAGTGCCTAGTGAACTTAGGATTTATAATAAACTATGAGAAGAGTTCACTGATACCAAGCCAATGTTGTCAGTTTTTAGGTTTTATTTTAAACTCAATAAACATGACCCTAGAACTCCCTATAAAGAAAAGACGCGACATTCTGTCACGTACCGAAAATATGCTAGTAACGACGAGAATCACTATTCGTGCTTTTGCTCGCTACCTAGGTACCCTGACAGCTGCTTGCCCGGCCGTCGCGTACGGTTGGTTGTATACAAAATTTTTAGAGCGGGCCAAATATCTAGCCTTATTGGATAATAATGATTATGACAAGATGATGACTATTTCAAATAGTTTACGTGTTGATTTGACTTGGTGGAAATCTTCAATTTTAGACACGAATAACCCCATCAGACCAATGTCGTTTGCATTAGAGATCTTTAGTGACGCATCTAGTATCGGCTGGGGTGCAGCCTCTGGGGGAGAAAGTATAGGCGGTTCGTGGACGGAAAACGAGCGTTCTTATCATATTAACTATTTGGAACTACTTGCAGCCTATTTTGGACTTAAATCTTTCGCGAACAAGGTCACTAATTGTCACATACTCCTACGCATTGACAATACTACGGCGATCGCTTACATAAATAGAATGGGTGGAGTGCAATACCCACATCTCAATGAAATTGCCCGTAGAATATGGACGTGGTGTGAAGAACGGCAGATATTCCTTTTTGCGTCCTACATAGCTTCATCTCAGAATATTGAAGCAGACACAGAGTCAAGAAACATAGATATTGAATGGGAATTGCACTCTACAGCATTTGATACTATTGTTTCAAAATTTGGTGAACCTGAGATGGACATTTTTGCATCGAGAACGAATGCTAAATATAAAAAATATATATCATGGAAGCGCGATCCCTATGCTTACAACGTGAACGCTTTTACTATTAAATGGGATATGTTCTTTTATGCGTTTCCACCATTTTCACTCATTTTAAAGGTTCTGCAAAAAATTGCTATTGATGAAGCAACCGGGATACTTGTAGTTCCTCATTGGCCGTCAAGCATGGTTCCTAGTATTCAGATCTCTTGCTGTAAGTGAAATATTGATATTTACTCCGGATAAATTTCTATTATCATTTCATTTCAGGGAAACTCATCCTCTGCATCGCCAATTTTCCCTGGCGGCGACTATATTATCCGGGAAGCCTTCGCGCGATTGCAGGTTCCTGAATCAGCACTGACTTTAATGACGTCATCTATTTCTGGGAACACTAAATCACAATATACTTCTAGTTTTAAACAGTGGTGGTTATACTGTCACGATAAAGGATTAGATCCTTTCCAGATAGAAGTACACGATCTTCTGGACTTTTTGTCTCAATGTTTCACAAATGGTTCCACGTATGGAACAATAAACAATCACCGTTCGGCTTTATCACTTATTTCCGGAAATAATGTGGGACAAGACGAACGTGTCAAAAGATTCTTTAGGGGGGTATTTAAGTTGTAGCCTTCCTTCCCAAAGTATAATTGTACATGGAACCCCAATATCGTCCTTAATTATTTTGGTGACTTATACCCAACGATAATTTAAGTTTGGAGCAGTTGAGCAAAAAATTGGTTGTAATTGGTTGGTTGTTGGTTTGGTTATTGGTTGGCTTTGTCAACAGGCCAAAGATGTCAGACGCTCTCATTGATTAGGTTGCACAATATTATGATCAATCAAGACAAAGTTTTAATAACTATTACTGATTTAATTAAGACATCAGGTATAGGTAAATCCCAACCAATTCTTGACCTTCCTTTTTTCCGACAGCGTCCTGCAATCTGCCCTGCAGAGACTTTAATAGCTTACATGAATGTTACATCCACCAAAAGAAGTACTGTAGATAATAAACTGATTCTAACTTTTAAAAAACCTCATCACGCAGCCTCTTCACAAACTATAGGACGATGGATAAAGCAGGGTTTGGCTGCTAGTGGGATCAACACTGAAATATTTAGTGCCCATAGCACTCGGCATGCATCATCGTCTGCTGCACATCAAGCAGGAATCAGTGTTGATGTCATTAGGAGAACTGCTGGGTGGTCAGATCAATCTGCTACCTTTGCTAATTTTTATAATCGGCCAATCGCTCAAACAAATTGTGAATTTGCAACGCTGTACTTACTAATCAGTAAGGAAGTTTTGTTTATTTCTTTAGTTATAATCATTAAGTTATCTTTTTTTTTGTGTTTATTAATTGAAGTAAGAATACATGTATTATTTACTTATGGAATACATTTTTCAATTTAGTCCTACCTATAACATTGTAAATGTCTATCTCTAAACATCTACAGGTGAATATTTAAATCTCGAAAGACGAAGACAGGATAATTTAATAATCAAACGAACTTACCTGAAGTGAAGTTCGATTTTAATTATCCTGTCTTCGTCGAAGAGATTTAAGGTCCCTCCCTACCCTGACATTCAGGTGAACCTTCCATTTCCCTAAACAATGTTATAGTTCGTCCGGTAGACCGGTACTCTGAACTGAATGACGAATGCTGTAGTGGTGTGATCGGGCGCCTGTGGAAATAGTGCTATCTCTTTCTTTCTTATGGCGCTAAACTATGTGCGAGTGAGTCCAAGCGTAGCGGGACTACTACAGGTGAATATTTAAATATCTTCGACGAAGACAGGATAATTAAAATCGAAATTCACTTCAGGTAAGTTCGTTTGATTATTAAATATTATGACGGTACCTTGCCAATTCATTTATGAAAATATTATGTATGTAAGAAAAAATCTACATCTTTTTAAGAAAATAAGCGATAGACATACTTTTAACACTAGAAATAAAGACAAGTTAGATCAACCATTTTTCAGATTAGCAAAAGTACATACATCTTTTATGGGGTACTGTGTTAAATGCTACAACAAAATTCCTTCTGATATATTGCAATTAAATGAAAGGAAGTTTAAAAATCATATTAAGAGTACACTTTGTAAACGAGCTTATTACAAATTAGAGGATTACATCCAAGATAAGAATGCTTGGAAACATGCTGGTCTCGCTCCATAGGACAGTCTTAGAGTTTATCAAATTGGTTGCTAACTTAATTGTATTAGATTTATTTTTCCCCTATGACACTGATATAGATTCTATGATTACTATAACTCATACACTGATTTGTAACTTGTAAAATATTAGGAAATTTGTATTTTTGCCTTTGCAATGTTTGTAAGTATGTGGGCACCATGTATCTATCATATAATTAATTTATCTCTCTTTGCTTCTTATTAAATTTTTTACCTGTTGTGGTATGGTAATTTTATTTTAGGTGCATTGTCTACACATATAATTATATAAATATTGTATACAAATATTGAAAACATTTTAAAAGAGTAACGGTGGAGTTTCTTGCCCATCCTTCTCCATACGAATCTACCTTTTGGAAGGAGCAACTAGGATCAATTCAATTTTCATGTAACAGTTGACGTTCAAAAGTGCCTTTTTGGGCCTATTTGAAATAAATGCTTTGACTTTGACTTTGACTTTATTGAAAAACTAAACTAAAAGCAAAGTTCAAATTTTCTTAGAATAAGGTAAATAACAAAAAACAAAATCAAAACAATATGTGTTGTGAGAGAGATGGTGTGCGTGTGTGTATGTGTATGTGTCTGTGTGTGTGTGTGTGTGTGACTTTTTAGACAGTTGAGTGTACTCGTATGTATGAAGATGATATGTTTGTGGTGGACTATTGAGTAGGAGAGAATAAGAGGTTTTCTATTTGGTCATAGTTTTTTCCCACCAACCATGCTTTAACCGTTTTTTTTTTGCATTTGTGTAAATTAAGTTTATATATCGCGAGCAGTCTATTGATCCGATTATAGATTTTTTGGCTAAGGTAAGAGAACTGGTGTTCCGTAAAGGTGGTATTATGTCTTACAGGTGGAAAAACAATATCAGCTCGGCGTTTTTTGGTATTTTATATTGGCACGCGATGTTTTCTCAGAATACACTGAAGCACAAACAGTTTTCTGACTGAAAGCACTTCGCAGTCCTTGTAAAGCTCCTCTGTGGGGTATCTATAGGGCTTGCAATACATTACCTTGAGAACTGCCCTTTGTGCTCTTTCTAATTTAAGGAAGTAGGTCTTACAAGTTCCGCCCCATGCTGGCAAGCAGTACGCAAGAAGAGACTGACACAGTGACATGTAGACCAACCTTAGAGTCATTGTGTCAGCAGAAAAGCGAAGTTTCTTAAAAATGTAAATTAGTTTTCGCGTTCTTGCTACCAAGTTATCTACGTGAGAATACCAGTTTAAGTGTCTGTCAATCAACACACCCAAGTATTTTGTATTTGGTGTTATTGCCAGAGCTGGACACGAGCATGAGAGAATTCTTGAGTGCTCTTGGCAGGTGTGGCCTTTAATAACAGGTGGTATATTGGGCTGCGATTTTTTGCTTATAGAAAAGGTTACTATTTTTGTTTTTCTGTATTTAGTGTGAGATGATTCGCGAGCCAGTTCATAACCGTATCCAATGCCGCTTGAGCATGCAGTACGGTTTCTCTCCAGTCCGTGCCGTGTATAAGAAGTGCTGTATCATCAGCGTAGGTAAATACAGAGCAATTAGTGAGGGCAAGAGAACACAGGTCATTTATATAAATGAGGAAGAGCGTTGGACCCAAAATGCTTCCTTGAGGAACGCCGTAATCAATCCTAGCCTTATCACTCACTACTTCACCAATCTTTACATGTTGGTATCTGTTTTTTAGGTAACTTGTAAACATTTCCAGTGCTACACCGCGTACACCCAAATATATGATAAGGTCAACTATAAATTGAGATGTTGAGTATTATAAAATGAGGTTGACTAAAACAACCAATGCAATGGTTAATAGCCACCAACAATTTTATTAAGAGAGTATTTGTATTACTCTTTTTAACATAGCCAATAATACAGCGAAAACTCGGTTATCCTGCCCTCAGTTATACAGATTCGCGATTATCCGGACTACTAACCACAGTCGAAATAACTTTATACCTGCATGCATGCATGGACATGAACGGAACTTGCATTACTAGCAAATATGTCATTACTTTATTATTTTTTTATTCATTATTATTATTATTTTCATTTTGTACTAAATATTGATTTTGTTACTACGATTAATTTATTTTTGTTGTTTTTTAAAATTACCTAGCAAAAAAAAAAACAACAAAAACAAACCATAAATAAAAAAACCACAAAACACACAAATACCACAAATACACCACAAATACACAACCACCACACAAATATGAACAAAACCACTTTTCTTCATACATTTGATTATCTGGATTTTCAATAATCCTAAAGCCTAACAACATCAAATAGTCAGTAACTATAGTACACCCCATGGGTACGGGAAGGCAATTCTCGCGTTTTCACTCGTAAATCTCACATTCGTTGTTTTCGCTCGCGTTCTAAGTCGCTTATAAAATGGTGAGATTATCTGAAATCAGCTATTCTCAGTACAAGTCGATCGTAAATTACGAATTTAGGGACAAAAATGTTGCCATTATGCGTCACACCATGTAATCCATTTTACATAACGATGCTATTGTTATAACGCAATCGTTATTTTACTTTCGACCAACTTTAAAAATGATTTTCAAGTCAGAAAAATGTATTGAGCAGCATTTGATACGTATTTTATAAACATTTATCAATATCATCATTCTTAATTGCGTAACTCCATTTTTATTTTCAATATTAACATTAAAATAAGTTCTCCTTAGTATTTGCTGCAACGGAACACATCACTGCTGCCATTTTGTCAATGTCAACCGATATTCGTCACGTCAAATTAAAGCCATCATTTGATTGTTTGTTTACATCGGTCCAATTTGATCAAATTTGCCAAAAGCGAAAAAAAAAAAAATTTGATCAAATTAATAATTAAATAAAACAGAATGACTGCCAATGATATTCTAAGTAAACAGATTATACATAGTAAACGGTTTATTGTGGTAAATAACATCAAAGCTTCTCAAGATGAAGAAGAAGAGGAGGGGGTATAACTGTCGTAATGCGTGCAGTTGTACTCCAACCGGACTGTCCTGCTGTTCCAATGATGCAGCTGTATACCTATGAGATCCATGAAATTACTATACAAAGGCCCAAACGAACGTTGCGAAAATCTTGCGAAAACAAACTTCGCCCTGCGGGTCGCGTTAGGAGTCTCATCAAACACGAGTGCCAGACGATCATTTTTCGACATAAAGAATTTGCCCGAGAGGTGAAATGAACCGGCGATTTCTAAACTCGAGGATAGCCCGCGATCATGACTCCGACTATTCGTAATAACTAGTGATTTTTATAATGTATTGTTTACGTAAAGTATTGTTGTTAGTAATATAAATTTTGCATATATACTAGCTGTGTTTTTAATGTATAATACCTAGTTTATTTATTTATAAATACCAAATTTAAAAGCTAACTTTCTTTAAATAATAACATGTGCAAGGTACAAAAGTAATATATATATTATCTTAATAATATGTATAAATTACGCGTCACGTTTTTTGTCCGGGATGGACTCCTAAACTACTTAACCGATTTTAATAAAATTTGCAGACCGCGTGCAGTTTGATCCAACTTAAAAGATAGGATAGTTTTTATCTCAATTACTGATCTCAATATTTGCAAATGAAATGTTTTTTATAGTACATACAATGTGTGTGTTCATTGGTTAGTTCTATGAATTCCTAATAGATGGCGTGAGTTTCAATTTCTAGATAATCTTCTTTACATGCTTATATCTTTTAAACTACGCAAAGGATTTAACACAGTTTTCACCGATAGATAGGGTGAATCCAGAGGTTTGTAAGTGTAATACGCGGGCGAAGCCGCTGGAAAAAGCTAGTTACTTACAATACATGCTTGATTGCGTTAATCAATTTTTATTTAATTACAAATATTCAAATAAATTCTCCTTTGTATTTGTTACAACAGAATGCATGGCCGCCTATAGAAAGATGCTGATTTGTAAATGTCATGAGTTTTATCACGTCAAATTAAAGTCATATTTTATTGTTTACATTGGTTATCTACCTATACATGTAATGTAATTTAAACAGAATGTCTGCCAATGAGTAAACTGATAACTACTAAATAACATTAAAGCCTAACACGATGGAGAAGACGAAGCGTGATTGTCGTAAGGACCGGAACGAATCACTGGCTATCAGTATAGCTTTTGCGTCCAACTGTTCCAACGACAAAGTTGTATCTATATACATATGTGTTCCAGCTACATTACGAAGTCTGAAAATATTGTTAATATTTATGTAAACAAATTTCCTGCCTGAAGGACAAGCGGTCTTGTCGAACACAAAATTCAATTTGTTTGTGGTGAAACTGCTGTACGACCGTGTGTCCACATTCATGTAGACTTTGGGCAAGACGTGTACAGATTCAGCGATTCTTAAGCGGGCTACTGAACAGCATACCATACATGATACCGAATAATCATGTAAACTAGTGATTCTTATAATGTATTGTTTATGCACAGTATTTTTCCTATTTATAAGTTTAATATTGAAAATATACAATAAAGAAAGAATTATTGTTTGAAATGTCTTTAATATTCTCCACAGTATTGATGACCCTGTTGTAAGATAATAATAATAGGTGACAAAAGAGCCTTTACAAAAATTCACCACAGACTAGTTTACATAAATTCAGAATAAACCACAAAAACAGAATTATTATCACACCACACTTGGGTTAGTCATGCTTCACTGTAACATGTAAACTCAACACAAGCCGAGAACAATTCTGGGCTAAGGACGATGGACTTTTGCAGCGCAGGAACCTCAATGATGAAGTACTTAAAGTGTGTAGTAGTGCTCGACTTCATCCGCGACAGCTTCAGCAACGTCCATCCATTAGTACTGATTTGGCTTTGGCTCCTCTAACTATGTATGGGTCATATTGGGAAATATGCAGAAGGATGGTGAGCACTGCAGCTCAAAAATCCTCGCTTGGAGTGGTACCGCGTATGTAATGATTGCCACGCGATAGACCTTTCTACGAGGCCTGAAGATTTCTTCGTATGTGTTTTCCTTGTCGTGGCGATCGCAGCGTCTTCTGTGATGTTTATGAACACGTAAAACATTTTGTTAAAAATATTTATAAATTTCTTTCGCAATTGACACAATCATGATTGACTGACTGTTTGACGTTCGAACGCCCCTCGAAATGACGTCATGGCCGTTTCGACTGGTCTCCACCACTCTATGCATGTCGCATGTAAACGAGGGCATATCGCGTGGCTTGCCTCCGAGATATGCTCGAATCGACGTGGCGAGAATAGCTCGACTCGATTTTAACGAGTGAAAAGTACGAATCGAGCGACAATAACGAATCCGAATTGCGCGAGAATTGGCTTCCGGTTCAGAGATATCATGCTAATTATAAGAACTGTGTTTTCACCTGTGACTAACAATAAATATTTGAATATATTTAATTACAGTTTGTAACTAAAGACAGTAGACCGATTCTTGCTTGTTTCTTCTGCTGCGCGAAACTAAAGCATTGCTACAAATTCCTGAGACAATGTCTGAAAGCCGAGGAGCTGTTCATTCAGAGGATGAATGAGGATTATGCGGTGAGGTATTCTTAGACAGCCATTTATTGTTATCCACCACCACTTATACTGAAACATGTCCACTGCTGGACATATGCCTCCCCCAAGAATTGCCACATTGACCGGTTTCATTTTTAATGGGATTTGCCATAATAGCCACGCTTGGCAGGCGGGTTGGCAATCGCAGTATGGTAGTAAAATGCATAGAGAATGCTGCTGTCTGTTCTCCAATAAGTCCCTTGGTTGCCTTTTAAGACACCCATGGGAAGAAATGGGGTGGAGCTATTCTTTATGTCCGGCATCACACATGTGCTTATTCTTATAATTTCATTATAATGTGGAAGTGATTCCTCTCATTCCCATACCTGCATTATGCCTAGATTTCATGCCAGGGGTACTATCATACGGTGGAGGTGTGCCCTGCCTGGGAGGAGCACCGGCGTGTCCTCGTGGAGGCGATCGGCGGCGGCGACCTCTCGCGTCCGGCCCTGGTGCGAGCCATGGTACGGAGCGAGAGGGCATGGGAAGCCGTCACCTTTATTTATTTATTTATTTTGGCTTCTCAACAGTGAGTACACTCTTACTTTATAATTATGACATTGTAATCTTAACTCTAAGTGCCTCACTAGTTACAGAAAAGCACCACATGCACTACATTATGCGCAAATAATAACACAATGAATTAATTAAAATAAGTAACACAAAATTAATAAAAATAGGAAAAAATTAAATTATATAATTAAAAGCAAAAAATAAAATTGGTTTGATAAATTAAAAATAAATTAAGATTGGAATAATAATAAATGGTAATGCCGCCAGTCTCTTGGGTACATTGCCGGTCGACAGCGGTGAGGATGAATTTTTCGATGCTTTATTTTAGTTTGTGTATAGTTTTGGTTAAGTTAATATATAATTTTGTTATTTTTATTTTAGTTAGTTATGAAAATAAATATGTTAATTAAAAATATATAATAAATCAATCAAATTTCATACAATAAATTAAATTAAATTAGATAGGATTATTTAATTAAGTTTACAAATATTTAATCTTTAAGATATTTAAGAAGACTAGAGACACCCATTAAATAGCAAGAGCGGCTTTTTTTAGAGCAGGCACTGATGAGTGAAAGAGGTCAATGTCCACTTCCTGCTCTTTGTACGCAGCATACATTCTAGATAGTGGACAGTGCTGCCTTAAGTTGGTATGACATTTTGGCATGCAGAAAAGCCTCCTATTAGAACTTCTTGGCAGATTACGTGGCACATGGAATAACACCCTACTGAGCAAATCGGGACAGTTTAAGGAGCCCGTCACTAACTTTTTTAGGAAAACCAAATCGAGCATATTCCTTCGTTTCTCCAACGACTCCATTTTAAAAAACTCCAGTCTTTTACGGTACGAGTTGAGCTTTTTGCCCATGTTACTGTGATAGGTAAGATGCCACAAGAACCGTTGTTGCAGTCGTTCGATGCGAACCTTATACTTTGGTGACCAGACCACACTGCAATACTCGAGATGGCTTCTAACTAGTGAGTTACACAGAATTTTTTTAATTTTGGGTTTTTTGAAGTTTTTACACTCTCTCATAATGAAGCCAAGCATCTTTGAAGTTTTTAGTATAATTTTGTCAATATGTTCGACAAAACATAGCTTTTTATCGAATTGAACGCCTAAGTCCCGTATGGTTTCGACTTCCTCAAGCCGCTCACCATTCAATTTGTAAGCTGATTGTATAATATTTTTCTTTTTTGTGAATTTTATATGATGACATTTTTTAACATTCAAAGACATTTTGTTGTGCTCACACCACTTATTCAGAAGGTCTAAGTCACTTTGGAATAGTGCCGAGTCCGCAGGATTTCTAATAATCTTAATTGCCTTGAGATCATCAGCGAATAAAAATATTTTCGAGTTCGGGAAGCATTTGTAAATATCATTTATGAAAAGAATGAATGCATGCGGACCCACATGAGATCCCTGAGGGATCCCCGACGTTGCAATGTACGAGTTTGAAGAGCATCCATTTACCACAACCTTGAGCATCCGTTCAGAAAGATATGAACGGAACCAACTTAAGAGGGGGTCCGAAACGCCATGCATTTCAAGTTTCTTGATGAGTATGCCATGGTCCACCGTGTCAAAAGCCTTGCTGAAGTCGGTGTAGACTGCATCAACTTGGACACGCGCATCAACCGCCTCAACAATGCTTTCGACATAAGTCACCAAGTTGGTAGCTGTTGATTTCCCCTTCATAAATCCATATTGGGTGTCTATTATTAGTTGTGATAAATGTCTAGCTAACTCAGGACATATGAGGGCTTCAAACACCTTTGCAAGTATGGACAAAATAGCAATGGGCCTGTAATTGGACACATCGGACTGATCTCCGTTTTTGAAAATAGGCACAATTTTGGTTTCTTTCCAAACAGTCGGGAAAGTACCCCGATGCATAGAATAATTAAAAATAATACTTAATGGTAATGAAAGAACATCTGCCAGTTTTTTTTAAAGCAAAGCAGGTATATTATCTGGGCCAGCTCCTTTGTTAATGTCCAACTTTTTTAACTCTTTACGGACCTGTTCTTGCGATATTGTAATATGGCCTAGCGTGGTATTGCTTATGCAGTTATCCATGTCACAAGTGCCCGCATACATAACATTCCTATCACAAACCTATACACTTTAGAGAAATGGGATGCGAAATAATTACATATTTCATTAATATTTTCAGAGGTGTTTACACCATCTGTCATGGAACTGGGGTAGTTACTGGTGCCACATCTCTTCATTTTTAAGTAACTCCAGAAATATTTTGGGTTTGAAGTTATTTTAGCCTCTATATCAGCTAAGTGAGCATTATAACAAGACGTTGCCAAACGGTCACATCTTTTCCTTAAAGAATCCAATGCAATAATGTCTAAAGGATTATTATACTTTCTTACTCTAAGTCGTAGGCGATTTTTTTCATTCAGTCTTTTAATGAGCTGTCTAGAGAACCAGTACGGATATTTATTATCTTTTATTGGAATTAGTGGAACGTGTTGCCTAATTAACTCATACAATACATTATAAAAATAATCCATCATCTGATCTATAGTCATACTAGCGTCTAGCTCTGACGACCAATTGACCTTCTCCAGTTCTAACCTTCAGACCTTCTTCTGCGAAGCAGTAATGCTAGCAAAGGAGGAGGCGGGGTGAGTGAGGGAGTGGCAGTCTCTGCGCCCTCACGTCCCTAGCCGCCGCAGGAGGAGACGCCCCGGGCGTCGGGAGTCGATAGCGGACTGCCGGCCACCGTAGGCGCGAGCTTGCGGGTGGCGAGCAATGGGTAGCCCGCCGCCCGGTAAGGACCAGGCTCGGGTCGACAGCGCGTTGTGTTCCACGCGCGCCTCAAAGAGATGTCAGCAATGCTGAAGGGGTCTGCGAGGACCGATACCTGCCAGGGTCGCGATATTCGTTCGAAAGAGTTAGCGTGGCCCTGGCATATGGGCAACTGAAGGAACACGGGTGGGTTTTAGTCAGTAAAAGTCTGACACGCCCTCCCGCTCCGCCCAGAGCGGGAGAAGCCATTTGATGATTTCCCATCCAAAAAAGGAGGTACTATCAAGTGTTGAAACATGCGCTTTAGTCATATGTAGGTGTTTACAATATTATAACATGTGGTACTCCACGTAATACAGCTTCAATGTTTGTATGGAACTAGAATGTGTCTGTTTTATAGCAGTCCTGTTTCATGACGGCACGAGCTAGCAAAGGTCAGGGAGGTTACAGTGGACGTATTTACTACAGAGGAAAGAAGCAATTGTGGCCAGTTGCTGCACAAGTTGTAGGTTGTGAGTTCCAACCTAGGCAGGCACTTGAGTAAATTATTTCATCACCACTGCTCTCAAAACTGTGAAGGAAAACATTGTTAGGAAACCGGCATGTCTATGTTCTATGTTATGGGGTTTTGGTTTCCGCACTTAGTCCTTTGAGTGGACCATTTTGCGTGGGCCATGGCGGCCGTCGGTATTACTCCAACCAGCCCACCTCTCTCCAGAAGTTAGTAATGTCTCCTGGTCTACTAAGAACGTCCGTGTAAGATTTGGGTGTCCCGAGGGTATCTGTCCTAATCTGGGTGACGCCTGTACATTCGAAGAGTACATGCGCAACGGTTTCCTCAGCTTCCATGCAGGCCCTGCACAGGGGGCTGTCCGTTATGCCTATTGTGTAAAAGTGTTTGTTTAGCGGGCAGTGTCCTGTGATGGTGCCCGTCATCAGACGCAGACCATCCCTGTCCAGGCGTAGCAGACGTCTGGTTAGCCTGCCATCCGGGGATGGCATAGCTTCCCTGGACTGCCTGCAGCCTGGTGCCGAGGTCCACCAGCTCTCTGCTTGTGTGTGGGTAAATTCCTGCAGCCACCTGCGTAGCTGGTTGAAGGGGATGGGAACGATGGGCTCGGGGCCGCAGACTGACGCGCTGGATGCCTTTCTGGCCAGTTCGTCAGCAGCATCATTGCCTAGTGATCCACTGTGTCCTTTTATCCATTGCAGTGTCACTTTGTTGCGATTAGAAACTGTTACCCGTTCTAATGCATTATGACATTCTAGTGTAAGGCTCGAGGTTATGTATTGTTTGGCTAGGGATTGGAGGACTGAGGCGCTATCGGAGAGTATACGTATATGGGTGTCCGTAACTCTTCTGGCTTCTATGGCGTACGCCGCCTGTATGATGCCCACGCATTCCGCCTGGTAGACGGTGTTGAGCATTCCCAGTGAGTTGGATATTTTTATGTTTAGGTCGTGTGAGAAAACTCCGAGTCCGGTTCCAGAGGAGGTCTTTGAGCCATCAGTGTAGACTCTTAGCTCCTCCGGGCCCGAGTGGTCGTTTTGTTCTTCTGTGAGTATAACGTCGTAGTGCTTTTGAAAAAAGTGTAGTTTTGGGGTTTTATCGCAGGGTGATGCCATCATTGGTTGTCGCTTGATCGCATCGTCTCTAATGCGTGAGTACTTGACCCTCGAGTCATTGCTTAGGGTCCCTGCTATGTTCAGTCTTAGGGCAGCCAGGGCAGCCTCCTCCCGCACAATCAGGTGTAGAGGTGGTAGCCCAAGCATTACCTGTAGGGCAGCGGTGGGTGTAGTCCTCATGCAGCTAGTGATGGCTACACAAGCGAACCGCTGCACCTTTTCAAGGTCTTTTTGGGCTGTGCTCAGGTCTGTTCTGGGGCACCTGACTATTGAGCCGTATGTAATAATTGGTCGAATAACTGTAGTGTATAGCCAGTGGGTGACTTTGGGGCTGATTCCCCAAATCCTGCCAAGCATTCTCTTGCACTGCCACAGGGCTATGCTGGCTTTTGTAGTAATGTAGTTGGTGTGCTTTGCCCAATTCAGCTGTTTGTCCAAAAATATGCCCAGGTATTTGGTTTCAGTTGATAGGCTGAGGGTGGTGCCAAACAGTCGTGGCAGTTCGAGTTTCGCGAGTTTTCTCTTTTTTGTAAAGAGGATCATCTCGGTTTTTGTGGAGTTTACTGATAGTTGGTGTTTATTGCACCAGTCCTCTACTATTTTCAGGGCTTGGCGCATGAGGTGGCATAGGGTGTTTTTATGGGTGCCATTTATTATTATGGTTACATCATCGGCGTATCTTACGGTGAAGTAACCTTTATCGTTGAGTGTTTTGATGAGGCTGTCTACGACCAGGTTCCATAGAAGTGGCGAGAGGACGCCCCCTTGCGGGCAGCCCTTCGCCACTACCGCCCTTGTAGCGTCGTTCACTGTAACTTGTACAGCTCTCAATTTGAGCATATTGGTGATCCACCCGCTCAAGGTCGGGTTTATGTTGTGTCTGTCGAGAGCCGTGCTGATACTATTGAACATAGTTTTGTCGAAAGCGCCCTCTATGTCAATGAAAACCGCCAGTGCTGAGCATTTGTGGGCCACTGCGCATTCAATTTTAGGGACCACGCTATGTAGCGCAGACTGTTGATCTGCCCGTGGAGTACGCGTGCTGTTGTTTGTGAAGGGGTTTTACTCGGAGAGGTCCGTCTCGGATATGTCTATCGCAGAGTCTCTCGAGAGTTTTTAGTAGGAAGGATGTGAGACTTATAGGCCTATAGGCCTTTGGTTGTGTATAGTCGGGTTTGCCTGGCTTGGGTATGAAAATGACTTTCACTTCGCGCCACGCTAGGGGTATGTATCTGAGTGCAATGCAGGTCTGGTAGATCTCCACCAATCATGGTATCAGGTGGTCAGCTCCCCACTGTAGGAAGGCTGGAAAAATGCCATCCAGCCCTGCAGATTTGTAGGGCTGAAAGGTGTCAATGGCCCACTTTATCCTTTCTTCTGTTGCCATACTTTGTGCCCTGGACCAATCTAGGTTTGTTGGGGTCCATTCTGGTTCAGCTTCCCACGTCCTGACCTCTTGGAGGTTACAGCCGGGGAAGTGGGTTTCCAGGAGAACCTTACTGGTTTCGTGGTCACTTAGTGTGTATGAGTTGTCGGGTTTTTTGAGCGCACCAAGGGTTCGATCCTGATCAGTCGAGAGGATTTTTCTTACCCTTGCGGCTTCGTTGTTGGTTTCGATGGATTCGCAGAATTTCCGCCATGCTGCACTTCTGGCAGTTCTGATCTGCTTTTTGTGTGTGTATTGGGTTTCTTTGTATTGCTCCCAGTAGTCCGGGAGCCTTGTGTTTTTTGCCCTGTTGAATTGTTTGCGTAGTGTATCTCTGAGTTTACTAAGGTTGGCGTTCCACCAGGGATTTCTCTCGCTGTTGTTTCGTGGCGCCCTTAGTTTTCAGCCAGTGGCGTGCCTAGGGTTTCAAAATAAGGCAAGCCCAATAAAATTTTAACCGATTTCAAAAAAAAAAAGTTCAGTTTTCGACTGAGTATGTAGGTACCTACGTATGTATCATCGCAATTTTCTCATAAACTACTGGTTAGGTACAATAAATTTTGAATTTTGTTTGATATAGATAAATAACTCGGCGCCGGTTTGTCACTTTCCTGATGTTGCATATGCTTTTTTAAACGACATCGTATTTTGAAATTAACGAGACCAGTTCTAAAAAATTGCCTTTATTTAATGAAGTTTTGGACTCATCATGTCCTCTTATAGGAAGTTCCTGTTGTGCTAAATGACAAACAATATCAACTTATCTTTGAAATACACTACGGTTGTTATCAACGCGCGTGTTATATTTTGACATTTCCTCAGATAACTGGCTCAATTCGTTGTTTACCAAAATTACCGAAAGAAACCATTGCACACAGGTGTTTACGGGAATTTGCGTGCCTTTTAATGGCGCCAGATATGTTATTTAATCATTATAACCAGATGTATACCAAACGGAATCTTCATTCGAAAAGAATATGCAGCACCAGCAATACAACTTATTAGTGTGCGAACAGCCAACAATCCAACTAGTTTTATACACTGACCTATTAAATTTTCGTTAATGCGATTTACTAGTCTGAGAAATACACAGATTAGGCTTCGGTTTTAATGAAGAAATTAACTGTTTTTTCTGAGCAAAGTTTAAAGATTTTACCTTATCTTGGCCAATCAAAACTTGAACGCATTTTAAATCCTCACAAGGTACAATTACCTCCATTGTTGTAGGTAAGTCACCAAAACAATTGTATCACTGAGAAAATCTAAGAAAACACACAAAAAACTTTAATAACAAAACTTTTCCCACTCAAGCAAATGAAACTGAAGTGAGTTGCACTCGGGTGTCTGGAATTATTTACGCAGAGTTGCAGTGTTGTCATTTGGCCAAAAAATGTCGCCAGGTATATGGAAAATCTAGCTAAATGTCGCAATTTTTTTATTTTTAAGATATTGCTTGAATATTTAATTTCGTTATTTTACAAAGTCGCTAGTTTTTATTGTTGCTAAATCTTAAAAAAAGTCTCGAAACTCGTTAAAAAACTCCAAGATCTCACAACGTCGCTAAAACGGCAACACTGCAGAGTTGGCAAGGTGACAAGGTCACGCATCATACGCGTGCAACTTCATACTCATGCACGGCTTAAATCTTCCATAGTGATCGATTTGTAGACGCACAAGGTTCTCGTTATACGGCACATCGCTACAAGTGCGAAAGTGACAGAGATAGTATTTGAAAGCTTCTTCTGTGGTCGGAACAGGATGGTTCATCCGAGACGTGTCAGTTTGTGATGAGGTTTGTCGCGTTTTCTGTAGCAAGCGTCAGGTCAATGATTGTTTGTCCTCGGACTGTGACCCAAGTTGGTTCAGAGCCTCGGTTAACAATGTTAAGGTTAGTAGAGCATAAATAGGGGAATAGTACCTCTCCTGTAGAGTTCGGCGAGTCGCTACCCCAGAGCGGGTGCACTAGGTGCACTACTCGCAGTGCTGCACTAGGTCGGCCATCTCCTTTGGCGGGCAGTTAGCGTCCTCGCCTGGCATGTATACCGAGGCTAGTACGACGTCTGGAAAGTTACCATCGGTCTGGAGCCTGACTGCTGTCAGGTCTCTGGAACAGAATTGAGTGAGTGGTGTGGTAGGGATTTCTTTGGGTATGTAGGCGCAGGTTCGTGGTTTGTCTGCGCCGTGTGTGTTGAGAATTAGCTTACCTCCGATGTTACTGAGGCCGCAGATTCTGTTGTTCCTGATCCACGGCTCTTGGATCAGTGCGATGGTTCGGGGCTTAACCTCCAGAGCTCTGCGTAAGTTGGCCGTGGCAGTTTGGCTGTGTTGGAGGTTGGTCTGGATGACATGTATGGGCGTTGACGGTGGTGGGGTGGAGTTAGTATGAGCCGCATCCATCGGAAAGACTTTCCTCTACTTCCACCCTGAGCTGGTCTTCGTGTAGGTCACCCGGCGACGAGGCGAGTAATCGTTCGTTCCAGCCTGGTGATGAGGGCGGTAAGGTGTCGCTGTCGTCCTCCATTGCTGCTCGGGCCATGACCTGCTCGAGTTGGGCAATGTCGGTGTCAGTCGTCTGTGTCTGTGTCAGTGGTTGTGCGGTTGTCACGTCAGTGCTGTCGGTCTTGGTGACAGAGGGTAGGGTCGTGGGCCAAAAGCGCACGTATATCGACCCAAGGAGGTACGATATCCGTCGCTCCCGGGCTAGGACCCTGTCAACTTCCTCCGGTGGTACACCTAGGGTCAGATACGTCCCGTAGTTGTCGCCACCGACGGTAGTTGCTCTGTACAATGACCACCTGGCAATGTCGTACCAAGTATTCTGACGGATCAGAATACTCTGGAGCCTGGCCACGTCACCTTTGTAACGAGGGACGAAGAGCGAGGCTCGGGCATGGGTGGGCACGTCGGACTGTTTCAGTACGGTCAGTGTCAAGTCAGTGTCAGGGAGTCTGATTTTGGGTGCGGCTTGTGTCAGCCAGGTCAGGGCATTTTCGTCCTCGCACCACATCTGCCTTCCGCTACCCGTGGGTACCCACGGAAGGCCGGGAGTGGTGTTGTCGGGTCGGTGTCGATTAGAAAGTCTTCTAGGGCCGTCTTTATGTGCTCGGCCTCTTCCTTGGTTAGGTCTCTGGAGGGGGGAGGGAAGCAGATCGCTACGGCCAGCCTCGCAGGAATATCCTTCGTGGCTCGCGCGTAGGTTCTCTGCTCCCCCTGAGCAGAGTTGACCCTCACACGCTTGGCGTCCCCTTGGAACGTGCTCGGTGAAGCCGTATCGTCCGGGCGTCCTCTTTTCACCGGCCCTGTACCGCTTGGTCCAGGCTGCGGCTTGGAGGGCCCTGGCAAGGTGTTTGTTCCCGGTGGCGCCTGTGCGTGTGTTGGTCTAGGCCGCCGCCCCCTCCTCGTCCTAGGTCCGGGTTGGTCGTGGGTCTTGTCGGAGGTCAGGGGTCGTCTGGCGACCCTGGCAGATCCCGCCGCGTGCGGAGGCTGTTCGCGCTGGGTTTCCCCCGAGCGGACTTGCCCTCGCCCGCTTTGATGCGCGTCCGGCCGCGTTTCGCTCGGGGTTACCCCTGTGCGGACTGACGGCCGATCGCGTGGCTCTGCACCTGGCCGCGTTTCGCTCGGGGTTTCCCCTGTGCGGACTGACGGCTGGTCGTGTGGCTCCGCGTCCGGCCGTGTTTCGCTCGGGGTTTCCCCTGTGCGGCCAGACGGCTGGTCACGTGGCTCCGCGTCCGGACGCTTTTCGCTCGGGGTTTCCCCTGTGCGGACCGACGTCTGGTCGCGTACTGCCTGTGCCTTTGCCTTTTTTCTTTCTCGGGGTGTGACTTCCGCGCTTGTGCAGCAGGCGTACTCCATCACCCGAGAAAGTTTTAGAGCTGCCAGGCTCGCCATCCTTCCCCGTCCCTCTTTGTCTGTGTCGGTCTGTGTCGTTGTCTGGGTTAGTCACGCTATTCCGCACGATGATCTGTTGCCAGAGGCTCGCAGGAGGCGCATGTTGCGTCGTGGGGTTCGCCGCGTGGGTCGCAGCCGTGGGGTTTGGCGCGTGGGTCGCAGCCGTGGGTGTGGTTATTGGCGCGTTTGTCGCAGCCGATGTCGAGGGTCTGGGCGCGTTTATCGCTGCCTGTGAGAATTGCGCTGAGTCAGCAACCGAGTGCGCTGAAAATCAAAATCAAAATCAAAATCAAAAGTCATTTATTCAAACTAGGCTGAGAGTCAGCACTTTTTGAACGTCAAAGTTACAAAAGACAGTCCCCCCAAAACGCCCGCCCTTCGACACTTCCTAGTGCTTTAGCTGGGAAGAAGAAGTGGCGGAACAAACTCCCCAGCAGCACAGCTGTCTGTTAAGTTAGAAGAACTTGATTCTATACAATTGTAAGGAGGTAACATTATGAGACACAAAACATTAAATTAAATGATTTGCCATCTGTCAGCTAGCCAACCCAATAATCCAGGAAATAAAATGAAATCTATACTCAAGCAAAAGCAAAAAATATTTTTATCATGTAAATAAAGGTACCAAAATAAAAGCCTCCTGGCATAAGGGCGTGACAGCTTACATATGCAATGCTGAATCACGTTCACATAGCTGTTACGACCCGAGTTACAACTCGAGGCCTCAAAATGATAAACTAGGACCATCGGCGTAAAAACAAATAAACAGGTAGGTAATTAACAACAATACCAACATCAAGGTCAGCAAGACGACCAGTCACCACAAGCAGCACCCGTTCACGAGCATAACGCAAAGATCAGCCATTACCCCCCTCGCCTTATTTGAGGGAAGGGGGTAACCCGACCCCTGACGCTACCGCAAGCATTGACATCTAAGGGAGCATGACGAACTTGCTGCCGGTTGCTCAGGCAAGAATTGAATGACAACTTGTCGAGGTCGCTAGCTAATCATTTTATGCAATACTAATCATTATAATATGTCAAAGCATAGAACATGTCAAAACCAATAAATACACAAAAAAAAATGACTAACACAGTAAAAAAAATATATAATAAAAATTATATTACAGCTATATAACCTATCACTAGGTACGCTAGTACTGGAGAAAGAACACAAACATTGTCTTGAGTTAATCACAGCGACCAACTAGTTTTGTCATTTAAATAGTCGTTGATGGAATAATATGCCTTTAGACAAAGGTTGGATTTTACTTGAGCTTTAAACGCATTAAAAGGTAATTCTAGTAAATAAGGTGGTAGCTTGTTGTAAAATGTTATACCAAGCCCAACAAATGAGTTATGCACCTTATGAAGCCGGTGAAAGGGAACACGTAGTTTGTCCTTATTCCTAGTGTTAACAGTGTGAAAATCACTGTTTTTAGCGTGTAAGTGTAAATTTTGCCTAATATATAAGATGTTGGCGAAGATGAATTGTGATGCTACCGTAAGAATACCAATATCTTTAAAAAAGTCCCTTAGAGAAACTCTGGCACCTAGCTGGTAAATTGCTCGAACAGCTCGTTTCTGAAGGACAAAAATATTTTGAATATCAGCGGCTTTGCCCCACAGTAGAATACCGTAAGACATAATGCTGTGAAAATAACTAAAATAGACTAACCGAGCTGTATCAACGTCAGTATATTGTCTTACTTTTCTGACGGCGTAGGCGGCTGAACTGAGCCTCCCCGCTAGACTTGAAATATGTGGGCCCCACTGTAGTTTGCCATCCACTGCTATGCCCAGGAAAACTGTCGAGTCTACAGTTTTAAGAACCTCTTTATTTAAGACGATTTCGGGACCTAGATTTCTAACATTCGGTAAGGCGAACTTTACACATTTCGTTTTCTTGGCATTGAGAACTAAGTTATTTGCCGTAAACCAATCCGTAACCATTGAGAGTGCACTGTTTACGTCTTCAAAATCTTGTCTGTTCCTATCTACTTTAAAAATAAGAGAAGTATCATCTGCAAACAGTACAACGTCACAAATACCCTTTAAAAAGAATGGTAAGTCATTGATATACACTAAGAACAAGAATGGGCCGAGTATAGAGCCTTGAGGCACACCTAACTGAACCGGTAGCCCGGTAGATTTTACACCATTAATATCTACACATTGGAACCTATTATGTAAATAAGAATTTATTACGTTTAAAGCTTCGTTATGGACACCGTAATGACGTAGTTTACGCAAAAGCGTGTCATGGTGCACGCAATCAAAGGCTTTGGAGAGATCACAGAATACTCCGATAGCATTTTGCGAGTTCTCCCATGCGTTAAAAATGTGTTTCAAGAGAGTAACACCCGCATCTGTAGTTGAACGACCTTTCGTAAAGCCATATTGCTCATTATGAAGGAGGCTGTTTAAATTAAAATGTCTTAACAACTGCTTGAGTATTAACTTTTCGAATATTTTGCTAAATGCAGGTAAGACAGAAATAGGCCTAAAATTAGAAACGTCTTTTTTATTACCTGATTTAAATAATGGTATGACTTTGCTACTCTTCATGAGGTCAGGAAAAGTTCCGACATCAACACATTTATTAAAAGTAACAGCTAAAGAGGGGGCTACGATGTCTATTATATTACTTAATAGTTTGATGGAAATGCCCCAGAAATCACCAGTGTTTTTAGACTTAAGTGTGTTAAAAACATTAACTACATCACGAGGCGTTACATGTTCAAAATTGAATAGGCAACTACTTTTAGGCACACTACTATGCAAAAGGTTTTCAGCTTTAGACGGGGAGGAATTTAAGGAGCGAGTCGTAGTTATAGGTATGTTGGCAAAAAACTCATTAAATGCCTGTGCTACGTCAGCTGCTGTATTTACTAATTTGTTGTCGACCATAATTTCAAGTTGTTTTTCTTGTTTAACCGATTTACCCGTTTCATTGTTAATGATTTTCCAAGTGGTTTTTATTTTATTATTTGAATTTTTAATTTGATCGCTTAAAAATTTAGATTTAGCAAAAGCACTAACCTGTTTAAATAATTTTGAATATTTTTTTACATACTCTAGGAAAGGAGTATCAAACCTGTATTTTTTTAAACCATATAACTCGTACAGCCTCGCTCTACTTTTATAAATACCTGGAGTAGCCCATTGGTTAAAGCCGACGGAGGTGCCATTAATGTCAATGGTTTTGGTCTTGAAAGTAGATTTGTACTCTTTTTGCACTACATTAAAGAGGGCTTCATGAAGAGCGCGGCAAAAAGTTGCAGTCGGTTGCCCCCCCCAGAATACGATGGGGGCTGACCACCGTGGCGGTGTGGGATTCCCCGGCTTGGCCGGAACCCACCTGGGTAAATTCTTTTTCCTGCTGCATTTTTTTTGGGGATTGGGGGTGGGCTTTTTTGGAGTAGAGGTTACCCCTCCTCTGGGACCGATGGGATGTGAGGATGGGAGGGAGGAGCTTTGTGGGACGGAATGGGTTCGTTGGGGTCACCCTAGGTCTGGGATCTGGCCTAGGGGTTTCGGATTGACGGGATAGCTGGAAGACGAGGGATGGTTTGGTTGGATGGCGGTACACGGGGGAGATGGTCATTGGTTACCCTATGCCTGGGATTTTGGCCTTCGGGAACTTCTCTTGTCCGGGATCTCTTTCAAGATGCCCCGAGTGCAGGATCTTCCGCAAGACGGTCGATCCCCCAGCCGGGGTTGGGCTATCCGCAACCTGCCCACCCGCTCGGTTGCAGGAGAAGAAGTGCCTGGCAGTCTGGGTTGCCCCACCGCGGATGTACGTATACATCCGCGTTCCGGCATGTCTTAGAACCAAACATTCTAAGATATGTGACTTCTACCAACCTGCACTGGGCCCGCATGGTACATGTATTTTGGGCCACTCCTTCACACTGATAGGAGGCCTGAGTCCCAGCAGTGGGAACATTATAGGCTAATTATTGCACCTACGGTACAACAACATCACTTATGCATTTTTTTTCAAAATTGATCTGAGTATGAGAAAAGGTAGCTAATGTACCCCTTTATATACACTCACTCAGCATTTTTATTTTTATTGTTAATTTTTTTTCTTTCTATTTCTCAATTATTTTTCTAATGTTGTAATTAAGCAATCCAGCCTTCAAAACGTTTACTAATTTTTGTCTTTTAATGTAACGGAACAAAGTAACTAGATCCCACGACACAGGGAATCCTAGTGTGGGATCTAGGGAACCACTGCACAGTGTTTTATTTTATCTCAAAATGACCACCTCCCTGATTATTGGTGAATCAGATAGAGCTTTTTATTCTAATTGCACTCAGTCAGCATTTTTATTTTTATTATTGTTAATTTTTTTTCTTTCTATTTCTCAATTATTTTTCTAATGTTGTAATTAAGCAATCCAGCCTTCAAAACGTTTACTAATTTTTGTCTTTTAATGTAACGGAACAAAGTAACTAGATCCCACGACACAGGGAATCCTAGTGTGGGATCTAGGGAACCACTGCACAGTGTTTTATTTTATCTCAAAATGACCACCTCCCTGATTATTAGTGAATCAGATAGAGCTTTTTATTCTAATTGCGAGAGTAAAACTCCCACGAATCTATCTTAACTAGTTTATGAGATATCCGGGGTAAAACTTTTTACCCATATTTTGAAAAAATTATTAAAAAAAATATTTAAAAAAAATATTTCATCTAAACTTTTACAGTTGCTTTATTTTTTAACTACATTTTAAAAGGTCTTGTTTTTATCTATGTTACGAGTCCTTTATGGCTGGTCTAGACCTCGTAGGAACCGAGAAATCAGCGATTTTGTTATTTTCGTTTTTATTTTTTTTTGCCCATGTTCTTCAGTATTAGAATCTGCAATTTGCTTTAAAAAAAGAGGTAATAAGGTAGACTCAAAAAAAAAAACAACAATTAATTCCGTGGAATCTCGGAAATATTAAGATTTACCCGAACTAACCCGTACCCGGGATAATTACCCGCAAATTTTTAGTGTGGTATTTTTTTTAAATTAACATATGTTGTTGGGTACATTTACGAAAACTGCCTTTATTTGTGTTTTTAGTTAGTTAACTAACTAATTTTATCCAGTGATAGGTAATATGGTGCTTGAAGGAGCCCACCGTCGAAAGGCAATCGCTGAAACCCCGTACATACATATTACTCTGGAGGACACGGGGGTAAGGCAATATGGAGCCGTCGTCGTTTTCGTCTCCAACAGTAATTGTTTTAGTAAACATTTTTGTCAATTTTTCAGGTGGTTCATCTTCCAGTTTCGCTTGAAGTCTTTTTATGGCTCTTTGTTTTTGACGTGGATTAAGTTCTTCGAATCTTTTTTGCTGCTATCTTCTGTATAGGGACTGAGAGTAGTAGTAAATGATGTATCTGCATGTTGTTCCTCTAGGTCATTAGCACTCACTGTAGGTGTTATATGCTGTTCTTCCTCAATATGAAACGCACTCAGCGTAAAATTTTGAGGAAAAACATCAACACGTGAGCGAACTAAGTCTTGAGGAATATCATCTATAAATGATTTGTTCAACCAGTCTTTGTTCTTTTTCACGAAATGGGAAAAGTTGCTTTTACAAGTCTTGAATTTTTGTTCTGCTTTACAAATAAATAATCCTATAGCCATAGCAATTTTTTCCTCTTGAGCATTGGAAAGCGGAGAAAAACCCAGAGGGTATGTTTGATTTATTTGTCATTAACTCTTGCAAAACATTTTAGTTAATGACATAAACATACCCTCTCGGGCTCACTTAGATCCGTTGGCCTACTCAATCATCCTTACTCTCTTCAATAAAAATATTAAAAGCCTGTAATCTGGTTAATGGAGGATCTGGGTCTTGGTGTACTCCTCGTGTATTTGCGATCTCTTCTGGAGCATGTGAAGGACCGGCTACGGCGCAATCCATAGCTTCACTTGCCACTCGCCGACCAACATAAGGGTTGGCGCCCTCATGCCTTCCTTGCATTATGTCATACGATCGGAGCTCGGAGTGCCATTCCTCAGCACGGTGGGTCAAGCCGTGCTGAGGCAAAGTGGCACTATGAGTCTTTGACGGCTCCATAGTGCCTCACCCCCGTGTGCTCCAGAGTAATATGTATGTACGGGGTTTCAGCGATTGCCTTTCGAGGGTGGACTCCTTCCAGCACCATATTACCTATCACTGGATAAAATTAGTTAGTTAACTAACTAAAAACACAAATAAAAGCAGTTCTCGTAAATGTACCCAACAACCTATGTTAATTTAAAAAAAAATACCACACTAAACAAATTGCGGGTAATTATCCCGGTTTCGGGTAAGTTCGGGTAAATCTTAATATTTCCGAGATTCCACGGAACTAATTGTTGTTTTTTTTATGTTGGTAGTCTACCTTATTACTTCTTTTTTAAAGCAAATTGCAGATTCTAATACTGAAGAACATGGGCAAAAAATTAATAAAAACGAAAATCACAAAATTGCTGATTTCACGGTTCCTACGAGGTCTAGAGCAGTCATAAAGGACTCGTAACATAGATAAAAACAAGACCTTTTAAAATGAAGTTAAAAAAATCAAGCAACTGTAAGTTTAGATTAAATATTTTTTTTAATATTTTTTAAATTATTTTTTCAAAATATGGGTAATAAGTTTTACCCCGGATATGTTATAAACTAGTTAAGATATATTCGTGGGAGTTTTACTCTCGCAATTAGAATAAAAAGCTCTATCTGATTCACTAACAGTGGTCTCGAACCTACCGATTTTTCGGTAGGTTCGAGACTTCGTTACTTAAGTATGATTGTTATAAATTAGTCTGTAAGATTTTTTAAATAAATAAACGAATTTGATTGTCTTTTTTTTTGTCATTTACCGATTCACCGTTTTTAGCTGGCAATTCTACCGATCTCGCTCTATGACGTTCGAGACCACTGTTCACTAATAATCAGGGAGGTGGTCATTTTGAGATAAAATAAAACACTGTGCCGCGTGGGGTCGGCTATTTACACGCCGCTTCACCATTTAATTGGTCCTTCATAGCTCGGATATTGTACACTAGCATATATTTTGATTCAAAACATTGAATTTGATTGCATTGTGATAGAATAAAAAGCTCTATCTGATTCACTAATAATCAGGGAGGTGGTCATTTTGAGATAAAATAAAACACTGTGCGCGGGAAGCTCAATTATGAAAAATTATGGTTTGATAGTAATTATATTGATTCCTATGAAACCCACCCTGTGAGCTGAAGAATGATAAATGGTTTCGACGTCAGCACTGAAAACTATTGGCCCACTAACCTCCAGATCAGCTCAGGGACGCCTTCACCAGCTACTGTCAGCAGCTCACACCGTGAAGCACTTTCACGAAACAGATTGTCAGATCACTGTTGGGTATTTATAATAAGTCTCTTCAAACTTTAGATGTCCATCACGGTGAAAAACCAAGTTTTCCTCAAAATTACAGGAAATAAGCACCGGCGGAGCGTATTCGAAAATGAAGACTGAGTTCTCAATGGTCTGCGCTCGGGGCGCGGTGGCCAAACTATGGCGCTAGTGTCGCCAGGTTCAGCGAATCCCGGCGCTCGATCCGAAAAGCGCGCGAACCACATAGCCACAGATATTAACATATAGAACCCACTAGCTTCTGCCCGCGACTTCGTCCGCGTTAAATTACCTTGTTCCCCCGACCCTTCCCGTCGCGTCGAATCGCCTACCCGTGCGATTTTCCCCGTTTTTGCAACATTTTTCATTACTGCTCGGCTCCTCTTAATTATAGCGTAATGATATATAGCTTATAGCCTTCCTTGATAAATATGCTACCCAACACAAAAAGAATTTTATAATTCGGACCAGTAGTTCCTGAGATTCGCGCGTTCAATCAAACAAACTCTTTAGCTTTATAATATTAGTATAGATTTGAAACGAATTAATTATTGCTAAAGAAATTACCTAATACTTAGGTATAACAAAAATAAGTATTAACAAGTCAATTTGAGTCACTTCAGGTGCCCAACCAGTTATTATAACTCGTTTATGTTTAATTTGTTAAAATTTGCGTACTGGTTAAAAGTTTTCCTGTATTTTAAACAATAAATAAAAAATATTTGAAAAAACAAACAACAGTTTTTCAAAAAAAAAACAACAGTTTAATTTTAAAATAATATTTATATATTAAAAAAAAAACATTCTGAGATCATTTCCCGCAAGTGTCTTATTGTTGGAGTCATACAACAAATCCATTGAGACATTTTACATGATATAGTTCGTAACCTACATGCACCCTCGGGACGGAGCCAATACAAAGTTCTCCATTGTCTTTTGATCCGTATTTTTCACATTAGACTGATTTTCACCAGTATGTGTACGAATATGGTTCGTAAGACCAGTCTTTTTATTAAAACTACTTTGACATAAAACACACTTATGAGGTTTTTCACCATTGTGTATACGAATATGGTTTATTAAATGATCATTTCGTCTAAAACTACGCTCACATAAGTCACACTTATGAGGTTTTTCACCATTGTGTATACGAATATGGTTTGTTAAATGATCATTTCGTCTAAAACTACGTTCACATAAGTCACACTTATAAGGTTTTTCACCAGTGTGAATACGCATATGTTTTGTTAAATGAGCGTTTAGACTAAAACTCCGCTTACATACGTCACACTTATAAGGCTTTTCACCAGTGTGTGTTCGACTATGTTGGATTAAATTGTACTTGTAATTAAAACAATGCTGACATACTTCACACTTATAACGTTTTTCACCAGTGTGTACACTAATATGGTTCGTAAGTTTACTCTTTTTACTAAAACTACTTGGACATAAAACACACTTATGAGGTTTTTCATCATTGTGTGTACGAATATGTTTTTTTAAATTACCATTTAGAATAAAACGTTTCTCACATAAGTCACACTTATAAGGTTTTTCACTGGCGTGTATTCGAGTATGTTTTGGTTTCTTCGCAACGGTCGCCCCTGTGTATAAAAAGCTATTTAGTACAATGTTGGAAGAAGAAACATACACACGAATCAAAATAATAGCATTTCGCAAGTTTTTTTTTTTCTGGGTGGGAAATCATCAAATGACGTCTCCCGCTCTGGGTGGAGCGGAAGGGCGTGTCAGATTTTTAATGACTAAAACCCACCCGTGTTCCTTCAGTTGCCCATATGCCACGGTATCTCTTTCGAACAAATCTCGCGACCCTGGCAGGCATCGGTCCTAGGACCCCTCAGTTTTGTTGACATCTCTTTGAGGCGCGCCGTGGAACACACGGGCCTGGTCCAAACTTCTATAACATAGAATATAGACTTGTTTGCATACCTATACATTAACTAGCTCAAACTTACTTATCATCTCACTGGGTCTTTGTATCTTATGTAGTACTTCTTGCTCTTCTTTCACTTTAGGTTTAAACGTCAATAACGGTACATCATCTTCCGAATCTGCCTCAGAATGATGTGGTGGTATATCGGCTATGTCTAGATAGCTATTGTCAAAACTTTCTGATTCCAGCTCTGTAAACAAACAAAAACAGTCAATTGTATTACTCTTCTACTTCAAGTAGCAACACCGGGGACCGACAAAACATTGTGAATTCTTTATTCTTTAAATGTTTAATATAAATGTATTATACACATACAGCTTCTCGAATAAATTCTGTAAATTATGTTGAACATCGCATCTATTCCATGGAGTAGTTCAAATAATCCGATCATACAGACAGATTTGAAACGCGCATTTTTTTTTTGTTTGTATAATTATACATAAATATATAATAATTGTTTGTTTTGGTTCACTAATGTTTCACCAAAACACCATTGACAAAATTTTAGTGTAAAACCAACGTTTCGTATACTATTTATTTCACAAACAACTTATTCCGAAAATGTTTTATTTTATAAACACTCGCTTTAAAAACATTTATTTGGCAAATGCTTCTCTTAACAAATGTGTTAAGTTTGCGACCCGCTTCTCTGTTGCGAAGATGGACTACGCAAGACTGTGTTTTGCTCGGATTTGGTTTGAGAGAGTTTGCGTGTTAGTATGGCGTTAAGTCACCAAGAGCTTCTGACAAGTGGACCTTGGCGTCTTCAAAGGTGGTGGCTTCAGAGGTGAGGGCAAGGTCGTCTGCATAGAGGAAGCGGGACGTATTTGGGCTCGATGGTTGGCCGTTCGTGTAAATATTAAAGAGGAGCGGTGCCAAGACACTACCTTGCGGTAGGCCGTTTTTCTGTGCTCTCCAACGACTTTTTTCCGAAAGAAGATGGACCTGAAAACGGCGGTTGTGGAGAAGTTCTGTTTGCGGAGAATTCTAACGAATTTGTGATCGCTGATTAAGGTCTCCACCTTCCAAACCAAACGTTTGAGGTTGACCGTATCGTAGGCAGCTGACAAGTCGACGAAAACAGCTCCCGTGGCTTTACCCATCTCAAAGCCATCCTCAATGTGTTGCACAAGTTTGAGGGTCTGACTGCAGCAAGATTTGACGGGCCTGAAACCAGCTTGCTCCGGGATACATTTTGGGTCAATAACGCTCGTAAGACGGTTTAGCAGCAGTCTCTCGAATAACTTGTATGTATGGCATAGTAGAGAAATTGGACGGAAGTTTTTTGGGTCGTCTGCTGATTTGCCTGGCTTGGGTATAGCTATAACCTTTGATTTTCTCCAGAGACGGGGTATTGAAGCTGATTCCAGGCAGTTGTTATATAGCATCAGCAACCATGACACAGCAACAGGACCAAGCTGTTTGATTAGCTCAACCGAGATGTCGTCTACTCCGGAAGCTTTACCGGACTTAAGACACCTAATCGCTGTGACGATATCAGTAAGGTTGAAATGTTTACTAATATCGTCACAAGCACCATCAGGTTTTTGTAGTTTAGGAACCTTATTGGAACGACGTGTTGGTTTGCCGTTAAGAAGCAGTTGGTGAGCTATCTGGTTGGCGGTGACTCGACTCGGCGGTGAGGGTTGAGGGGACTCACTGGTCAGCTTTCTTATTGTACTCCAAGCCTTTTTACTGTTATGAATCATATTGATGTCAGTTACAGTCTTGATCCACCTCTCTTGTCTGTTTTCGCCCAGTTTTGATAGCAGCATTTCTCCTGCCAGCGTGGTTTCTTCCGAGAAAGGATCAGTGTGATACAGTGTTTCATAGGTGCTCAAAAGTTCACTGGACTCAGTCGACAGCCCTGGGATGTAAGAAGTCCTGCAGCCTCTTGGAATGTGTCTTCGGAAAGTAGTTGACACTATCTCAACAAATTGGTCGTAGTTTTGCGGGGTTGGCGGGACATTCCACAGGGCGTCATCAATCAACCGCGCGAAAGATTCCCAGTCAGCCTTTGTGTAGTTAAATCGGCGCTTAAAGGGAACATTTATAGGTCGGACCACGGGTACAATGCAACACATAATAGGCCTGTGCTGAGTGCGAGGGATAGGCGAACATACGCTTTTGGAACATTGTGAGCTGATGGACAAGATTAAGTCTGGGTTATATCCGCGTTTCCAGCGGCCACTATTAAAAGATGCCGGTTGTTTAAAGTTATGGATTAGCACCAAATCATTAGTCTCTGCCCATTGCTCAACTGCTTCTCCACTCAAATCCGTGTCATTGTAGCCCCAGTTGGTGTTGCGGCTGTTGAAATCGCCGATTATAACTTTAATTGGTTGGCTGCTGAAGTTCTCTGGCAGAGCGAAGAAACGTGGTGCTAGGTGGATTATAAATCGAAGTAATGGTGCAGTAACCAACATCAATGGTGATAATTTCTGTCATTCTCGTTTGAGCACTTGGTGGTAGTATGCTTACGCCGGGAGCAGCAAACACTGCGTTACCGTGCTTTGGGTGACAGATCTCGGTAATAAGCGTTAGTCCAGCGATGTGTGGCCGGCTTTGGGTTTCATCTCGATGGGTCTCTTGGACGCAAAGAATGTCGCATTGAGTTTTGCGATAAATATCGGAAAGAATTTCTGCTTTACCTTGTGAGAACCCTTCGATGTTGATCGACACTACGCACAAAGCCGGCTTTATAGGTGGACTTTGGATTGCCATCGTGGTGAAAGGATTAGCCAGTCAACGTGGAAACTCGCTGACTGCCCAGGGTGCGCCGGACGTATAATGGCTCAGTTGGTACGTCACTCGGGGAGGCTCCTTTCTTGCACCCCAAACTTAACATAGTTTGAGGTGGGGTACCCATTGAGCACAGCAACTTCCCAAAATATCTTGGCGTTACTCTGGACAGGTCTTTAACATTCAGCAAAAACTGCAAGATCATCAAACAGAAAGTACACTCTCGCAACAATCTCCACAGCGACTTATGTCGTCTTCGATACTTCTCTTATTTTTAAAATAGATAGAAAAGATACGGATGTCTTACATGTGAACGAGGGTCTAGTTGTTCTTTCAAAATGGTTTGCAGCTAATAATCTCTTACTTAATGCAAACAAAACTAAATGTATTAAATTCTCATTACCAAATGTACCCCAAGTAGATCTAAATTTAAAACTTGACGGCAAGAAACTAGATGTTATTTCGGAAACTAAATTTCTAGGAATTACTTTAGATTCAAAATTGCAATGGGGTGCCCACATTACAGCAATTTCAGGTAGATTAAGTTCAGCTGCATATGCAGTAAGAAAAATAAGGCAGTTGACCGATATAGCTACAGCTAGATTAGTGTACTTTGCTTATTTCCACAGTATTATGTCTTATGGCGTTCTGCTGTGGGGTTCGGCAGCTGACGTAGATTCAGTTTTTATTTTACAAAAGAGGGCAATCCGCGCAATCTATAAAATGAAGCCTCGCGAGTCTCTTAGAATCTTTACAGAAATTGATATACTGACTCTACCTTCTCTTTATATTTTAGAATGTATCTTGTATGTTCGCAAAAAATTAGGCCTTTTCAAACTAAGAAGCGATTTACATAATATAAATACTCGTAGTAAAAATGAAATTGTGATACCTAAATTTAGATTAACTAAAACTAGTAAATCATTTCTTATAAACAGTATCCGCTTTTCTATAACAAGTTGCCAAAGTCGGTTACTGAACTTAGCTACGGAATAGCTCTGAATGAAACGTGCCGGATCATTACCGGGTGCCTCAAACCGACCCCGGTGCAAATGCTGTATCGACTGGCTGGAATAGCGCCACCAAAAATCCGCAGAGCAGTGGCAAGCTCAACTGAAAGAGCTAAGATGGTTTATGACACACGACACCCTATGCACGACAACATCCTCGTGTCACAAAGACTGAGAAGCCGCAACAGCTTTCTGAAGTGTGTCCTCCCACTTACTGGCGAACAGTCTTAAGAAAGACTAGACCTGTGGCAACAAAGCGCTTCCCTACCAAACCCATTCGTTCCACCTGCTGAACATCTCGCAACTGAACACGAATTGCCTTGGCTTTCATGGAAGTCTTTAAATAGACTTCGGACTCAGGTAGGCCGGAGTAAAGAAAACCTGTACATGTTGAGATTCATAGATGACTCAGCCCTGGAGTGTAAATGTGGTGCTGTCCCACAAACGATGAGGCACTTGATATCTTGTCCAGCATGTCCTGTTGTTTGCACGCCACAGGAGTTGAAGGACGCTACTGAAAATGCTAAGCTCGTAGCCAAATTCTGGGCTAACACTATTTAGATTGCTATCGCCACGCCAAGAAGAAGAACATATGTGTTGGATAATATTTAATCATTTATGCATTTTCATGTAATATTTAGATTCTTTTGGAAACATTACGTTTATACTAAATATCATTTTATAATACATTTTTTAAATCAGTCAAAAAGTGATCATGACGGTATTGTTTTACATAATTTTATAGAACTAGGTACTTCCCTGAAATCTAGTAGTTTCTGGCACGTAGGAGGACACAGTTTTAACCTAACCTAACCTCCCCAAACCATGTCGGATCTGGCCCGAAGGGTATTTCAAGGCTTAAAAAAACCACAACCTAAATAGCTTAATGACCGAATGACTTTTACTCCAAATGTTATATGAGATAAAATGAAAATAAAATGAATTGTTTGTCAAATAATATGTTAGTATCTGGATGACCGAGCTTTGCTCGGTATTTTTTAGTAAATTGTGTTTAAAATAATAAGTTTATGTTCAAATTGATTTATCGATAAAGTTGGTCATTGAACACACGAGCAAAACGACATTTTATAAAATGAATCCTAGCTAGATCGATTTATCGCCCCCGAAACCCCCTGTATACTAAATTTCATGAAAATCGTTGGAGCAGTTTCCGAGATTCAGATTATATATATATATCACGGATATCGAGGGATATGCCTTGGGGGCGTGGCACGTGCCGCCTCGACACTATCAAATTGGTAGTATATTCGATCGGCAGCTGTACGCATCATTCAGTCGCTTTGCAATTGCGTACAGTTCACTATTGGTGCGTAAAAAACCGAAATGCCGAGTTGTGCAGTAATTTTTTGTAAAAATAGGCCAAATACCATCAACCTGAAGACAAATGGCGTGTCCTACCACCGGTTAGTAAACAATAAAAGTCACTGTTTTATATTTTAAATCAATTTTTAAATGGTTTACTAACTTACGTGCGGAGCGACACGAACTAATCCGAACTAGCCCGAATCTTTCCGAACGAAACGAACGTTTTAGATTTAGAGAGGTGCAATCCTTTGCGTGCGGCTGATTTTATCGATATTGGTATTATTGCAGTTGAATATTTTTTTACAGAACTCAATGGATATCCTCGTATTACTTGTATAGTAAAAGAGTTAAATTTTTTATTAATTTAATGTTGTTTGAACCAAATTAAGACATTATAATTCTAATACAGTTACTCGTGAAGTGTTATTACTTAAAGTAATATTATGCCTAAAGATTTTCACAAATTAACAATTTTTAATTTAAAGTAGGTACAATATGATAAGTAATATGATAAATAAATATTATATGCCATCCAATTATTTACATTTGGTAAAAAAAAATACAATAATTTGTTTTCGATATGCGAAAATATTCTTTTTTTTATCTGCTATTTGGCGATTTCGTAAGGTGGGCCATAGACTATTAATAATATTGCGCAATATTATTGACCGAGCAAGATTAATATTGAAGATTGCGATAATTAAATATTGTTGAAAATAAAAATTCTGCGCAATATTAATGTATTGATCACTAAATCGCAAGCCCATCTTAGTCAATCATAAGTCCGAGCAGCCAAGGTTCGAAGTTGAAATTAGAAAATTCGCGGTCCGTTGCTATTTTGTTAATTCTTTGTCTATAATACTAAGTGTTTCACATTTTATTATATTTCTATACAAGTGTGTTAGAAAATGTCGTATAACTTGCGTGAACATTGTATTATTACGCTCTCGGCTCCAATCCGGCCTCAGACGTAGTAACGAACTTAGCCCACTTCTAACATAACGTATTATATTAAAATATTCTTAGTAATAATAATTTATAATTATAGTATAATATAATAGCAAATTAATTTTCCTAACCTGAATGTAAGTAAGCATTTTTTTTAAGATTACGTAATATATTATTTATTACACGGCACTAGCTTTTCCAGCGGCTTCGCCCGCATGGAGGTCGGAAAGTATCCCGCGGGAACGTACTACCGGAATAAAAAGTAGCTTATGTGTTAATCCAGGTTATAAACTAATTGTGCTCCAAATTTCATCCAAATCCGTTCAGAAGTTTTTGCGTGAAAGAGTAACAAACATCCACACATCCATACATACAAACTTTCGCATTTATAATATTAGTAGGAAGTAGGATGATATGTAACAGAGAGCGCTTTAACCTATAATACAAAATTTTAAAAACATTTCCATTATATTTTAGTAAAAGTTAACTTTATTTTCGGATAGGTATATAAAAAAAGAAATTATTTAAAGAAAATTAAACGAAGTTATTATAATACAAGAATGTACTAAAAATAAATATCGATAAAAATAATCGACCATCGCTTTCGACTCCCTAATTGCATGCGTGTGCATTGGATGTTCGCAAATAGCAAGTGTTTACAAGTGAATGCACCGCCCATTCTATGTATGTGTGCTATTAGAAATTGATTTAGTGTAGCTGCTTTCTTCTTGGTGTGCGTGTTCAAATTTTAAGTGTGTGTCGTCGGTACACTAATTGTTAATGTTGTAATTTTTTGGGTGGGAGATAAGTGGCGTCACTAGGACTCCTTACTATTCCGCAATGAAGGCATATCTCTGGATATCTATGGTATATATAGATATATATATATATATATATACAAGAATTGCTCGTTTAAAGGTATAAGATTAAATAAAAGTTTATTGAATAATTACTTTTTTAAGTGAGTTTTTTGACAAACTTGTTGTTGTATAATGATGAAATGATAAATCATGTATTTTGGCAAGCATTGCTTGTCAAGTAAAATTTTGTAAATTACTTTTTGGTGAACTGGCAGGATACCATTTGTTTTCAAATACATGTAATTTGGTTCAAATACATATCAATGTGTGTTAGCATTGTTTTTAAAACATTAGTACCTTCAATGTGATGTTCCTCCTTCACCACAATAATATCTTCACAAACAGCTGGTAGCTCTTCTTTGATAGTGATTCTTTCTCTTTCACATTCATCATTAATATTCATGTGCACTATTGGAGAATTAATAAGCCCATTGAAAAACTCCAAGTGGTTTTGTTTCATTAGAGGATCGGGCTGTAAAAAGATGATTATAGTATTACGAAAACAAGCTCACAGTCCCACAAGCACAAATCCTTTTTCATTATACTAAAGTCCCTTAAAAGAGCCCCCGTAGGTCACAAATATGTGCCAGAGTGGCGCATGCCCTGTACACCAACAACACAAATACATGTGGGACAAAAGTACATTAGTGTGCTTTTATTTTAATTTTAAATGTACCTTTCGCTTCATTTCACCTTTTCGTTTTTCAATTATACATAGGTGGAATGTTTTCTCAATAAGAAGTGCACTTAGTTTCAATAGGCTTCCTATGGACCTTAATGTTGACTTGTTCTGCAGCAGTGTGGCGACCATAAGACGGCTTTTGGCAGTGATTTTTCATGAATTATTAACTTATAAATAACTTGTATGTCCTTGCTCACGCACAATGGTCCACTCAAAGGACTAAGTGCGGAAACCAAACCCCCATAACATAGAACTTGTACTATGTCCTTTTTTATTATTAACATTTTCTTAACTAGGGGCTTGTTATTAGCAATTTTTTTAAATAACTTTATATCATTGGTTTGTTACTCTGTAAGCCTTCTTTAAAATAAAATAAATAAATAAATGCATTTTATTTGTCTACCTTCAATATTTAAGCTCTTGTCCTTATTTATTGCCTGAAACTAATTAGATCATACAATGCACTTGATAAATTTGATAAAATTATTGAGAGAGTTGGGTCACTCGATTGACTCTGGGTTAATATACGAGTGCCACCAGCGCCTCAATCAGGTGGGTAGCCTCAATAATATAACCATTCAATGGATTAAAGGACACAGCGGTTCGCTAGGTAACGACGCCGCCGATGAACTTGCCAGAAGGGGGTCGAGCATGACACCGGTGGGGCCAGAACCCATCGCGCCACTTCCCTTTGGGTTCCTACGCTCTCTGGTAAGAAAACGTACCAGGGATCTACACTGCAAGCGATGGGTGGACCAAAGTGAGTGCAGGCAGGCCAAGGAAGCACTTCCTACCATCGATGCCCGCCTCACAAAACAGGTCCTCCGGTTAGACAAACGACAGCTGCGTATGGTAACAGCAGCAATAACTGGACATGGGTCATTTAATAAACATCTATCTGTCATAGGAGTTACAGACAGTCCGCTGTGCAGGGCCTGCATTGGGGACGACGAGACAGCAGCGCACGTGCTTCTAAACTGCCCGGCGATCGCCACATACAGGGCCAAGTACTTCGGTAACCCAGGTACCCTACGTGAGATAGTCAGCAACATCAAGGCGTTGCTGGCCTTTCTCGAGGAGCTGGGGTGGATCGAATAACCGATTTCCCACCCGTACGCAAAATACGCGCTCAGACGTGGAGTTGCGGACACCAGCCCGTTCTACCTATTACCTGAGAGAGTTGAAATTGTGGCTTAGTGTGCAGGGCACACACATGCGTTTATTCTCTGGCATTCAAAAGGTTAACATGTAATTATTGTAACATTTGACAAAAGTGTACAACACTCAACACTCAATGGTACACTTGGTGAGAAGTCCAATCACAGGAATGAGCTTGAGAGGAAATTATAATAATAAACTGCTGTAGAAGAATACCTCACCTCATAATCCTCATTCATCCTCTGAATGAACAGCTCCTCGGCTTTGAGACATTGTCTCAGTAATTTGTAGGATTGCTTTAGTTTCTCACAGCAGAAGAAACAAACAAGAATTGGTCTACGGTCTTCAGTTACAAACTGTAACAAAATATGTCTTATATTCATTTGATTGTGTGAAATGAATACTCCTATTCTATAAAGTCATGCTGTCTAAGTCAGTTCGTGATCCTTTACGCATTCTGAGCTCATCTTTCAGAGAAGGTATGAGCATTGACCCCACTGTCGCTTAGGGCAGACTGGCGACTTAATAGCCATAACTCATAATAAAAATATAAACTTACTGGAATATCAGTCAGCTTCTCATATACTTTGTGCAAGTTCCTGTTGATCACTACATACATGCGGACGTTCTCCGCTAAACATATCCTGCACATTGGCAGTTTTTCCATAATAATAATAATAATAATATATATATTTATTTCCAAAAACAAGATTACAGACTTAATAGTTTCACAAAATGGTTCACAACTAGCGGTAGGAAGTACGTACAAACTGAATTTTCTATGCTGTAGAAATCTGTAGACAATTGGTGAGCCCTGCCTCTTAAACTAGGGTTACCTGTATCTTAAGAGACAGTGTTCGGCTATAGGGTTGATACAATAAGATTTATACAACTTGTGGGTTGTGTCGATCTACCAAAAGATTATAAAAATTTGGTTATTCTGTAATGTTTAACATGGACCAACCATGGACCATTAGTGATGGATTAATTAGCATTCGCATTCATTGTTAGCATGCGAATGCTCATTTAGCATTTAGCAAATTAAATTTAGTTGCGAAATTCTGTGAAGTGCGAAGTGAATTTATCGCTTCGTATTTCATACTATCATATTACGTCAAAGCATCGACGCACGCAGCGGTAGTGTTCGCTCTCCGTCGCACCCACGGGAAGTCCGGAATACTAAATCTATCGGTTTCACGTGAACGAGACTTTTCGCGCGTGAAAATTATTAGCAGGTCCTGCGAACTTGCGAAGAATGGGTTAAGCAATTATTATCTTATTAACTTTGATTTGCGCGTACTTAGGGTTGTATATTGAATGAACGCTTGTGATTGTTTAATTTATTTAAATTATTAGCATTAGCAGGGTGGTGCGAAGAATGATGTTTGGCAATTATTATCTTATTGTCTTTGTTTTACTCGTACTTAGGGTATGTTGGGTATGTTTTGATTGAATGAATGCGTGATTGTTTATTTAATAATAATTTGTTTGGCACGTGCGTGGCGCGCGTCTTTTTGTGTCAAATTTCATTACGTTTTGGCAAGTGATAGTGAGAGTTTAGTTTACGTAGGTACCTATTCGAACTTACAGTAATTAAATTTTTTCGTCTTGTGCTTATTATTGTATTTAAATAGATCATAGTGTGAACATAGTGTAATAGGAGGAAGTAAAAAGTAGTGAGAAGTGGTCATATACCTATAAAAGTGTAAATAATAATTTTAAATTTTGTATATAAATATTTTGGTGTAAACTGTTGAACGGATCACATTAAAAAGGTATGTGTACCAGCATTAATAAAACATCGGCGAGTAAAATAAACGCACGCTAGGCGACGACATTATAAAGCGAACGCGTTTTTTAATTCGCATATTAACAAAAATCACATACTTCATTATTATCAATTATCGTCATATTAGCAAATAGCATAGCAATAGCAATTAGCATGCTAAGACTCAAGAATTCACATGCTAATGAAATTTATGCGAAATCGCATTAATTGACATTACTATGGACCATGGACCATGTTTTAACTCTAAAAGTACTTTTTACGAAATTATAATCTAGGTTTATTTAAATTATAGAAAAACAACACATTCCGTGCAAATATCGTCTTGTAGTTTCCGCTTCTGTTTACAACGTTGAGAAGACGGCGGAAGATAATCCACTTGAATTTAGTTCACAAAAATCAGGAAAACACGTTCAAGTATAAACAAACAAAAAGACTCTGTGCAAAAAGATGATAAATTGTCGTTGTCAATGTCATTGTCACTTTGTTTGACATTAAGAAGTACAATACCTACCAAGCTACCAAGGAACCCCGATTCTCGCCACAGTGTTCTTGGTTAGCACGTGTGTTTTGAATTTGTAGTTGTTTTATTAAGTGATTGTTGATATTTTTGTGACTTGTTAGCATTTAAGTGTGTTGTCTTTGTGTTCGTAAACAGGTTTGTATTGTGATTGTCGTATTTTAAACTCGTTTTTATTAAAGATGGATAAAAACAAACCCCCTGATCCTGACCCGCCTGACATCCCAGATCCTTTAATACCTCTGTCCCCGAATCCTTTATCGCAATTTGCGGATGTTGTATGCAGTATAACAGAGATGGATGTATCCCCATCCCAACCAAACGGATCTTCCCGTAAACGTCCTGGTAACGAAGATATCTTGACACCATCTCCACCGAACAAACAAAAGAAGAGTCAAATCGGTCGTTCCAAATACTCAGCAATGGACAAAGGTCCTTACGTCGTCCACGTCTCCCGAATAGAAACCCAACCTAACTCAGGCACCACCTTACATCCAGTTAATTTCGGAAAATTTTTAATTAACAACAGCATTGCGAACATAGTTCGTGGTGGTGTTAATAGAGTTGGTAGAAACCGCGTATCCGTAGAGTTTGCTTCTCCTCAAGATGCAAATTCTTTCCTGGTTAACGGTCTGTTAGCCAAGTACTGTTATGTCGCCTCCATACCTACATTTAACATCACAAGGATGGGAGTAGTGACTGGAATTCCATCTGATATCTCAGAAGAAGAGGCTATCACCTATTTGTCTGTGCCCTCAGGTTGTGGGCAAATCCTAAAAGTTCGTCGAATTAATAGGAAAGTTCAGAGAGACGGAGAAAATGAATGGAAAGCAACTGAAACCTGTGTCATTACATTCGATGGACAAGTCCTTCCTAAGAGAATCTTTTGTTGTTACACTTCCCTTCCTGTTGAGCAATATATATATCCCACCATACAATGTCGCAAATGTTGTAGATTTGGACATGTGGCTAATATATGTAGGTCTAAACCACGCTGCAGTAAATGTGGCCACGATCACCCAGGTGATGGTTGCACCATTTCTGAGGGCGAGGCCTTCTGTATTCTATGTTCGGGCAATCACTTTGCTAACAGCAAGTCATGCCCCGAGCATGGTAGACAGAAAGCCATTAAGACCATTATGGCTGAAAAATCCATACCTTATGCCGAAGCCAACAAATTAATTCCAACAGCTTCTCGCAACTATGCAAATGTTGCTAAAACTCCGATATCGCAGTCTTATCGAAAGACAGTACACCTGAAGCCTAAATCTCATGCCCCTCTCTCCCCGTCTTATGACAAAGTTGCTCATCAACAGATTATTAGTTCCCCCCAACTTTCACAGCCTAACGGCTGCGCTCTCAACAAAAATGACACTTCCAATAATAGTACCTCTTCTATTGTTGAACTACTCATGAAACTTTTACCTATCGTTATTTCTTCTTCTACTACTAACACTCAATCACCGTCCAACGTTGCCGACCAACTTATAACACTTCTTTTAGATATTAGAAATGGCGTCTCGCCAAATTTTCCTACAGTGGAATGTGAGGAGCGTGTGGCATAAAAAGCACGACCTCACATTCCTATTAAATAAATACAAGCCTTTGGCTTGTTCCATAGCTGAGACTTGGCTTACTCCAAGTCTTAGCTTCCGTGTTCCCCATTTCAACATATTCAGATGTGACAGATCGGATGGCTATGGAGGGTCAGCTCTCTTGGTCAACAACCGAGTCCCATTTTCGCCTCATACTTTACCTTCACTTACAGGAGATATGAGCATTGCCGCAGGGACGGTTGAAGGTATCACAGTGTTCTCCATTTATATTGCACATCCTCATCATGCTCATTTAATAATTTTAAAAAATATTTTTTCCAATGTTCATGGTCCGATACTGGTTATGGGCGATTTCAACTGCCACCATTACAGATGGGGATCTGAACGCTGTGATACCTTTGGCTCAGCTCTGGTTGAGATCCTGGACGATTTGGATCTCTGCATTTTAAATAATGGATGCCCAACACGCAGACCTGTTCCTGGTCAACAAAAGAGTTGCGTTGATTTAACCTTTTGTTCAGTTGAGCTAGCAGCGTCAACCTCCTGGGAATGTACAAGCTTGTCGCATGGTAGTGATCATTACCCTATCGTTATATCCTTGCTTAATAAAACTTTTTTCGAGAAAACTTCCCCTCCACTTTTGAAATATAACCTGTCCAAACCAGACTGGGCAAAATTTACTTCATTATTAGAGGACAAAATAGACATACTTCCAAATTTAAATTCAAATTTATCAAATCCTTCTGGTCACTGCCATGCCAAGAGATGTTATGAGGGTTTTGTTACGGCCATCACCTCCAGTGCAGACTCCTGCTTTCCATTGAAAAACTGTGCCCGTGACAAAGTTCCTTCACCTCCGTGGTGGGATCCAGAGTGCACTTCGGCAATCAGGGATAGAAATGAGGCTGAAATATGTTATAATGGGAATATGAATACCGAGAATCTATTGGCATATTTACAGATCAATGCCAGATCGAAACGTTTTCTCCGTAAGAAGAAACGTACGGGTTGGATTAAGTTTTGCACTTCCCTATCTCCCTCTACTCCAATTTCAATTGTCTGGAAAAATATTAATAGATTTAGACGTGGATGTTCCCCATCAATCTCTTCACCCATCACTAGGGAAACTGCTGAACTTTTTTTTGACAAAATAGCATCATCTTATGTTCCATTTTCATCCGAATGTGAAAATGCACCCTTAGATATTGTAACAGAGGATCCCTTTGATAGACCATTTAGTTTGGAGGAATTGAATGTGGTGCTCAAACATGTCCGGGACTCAGCTCCTGGTATTGATGGCATACCGTATTCATTCATAACCCATTCTGGCGAAAAAGCTAAAATCTTCTTTTTAAATATCTTAAATTATTGTTATATTCACGGTTGGGTTCCAGATCAGTGGAAGTTACAGATTATTATTCCTCTACTGAAACCAGGAAAACATGCAGATGACCCGAATGGCCTTAGGCCAATTGCTTTGTCTTCAGTCCTAGCCAAGTTACTGGAGCACCTAATTAAAAATCGTCTAGAGTGGTTAGTCGAATCGAGAGACTTACTGCCGAATCATCAATTTGGTTTCAGGAAAGGGCTTAGTACAATGGATAGCATTGGTATATTAGTTACGGATATCCGCTTAGCCTTTTCTAGAAACGAATCCGTTGTTGCCGCATTCCTCGACATCTCCTCTGCGTATGACAATGTACTTCTTCCCGTACTCAGGCAAAAACTGCAACAGCTGAGTCTACCGGCCAAGATGATACGATGCATATGCGAGCTCCTGTTGTCCCGTTCATTGGTTCTGAGAGTCCAGGGTGAGGAGTTTGATGAGAGGGTCGTATGGAAGGGTCTTCCTCAAGGTTATGTTCTCAGTCCCATACTCTACAATCTCTATACGGCTGATATTGGGTCCTGCCTAAATAACAATTGCCAGATTTTACAATATGCCGATGACATTGTTCTGTATGTGACAGATCCTTCTATAGATGACAGTGCGTCATCTTTGTGCCTCTCTCTGGATTCTTTGAATCAATGGCTTTTAAGCCATGGGCTATCGCTGTCGGCACCGAAAAGTTCGGCAGTAATTTTCTCTCGAAAAAGACTCATCCCTCATATTGCTATAAATATTTCAGGCCACGACATTCCTATAGCTAGTAAAGTAAAATTTTTGGGCGTTATTCTCGATTCAAAATTAACTGGTAAAAATCACATAAATCATCTTATCCAGAAATGCGAAAGGGTTATCTCAATTTTAAAAGTGCTTGCGGGTGTTTGGTGGGGCGCCCACCCCTTCACTATGAAATTAGTGTACAATGCCTTAATTCGCAGTATTTTGGATTATGGGACATATCTCCTGGGTCCTTGTAACAAAGGTGCTTTGGCTGGGCTGGACAGAGTCCAGTCCAAATGCCTTCGGATCATCTCAGGTTGTATGAAGTCCTCTCCCGTTAACGCGTTGCAAGTCGAATGCGCTGAACCCCCTCTTGCCCTCAGACGGCAATATCTGGCCTCCCGTTTTGTGTCTAGACTAATAGCTAGATCCTGTCATCCTCTTATAGGAAGACTGAACGAGTTAGATGCCTTATGCAGAAGCTCAAATTACTGGAAAAACAAAGAAATCCCCTTAATCCTAAAATCCTATCGGCTACTCCTAAATTTAGCATGCCCGATCATCCAACTCCCCAGATTACCCCTTTTTAATTTCTCTTATGAAGTTTTAAATTATATCCCAAAAATTTTCTTTGATATTGGTATATCAAAAAAATCCCCATCAGCGAATTCGGCTTTCAATGCGGTGGTGGGCGAGCGATGGAATGGTTTTCAATTATTTTTTACGGATGCTTCGAAACTTTCCGATCTTAATAACATTGGTGCTGCGGTCTATTTCCAAAGCTCCAAAATTATCTTACAATTTAAATGCCCCAAGGAATCTTCTGTATTCACTGGTGAGTGTGTGGCTATATTGGAAGCTAGTCTCTTTATTGAGTCCCACCATAATATTCAGAAAGCCGTCATATTTACAGATTCCCTTAGCAGTTTGCAAGCTTTGACTCAAAGTCCCTTTAAAAGTAAACTACACAGCTCCCTTATTTTAAAAATTAAAAAATCTTTAATGTCCTGTGCTAGTAATCAAAAAGATGTTCAGCTGGTTTGGATACCTAGTCACTGTGGCATTAAGGGTAACGAATGTGTTGACGCCTTGGCTAAAGATGCTTGCTCATCTTTAACGGCAGACCTCACATACAACACTCATCAGGGTTATGATCTATTGTCCCTTCCAAAATTAAATCTACAGTGTTCCTGGCAGGAGCAGTGGAATATTTCAAGCAAGAAGAGAGGCAGGTTTTTCTATGCAGTACAACCGACCATTAAACCAAAACCATGGTTCTCCGGTTACAAAAAAGTATCCAAAACTGTCATATCTGTTATATGTAGAATCCGCTTAGGTTTTTGTTGCACTCCCGTCTTTTTACACAAAATCCGTGTCCGCGACTCCTCTCTCTGCGAGTGCGGACTGGCGGAGGGCACCCTTGAGCACATATTCTTTGAATGCTCTAACAACGTCCCACCTCTAGATTTGTATAACCGTCTCACTAAACTTAAGATCCCTCTTCCGATTAATTTCCCCTCCCTTCTAACTTATTCCTCTCCTGAACTGCTTTTGGCGCTGATGATTTTCATCCGCCACAATAATATAAAATTATGATTCTTTTCCCAATCTGTGTGGATATGGTATATTTATATTTAATGTTCTAACAATTATAATATTTATGTACTTTACCTATATTTCTTTGTTTGTTTCAGTCCAATACTAACCCCACAAGATCAACATTAAGCCCAACTGTATCATGGAAGATTATAAACTTTTTTTATTTATTTTTTTAAACACGCACACTTGCTATTTCAATTCACTTTAGACATTGGCAGAATAGTCGACATCGGCTTTGCTTGCCATTATAAAAAATAGAATAGAATACCAAGGAACCAAGGAACATAAACCCGAAGGAACTTACTGGCTACGGTAAGTTCCTTGCTGGCTACAGATTTGCTACAGATCCTATAATAATTCTACAGATAGATTTTACTGAACTTTTTAGATTACTCTCTGACTGCTGGGCTTTTAAGTTTACTTACATTTTTTTTTTCTTAATAAATTATTCAAAAGTCGATCGAAAAAGCACTTGAGAACTGGAGTTGCGCATTGGAAACTGCTGGACTAAAGATCAGTGAGCAAAAGACAGATTTTTTTTTTTTAATATTTTATTCATGACCATAGATACAAGTCTTTCAGTCGTATACATAGATGGGTTTTAACACTATGAATGTAACATTACAATGGTTATTAGATACCTACTTATAATAATGTTAATAAGGCACTTTTTTAACAATAATATTTTTTCAATCTGTTTTTACAAATTACATCAATATTTTTCATTACTTTCTTTATACTACCAACTTGCCCCCCTTTCGGGTTGGGTGGGTACATCTCAGTGATATCATGGTTAAACCTTGATGGTTTTCATACAAATTTAAATTACAAATACACTTCTAATTACAAATTAAATTAAATTTTTTCTACCGTATTACAAATATATTTAGACAACACACTAAAATATTTCTTATTTTTTAATAATTCCTGAACACTGCGGGGAACACTTTGTCGTTCACTTTCAATGTCATTGTCATTAAATTCACTCAATTCACTGACCAAGATCAAACGTTGAATGTTAAAACTTGAACACTGTAAGATAATGTGATCCAGATCAGCATCCTCTGCTCCACAATGACGACATTGGCTATTATTAATTATGCGAATCCTATTCAGGTGAGCTGGTGTTAGGCAATGTCCCAATCTCATGCGTGATATAATAGTTATAATTCTTCTTGTGATATATTTGAAGTTTTGGTACCAAGGTTTTATCGGTAATTCATTTTGTATTCCAGCATACCATCTGCCTTTCGTTTCCAGGGTGATGTCCCAATACTCCTTCCATAACTGTCTATTAAGTTCGTTAAAAAGGCTGTAATAATCAGTGAATGGAACCTTGAGCAACTTAGATCGATCCTCATCATGGACTGAACGAGCCGCAGTGTCAGCAACTTCATTTCCACGAATGCCACTGTGTGAAGGTACCCATACTAATTCTACTCTAATACACTTGTCAAGTAGTTTTTGGATTAAAAGTCTAATATTATAAATAATATAGTTTAACTTAAAAGAAATATTTACATTATGTAGAGCAGATAAAACACTTTTAGAGTCTGTAACTATCAAAATATTATGTACATTATTTACAAGACTATTTACATGCTGCAGTGCACAATCAATTGCATAGCATTCTGCAGTGAAAATGCTACACACTCTGTTTAATTTAATGCATTTAGTGAAGTCCAACTGTGGATCATAAAAAGCGGCTTTTACATTATGATCTGTTTTAGATCCATCTGTGTATATAACATAATGTTCTGGTCTATTGTCTTTAAACTGTAAAAATTCAAAATGATTGTGCACTGTGTCTAAATGGATTGCAAAGCTGTTAATAATACCATTATAAGGAATTTTGTATATAGGCCAAATATCATTTTTAACAATATCTTTTGAATTATTATTCACATGTTCAAATATTATTGGCATTTCAGGTAGAGTTCCACCAACCAAAGAAGAAGCAGAGATGGCATTGGAAGCAATTGACTGTGAGATTTTAGGATGTATTGTTAGCTTCATAAGTAAAGGATTATCATTTGATGCCATGACTTTTAATAAAAATCTCTCAGTTAACAACAACCTTTGTAATGACAAGGGAGGTATACATGTTTCAACTTCTAATGAATTGATAGGTGTGGAGCGCATAGCACCACAAATAAGTCTCAGTCCCATATTTTGAATTACATCTAATTTTCGTAACAAGGTGCTATTGGCATTCATGTAAGCTAGACTGCTGTAATCAAACTGGCTTCTCACTATACTTTTGTACAGCATACTCATAACTTTGGGGTCAGATCCCCAAAAACATCCTGCTAAATGCCTCAATATATTAATACCATTCAGTGCTTTGTTACTTATATGTTTAATATGTTCATCAAATTTTAATTTGTCATCAATAATTACGCCTAGAAATTTATGTTGCTTAACAGCAGGAATTTCTACATTATTGTATGAAATTTTAACATTGCTATGAATATTTACATTTTTACTGATAATTAAAACTGAACTTTTTTCTGGACTTATTTCTAATTTAAGTTTACTATGGTAATAGCTGTATAATTGAGACAAAGCCTTATTAATATTAGCCATTGCTATATCTATGTTTTGATTTATGCTGTACAAAAGCAAGTCATCGGCAAATTGCAGGATATTTACACCTGATACATCTACATATTTTAATATTTCAGAAGTATACAAGTTATAAAGCAAAGGAGACAAAGTTGCCCCTTGCATTGTGCCTTTGTTGACAGTCCTAGGTCCATGCAATTTATTATTATATTTAACAAATACAGTTCTATTGTTTAAAAAAGAATAAAGCCATTTCAGAATATGACCAGGTATACCAATATCATGAGATACTTGAATAAGTTCTTCTATATTTACATTGTCAAAAGCACCCTTTACATCTAAAAACACACAGATTGCATTAGAGTGACTTAATTTAACCTGTCTTAAATCTGATAATAAAGATACAAGGCTTTCAGAGCAACTTTTACCTTTTCTGAAGCCAAACTGTATAGAAGGAATTAAACTTTGCGATTCAATAAAATAATCTAATCTTAACTTCAACATATTTTCAAAGAGTTTACCTAAACAAGATGATAGAGAAATAGGTCTATATGAAGAAGCACTATTTGCAGGTTTATTAGGTTTTAATATTGGAATTACACACTGTGTTTTCCAAGACTCAGGTATTACGTATATAATTCATCCCATAGTTTATTATAAATATTAAGTAATGTTTTTTGTGCATTTAAATTTAACTTTTTGATTAATATATAAGGTATGTCATCCAATCCCGGTGTAGTATCTTTCCTGCTCTTTAAAGATGTTTTCAACTCTTCTACAGTGAAATTGTTCTTAAGAAACACATTTACATCATTTTCTGTAGCATTTTCGAACAAATACTCAAGCCTATTGCCGTCTATTTCAGTAGAATCAGCTAAGTTATCTAAAAAACTTGGAACCCACTCATCATTGATGTTTTTGTTTCGATTTGTTCCAACTTTTTTAAATTTTTTAATGTATTCCCATATCCTAGAAACTGGAGTTAACCTATTAAAGAACTTTCTTCCTTCAGAATTCTTTTCTTTTTTGCATCTAGTTTTTTATACCTTATCCAGTTTTCAATATTGGGTTGAGAAAAATAATACTTTAATGCATCTTTTGATTTTTCGACAGCATCACTACATTTTGTATTCCACCATGGTACTGGTTTTTTAATAGCTGTGTTTGCACCTAATTTACGTTTTGGAATTGTTTTATACCTTAGATCATTTAATGTTTCTATAAAATGATTGTATGCATTGATAGGGGAATCATTTATTGAGTCCAAGTGAGAAAAACAAGTTTCTGATAGGCTGTAATATTCGTCCCAATCTGCCTTGCTATAAATATATTTCTCTTGATCCACAGGAGGTGATGTGTCATACATAGACGGTTGAATATTGATCTCAAGTAAGGTTGGAAGATGATAGCTACCCATGGGATCGTCATGAACATACCAGTTACATAAATGAGCTATTGAAGAGCTAACAAGGGCAAGATCTATCGCTGAAGCTTGTCTATTAGGATAAGGAACAGTTGTTGGTGATCCATCATTCAGAACACATAGGTCAAATTCATCAATTATATTATATAAGCATCTACCTCTATTATTATCACTATGACATCCAAAGGCTATGTTATGAGCGTTAAAATCACCCATAACTATACAAGGTTTGGGTATTTTATTTATTAAATCCTTTAACTTTACTGAGTCAAACCTGATACTTGGAGGGCTGTACACACAAAGTATAGCCATTGCTCCAAATTGTGTTTCTATAGTGATACATAAATTTTGAATAGATTCTGAGAAGTGTGTATTAACTACTTTGTATTTTAAACGTTGGCTCACCAAAATAGCTACTCCGTTATGAGAATTTATGGAATTTTTGTGGATTAAATTATATGTTGGAAAATGTGGAATTATAGAATTAGTTTTGAACCAAGTCTCATTAAGAAGACAGACATCTATATTTTTATCAATTAATAAATTTTGTAGTAGGCTCTTTTTACTCTGTAAACTCTGTATATTATACTGTAAAATATTTAGATAATTATCCATGTTTAAATTAAATTTGATAAAAATATTTCTTTTATTTTCTTATGTGTGAGTGGTCCATCAGAGTCACTCTTGTTTCCTAATGCAACCAACGATTTAACAATTGCGTTAATTATAATATCATTATTTGCTACTTGTTTAATATCTAAAGTCTCATTGGATTTAGTCTTATCAGTAACCTTGGGTAAAACAGGGAAAGATTTCTCATTTAATGTAGGGGGTGGTTTCACAACAGTGGCATATGATTGCTGCATAAGGAATTTGGCCTTTTTCTCCTCAATTTTTTGTTTTTTAATGGGACAGTCTCTTGAAATGGCAAGATGATTACCTGAGCAGTTGATGCATGTGATCTCTTCGACATCGCATTCTTTGTAGGAGTGACGACCAGCACAAGAAGAGCAGTTTTGCTCACCTCTGCAAGTCTTAGCAGAATGATTGAATTTAAGACACTTATAACATTGTAATAATGGTGGTATGTATGTTTTCACCTCGTATCTAAATAGTTGTATATAGGCGTATTGCGGTAAAGATGTTGAAGAAAAGGTAACAGCAACTGTATTGAGAGGCACTAATTTTCCCTCTACTTTACGCATGAATCTTCTAATTGAAATAACTTCAGAGTCGCATACTATATTTTTATATATTTCTTCATTGGAAAGTTCTTTGGGCACAAACCTCAATACACCAATCCTTTCTGTCAAATATGATGGTATAAACGCTTTAAATTTATTTCTCCAAAGGAAGTCTTCCATCTTCAGAAAATTGTTGGCCGCAGCCGCCTTTTTGAATGTTATGCCTATTTTGTGCGCATTTATTCTATGTACTCCTGATACTCCTTTAACATTATCCGATAATAAGTTGGTGAGCGTGATAGGGTTTTTATTCCCTATCTTCTCCTGCTCTGTTGATTCGACGTATACTACATACTCAGAATTGGTGTTTTCTATGAACAGTCTTTTATAATTTTGTTTAGTAAATATGTGATACTTATTATTTGGAGTGATGTTGTACTTTCTTTTTTTCTTTTTTTCTCCCTTCTCTGGCGGCTCCTCACCGCCACTGGTGACACTCATGGTTGTTCGAGGTCGAGGAAGTTATTTTAGTGGTATTTCCGTATAATTAACTAGTTATTGAGTTTTTTGCGAAATCAAAATTACCGCCTCGTTTGACTTCCCGCCAAAAAGTCCGCAAAAGACAGAATACATGCGGTGTTGCTATACGTCAACTGGCGAGCAACTCACTATAAAAATTCAAACCCACCAGTTAAAGGAAGTTGACCATTTTAAATACCTATGATCTATGATCTCTAACAATGACACGATCAACGCCGACATAAGTCACCGTATCAACACTGGATGGATGAAGTGGCGACGACTCTCAGGTGTGCTATGCGATAGCAGATTGCCGGTATGTGTTAAAGGAAAGGTGTACAAAACTGCAGTCCACCCTGCTCTAGCTTACGGTGCCCAATGCTGGCCAATCAAAAAGACTCAGTGCTCATTCACGTTGACTCACGGGCGCGGTCACGAAATATCAAACATATGGCGTAATATCCAAGTGTCCAGGTACGAAACGCACGTGCGATCTAAGTAGCGGGCAAGCTAGCGACTGGCGCGCGCGGCACGCTCGCAGCTCGATCAAACGCTTGAGACGTTTGTGTGTGTTCATGTCGAACTAGCGGCGGAGCGCGCGATTCACTCGCGACGTCAGGTAAGTTCAACCAGTATGAACTTGTTGCTAGAAACGGCAGCACGTTTTCATCATATCTTTCAATACAGAAGAGTTTATTAAAAGATAAAAGATCGTCGTCCATGTTTTCAACCTCTACGACACGTCACACTCACGCAATCGCCTGGCGGCCAATGTGAACACGAACTCGCCACGTCTACCGCGCCCGCACCCGCCACCGCGCCCGCGCGTTCGTACGTGAACAAGCACTCAGGTCAAAAGAGCACACACCACCGGGATGAGGATGCTGAGATGGGCAGGATGGGTTACTCTTAAGGACAGAGTAAGGAACGAGTACCTATATTCGAGGAAGTTTTAAGATCCACCCAATCGAAGAAAAGCTCTCTGAAGCGTGCCTGAGATGGTATGGTCATGTAATGAAAAGATCAAAGAAACACATGACCAAGCAAGTCCTCGAGATGAACACACGTCCAGAAAAGCTAGGTAGACCCCTTCTAACTTGAATGTCTGTGATCAATAATGACCTGAAGCAAGCCCAAGTGAATGACACGATGACCCAGAACCGAAACATCTGGCGAAGAATGACTAGGAGAGCCGACCCCAAATGAAATGGAGTAAGGCTAGGCAAAGAGAGAGAGAGAGAGAAAAGTTGGTAAATAACAGAATAAATTTTAGAATATAATAAAGATAGTACAAAATAAGTTGCCTGTACCAGGATAAACCTGTTTAGTCGTAATCTTTGTCTTAGTTTTTGTACTCTGTAACTTTTAACCCATTCACTGCCACTTAAATTTTAAAAACATCACCTGGGTGCCACTTAATATTTTTCCTTTGGCAAGACCTTCACAACACCAACCGTTTTTTCCTTACCAAAACAAGAATGACAGTTCGAAAAAAAAAACCAACAGTTTTTCCACATTTAACAATTGTTTCTAACCGTGTATGTTGGCAAATATTTAAATAAATTCTATCATTTTAAAGTAATTCCAAAAAACGTCCTAAAGTACACTCAACGCATATGGTGCGTTGGGGCAACGAATGGGTTAACAGAATGCATTATCATTTCATTTTGATTGCTTTATTTGTGTTTTTTAATTAATTTGCATAGTTTTTTAGAACAAATTAAGTCATATCAATGTTCAAGTGGCGGAGGGTAGAAGGTCACTAATTTCACTAGCCAATCCTTAACTTTCAATTCTGACCTATGGTGATTTCTTGTTTACGACAACCTCTATGTAAGTATTGTTTTCAATGATACCAAGCCATAGTTACGTTACGAGTGACGTGACGAAGAATTACGACTAACTAGCGACTTTAGCGAGAGAAAATAGCTCTTCACTTGGTGCCCTACCCCTAGTTTTTAAGATATAAGTGAGGCCAAGTTGGGGAGATTCTTTCCAGGTCGGCTACCAAGAAACGCTTGTTGTGAACCAGTGACAGACAGATTCTGATATTTGACTACGGAATCAGATTAAGTAGCAACTAAATTGGGAAGAAATCAGATTTTCGAAAGGTGCCCATGTTATTGAGATTCAAATGGGCCAAGCTGCGGTAAGCTCTCTCCGGACAGGCCATCTATAAACTTTAATAAATTTTTAACCAATGATCGTTTATTTCTGATATTTGGCGAATACTTTTCACTAATTAGCGGTTATTTTTTATGTTACTAAAATTAAAATCCCTGATAGTGGCCATGCCAGTGTCAGTCACTCCACGAATTAATAATAATCCACGAATTGTTCTGTTTTACCCCCGCAATTATATTGAAAAACGTTGTATGTAATGCGTGAATTACGAAGGCTGTAGCCGGAACGAAAAAAATACAAAAAATATTTAACTTAATTTATTTTATAAAATTACAATATTAATTATTAGCTAGAATGTCGACAGTTGACCGATGCTGTGCCAAAAGTGACGATTTCATGGAGGCCGCGATGTCCGGTGTCGGGCTGCATGCATCACATTGGGCTGCGTCGGGACTCGGGGCCTCGTGTCCGCGGCTGATGCAATTTGCGGTAACTGGGTGAACGCTTGTCAGCGGTTTATGTGCTATGCGAATATGTAACACGTACGTATTGATAATTAGACTCAGCATCACCCAACGTAGCACAATTGCATCATAATGTACTATTGCTAGTCTAACCAAGCCTTACTGGCTCACCATTATCGTTAAATAAATCAAAATTAGTTTTTTTAAGTAATGCCGAGTGCCAAACACGGCACTTCTTCTTTACTGGTGTTGCCAGTGTTGACCGTCAATATACCCAGGGTACAGTGGTCTCGAACCTACCGATTTTTCGGTATTTCTACCGATATGGGCTCTGTTCTACCGAAATACTGAAATATAACGAATATTCTACGATTTCACAGTACACATGGAAATGTCATTTACCGATTTTGGGTACAAATATACCGTTTTTAACTGCCAATTCTACCGATCTCGCTCTATGACGTTCGAGACCACTGCCAGGGTACCCGTTGATGTCAAAAAACTTAAGGGGGCGTAGTGCAAAATAATCCAAAACAGCCGTCACTGTTAAAGAGATAAAATCAATACTTTTACCATAATTACCATAAAAAATATTTAGTGATCACCACAATGAATGTTTCAACCGATTATAGTTGGCAAAAATTAAAAATATTGTATAGTTTGATCAATAAAAATTCGTAAAATTGACCAAAAATCTTAAAATAGCATGCTCGTGTTTAGTTGAATTTTGATAGTAAACTGTTAAATTTTTTCACAAACTTGAATTCATATTAATCTTTAATTATCATACTACAATTTATAGTTTTTACATTTCCAAAATGTCACTTACTTATTTTATTATTAATTTTTGTTTTGATTCACGCCCTGTTTTGAGTCATACGAAACGTATACGGGTCGAAAATTCAGTCGTCCACGAGAGCTCAGAGAGTGGTCACGTCGCATCGTGGAGCGATGCGCCGGTTACGATAATTCGCGATCTATTGTGTTCGTATACGTTGCCGCAAAGAGTGAAATTGAGGAGTTACCCTTTGTGTTTTTTTTAGTATGACTTATATTTAGTAGGCATAACAAAATTTTACTTTTTGTTTTTTTTCTGCTTACATATTACTAGATTTTTTTTCTTAAATAGTTTTTTTTTTGTAAATATGGGAAAGCGTAAGGCCAGCTATTGTAAGAAAAAAGTTGGCGCTCATTTCCGTAAAAAAAGCCGTTATCAAAAATGTACAGACGCCAGGACATCAAGCTACTACAATCTGTCAGATTTCTTTGATAGATTTTCGACTTTATTTCTAGAGCATTAGGTTCAAGGTTCATTGGGAAAAAATGACAGTTTCGGGTAGCTTGACCTGCTGGCGTCTGTACCTAGGTATTTATATTTTGTGATATTAGTTCTTTTTAATTTGTTTTTTTTTTCTCTAACATGCGATATGGATGGGGGTGGCGTTTGCAAATCTGGCATTAAATTTAAAATCCAAAATGGCAGATGCAACTTTTTCTCAAACGTTCGATATGGGTGTCTTGTCATTTTGAGGGGTGGTGATTTTAAATTTGGCATTCATTTTAAAATCAAAGATAGCGAATTAAAACTTTTTTCAAAGATTCGATATGGATATCGTGTAGTAGGTTTTTGGGGGTGCCAATTGCTATTCTGACATTAATTTTCGAATCCGCGGTGGTGAACTATTTTTTTTCGTAAAACTGAGAATTTATTTTATAACCTTTTATAGCTAACTTCTATCCAACGAAAAACTCTTTAAAACACAGAAATTACTAAGGTTTATTTGGTTTACATTGTTATCCTTGTATTAAACACTATTTATAGTGTATAATCTACTCTCAATAGCGAAACAATACATCTTTATTTAGACCCCAATAAACATTAATTTCACTGACCTTTAAGCCAAATACTGATACAAGGTTGTAAATATTTCGTAGGTACTTAACATGGAATTCTTAGAAATGTGTTCATTTCTTTGTTGTAATTACTTAGCACGTGTTTAGTTATTGTATCTTAAAATTATATTGTTGTTTTTTTCGTTTCACGAAACCTCTTTATAGCGCAATAAAATACCCGGTCCTTTCAATTTCGCTATAAGAAACAACGAAACGCGAAAGATACACGATCCACGGTGCACCAAAATTCCTAAGTTAAATTTAGGAATTTTGGTACATAATAGATGTATTCAGTCTGTAGTCCAAACTACAAATATACGTCTAGTAATTGTCCTTATGGTTGGAAATATCAATCATGTTTTTAAATGAATGATTGTACCCTCGCACAAATTTTGGTCAGCTTATGGCAACTTTGTGCGTTAAATTAAATTTAACTTCCCTGGAAAACATTGTTCATTTTCATGGGCAGAAGCAATTTTTATAATATGGCCACACTTTTCGATATAATATATATTTTATATACCACATTTCCCTATGATTATCGTATGTTTTTGTAAAGTAAGCAGATTACATTTGGTAATTATAGATTTTTTATCACAGTCTGGTTTTATTATTACAATACCTACCACCTACCCATCCACCCTGCCTACCTACTTACCGAGTAAAATTCCCGGGCGTGCAAGTAAAATTCATAATGCCAAAATTTCATAGCTATTGGATGAGTAGTAATAAACGGACAATGTGGGTATTTTCCTATATTGTACTGTATTTAATTTATACCTTCATTATCCGTTTTATAAACTACATACGTAAATTTTTATATAATACAGATTATTAGATTTATTTTCTGGATTTATGTGGACAGCTACATAAAATCATCGAAATAATCAATACGCGTATTTTCAAGTCACTTAACACAACGAATCAAAAAATCCTAGGATACCACCTTTTGTCGTGCAACTGCATGCGGGCCTCGAGAAAACTTGTCAATGTGTGCGTTACGACGCACACGACTAGCGCGCTGTTGTAAATACCTATTTGCCGCGCGCGTCGTTTGGACGGCGCAGTCTTAGGGTGCTTTCCGAATAAGAATATATCGCTCACAGCGCTCACAGCAATAATTTGCGTTCCGATTTGGATATCACGATTATGACAGCTGACAACTGTCAACAATTCGGTACGCTCGTGAACGCGCTAACAGTGCTTTCTGTCGACAGCGGCTTTGCTTGCCATTATAAAAAATAGAGTAGAATAAAACAGTGCTTTTTCAACATCAAACCTCACAACTCGTTTTGCACCTGAGGAACGATTGTATGGTTAATTTTGAAAATGGAAGAAAAAGAACAGTGTAATCTTACTTACATATTAAGATTCATTATATGTTGATTTAATTATTGTTTCTATTACGTAGTTTTTCTTTTAACATTCTGTAAAATAATGTAAGATCTAAGTTGTTTAATTACTTAAAACTTAAGTATTACACAATGTAACTTATAGTAAATGTGTATTTCATTTTTGGCAACTTAATAATAAGACTTAAATGCCAAGTAGTAAATTTCTTGCAATTGTATACCATTGCGCCATATATTGGGATAGGTATGTAAATAACACTAATAGTAATAAAATATTTTTATTAACAATAAATTAGAATCACAGTTTAGTCAGACTGAACCTCAGGTGCCCCGCCTGACCTCCAGGCTACATTTCTCTCCTAATTATAATATTAATGATAAATGATAAAAGATAAATGACTTTATTTTTGCAAGTAGGTTTGTACAAACACTTTTACACGTCAATCATATTTTTTTTAACTAGATGAGGTCGGCGTTTCCTATCTGACTACTCTGAGAAGAAACATAGCAAACAGTATATATAAGGCTTAGTACTAATATATCAAATCTGTATCAATTCTAGTAAATATTATGTAAAATCACAGACATACAGTACAATTAACTGCTGATAAAATTCACTATTGGATGCGGGAAGCACAAAACCGGTCGAAGAGGCGGAGCTTGGGGGTGGCCTATGTCCACCAGTGGACGTCTTTCGGTTGAAATTATGATGAAAATTCATTAATAAAAATCACAAATATACTACTACTCCAAACAGAGACCTACTGAACAAATCTTAAAATTTAATAAAAATCAAATATAGACTACTAATTCAAACAGGTACAAATCAAAGCTTAAAATCGAATAAAAATCACAAGTATATTATTAATTCTGACAGTTACTGATAAATCCAAAACCTATATTGATCTATAAAAAACTAATTATTAATTTTATTTAAACACTACTGCAAAATATTCATCTTTTCCCTATGCTGTTGCATTTCCGTATCTGTTTTCCCTATACTTCTTCGAATCTTTTCTATAATAAATTTTCATTTGGTGTAGGTCCAATTTCTGACGCCAGCGTTACAGGATTAGCCCATCTAGTTGAGCCAAATAACTCATTAATTAGCTGCAAAAAAAAAACTTTATTAACATTAAACTACAAACGCCTGAAGCATTTGATCATAAATTAATCTATATTTAACAGTGACAAAATGTTATAAGGTTTTTCTTTCTGGAATTATTCAGTAGCAGCCCAGAGTCTGGATTTGTGCCCGGTTGATGTCAATAGGCTCACCCCCTATTACATAGGACTTAAACATAACTGGTGAAATGTCGGTGTACTATAAGTACACATCTGCCTAGCCCTTCAGAGAGACAAGGAGTGATGATATGTTGTTTTAACAAAATTAGATATGCATTCATAAATTATTATTAATAACTTTCTACGCCCTTAAGGTATTTGATAACACAAAGTTGGTAATTCTAACACATTTACATAATAAAGAAATAAATAAAGTAATAAAATTATCTTACATTAAAGTACGGCCATGTTTCCTATTATTTCTAGATGTGGTATTATGATCCATTATCTTTTTTAAATGGTTTTTAGGCTATTAATTTTTGATAGGCGCTGGTTACCATTAACATTATATAGTGCGTTGCACATCGTCTTTGCTATGATATCATATACCATCTTATGACTCATTTTTTCAAAAAGCTCTCTATTTTCACCATATCCATATTATATTTTCACCATAAAATGTGAGTGCATCAACAACAAAATGCATCCCTCGTTCCATATGAATAGTGATGGTGACTCTTGATCTACTGAAATAAAACAAAATAAAAATAAGCACTTCTTACTAATACAACATTAATTGTTTGTGAGGATTTATGTTACTGAATTCACCAATATTGGATGAATGGATTTGAATGAAACTTGGCACATAGATAAACATACCATGGAATAAAACAGGATATTTTTAATATAAGTATTAAAGAAAATGCTTTTATAACTTTTTAATTGATAGAGTATGAGACAAGTTCTTGTACCAAAATAATTTACTGTCAACATTGACCAAAGCATATAACACTTGTTTCTTTGTTATAGTGTTGGAATAAAACTGACCACATAAACTGTCACATGATATTTTATTAAAATAGATCAGGCACATTCAGCTAATAAGTATCTACTCATAACCAGTTATAAATACTTACCACATTGTTCTGTTTGTTTATTCAGCAGTGATTCTGGTTGTTGGCTGTACCTAATTGCATCAAAATCATGCACCAATTGCTGTACATATTCTCTATCTGTGAACAGCGAGTACCAGTTCAATAAACATTTTTGATTGATAATACATTGGTTGTAGACACTATAAAAACTGTAAGTTACCTCTTGCTAACGTTGTGATGGGTAAAACATTTGCATAACAATCGTTTCAGCAGTCGGTAGAACTGCAACCAAGTTAGAATTCAGCACTAAGCCCTTTCGTATTGCTCTAATGTGAGCATGACAGAAATTTGTCCCCCGTTAGGCTCGTCGGCTATAATCACTTGAATACTCATGATTGCTTAATAGTTTTCCTTTTTATATACACCATATATTTGTTTCTCTTGTTTTGTTAGGTTGCGACTGTAGCCAGAAGCACAATTTCCAAAATGTAATATTATGAATTCAACTCAAAACAAAACAACACAGCTGTCAATTTGACAGCGCTCACAGTGATATCGGTTCAGGGCATGGTCGGCGTTATCGCAGTATGGCGCCTGTCATGACGTCATCTATGACGATCCAGTGGACAGCGTTATCGCGCTCACGCTAATTCGGTACGGGTTTTAGCGCGCTCACATCGCTGTGACCGTAACACGGAACGCGGCGTTAATATTTCTAGTGATTATTTTTCACCCCCTCACTTCCACCAGTGAGCGCGATAATGCTGGCCGCGCTCACACCATTTCGGAACGGGTGTTGTGTTAAGTGTGTTAACACGCGTAATACGGAACGCGGCGTTGTTAATGTCATGTCAATCAAACTGACAACGAGTACAACGACAATTCATCACCTTTTTGTTTGTTTTTATTTGAGCGTGTTTTCCTGATTTTTGTGAAGTACATTCAAGTGTATAATCTTCCGTCGTTTTCCCATGGTGGTTGGCAGAAACTACAAGACGCCACCTCCTACGTTCCAAACGTGAATAAAACACAAGCCGTTATTCGTACGCAACGTGTTGTTTTTCTATAATTTTAATAAATCTAGATTATAATATCGTAATTAGTACTTTCCCAGTTAAAACATGGAAAAACTGCCTATGTGCAGGATATGTTTAGCGGAGAACGTCCGCATGTATGTAGTGGTCAACAGGAACTTGCGCAGACTATATGAGAAGCTGACTGATATTCCAGTAAGTTTATATTTTTATTATGAGTTATGGCTATTAAGTCGCCAGTCTGCCCTAAGCGAGAGTGGGGTCAATGCTCATACCTTCTCTGTAAGATGAGCTCAGAATGCGTAAAGGATCACGAACTGTTGGCTTTGACAGCATGACTTTATAGAATAGAAGTATTCATTTCATACGATCAAATGAATATAAGACATATTTTGTTGCAGTTTGTAACTGAAGACCGTAGACCAATTCTTGTTTGTTTCTTCTGCTGTGAGAAACTAAAGCAATGCTACAGATTACTGACACAATGTCTGAAAGCCGAGGAGCTGTTCATTCAGAGGTTGAATGAGGATTATGAGGTGAAGTATTCTTCAACAACCGTTTATTGTTATAATTTCCTCTCAAGCTCATCCCTGTGCTTGGATTTCTCGCCAAGTGTACCATTGAGTGTTGAATGTTGATATGTACACTTTTGTCAAATGTTACAATAATTACATGTTAACCTTTTGAACGCTAGAGCATGAACACATGTGCATGCACGCCAAGCCCAGTTTTCAAAATTCTCAATAATTTCATCAAATTTATCAAATAGGGACAAGAGCTAAAATTTTTAAGGTAGACAAATAAAATGCATTTCGACGGTCCCTATTAACAATGTCGGTTCTACAAAAAGCTACTGTTCAGTAGAGCAGTTCAAAGTTTGTTTTACTACTAACACTGTTGTGCTGACAAGTTAATACCACCAACAAAATTATCTTTAAAACTGGCTAAATATCATAATTTCAGAAAAAAAATACTGACAATAGATCTTTTTATTGTGATTGTATTTATGTCAAAAAGTGAATATTGGTAAAAATGCATAACCGTTAATAGGGACCATCAATTTATTTATTTATTTTATTTTAAAGTAGGCTTACAGACTAACAGTGACACAAAGAAAGTTATTTAAAAAATTGCTTAAAACAAACCTCCACAAATTTTTAAGAAAAATTCGATTAAAAAAAGTACATATGAGTTTATATTAATAAGTTAATTATCCACAATAATTACTGTGATAAAAGCCGAATGCCTTATGGTCGCCACACTGCTGCAGAACAAGTCAACATTAAGGTCCACAGGAAGCCTATTGAAACTAAGTGCACTTTTTTATTGAGAAAACATTCCACCTATAATTGAAAAACGAAAAGGCGAAACGAAGCGAAAGGTACATTTAATATTAAAATAAAAGCACACTAATGTACTTTTGCCCCACATGCACTTGTGTTGTTGGTGTACAGGGCATGCGCCACTCTGTCACATATTTGTGACAACGTTGTTCAAATGTTTAAGTTCTCATAATATGGCTATAACTTCTATACAAAGCTAGAATATGGCAGTTTGATAACCATCCTCTTTCATAGCAGTGCGCGCTTTGCAGGAATAGCTTGTATAATGGTCAGCCAGGTTACATTGGACCTACTTAGGTATCCTCACCTACGGGGGCTCTTTTAAGGGACTTTAGTATAATGAAAAAGGATTTGTGCTTGTGGGACTGTGAGCTTGTTTTCCTAATACTATAATCATCTTTTTACAGTCCGATCCTCAAATGAAACAAAACCATTTGGAGTTTTTCAATGGGCTTATTAATTCTCCAATAGTGCATGTGAGTATTGTTGATGAATGTGAAAGAGAAAGTAACACTATCAAAGAAGAGCTACCAGCTGTTTGTGGAGATATTATTGTGGTGAAGGAGGGACATCAAACTGAAGGTAGAATGTTTTAAAAACAATGCTAACAATTTATTATATAATTTATTGTATTTTATATTAATCAAACAGGCTTTTACCTAAAAGCTTTGGTGCTTGGTTAACATCAGTATAATGTTAACATACATTGATATTGTTACGAGCTGGGGTTCGGGATAAATTAATTCAAACCAATACTACCAAAACACACAAAACAGCTTAATTGAATAATCACAAATACCACAACAACAAGAAACGTCAAAAGGAATCACTTGTCTCGCTTGTACTGTATCACTTGTCCACAGCAGTCTCCGTCGTGCCTATGTCCAGCACTGACTAGAACTGATACCGTTAAATATCTTGGCATACAAATAGACGCAGGGTTACGATGCGATAAACATGTCAACGCCCTCACCTCTAGAACTATGAGATTGATTCATAATTTTAAATTGCTGAGGGAGTCGGCAACCCTTGATACTCTGCGAATGGTCTTTTTTGCACTGTGTCAATCTGTTATTGGGTATTGCATTACCGTATGGGGTGGCGCAAATAAGACAAGTCTAATCAGAGTCGAAAGAGCACAGAGAGCTATACTGAAAGTGATGCTACGAAAACCATATCGTTATCCTACAAAGAAACTTTATTCACAATGCAAGGTTCTAACAGTATGTCAGCTCTTTGTCCTACAATCTGTCCTTAGAAGACACGCTAGTGTCCTCCCATCTGATCCCAAAAAGCGAATAAATATTCCCCCAGGCACTCAGCACAGGACTTCTTTTGCCAGACACCAATACTATACAATATCCACATACATATACAAAAAAACTCATAAAGCACTAAACATACTCGACCTAAATAGATATAATCTAAAGTCTTAGGTGACAGAATGGCTACTTCAACAGGATTACCCACAAACAGAATCATTACTTACATACATTGCATAATAAAAATAACATTAATATATCAGTTAATACTCACAAAGGACCCTCACCTAATTTCACAACTTACATTAACACAAGCACACACACCCATACACACACACATACACACTTATCCTCACCCCCACATACACCCACACCCACGCACACATGGAGCCATAAACTTAAACTACTCTTACTTTCTTTACTTTAATTACAAAATAACCAAATTTTTATAATCTTTTGGTAGATCGACACAACCCACGAGTTGTATCTAGACACGCGGCAGCGTGTCAAGCCAAGTTCAAGTAACAGAACTGGCGAGCAGCACCGTGTGTAATATTGTATTAGACGAACCATTTGGAGCCACTTTTGACCCCCTCATAACTCAAAAACTATTTTACATAAACGTGTCAAATTTGGCTCATATAGTGAAACTTGCAAGATACATATGTGCTCCAAATTCAAATCTAGCCAAAAATGAAAACTAGCCAAGTCAGGACTGACCATTGAACTTGGCACCCATTTAGATCTCACTTCTTTTGTCGTTGAAGTCAACAACCAAGGCATAAATCATAATATTGAACTTGGCTCTCATTTCACATTTATGTTTTTGATGGGATAAATCTTACTGTATCAATCCTAAAGCCGAACACTGTCTCTTAAGATACAGGTAACCCTAGTTTAAGAGGCAGGGCTCACCAATTGTCTACAGATTTCTGCAGCATAGAAAATTCAATTTGTATTTACTTCCTACCACTAGTTGTGAACCATTTTGTGAAACTATTAAGTCTGTAATCTTGTTTTTGGAAATAAATATATTATTATTATTATTACTTGAATCGCATTCGACCGCATTCTAAACGAACTGCTCGTCGTCGGCCCGACAATCCGCTATTTATATTCCGAGCAGAACATTCGCGAACATTCGACACATTGCCACAGTTCACAAATAGCGTAGAAGCTTCCAGGTACTTCCACAGACAACTGTTTACTGTTTAATCCCACTATTCGACAATAGATGGCGGTAGCGTCTACGTACGATTGTTCGTGTAGTACTTGCTACTTGATAACAGATGGCGTTAGCGTGTCGTTTCTAGTAGTTTCGAACACTGCCCCATCCTTAGATGGAGTAAGCGTGACGTTTCTAGACTTTTCGATCAACGTAACACTGCCCCTTTCTGAGATGGAGTTAGCGTGATGTAGGATATTAACCAAATTACATGTATTTGAAAACAAAAAATTATATTGTATATGTATATTTATTTATACATGACATACTAAACATTGAAGTTGCGTTTCACATCTGTCTGTATTTTTACTACTCCACGGAGTTAGATGCGATGTTCAACATCATTTACAGAATTTATTCCGGAAGGTGCATTTGTAAAATACATTTATATTTAACATTTAATGAATAGGATAACTACAATGTTTTGTCGGTCCACACCGTTGCTACTTGATATAGAAGAGTAATACAATTGATTGTTTTGTTCGTTTACAGAGCTCGAACCAGAAAGTTTTGACAATAGCTATCTAGACATAGCCGATATACCACCACACCATTCTGAGGCAGATTCGGAAGATGATGTACCTTTATTGACGTTTAAACCTAAAGTGCAAGAAGAGCAAGAAGTACTACATAAGATACAAAGACCCAGTGAGACGATAAGTAAGTTTGAGCTAGTTAATGTATACGTATTCAAACAACTCTATGTTCTATGTTATAGGGGTTCGGTTTCCGCACTTAGTCCTTTGAGTGGACCATGACGGCTGTCGGTGTTTATCCCAACCATCCCATCTCCCTCCAGAAGTTGATTATGTCTCCTGGTCTGTTGAGAACGTCCGTGTAGCATTTGGGTATCTGTCCTAATCTGGGTGACGCCTGTACATTCAAAGAGTACATGCACAACGGTTTCCTCAGCCTCCATGCAGGCCCTGCACAGAGGGCTGTCCGATATGCCTATTCTGTAAAAGTGTTTGTTGAGCGGGCAGTGTCCTGTGATGGTCCTCATCATCAGACCATCCCTGTCCAGGCGTAGCAGATGTCTGGTCAGCCTGCCATCCAGGGATGGGATAGCTTCCTTGGACTGTCTGCAGCCTGGTGCCGAGGTCCACCAGCTCTCCGATGCAAACAGGTCAATAGTTTACGTGATAGGACGTTAGCGTTAGGTTAACGTTACTTTAAGGGTGTACTTTTGCGAATATTTCCACTTCTTTCAAGTCGATTTCTTTCCCTCGTTGAGTTGTATGAAGTAAGAGAAATAGTTGTGGATTCCAGCCCGCCTTATCTATTTCATTCCTTTATACTGCTATCACCAACCCGAACCCTTTCCCTACTTAATTAAATATATGGCACACTTTTCTTTTTTTTTTTTTTTTTTCGGGATGGGAAATCATCAAATGTCTTCTCCCGCTCTGGGCGGAGCGGGAGGGCGTGTCAGACTTTTACTGACTAAAACCCACCCGTGTTCCATCAGTTGCCCATGTGCCAGGGTCACGGTATCTCTTTCGAACAATCACGCGACCCCGGCAGGCATCGGTCCTAGTAGACCCCTACAATATATGGCACACTTTAATTAATCATTAGTATCGAGTGTAGGCTTTTTTTTTTCTTCTTTTTTGGGTGGGAATCCATCAAATGACGTCTCCCGCTCTGGGCAGAGCGGAAAGGCGTGTCAGACCTTTACTGACTAAAACCCATCCGTGTTGCTTCAGTTGCCTGTGCCAGGGCCACGATACCTCTATCGAACAAATCCGTGACCCTGGCAGAGATCGGTCCCAGCGGACCACTTCAATTTTGGTGACATCTCTTTGAGGCGCGCGTGGAACACTACGCGCCGTCGACCAAGGTCTAGTCCTGACCGGGTGGCGAGCTACCCGTTGCTCGCCGCCTGCAAGCCCGCGCCTACGGTGGCCGGGAGTCCACAATGGATTCCCGACGCCCGGGGCGTCTCCTCCTGCGGTGGCTAGGTGCGTGAGGGCGCAGAGACTGCCTCTCTCTCACGCGCTCCGCCTCCTCCTTCGCGATCATTACTGCTTCGCAGATGGAGGTAACGGTTTCCCGTACCCTCAGCTTCGTACCATGGCCTCCACCAGGGCCGGACGCGAAAGATCGTCGAAACCGATCGCCTTCACGAGGACACGGCGGTACTTTACTACTAGTACTCCAGTAGTACTCCACCGTATTTTACTACTAGCCACGCCTTATATTCGTCGAAACCGCTGTCTGGGTTTCGCTTAACACGAAAGATACACTTACAAGTTGCAAGGTACGGCCTTTCTATCTTTAAGTCTAAAATCTTTAATTTTGCTTTAGAGAGTACATTTCGCTGGCCAAATCTCGTAGCATTATTGAAATTTTGTATTTCCATCAGGCCCAACATTTGTTAACGAAAGAGTAAACCAAAAGTAAACAAAAGCGATTTGCCGAATTAATATTTTACACGTTCGATTCGGCAAACATCTTTTGTTTACTTTTTTGGGGCCATAAACTGTTGCGGGTAACTTCTTTGCAGTGGATTTCGTTCCGTTACTAAGTAGTGTTTTCCGGAGAAACAGTATTTTGTATCAGTAGATATTGTAGTACGGTTGGGGTGGATCGAATAATTGTTTTTGCCACACGTACGCAAAACTCGCGCAATGATGTGATAGTTGACACCTGCCCGTACAACGTATCCTCTCGCTGTTTTTGCGTTAGCTACCGCAATCACTAGGTAGCACGAAAAGCTTACTGTCAGTTGATCAGACAAGAATAATTAATGTAGTCACGCTCGCGGGTCTATTTCGCGTCCCTCGTCCCCTATTCGCTATCCCCCAAATGTGCAGGACACTTAAAAATGTACAAACGTAGTAAAACTCTTTTTAAAGTTCGGGACGGGACGCTAGATGATAACCAAGAACGCTAGTGAGGTGGCCTAGACAACTTACCTGTGGAAGCCAAAGTGTGGTGCCACTTACAAATTGAGTCTTTTGATTTGATTATTTGAATACCTAATTAAGCCTGAAATTCTATTTTTAAATCAACTCAAATATGTATAGTTTTCATTTTAATAGGATTATATTGTAAGGTCAATTTTCATGTGCGAGTGGATTGAGAGATCTTTTCGAAAAACTCTTCCAATCCCAACCAAATTATAAGAGGATTTAAGAAATAATTGTGAAAACTTCATGGTAAGGTATAAAATTTGTGAAACCTAAACAAAGAAAGTTAGAACTCATTAACTGGGTCTCTCAATCTGGACACCTGAAGAAAAAGCCATAACGCGTATCCAAGAATATACTGCCTATGTGTTTATAATTTGCATTTTAATTAATTGTGAAGGATTTGTGAAAGCTGCTAAACAAAATTTCGATTCGTTTCAAAGCCACGTTTAAGATTTATAACGGTTTATATGGATCACTCAGAGTGGACAATTTTCAATTGATTGATCTTGTAAAACACGACCTAATACTGAAAAAGTATGAATAATTATCATGTTTATTGCAAATTATGCTTCTGGGAAAATTTGTGAAACAAAAATCGTGATCGAAATCTTACTGGTTCAAGAGAAAATGAAAATCTTGTTTTTTGTCGATCGTCCTAACTGAGAGATCATTATTTTGAACTATATTTAATAAACCAAACCTTATAGGTAGAAGGTGTTATACTTAAAAAGATAATAATTTTTTACAATCCTTAAGGAAAACGTTGAGTAGGGTGACCATATCGCCGGTCGGAATCATTACCGGTACAGTTCAAATTATGATGCACTTTAAACGTTTTTATACTAGTAATTTGTGTCTGGTTTCGCCACCGTTTTTGAGATATAACGATTCAAAAATTTGAAAGAGTTGTAATCGTCATAATATGTACTATCGGCAAAACTTAAGCATGCTCAGTTAAGAAAATAGTCCTGCGGAAGCGCAGATAGTGACAGACCACGCCCCTTCCTTGCTCCACCCAATTAGAGACAATACATATTTGTGTGAGTGCAGTAAGCACATGAGTAGACAAACGGAACAGAGACTAAGCTTCCTAAGAACGAGCAAAATTGTTACCTATTTTGGTAGGGTTGTCACAATAGGGTAAGACAAATTAAACAAAACATTTGTTAAATAGTTTTATTATTCAGTATAATAGAATCGAATCGAATCAAATCAAATTAAATAATTTAATTCAACTAAGCTTGCTTGCTTGCTTTTGAATTGTCAAAAGACATAAAATAAAATCAGTACAAAAATAGTTTTGGTGCTACAGCCCCAGTCACAAGACATAATAACTGTGAAAGTACTACCATAGATACCCATTCCAATGCGCAGATCTCTATGGAGAAGAATGGGCTAGAAACTCCATGGACACTCTTTTTTAACCGACTTCCAAAAGGAGGAGGTTATCAATTCGGATGTTTATATTATTTTTTATGTTTGTTCGGGCATAACTCCGTCGTTTACCAACCGATTTGAAAAAATCTTTTTTTGTTGGAAAGGTTATACTTTCCGAATGGTCCCATGAAAATGTTATCGAAATCGGACTAGGACTTTTTGAAAAATCAACAAAAACCTAAAAAGATATCAACATTGTCTACACCGATTACTCAGAGGTTTCTGATCCGATTTCGATGATTCTTTTTGTTCGATACAGTATACCTGCCATTTGGTCCCATAAAGTTTTCATTTAGTTTGGTTCAATAGTTTTTATTTTTAGCTCATTGTGTACATGGGCGCTGTTATTACCGGTACTACGGATTACAAAATTCTAGTGCACATGTAAGAAAATTATGTATTTGACAATAATTTGGGTTGAATATTTAAACTAACAAGGATAAAATAAAAAACTAAAAAAAAATGTAACTGACTACAAAAACAACCACAAAAAATGTTTAAAATAACCTACAAAATAAATTTTCTTTCGGAAGTCGGTGACTTTGTTTTTTATTTCATTTACTTTTTTGCCACCGACTTTCGAAAGAAAGTTATTTTGTAGGTTATTTTAAACTTTAGTACCACAGATACTCGCTACGTTAAACCACGTCCGACAGCGCCAAAATGGCGATTATCAAACGGGCACAAAAACACTTTGACAGCCGCCAGTCTAGTGGTAATTATAGAGGTCAGTGATTGTTCGTATTTATTTAAATGTCTTTGCTATAATATCAACCCACCCACATACTGACAACTTGTAATAGAAAATAAAAAGGGACCTTACAATAAAATAAAGGTAGGTAGGTAACTTACTTGAAAAAGTAATAAGTATGATTTATCTTTATTTTTTCTAGTATTATTCATACGCACAGTACAATAAACAACCTTACTAACAATAAAATACCACGTTTTACATAAAAATATTCAAACTTGTAACTAAAAAAACAAACAACGTGCGTTGCACTAACCCTGAGATTGTCAACTGGCTGTGCAACCGTAAACCGGTTTTTTCCAGTTTCGCCGCGTACGCGACAAGCGGCCAGTGGTCACGCACACATGCCCCGCGTGTTTGTAGTAGTGCAATCGAATCGCGCGGTTGTTCGAAGCTTTATCTCTGTTCCGTTTGTCTACTCATGTGCGTGCGACAAAAAATATCAACAAACATTAGCCAGTACCGATTTGCATCTCGCTAATTGTTCACGCTTCCTGTTTTCATCACAATTTTATTTTACGATCTGTTTATTTCTATCGGACTGATTGCCTGCCCAACTGTGACGTTTGCTTTGTATACCGGACTGTGATCGTGGAACTCTTTTTCCCCTTGCTCGTATCCTGGACTGTGTATTGTGACTACCCTTGGGCTGTGTTTTGTCATTAATGATGACAACCCGAAACCTCAATCAGGAAGAAATAAATGAAATCATTGTCTTGTATAGGCAAGGATTGAATATATCTCAAATTGCGCTGGAGTTAAATCTACAAGTAAGTTATTTTTTTTTATTTAGAGAGAGATAATAGAAATAAATTAAGTGCACGTTGGTTTCCTTTACTGAGCCATATTTTTATTGTTTGCATTATTATATAGATCTGTTTTTTTTTTCTTCTGTTACCGTAATTCACAGACCCAATTAAAAATTATTGTTTCGTGAGCCGACGCCAATATCGCCGTCGGCCCAACAACAGAGATTTATAGATTAAATCGTAGATTACAAACAATTTTGTAATACATAATTCATATTATATTTAAAAACCTACATGCATTTTTTTATATTTCGTATATTTGTTGTTGTTATTAGAAATTTTATTCTAGCGAAAGCGTGTATTATTGAGTTTCTGAGCAAAAGAAATACACAAATATATTAATGATTACTGAATGCAAACATATTTCATGTTTAATCTCTACTTCGAGTTTCTAAATACTCGTAGTATAAGCAAAGTCGCTGTTTCTGTCCGTCTAGGTCTGTCTGATTCTCCGCTATTTTTTTCTAAACAATGCAACGGATTTAGATATGGGTTCTCACTCTCATTTAGAGATTTTTTTTGGAAGTGTTTATGCATGCAAATTATTATAGAGCAAAGCCGAGAATTTTAGAGATTTGTAAGACCCGTGCGAAGTCGAAGTAGATTGCTAATTTACGATAAATATTAATAAAATATATAACTTACAATTTTGCAAAAATAAAATAAGAAATTACGTTTACATATTCAAAATATTAATTTAAAAAAAGGTTTGTATTTTCCTTTCTTTTTTTAATATCGGCACGTTCAAAGGCATTGTTTGGGCATTTTATGACCCGATAACAAATCTTTCAACACCTAAACAATGGCCCTTCATTTTAAGTCATCACTGCATTTTGAAATCGAGTTACCGCACTTAAGTCGTAAACAATAATGCACAAATTTGCTTGGGAAAGTTTTACACAATGTTGGAATTTACTACAATGCCATTGTTAAATATCTGTTTGTGGTCTACTACCCATATAAAATACAGATAACAATGTGAATACCTACCTAAAATAGATATTTAAAAAGTTAGGGTTTATTTGTTATTAACTTAATCCTTTTGCACACTGCTAGTAATGTATTGTTTAATTCCTATATTACGCGACAACTCGATGCTAATTGGGAATTTGTAAAAAAAAAAAGTTTTTTTTTGTATTTTAAAACTTTATTACTAATAATATTGATATTTAATGCAATAACGGCGCACCATAGTTGTGACGTCATAATGTTTAATTACTTCATCGGGCAGCTAAACATTATGACGTCACACGCGCTCGTGTTTATTCGGGTGTTTCGGTAGTGGATTCAAAGTAAATTTTTATTTTGAAATAACTTTTGAACTATTGCGAATATAAAATATTAAAAAATAGTTTCGTTTTAAAATGTATATATCATTTATATATTATTCATTTATTACAAAAAAAATCGATCAAAAACCGAATTGTTACTTTTTTTTACACAGTGCGCCGTTGGGTGCGTAGATATGAAGAAGGAGAAAATCTAACTCAGCGCGTTAGTGCACCTCGATCTCGGGCTATAAACGAAGGGCAATTGGGCAATATGATAGCCACATTTGAAGAAAGGCCATTTACACCTACTCGCAATTTCGCACAAGAATTTGATGTTTCAATGCAAATTATTCGGAACGACTTACATAGAGCTGGTGTCCATCACAGACGGCCAGCAAAAAATATTTTGACTGAGGAACAAAAAGCTGCTCGCGTACGATTCGCTCGGGACTACAGAGACTTCGATTTTTCTTACGCCATATTTTTCGATGAAAAGTGCTTTAGGTCTAGCCAACAAGGTCGTCGGAATTTATGGCGTATAGATAACACAAGATACGAACTTCGAAATGTTATTCCAAATGCAGAATCAGGATGAGTTTTCGTGAATATGTGGGGCTGGATGAGTGCTGCTGGACCAGGCGAGCTTGCTTTCATACCGGGGAGGGCAAATGGCCACACATATAAAGATGTGCTTGAACATATTATGTTACCGACTGTGCGCACGGTGTATCCAGAAATGGAGGTGCCAGAGTTTATTTTTTCCAAGATAATTGCCCGATATACCGTGCGCTAGTTGTTCGAGAGTGGTTGCGAGAGCAACCACAAATTAAAACAGTGCCATGGCTCTCCCGATCGCCAGACTTAAACCCCATTGAAAATTTATGGGGTTTTATGGTCCAGAAATGGGATAATAGGGCAGAAAGAACCAAGGAAGCACTTGTCACCCATTGCGAACAAGCTTGGGATACGGGGTTAAAATTTATGTGAAGTCCTGGTTAAGTCCATGCGTAGCCGGTGCGATGCAGTTATAGATGCGGGAGGAGCAGCGACAAAATATTAGTGTTTTAATCTACACTTAATATTATAAAGCTGAAGAGTTTGTTTGTTTGTTTGATTGAACGCGTTAATCTCAGGAACTACTGGTCCGAATTGAAAAATTATTATTGTGTTGGGTAGCCTATTTATCGAGGAAGGCTATATAAGGAAGGTTATATAACATCACGCTACAATTAAGAGAGGCGGGGCAGTAATGAAAAATGTTGCAAAAACGGGGAAAATCGCACGGGTAGGCGATTCGACGCGACGGGAAGGGTCGAGGGAACAAGAAATTTAAGGCGGACGAAGTCGCGGGCAGAAGCTAGTGATTTATAATTTAATTTTAACATTCAGGTGGCCCATATAGTGACGTTAAAAAATTATTGATTTGCGATCCTTGATAGTTTTCCAGTTAAAATATTTTTTTTAAGTTCTTGAAATTGATATGAGATCCACTTTAAAAAAAAAACTTTACTTTCTATTATGCGATTTTTTACGTAATATATTTTTGCAAATTTCATATTTTTGAAAAAGCCTTTAGATATAAAATAATCATCTTCCTAACATTAAAAGAGACAAAAATTTTGATCGATAAGGCAGAATTTATGTTCGAGTGATACAGAATCGAAACTTTTACTTCAAACATTTTTAAATATTACCATTTAATAAAGTAGAAATTTGCAAAGCAACCTGAATGTAAAAAACTTTTTTACAAAAAAAAAAAACAACCGACTTCCTTAAAAACACTACAAAGTGAAAAATAACTTTAATTTCAGAAGTCGGTAAGATTTTTGCCACCGACTTCCGAAATTAAAGTTATTTTTCAGTTTGTAGTGTTTTTAAGGAAGTCGGTTGTTTTTTTTTTTTGTAAAAAAGTTTTTATTTTTAAATTTTTAGTTATGGTATCTACCCCGCACTAATTCCAAACAAACAATGCATATTTATGCGATAGCAGAAATCGCGGTTGATTTGCTGTCATTTTTTAAAGAGTTCCGGTGTCTGTCTCCGGAACTCATCATCAAATCTATATGCAATTTATATGGGACCATTTCGGAATAAACCCCTTTCGAACAAAAAAAGAATTTTGCAAATCCGTTTATAAATGACGGAGTTATGGCCGAACATACATAAAAAAAAAAAATATAAACATCCGAATTGATAACCTCCTCCTTTTTGAAGTCGGTTAAAAAGATATAGATTTTTTTAAAGCGGTACCCTTAAGTGATTTCAAAATAATAAAAAAAATATATAACTCGTAACAATCAAGAATCCGCAGAGTATTTTGACTGCGCTTGGGCATAAGAATGTGCATCTGGATTGAGGGCCCATTTTTTGAACCATTGCGAAACGAAATAAGATTTATAGGGAAATTAGTTAAAAATAGTAAAAACTTAAAGCAAAGGGTCATAAATTTCTTAAACGTGAATTAAAACTGTTATGATGAAATAACTTGGGTCCTCAATCCAGACGCGTGCATAAAGTGGCATAGCCTGAATCTCAGTAAGTACTATCTCTGGGTTAATAATTTTTGTTTAAGAATTTAGTTAAGAATTTCTTAAATATTTTAAGAAATTCCCAAATCTGTAAAATATAACACTACCGATTTATGGCGGCATATCTAGGGCCCTCACTTCATTATTGTTTGTACTGAGGAATCTGCAAAACATGAATATATCTGAAGAAATACATAAATACGACTTTAACATGTTTTACTTACATACCTATGTGAATGAGTTAAAAAGAAATAAGGACACAAAACTTAATTGTTAAGAAGTAAATGAAAGTCGAATTTTACTATAAAGTCTGAACTGAGAGCCCAATATTTTCGGCTTTATTGACTAGGCTCAACCTCATAGATTAACGCAAATTAGATTAAAGCAATTCGTGCGTTATTCCCTAACTATTCCAAAATATAAAAAATGCACAACGTTAATATTCAAGTTTTCACTTCTGCCGGCATTCCCGGAGTGCAACCCGCCTTTTTTTTACATGGATTTTACTACTAAGATGATATCATTTCATTGCTGGAAAAAATCATTTAAATTTCACGGTGGTGTCACTTTGGTGTGTTTTTTTACACCCTTTATTTTAGTACTTATATTATTTCAATCATTCTAACAGGTTCGGGAGTCAATAGCGGACTCCCGGCCACCGTAGGCGCGAGCTTGCGGGTGGCGAGCAATGGGTAGCTCGCCGCCCAGTAAGGACCAAGCTCGGGTCGACGGCGCGCAGTGTTCCACGCGCGCCTCAAAGAGATGTCAGCAGCAGTGTAGGGGTCTACTAGGACCGATGCCTGCCGGGGTCGCGTGATTGTTCGAAAGAGATACCGTGACCCTGGCACATGGGCAACTGATGGAACACGGGTGGGTTTTAGTCAGTAAAAGTCTGACACGCCCTCCCACTCCGCCCAGAGCTGGAGAAGTCATTTGATGATTTACCATCCTGAAAAAAAAAACATTCTAACAGGTATTATTCTAATTCTTTAATAATATTATTATTATAATGTTATTTTGTCCAATGATTGTGCCAGTTATTTTAAAGTCGTCCTGTATAATCTATATAAATAAATGTGTACTAATAATAATAGTAAATCTGAATATTTGTTTGTTAAATCGCGCTAATGTCTGGAACTACCAGTGTTATTTTATATGATACAAGCTTCTGCCCGCGACTTCGCCCGCGTTAAATTTCTTGTTTCCCCGACCCTTCCCGTCGCGTCAAATCGCCTACCCGTACGATTTCCCCGTTTTTGTAACATTTTTCATTACTGCTCCGCTCCTCTTAGTTGTAGCGTGATATTATATCTCAATAAATAGGCTACCCAACACAAAAATAATTTTTCAATTCGGACCAGTATTTCCTGAGATTAGCGCTTTCAATCAAACAAACAAACAAACTCTTCAGCTTTATAATATTGGTATAGATATAATATAGTCATTATTTTTGTATGTTAGCCAGACTTAGGAAAAATATTATAAACAACGTGTTCCATTAATGCCTGCTCATATTTAACACACACACTACGTCTGTACACATAAATATCAAAATAAACTAGGTATATTAAGTTTTCGATAACTTTATGAAATATATCGAAATAATGGATGAGGCAAAGAAACATCAAAACTCAGTATAGTATGATATGGGAATAAGCCACGCATTTCTGGAAAAACTTAGTATAGTATGATATGGGAATAAGCCACGCATTTCTGGAAAAACTCAGTATAGTATGATATGGGAATAAGCCACGCATTTCTGGAAAAACTCAGTATAGTATGATATGGGAATAAGCCACGCATTTCTGGAAAAACTCAGTATAGTATGATATGGGAATAAGCCACGCATTTCTGGAAAAACTCAGTATAGTATGATATGGGAATAAGCCACGCATTTCTGGAACACGTTGTAAATATCACGCTTATCGCGGAGCAATAACCAAAGACGCGTGGAGACAGCTAGTATTTGATAAATAAAGTAAGCGTAATGTATAATATTATGTGGTGTGTTAAAATAACGTGTGTGTTAATAAATAATTAATAAAAGATATGTATAATTTTTGAAAATATATATTTATTATGTTAATAATTGGGTAATAATATTGTTGTATTATTTATTATTATCTAATATGAAGAATCTAAATCTAAAAAATCTAAAAATATGTTAAATGAGCTAGCTATTAATGCTATTTCGCGCGGTAGTGGCGCATATTTCATAATTGTTTTTTTTTTTTGTTTTTAGTTTTTTAGACTTAATACAAACTTATTTTTATTTTGCTTTTGTTTACAAGTTTTCTTATGTAATGTGCGTCATTTTCGTGTAAATAAACAGTTTTTATTTCTTTCTTTCTATGTAAATTTCTCAATATATATCTGCAATGTTTTCTTGGACAATCTTGAAAAGATGCATAAAAATAAAATAAATTATAATTTAAATTGTTGTTGTTTTTTTTTTTTGAAAAAAAAAGGCAAATCTTAAAAATTTTAGAGACCCCACAAGCAACTAGTGCGTATATCACACTAAGAGTAACTTAAAATAAAAATCTCTTACTATACATATACCTAAATGAAAATCTTTAATAACCACCTAAAATCCACACTAATATTATAAATGCAAAAGTAACTCTGTCTGTCTGTCTCGCTTTCCTGCTAAAACTACTGAACCGATTTAAATTAAATTTGGTACACAGATAGTATAGAGCCTGAGAAAGGACATAGGCTACTTTTTATCCCGGTAGTACGTTCCCACGGGATATTTTCCGACCACCACGCGGGCGAAGCCGATGGCTAAAAATATGGATTTTATTAGCCAATATCTGTTTTCAATTCTCCAGTATTAAATGCTCTGTAAGAATAGAATTTTCAAGCGGATAAAATTCTTATCCTTACACGTAATAAAACAGTCGCCCGCGGCCCGCCGCGCCGCGTCACAAAAACTGCTGTACTGATTTTCGTTGGATTTTACCAATACACAGAGTTCATAGAGATTTAGGTGTATAGGTATTATATTAGAGAAAAACCGAATGTTTCAGTGATTTATAACACCCGTGCAAAGCTGGGGCGAGTCACTAGTAGTTGTTTACATATTATCTTAGTACGAAATATAATTTTTTGTGGAAGGTTGATACTAATTAAATAGGTAATACCAATAACACATTTTCTAAATCAAACATAATACCTATATTATAATGAGTACGAAATAACTTCTTGTTAACAATGATTTATAAAAGACCTCACGCGGGCCATATCATAGTTTGAAACCGTAACGACAATTAGAATTTGTGACCATTGAAAAAACATTTCACAAAACGAGGGAAACAGGTTACTAATGTGCGCCCCTGCACACTAGTGTCAGTGTTCACTTCTACACATCATTGTATTACGACAAACACAACTAAAATTCGCTTCCTATTGGTCAAAACGCATGCATACGGTGATCGAGTCGAGAGCCGTGCTATGCGATTATCGCCTTAAAGGTGAGCATGCGGAAGTTTGGTCGATAGTACCGATCTCTCATTATCTCATTAAAAAAAAAATGGCAATTCTGACTTTAAATATGATTTCAGCAGATCTAGAAACGTACATGTATTCTGAATGGTTTTATCCACAACAACTGGTACTTTTGCATTTTCAGCGATCGTATACTGTGTAATGACAAATATCCGATACTAGCTTCTGCTCGCGACTTCGTCCGCGTTAAATTTCTTGTTCCCCCGACCCTTCTCGTCGCGTCGAATCGCCTACCCGTCCGATTTTCCCCGTTTTTGCAACATTTTTCATTATTGCTCCGCTCCTTTTAGTTGTAGCGTGATGTTATATAGCTTATAGTCTTCCTCGACAAATAGGCTATCCAACTCAAAAAGATTTTTTCAATTCAAATCAGTAGTTTCTGAGATTAGCGCGTTCAAACAAACAAAGTCTTCAGCTTTATAATATTAGTATAGATTTTCACTTCGATCAATAATAGCACTAGATAAAGGATCAGGAACAAAAATAAGGCGCTCAAGTGGCCACGTTTGCACACACTTACACATTTATATTTCTTACTACGAAATATAGAAAAACGTTTCATAATAATAACAACTTCAGATTATTATAATCCTTAACACTCAAACATAAAGCATAATTACGATTGCAAAATATTCATATTTAAGTCCTTTTGTCATCGGAGAAAGGTAAAGAGCATAAATTTAAAATGTCCCTTAAATATCAAAAGTCATTTTGATATAAGTAGGTACAAAATTATTTATTCTTAACTGAAACTTAAAGTCTAAGCAATAAGGTTAAAAACAATGTGTTGACAATTTCGTGCTTACTCTATTTTGGAACAAGACGTAGTTCTTGGTATTACATTTCAATGTTCAGAACACAGTACGTATGGAAAGACGTAGAGTTGCAGAATATATTTTTTTAGGTGAAGGTACGTTTTGATGATGGCAAACATTTTTAATCGATTTAAAAAAGTTATCGGTTCAATCTATGTGATCCACCCGTATAAAAACTGGGTGCGTCTACTTTTATGTACCAGTATTTAGAAGTTAAATTTGTATTAAAGCAAATTATTTTTTCATTTAAATCAAACTTCAAATATGAATTTATATAAGGCTTGTATATTTCTTCTCCTCTTTCTTTCGCTACAATAGATACCCATTCTGCACAGCGAAATGGCTCGCTAGGAAATCTACAAACAAAAATAAAATATAAAATTACAATACTACTTCATGCATTCTCTGTTCCAGAACAGACAATGTTTGTTACAATAGTTGGTGCGTTGTCGCAAACATTGGTCAAACAATCATAATTATGTATTTGCTAAATGATTTATATTTACTATTTGATTGTTTTTATTTTATGAAAAACAATTAAAGATTTAAACTTATGGAAAAAAAGATATTCCTTCCAAAAACTTGGTGCTACAGGGGTTATTTACACAATTTTTGAACGCGTGCTGCGGCATTTAGGACGTCTTATCGTTGGCTATCATTGGACCAAACTAATTTCAAATAAGAGCATAAAAATATTTGTGCTCTTATTTTTCGGGGCGTTTTTGAAGCGCTCATCGGGCATCTAGTACATTTTTGATCGAAGGATTTTCAGCATTTTTCCTTTATGATGAGAAAATATGAAATCATTTGGTGATTCTAACTTTAAGTAAAGACTCTATTGATTCAGGAGATTTGATTCCGGAGTGACGTCACGGATGTCAAACAGTCGTAAAGCTCTCTGTTTACTTCTCGCGAAATAAATAAAAACACAAGTTTGTTTTGCTAAAGTTTATTGTGGACATACTTATATAAGTGCAACTTACAAGGAAAAATATTGTCAAGTGTTTATGTGCCGTGTAAAATAAACTAAACTCTAAAAACGTTTTTACCGATCCCCAATAATATTGAAATACCTGACACCCGAAGAAAAATAAACAGTGTTTTATCTCCTAAACGGGACCTAACAGCTACTAAACTTTTAGTGTGTGCGCACCTTTACACTAACACTGTGCTCAGCCTATGGTGTTAATCCGACCCATACACACCGTGATAACTGCCATAAACGTGTTTTTCAAAATAGCGCCATCTATTGCCTTATTGGCGTACTACGTGGACGCATCGATCACTAAAATATATACACCAACAAGTTTACCATGGCTAAGTGCGGTGGCTGTGGCAAGTTTTTGTCGTCGGCAGAGGCCACAAACTGCAGTAAATGTAGATCCTGGTACCATCGAGGGTGCGTAGGTATACAGAATACCGGCCCTTTGACGGCCCCCTGGCACTGTCCAGAGTGTAATAAGAACCTGGTGCGGGACAACCAGGCTGAAACGCCGGTGAGGGCGCGTACACCAGTGCCGGCTGCGCACGAGGAAAGCCTCGTGAACCTCATGGATACGAGCCCCATAAATAGCACAGCCCTTGACGCCACACAAGAACTCAGCTTAGACATCCTCAGGGCTGAGCTTAATATATTTAAGGAGGATTTTTTTAAGACGGTGCGGAATGAATTCCTGTTGCTTCGTGATGACCTGTCGGAGCTGAGGTCCTCTCTAAACGCAACGAATGACAGAATGAGTAATCTGGAAGAAAGAGTAGCTGTGTTAGAAAACAAACACACGCAGCCCGGGGCATCGTCAGAGGTAAATAATTTAATATCACAACTGCGGAGCGATATTAATGACCGTGATCAGGAGCTGCTGGGGAATGATATACAGATTTCTGGCATACCCGAGCCCAATGGTGAAAATCCAATCCACACGGCAATGTTGGTTGCGTCAAAGATTGGCGTAAAAATCAAAGCGCGCGATATAGTGAGCGCAGAGCGTGTCGGAGGTCGGCGAATCAACGCGACGCAGGCGACGGCGCCGGTGGAGACCCGCCCCCGCTTCCTCGTCGTGCGCCTCGCGCGCCGCGACCTGCATGACGATCTGCTGGAGGGTGCACGAGTACGTCGCGGCATGACTACTGCGGACCTAGATTTGCCAGGCCCTGTCACGCGCTTTTACGTCAACGAGCGCCTTACGAAGGTGAACCGTGAGTTGTTTCGGAGCGCTCGTGAAGCAGGCAGTCGCCTCGGTTGGCAATTCGTCTGGGCAAAACGAGGTCGTATTCTTGCCCGGTACAAACCCGGAGACGCTACCTGCCACATCCGCTGTGAGGCTGACTTACGGCGCACCTTCGGGCCGGCCGCGGCAGTGGGTAACGAAGGCGACGACAGAAACGCACTTTAACATTATTCCCCGACTTATGGAAAATTGCCACCGTTAGGCCCTTGCCGAAAAATTCAAGTCCATCTACTTTAAAAGACCTACGCCCTATTAGTGTATTACCATGTCTGTCCAAAATATTAGAAAAAGTTGTTAGCCGCCAATTGACGCTCTTTTTGGAACAAAATAACGTTCTCCCTGATTTGCAATCTGGTTTCAGAAAACAGCGCAGTACATCTACTGCTTTGCTGGATGTTACTGATAACATTTTGTTGGCACAAGACAGGGGAATGTGCTCATTTCTGGTTCTGCTTGATTTTTCCCGGGCATTTGACTCAATAAATATCCCACTATTATTATCAAAATTAAATTATTATGGTTTCGACCCTAGCGCTACGGAATGGTTCCGCAGCTACCTAAGTAATAGACAGCAACTTGTTGAGTTGCGTTTGGCTGACGGTACTACCCGTAGATCAACACTCATTTCTGTAGAGAGAGGTGTCCCACAGGGCTCTATATTGGGTCCTATTCTCTTTATTCTGTACTGTGCGGACATTATAAAAAGTCAAATGCAAGTACCATATATACGCCGACGATGTCCAACTTTATATATCTTTTAGGCCCGACGAGTATGATACAGCCATTAAAGACCTTAACAATGATCTTCAAAGAATCGCCGCCTGGTCAGAGGAGAACTGCCTGTCGTTAAATCCACTAAAAACTAAATTTATAGTATTTGGCACAAGACAGCAGCTGGCTCGACTACCTGCGACATTTGATTTGAAACTTATGGGCGAATCAATTGAGCGAGTGTATGAAGCGCGAAATCTAGGTGTTGTAATGGACAAGGACCTTCGTTTTGAGAAACACGTAGCGGACTCGGTTAGAAACTGTTTTTACCGTCTAAAAGTTTTATACAATATGAGGCCTTATTTATCGGAAAAACTACGGGAACAGCTAGTGGAAACCCTGGTTCTATCCAGGTTGAACTACGCTGACACAGTTTACGGCCCGCGCCTATTAGCTCGTACAGACCGCCTCATCCAAAGGGTACAAAATGCCTGTGCTCGGTTTTGTTATAATATCCCTCGCAGAAGCCATGTTACACCGTTTCTAAACAAACATTTTACACTAAAAATGAAATCTAGACGCAAATTACACTTAGCTTGCCTTCTTTTCGGTGTGGTTAAATATCAAAAACCGGACTACCTATATAACAAGCTAAGTTGGGTTGCGAGTAGACGTGAATGCGGGAGAAGGCAATGCTCACAACAACTCTCGACTCAATCTCAGGGTACAGCGGCTTTTAGAGGCAGCTTTCGTTATGCGGCTTCTAAAGTATGGAATAACATACCACCACCGATTAGAGTAATTAAGACAATAGACGCTTTTCGACGACGTTTACGGCAGTACCTCATAGAAGCGCAACGGAAGCTGGATATGGTCACTCTAAACGTCTCAATTATCTGATGTATGTACCTACCTACCTATTTAAGTACACACTTGAGTACGAGCTAGTGTTAATTTCAGGAAAATTGCACGAATTTTATTTAAATGATTGGTACCACTGTACAGTTGGATTGCTGGAATTCTTGTTCCTTCTCACACTCAGATTCGCATTCTATAAAACAGGTTTTTTTTTTCTTTTTTGCACTAAATCCTTTATGCGTTTCTTTCTTTAAGTACTTACATAAATAGCTAAGGTCTATCATGCGTTTGTCTCATTTATGTATTTACCTACCTGTTTTTTGTTTTGCAATTGTATTAAATATCACACTCTAATTATTGAAAGTTGAATTATTTTAGTTTGTTATGTTTTATTCTTTTTTTTTATATAGTATGTGTTCGGTACCGTTTATTATCTGTGCGCCTAACGGAATGCGCGTGTAACGAAGTGACATCTGACTTGTCAAGTTTGACGTTGACACTTGACAGCGCTCGCTGGTTAATTTGCCGCTAAAATAGGTCCGTCGCCTGTTGGAACCCCGCGACGCTTTTGTTGAAATTAATCCTTTTAAATCGATCCGTTTGTGACAATTAGTCGTGATCCAGTTGTTTGATTGTTAATAACCCCTAATTTGACGTATTAATACGGGTTACGTTTGTTAAAACTGAAGTTCTTGAAAGGAACACGTCGCCGGTTGTATCTCGCGATCTTTTGGAAAGTTATCCCTTACCCCGGTCGTTTTGTGGACAATCTGTCATGACCCGATGGTTAAGTGTGACGCTGTTGGGAACGAGTGATTTGAAGACCGCATGCTGTGATTGCCTCCAAGCCTTGTTGCAGCGGATTCTAACCTGAAGAATACTCGTAACGTCACAACACAATACAGATACACTCACTTACATACATAACTCCAGGTTGGCACCAGAGCAGTGTCCTTCAACCAACAGGTAAGTTCTTTTGTTGTACTGTAAGTGTTTGATTTGATTGTCTGCTCCGCGTACGGCGGACAGTACGCTAGCCACTCTTGTCTCCAGAGCCCCCCATCATAACTTCCACTGCGTAATTGAATTGAGGTTTGGCCTGGCAGCGTACAGTATGTACTTACACTAGATACTTACTACACGTAGTATATATATCAAAATTTCACTACTCATCTATTTTATTTAAGTATGCAAACATTCGCTACGTTGCAATAATTGTATAAAACTGATTTACATCCGTCCGCTCACACTTCAGGTCCAGTTGAAAATCAGCGTCAGGCACTAGTTGTCTGGCATTTTTGCTGAACTGAACCTTTTTAGCACAGCCGTGGGGCACACTTAAATGCTAGTTTCTAACATCGCACTTTACACTTTTTATTGATTTTATTTTTTGTTAATTTATGTTTTTTTTTTTGCTGTATTATTTTGTGTGCCTTTGAGTTTGTGCTAAATAAATGTATTTTCTTTCTTTCTTTCTTTCTATTCAGCGAGACTTTTTTTGTATAATTTATTTCATTGCAAATTGGAATTTCGCGTTATTGAAACAACATAATCCATATTATATGAAAAACTTAAATTTTCAACATTATTGCTGATTTCTGAAAGAACGCGAACCAACTTCGCTATTCTGGCAACATATTCGGACTCAGCATACTTTTTTTTTTGTGGGCCTGTGTTATTAATAAATCCGTAATCGATTAGACTTATTCAATATACGACTCAAAATGACAATATACTAGCAACCCTAAACTTTGCCTGACAGTGAAACTCTCAGTGATAATAATAAGTTTAATTACTTATTTATTTGTTACAATGACGGCGTCTTAGTTAGAGACAGAAGTTAAACAGATAATTACTGTTTAAAAAAAAAAAATTATCCTTCGGAATGTGTTCGGGTTGGACCTTTCTGATTCATCATGCAAAATGCGGGCACGCCACATTTGCGGCGGTAAGTCCCCTCTTTGAGGAGTGGATAGAGGCGCCACGGCTTCCTCACCTTCTGCCTTACGAGATTTGTTTGACAGAGATACCATGGCATGTGGGCAACTGAAGTAACGCGGGTGGGTTTTAGTCAGTAAAAGTTTGACACGCCCTTTCGCTCCGCCCAGAGTGGGAGACTTCATTTGACGATTTACCACCTAGAAAAAAAAACTTGCGAAATGCTATTATTTTGATTCGTTTGCATGTTTCTTCTTCCAACGTTGTACTAACTAGCTTTTTATACACAGGGGCGACCGTTGCGAAGAAACCAAAACATAATCGAATACACGCCAGGGAAAAACCTTATAAGTGTGACTTATGTGAGCGAAGTTTTAGTCTAAATGGTAATTTAACAAACCATATTCGTACACACAATGTTGAAAAACCTCACAAGTGTGCTTTTTGTCCAAGTAGTTTTAGTAAAAAGACTGAACTTACGAATCATATTCGTGTACACACGAGTGAAAAACGTTATAAGTGTAAAGTATGTCAGCGTTGTTTTAGTGTAAAATCTCTTTTAACAAGACATATGCACATTCACACTGGTGAAAAACCTCACAAGTGTGTTTTTTGTTCCAGTAGGTTTAGTACAAAGACTGAACTTACGAACCATATTCGTGTACACACGGGTGAAAAGCCTTATAAGTGTGACGTATGTAAGCGTAGTTTTAGTCAAAACACTCGTTTAACAACACATATGCGTATTCACACTGGTGAAAGACCTTTTAAGTGTAACTTATGTGAGCGTAGTTTTAGACGAAAAGATAATTTAACAAACCATATTCGTATACACACTGGTGAAAAACCTCATAAGTGTGTTTTTTGTTCAAGTAGGTTTAGTACAAAGACTGAACTTACGAACCATATTCGTGTACACACGGGTGAAAAGCCTTATAAGTGTGACGTATGTAAGCGTAGTTTTAGTGTAAAATCTCTTTTAACAAGACATATGCACATTCACACTGGTGAAAAACCTCACAAGTGTGTTTTTTGTTCAAGTAGGTTTAGTACAAAGACTGAACTTACGAACCATATTCGTGTACACACGGGTGAAAAGCCTTATAAGTGTGACGTATGTAAGCGTAGTTTTAGTCAAAACACTCATTTAACAAGACATATGCGTATTCACACTGGTGAAAGACCTTTTCGGTCTCATTATAAAAAGCAGTTTAACTAAAAACCCAGGTTTAAACCTCATTAAATAATGGTTTAAGTTTAAGTTTCATTACAAAAAAAGGTTTTGCGATAAGCCATAGACTAAACCCTTGTTTAACGTTAAACCTGGGCGACCCCTGGTTTATCGATGGTCTAAGTCGCATCTGTCAAGTTTCCACTTTTAGGTTATCATTTATTTCGTTGTGTTGTGTTGTTTTTATCCAAAAATGGACATTAACATGGTAGATTTAATTAATAATCAGGATATTGAAGCTATTCAGTCATTAGAAAGGTCACGCCGATTCAACAGAAATCGGGTTCGAGTCAATCCCTTCATTGAGTTATCCGATGAAGATTTCAGGCAAAAGTAGAAAACAAAATTTGTTTTCTTAAAACGCGCGAAAATGTTACGTTTCGTTACAAGAACTTAGATGTACTACTACCTAATACATTAGTAATGTGATTAAACCTAAACAAAACTGCAATCGATAAGTAATATTAATGTCCATGCAAAATAACAAAGTCTCAATATTTTGAATGTTCCTTACATAATTAAATCATTGATAATACTATCAAAACGTTTTCTTTTCTTGGGATACGGAACGTTGCAATAGAATGATATCATGACGAACGAGTGATATTTATGTTAATCAGTGGTTGATATTAAGATAATGGTTTAAATGACGGTATTAAGAAGACCACGATTTATAAATGTTTTGTAATACGAACAAGTTTAGACCATGGTTTTACAGATGAGCTTGGACTTGATAGTTTAGGTTTAAACCAAGGCTTATTTAGTTTTTTGTAATAAGACCGTTTAAGTGTAACTTATGTTAGCGTAGTTTTAGACGAAATGATCATTTAACAAACCATATTCGTACACACAATGGTGAAAAACCTCATAAGTGTGTTTTATGCCAAAGTAGTTTTAATAATAAAAGAGATCTTACGAACCATATTCGTGTACACACTGGTGAAAAACCTTATAAGTGTGACGTATGTAAGCGTAGTTTTAGGGTAAAAACTCATTTAACAAGACATATGCATATTCACACTGGTGAAAAACCTCATAAGTGTGACTAATGTGAGCGTAGTTTTACACAAAACTAGCTTCTGCCCGTGACTTTGTCCGCGTTAAATTTCGTGTTCCCCCGACCCTTCCCGTCGCGTCGAATCGCCTACCCGTGCGTTTTTCCCCGTTTTTGCAACATTTTTCATTACTGCTCCGCTCTTCTTGATTGTAGCGTGATGTTATATAGCCTATAGCCTTCCTCGATAAATAGGCTACCCAACACAAAAAGAATTTTTCAATTCGGACCGTTAGTTCCTGAGATTAGCGCGTTCAAACAAACAAACTCTTAAGCTTTATAATATTATAATATCTGGATGACCGAGCTTTGCTCGGTATTTTTTGGTAAATTGTGTTTAAAATAATAAGTTCAGCCGGCTTACTATGACTTTTTCATTTGCAACGCTACCTCCTGGACCATAACGTCAAACCAAACACGTCAAGCCAATGACTTAGTGTTGCTTAACAACGCCATCTGTTGAAGTAGCTTTAGTGTTGTTGTGTCGTTAAAGCAGTTAGTTGCTCCCAATTAAAAAAATGTATTATTAGTCGCCAATAGATGTCAGGAACAGTCATATTTTTCAGTTTAAAAGTTGATTATTGAAAACGCGAATAAAACGACATTTTCTAAAAATGAATCCTAGCTAGATCGATTTATCGCCCCCGAAACCCCCTGTATACAAAATTTCATGAAAATCGTTGGAGCCGTTTCCGAGATTCAGATTATATATATATATATATATACACTACCGTCCAAAAGTTTGGAAGCAACAAGATAAAATCAAATAAAATAAAAGTAATCCATCTTAATTTTTATTTATTGATACAGAATTAATAAATTGACAAAAACACACTTCTACAATAGTGAAATTTAGTAAGTAATATAAAAATTAAATTAAATTTTAGCTTCATCGAAGTGTCCACCCCTCTCTTTAATTATCTTCTCGCATATTCTAGGCATCCTACTAATTAATTTCATAAAATACTGTTGATCTAACTTCTTCCATTCGCTCTCTAATAGTTGCCACAAATGTTCTGAGCTCGTAGGAGATTGATTTTTCACCCTTCTATCTAGTTCATCCCAAACAAGTTCAATGGGGGAAAGATCAGGTGATTGAGACAGCCACTGCATCATTTTTACAATCCTTTCATCTTTTTTCTTCCTTAAAAAGTTCTGGCACAGTTTAGACGAATGTTTAGGATCGTTATCTTGCTGAAAAACGAATCCAGGACCAATGAGATTCAGTCCACTAGGTATGGCGAAATCCTTCAGAATTTTGAAATAGCGTTCCTTGTTTAGTTTTTCGGTTATCCTCACAAGACTTCCAGGTTTACTGTTGCCGAAACACCCCCAAACCATGACATTACCACCACCATGTTTGGTAGTAGGCACTGTACAAGCGTCTGAAGCTCTCTCTTCTTTAGACCGGCGCACAAAAACACGTCTATTGGATCCGAAAATGTGACACTTCGATTCGTCACTCCAAAGAACTTTTTCCCATTGGTCTATTGTCCAGTTTTTATGTTCCTTTGCCCATTCTAGTCTGTTTTTTTTATTATTAATTGTTACTTTTGGTTTTTTAACAGCAACACAACCTCTTAGCCCCGCAGACAGTAGACGTCTTTTAACAGTTGTTATTGAAATGGGTGTTTCTCGCGTATCATTCAGAGCTGCGGTAATTTGTGGTGCAGTTAAGCGACGATTCCGTTTAGAAAGAACTCTGATGAAGTTGTCCTCTTGACTTGTAGTAGATTTGGGCCTACCAGACCTTTTTCTATCTTCATTTTTGCCGGTTTCTTTTTTTCTAGCGAGGGTGTAGTGGACACCTTTATAAGAAATTCCGAGTTTTTTTGCGATTTGGCGTTCACTGTAGCCTTCCTCACGTAGAGTACAAATAGCGCTTCGCTGTTCAAGCGTGATTTGCCTGCGTTTTGCCATTTTCAATAAAAAAACACGGTCAAGGAAGTAGCCGAAATCTTTCGAATACAGACGTTGTTAATATCACAACCTTCGCGTACTAATGCTCAAGTGTGACTAAATAAGGTCTAAAAAAGATAAAACTACAAAATATTTTCAAAAAAACCGCGTCAATGCATGAAAGAAAGTACCCGACGGATGAAGTAATAAAACACGTGTTTCGTCAAAGTCCAGGAATTTGTTAAAACTCAAGGAATAAGCACTAGTAATCCTTTTGTTTTGTGTCAAAAAATCACAAAAGGTCATAAAACTTTATTTAATAGCCATTATTTACCGCAGGGAATCGGCAATCTTTTGTTTTGTTGGAAATCAGATGTGCTTCCAAACTTTTGGACGGTAGTGTATATATATACATATATACAAGAATTGCTCGTTTAAAGGTATAAGATAGTATAGATGATGATTTAACGAACCATATTCGTACACACAATGGTGAAAAACCTCATAAGTGTGTTTCATGTCAAAGAAGTTTTAGTAAAAATGTCTTACGAACCATAATCGTACACACGCTGGCGAAAATCTTTCTAATGTGATATTAAAAATACGGATCAAAAGACAATGGAGAACTTTGTATTGGCTCCGTCCCGAGGGTGTATTAGGTTACGACCTATGCCATGTAAAATGTCTCAATGAATTTATTGTATGACTCCAACAATAAGACACTTGCGGGAAATGATCTAAGAATGTTTTTTTTTTTTTTTTGAAACGTATATATGTATTATTTTAAAATTGTCGTGTCTGTCTGTTTGTTCCGGCTAATCTCTGAAAACAGGCGAAGCCGCGGGCAAAAGCTACTCGCGAATAAAAAAATGCGACCCAATTCTTATAATCGCGGCTAAAGATTTCTTAATTCGCGGATCCAATCGGTACATCTGTACAAACTGTTGGCGCCATCTATTTTATTTTGTTAAACTGTTACGCAAGATGTCAAGCTTGTTCCATTTCCTGCCACCTATATCGTGCACTTCGCAAACTACTCCTTGAAGAGTGTCGCCCGCTCGCTCGAGAAAGACATTATAACAGTTCAAATATGGACCCCGGCGTGAGCGCATCTCGCTGTATTTTTTTTACCCGCTGTGTTAATTTATCGCAGAACGATATAATATGGATATTATAAGTTCATAGCAGTCCCGCTGTTTCAATAGTGGTGTATTTTGTGGCTTCGACGGTTGTACTGAAGTGCTGTGTAGTGCCTCTGGACTTGGTTCGACACGTGGTAGCCGAACTCTGCGAAGACTCCGGAGCTCCGAGATTCTGCTGGAGGATCGAGCGGTGTCACGAGGAGGTAGGTGCACGGTTTCCCTCATCCCTTACCCCTAGGCACGACACTTGCGTTTTCAGCTTTTTTTCTGTCCGCGTCGAAGGTACCTTATTTTGCCTTCCGTCGGAGCCCTACCACAAACACATTAATAAATAATAGTTTAAAAACGAAAAGACACGCTTACATAGAAAACGAAACTAAAATGTAGAAAATAATTGAAAAATAAGCGTTGACAGTGGAATAGGATGACATAGGTTCGAACAGATAAAATCAAGTGACATTCAAGAGTTTCTTAAAATGTTACATTCATAGCCCACTGAGGAAGAGGAATTAACAATCACTGGAAACATGACATTTTTAATTTGAACAATCATAGTGAAGGGTTAAGAATCATAGAGCAACACGGACCACCGGCGGACCGAAGGGGAGACGCCATAGCGTTTTTTCCCGATACAAAACTGTCTGTCATTTTTTGCGGGGGGAAATCTGCTCTACCCACACTTTCTCAAATTGTGACACAAAAATAATCGTCTGTTACTACGAAACTCACACATAAAAATTAAAGCATACACTAACAATTTCACACACACATAGATACATTATGTGTCGTAACAATACAATGAGATGACGCAACTACACTGACAAGTTGCTTACAGCCGTGGTTGCAACTACTGTCGAAACGCATTATCGATAAATTCAAGAACTCGGTTCGGAAAAATACGTTTAAAAAGGGATACAAAGATAGATATTATAATAAAGATTGACTTTATTTATTATGTACTACAATAATTATCATTTAAAAAACAAAATGAAGGTTTAGTCATTTTAAAAGCTAGTTATAGTTGTATCTATCACTGGTTTTTAAAGTGGATTAGTTTTGTATAAATATGAATACATTTTTGTGGGTCTGCTTTTTGACTTGATTGACGAAGTACACGGAGATGTCAACGAATCAGGAATAGTGAGAGTGGCACTAATAGCATCATAGATGATAGTCTGTCATTTGGTAGAGTGAATGATTTTTAATGACTCTGGTAAATTAGGTTTAAAACTGTTAATTTATCAAGTTGAGAAATCTAAGCTTCATTTCGCCACTATGACTAATGTGTAGTACATCAGGTGGACTATACGCTGTTTTACCTTTTCCGTGATATAAAAAACTTCCGGGACAAATACAGTGTGGCGTTAGAGTTGATTTGGTGCCCTCGACTAATCTCCACCTACTGTTCGCCAACACATGAAAGTCAGAGGTCTTGAAATGATTTGAGCAAATAACACCTGCAATAAATAAATTAAAAAAGGATTGTGTGGTTTTCATAAAACCACGATAAAAGTGAAACTTTTTTCACATTATAGACATTAAACTAAAAATTTTCGGAATATATGCAAAAGCTTAATAAAAAGACTTAATTTAATGTTCATACGAAATAAGTTAAATAATAAATTCAAGCACTCAAAATTGAAATAAATCCATAAACAACAACATGCACCAGCGAGCGCCTTTCACTTTATCCCTACTTTGCGGCCGACCATCACGCGACATGCAACACACAGACGGAAAAGTGTGAGAAGTGAAGAAGTAATAAAAGTTTCACTTTAAAAAAAAAATATGGTTGAAGTTCACAGTGTTCACACTAAGTAATTTTAATAAAACGTGTTAACTCGTAAGTTTTGTAATATTTTGAATTTATACAACTATATACAGCTTACATTATAATATTTTAAATAAATCAGAAAACTTATCCTCAAAAATGTCTCTGTATGAATATAGACTCCTTTGCCAAATTTATCGATAACTATCTACTAACAAACCAGTAACAACACTATCGCTCGGTGACAGCGTCTACTCGGAAACAAACTCGGATTAGTCGCTCGACCGATCCGCATATTGTATGAGGGCGAGCGGCCTGTGTTGGTAAACAAATCCGAAACAACACGACCGATAATATTGTAATTTTTAAGTTTTATGGAAGTAAATGGGAATAATGTGATCAAATATTAGTTACATATGAAAGATAACGCCATCTTATTGTAAATTTGACGTGGCAGATCTCTTTTTGCAGCAAAATACAGAACAATTCGTCATTTTTGTAGGACATCAATTTAGTCGCGCAACTAGATTTAGTCTACTGAGCAGTGCGGCTGCAACCAGTTTTATTATACGCATAGGACCGCGTGGACTTGTACTTTGACAGAGGGGAACGCCTGCGTATGGCTACTAGTACTACCCTCTGGTCCGTGTTGCTCTATGGTCAAGAATGGCAAATGAGCTTTGTGATCTTTATGAAAATTGATCCGTCTATAGAATTGGCCTTATTTTACAAGCTTTTATTTACCTGTCCCGTTGTCTGTAATCAAATCTTGCAAGTTAAATTTGATCCACTTCTCGGTTTCCGATTGAGCTGAAATTTTGCATGTATGTATAAATCGGATGATAATGCAATATTATTATGACATAGAGCTGATCTGATGATGGAGCTGGAAGGTGCCCACAGGAACGTAATTAAAACATGCAACCCCATCGAGTTTGGACTCGTTTCATTCGTCTTTACGAGTAATTTGATACTATATGGTAACCAGGATCTGATGATGGAGCTGGAAGGTGGCCATAAGAACTCCGTAATTAAACGACGCAACCCCATCGAGTTTGGGCTCGTTTAATTCGTCTTGACGAGTACTTTGATACTATATGGTAACCGGGGTCGGGACGGTCCCGGTCGTCTATTTCGCGTCCCTCGTCCCCTATTCGCTATCCCCCAAATGTGCAGGACACTTAAAAATGCCCAAACGTAGTAAAACTCTTTTAAACGTTCGGGACGGGACGCTAGATAATAACCAAGAACGCTAGTGAGGTGGCCTAGAAAACTTACCTGTGGAAGCCAAAGTGTGGTGCCACTTACAAATTGTGTGCGTAGTCCCAGCGGAAAAGTGTCGAATTTCTTCATTTCAGTTTAGCAGATATTTAGTGTATGACGTCGTGTAATTGTGTATGGTAAATAAAAATTTGTGCATCCAACCATTGCGGAGATATTCTGGGACTACGTATTCCTAGCGGCACTTTTTTTCCTATGGACGTACAAGAAAAAAAATACATACAATAATTAGTGTGTAACGAGAGGTAAATGTGTATGTTAAAATGAAATTTGTGTGTCTTATATTTGTCAAGATATTCAAGTTGCCGCTGCGCTGACGTTTGGCTATTTGATGAAAATCATATAAAACGGTTTAGTACAGAGTTGTAATCTTTTACGCAGGTTGCTTAGAATTTGTGTGTAATGTGTGTGAAAACAGAATTTGAAAGAAACCTACCGTTCAGAAGATATACACGTAAAAGTAAAATAAGGTTATTAGGTCCAAGTACTTAAAATAGGAACTCTAGAGCCTAATTCATCTCGTTTATTTAAATCTTGTAAGGGTCTACAATGTCCTGCCAAGTTTCATTCATGTGCTCTTAGTAATTAATGAGCAGTGGCATAATTTACTACGACTGGAACACTATATTTTATGACATCCGATTGTAGGACTTTTTAAAGGAAAAGCAAAATGAAACTTATTCAAACATTTAGTGTATTAATTAATGCAACTATTCACATGTAAAATTTCAGCTCATTACACTGAATGATTAAAGAGATATAATAAAAATAACAGAACAAGAGCAAAACATCGATAAACCGACCAAGTTTGAATGGCTACATAAAAGCGGCCGTGCAGTATAAAGAGCTAACGTTCTAAAATTTCCAGTATAGTATCGTCATCGTGTTTAATAGTTTCGTACAGTTGCGTACACAATAGTTTAGCAGAAAATAAAACAACTGCTTTGTTATCTTAATAATATTTATTAGTTAATGACTAATTAAAATAAAATAAAAAACAAAATTATTGACAACGTAATAATAACATTGATATAAAAATCAGTTTTTTATTAAATATGAATAACAAATATATTGCCTACTGTAAAACCCCATAAAGGTGAAAATCTTAGTCTACCCTACGTAGACATACTTTTTTATTTTGTCCGACTTTTTTTCGACTACCCTATTCATACTAACATTGTGTATATTCATTGCGATTTGCGAACTTATTTGATTAGGTTACATCCTATTATGTAATTATGAGTGAAATAAAAAAAGTTTAAATTTAAAAAAGTTTTTTCATCCCCCCATCTCGGAAAGAGTATTTTTGCCCTTCGATATCTGAGTGCAAAAGCCGTTTTTATCCGCTAGAGGATAAAGTAAATTGAATTTAGGACATCGTGTGCATTAAGTTTGTGAATTCAAAACATCATTAAACCTATTTACTTCTACCTCCATGGTGCCGAATTTATCATACAACATTTTTTAATTTGTTAAAAACTCAGACTCGGACCCTTCTTGGTCTACTTTTCTTTAAATTGCTTAGCGCGCGCCATTTTCTTTAAACGTCATATTGTTAAAACCTTAGGTTAAAAACAAGAAACTTGAAAACAAGTGAAAAACCTAAAATGAGTAATTCTAGCGACGAGGAAGTTTATATCACAATGTAGTACCTAATAAATATTAATACCTAAACTGAAATAAAAGTATCATGTGATTGTAAATGCTTTTTTGCATTTAGTCATTTCCTCGCTGAGGTGGGATGAAAAGTTACGTGTTGCACTCGAGTGCAAAGATTTTTCACCTCGTGCTCTTTTGATTCCCTCGCTAACGCTCAGGATTCTAAATTTTAAATCACTCACTGCGCTCGTGATTCAATTTTAGATTCCTTCGCTTCCTCGGTCATCAAAATTGAGCACGCGGTTAAAAAGCAACTTTGCACTCTTGTATAACAAATAACTATTTTTTTGGTTACCTTAAAATTTCTGGACTTTATCAGCCTTATTCATAAAAATCTCGCTAATCACTGACTAGCCACTGTTTAGTTAAGCAAATGGTTAGCTCTTAAGTAATGATTAACTTTTCTTTATTCATAAGCGCTAGTTAGCAAAAAAACCGAATTAAAAGTATAAAGTTGTCATAACCACGATATTTGTATCTGTGGTGCCTTTGACAGACCAAAGTCAACAATGTCATCGGATATTTCATTTGATTAAAATAATTTACCCTGCTTTCCGAATTGCGATAAAAGCGATAATACCGCGAATCCGACCAACGCGTAACGTCTTAATTTTAACTCAATAGCCCTTATATTTTGCGACTATTAAATTTGGTAGGATTCGCGAAATAATCACTTTTGTCGCAATTCGGAACCGGGCCTTAATACGTTTATATAAGTATCATCATTATTTCCAATTATTTCATTGTTTTTCCGATGGTACATTACAATATAATTAGCTCTAAAGGCTGGAGGATCTGCCAGGGTCTCGAGATTGTTCGGAAGAGACACCGTGACCCTGGCACATGGGCAACTGAAGGAACACGGGTGGGTTTTAGTCAGTAAAAGTCTGACACGCACTCCGCCCCTAAGACGACCCACTGACCCGCCCTCCCGCTCCACCCAAGAGCGGGAGACGTCATTTGATGATTTCCCATCCAAAAAAAAAGGCTGGAGGATACAGGTATTTATTTCTGATATTATATCCGCTAACCTTAAACTGACCAAATTAATATTAAAAAGCCGTAGCCGATAATAGCTATGTGTTTGCATGTCCCATAAGTTTACATGAATATACTCTTTCAAAAACATAAAGGTACTTGTCTCTATTCTATATTACTTCCTTTTGCTTGATCACTGGGGTTTCAGTTTATTTTAATAAAATTAAATAATCTTGTTTACAGTTGAAAGTTTGACGAAGCACCACTATTATATAACCTCGGAAAGACAGTGAGGGCGCAGACCATGCTATGGGAATAAGATGAGGAATGAGAGTGGCAAGAGAAAAGAATAGCACCCATACATATGTTACGGAGGAAGAAAAATTGGAAATCAAAAATACGAATTTATAACAAAAATGTAGCTTTATTAAAATAAATGTAATTTTTGCTTGGCTAACTAACATGGGTACTCGCATTTCATTTCATAGGCGATCAAGTACAGTGTCATCCAACATATGATTACGCTGGATGACCCGCACCTGATCCGATAGTCATTGGGTTGAAACATTGACAGTTGGCTCAAGCGCCTGAAAAAGAGAGAGCATTGGAACACGGTACACGGTCAGATTGTTTCCCCTCTCTGTAGCCCCATAGTATGAGCGCATGACATTCTCATTGATGGATCTTGTCCATCTCATACGCTGGCCAACACTAGCAAAAGACGGAAATGTGTGGAAAAGGGAGAGGGAGGCCTTTGCCCTGCAGTGGGACAATATAGGCTAGTTAGATTAGATAGATAGAATTGTTGCTTATGAAATGTCTCTTGTTATTTGAGCAAGACTGCCACAACATGGCTTTTCTTCAGTTCTGTGCCTCGGACCTAGCGTTAAAGAATGTGAGGGGCCTAAAACCTACTGAGCCTCCTCCTGTTTGAGCTTTCCCTAAAAATCCTTTATCAAATTTACTTCGCATGAAGAATATGTAAATAACTAATACGGAATTATTCTCATCGCAGATGTAAACAAGCCTTGTAGGTCTTCCTCCATCTATTTCCCGTCTGCGTCGGCGCGTAGCGTTTCAAAATTATTTAATTCGCCTGTACTATTCCAAAATCCCGTAAATATTGTTGAAATCAATATTTACTAAGGCACAATTAGTTATTAGGGACAAAATAACCTTGAAGCACACAATAATCCTATTGAACCGATCAGCTGATTCAAATAAAATCCGCCATCTTGCCTCTTAGCATCCTCTTAACAAGCTACCAGTGGTGTTTAATTTTGATAGCTTTTAATCAAATGGTTAGCGACTACTTAGCGCTAAATAGCGTTTATGAATAAGAATTTCACTAATCAGTTGCTTATCAATTGATTAAAATTTAAGAGTCGTTTATGAATAAGACTGTATGTGTGTAAAAATTACTTAGAATTATAATTACGAACTTAGAATTCCTTAGTAAGAGCACTACACATACAGTACTAACTTTGCAGAAACTTGTCATTTAAAAACGTAATTTTATATTATTTAAATTATGTAGTGAAACCAGACACACATTACTTGTATAAAAACTTGCTTGTTTAAAGTGCATCATAATTTGAATTGTACCGGTAATGATTCCGACCGGCGATATGGTCACCCTACTCAACGTTTTCCTCAAGGATTGTAAAAAAAATATTTATCTTTTTAAGTATAACACAACAGTTTTCACAATTTCTGATGTATCTACCTTCTACCTTGACTCTTCCCAATCTTGACATAAAATATAATGACATTACAATTGACACAGTTAGTACAACTAATTTTCTAGGGCTTACAATAGATCACCATTTAAATTGGAAGGCGCATGTAGAGAACCTGACTAAGAGACTAAGTAGTTGTGCGTACGACTTGTACAATCTGTCTCGGGCTGTTAACATAGATGTACTACTTTTTTTTTTTTTTTTCAGTATGGGAAATCATCAAATGACTTCTCCCGCTCTGGGCGGAGCGGGAGGGCGTGTCAGACTTTTACTGACTAAAACCCACCCGTGTTCCATCAGTTGCCCATGCGCCAGGTCACGGTATCTCTTTCGAACAATCACGCGACCCCGGCAGTAGATGTACTACTAACGGCTTATTACGGCATAGTAGTAGGACTGCACTTATGCGCAAGTGTTTTTTGCATGGCTCCCATAATTTATAATAAATTACCGAAGATTTGGAGGGAGCTTAATAATTTACAATTGAAAGAACAACTTAAGTCATTTCTAGCCGAGAAAGCGTATTATAATATTAATGAATTTCTGACAGACCCTGTATTTTGACATAGACTTTTTTATTATTTTTTATTTTGATTTTTATTGTTGACATTCATAATTTCTTACAGTTTGCTAAATTCAAGGTAAATTAATGATATTGACTGGACTACCTAAATGATTAACAATCTGATTATAATTAATATTTGCACGCCATAATATGTGGCAAACATGTCTGAACTTATATTTTCTTTTATGTTATCCTGCATGCACGTTGTAATTTCTGTATGTGTACACATGTTTGGGCAAATAAATTTACTTTGACTTTGACTTTACCTATAAGTTTTGGTTTATTAAATATAGTTCAAAATAATGATATCTCAGTTAGGACGATCGACAAAAAACAAGATTTTAATTTTCTCTTGAACCAGTAAGATTTCGATCACGATTTTTGTTTCACAAATTTTCCCAGAAGCATAATTTGCAATAAACATGATAATTATTCATACTTTTTCAGTATTAGGTCGTGTTTTACAAGATCACTCAATTGAAAATTGTCCACTCTGAGTGATCCATATAAACCGTTATAAATCTTAAACGTGGCTTTGAAACGAATCGAAATTTTGTTTAGCAGCTTTCACAAATCCTTCACAATTATTTAAAATGCAAATTATAAACACATAGGCAGTATATTCTTGGGACACGCGTTATGGCTTTTTCTTCAGTTGTCCAGATTGAGAGATCCAGTTAATGAGTTCTAACTTTCTTTGTTTAGGTTTCACAAATTTTATACCTTACCATGAAGTTTTCACAATTATTTCCTAAATCCTCTTATAATTTGGTTGGGATTGGAAGAGTTTTTCGAAAAGATCTCTCAATCCACACGCACATCAATTTTCGTCGCTGGTTTTTCAAATTCTATTTCATTATTTTATGCTAGCTAGAACTTCGTCCGCGACTAGGCAAATTCTAAAACCCTTTTATTCAAAAACTAGTATTGGATAACGAATTAAGCTCTACTTCATTATTTACTTGGGAAAGCAGTCGTTAGTCCGGTCAAATTGACCAAAAAATAGGTACCCAGCTGAAAATTGGTAGGATTGTTCAAAACACCATTATGAATGAAATATGAAAAGTCCTCATTGATCCGACACCTGGAAAAAAAATTACTCGGGGTCAAAGGTCACAAAACGGTAAGGTTAATCATAAAATTATATCAGACAAAATTGTAGATCAGATCAATATCTATAAAAATATCTGAATACTTTTTTCCTAAGAGCCACCGTTTTTGAGATATAACGATTCAAAAATTTGAAAGAGTTGTAATCGTCATAATATGTACATTGTACATGCATGTTTCTCTTCATTCAATTCCTGGCCGCAAAATAAGCATTGTTTTTTAAAACTATGATTCACTTACACGTGCTCTAGTACGAGGAGGACTTTCAATAGATGTACTGGCTTCTTGTTCTTCGAGTTGTTTTTTAATAGCTGCAGCAACAGCAAAACAATTTTTTTTTGAGCTAATTTTATGATAAACCTTATCGCTTTGCTGAAAATTATGAAAAATCTTTTTAAAAACTCTTAAGCATACCCCCTTTTTTGTTTCGTGGGTGGGAAATCATTAAATGACGTCTCCCGCTCTGGGCGGAGTGGGAAGGAGTGTCAGACTTGTACTGACTAAAACCCACCCATTTTCCTTTAGTTGCTTAAATGCCAGGGCCACGGTAACTCTTTCGAACAAATCTCGCGACCCTGACAGGCATCGGTCCTAACGGACCCCGTCAATTGTGCTGACATGTCTTTGAGGCGCGCGTGGAACACTACACTCCGTCGACACGGGCCTGATCCTTAACGGGCGGCGAGCTACCCTTTGCTGGCCGCCCGCAAACCCACGCCTACGGTGGCAGGGAGTCCGCGATTGACTCCCGACGCCCAGGGCGTCTCCTCCAGCGGTAGCTAGGGGCGTGTGGGCGCAGAGACTGCCTCTCCCTCACGCGCTCCGCTTCCTCCTTCGTGAGCAGTATTGGTGGGAGAGGTGACGGCTTCCCATGCCCTCTCGGTCCGTGCCATAGCCTGCACCAGGGCCGGACGCGAGTTAAGTATACCCCTGCATTATGAAAGAAAGCAATGCGCTAAATTCGGCTGCTTGCTGATAAGGCAGTCATAGTCAGCTTCACCTTTTATACATGAAAAGATTTTAACCAGTGCGCAAATTTCACCAAATTAAACATATGCGAGTTTTATTAAACAATTTTATTTTATCTTGACATATCTTCGTCCAAAAAAGTAATCGTTAACGAAAGATGTTTACCGTCAAAAGAGGCATCTTTACCATATTTTTTTACCTTTATACAATTTACTCTAACACGGAGCTAGTTGTTTAAGTTTTTATTGATTTATATTGTAAAAAAGGTGCGTCTCTTTCAGTTGAACCAATGAATTCTACTAAATCTCACATAGTATCGCTATATTAACCAAAAGTATGAGCAGGGTAAAATTGACACATTTTTGGCAACTTTACCTAGCCTACGTTTATACTGAACGTGTGTCCCAAAACGCACGCGACGTAAAGTTACTAATAGTCCCGGCGCTAAAAAAGCGATGTATTTATTTTGGAAACTACCATCTTCGTTTATCAGGCACTACCAATACATAGGGAAAGTTGCCACAAGAATTTCAAAATTATCATAGAAACGGGTGAATGCCATCAGGGTTGTCAAAAATAATAAAACATTAACATAAAAAAAAAATATTAATTATTTATTAAGGAACCAAGTAATAGGGACTTTTGTTTATGCATTACAGTTTAATATCTATTGTGGTTGTAAACATTAAAACTTTGCATAAAAACAGTAAACAATTAAATACTATGCGTATTTATAATCAAGAATATTCGTTAAACAGTATAAAAAAGAACTCTCACAGACACAGAACAAATACTGGTGCTCTGGTTCCCTGGGTGGGAATCTAACTCACGACCTCCATCTTAGCAGTCAGCGTCACTAACCACTAGACTAACAGGCCAGTCATTGAATTTGTTACACATATATTTCATAAACGAATAGAAAAAAATCGATAGGTATTTTTTTATATATATATATTTAAAGTCCTGAATAACTGAACGAAAGTCCAAAACAGTTCCCACATAAAAGTAGATTACTTAGGCGTGCTAAATTTGACAATCATAGACATAGGTAAAGTTGCCTTCGTGCTAAGCGAAGGTAACTTTACCTAATATTAAGCATCATTACCTCTTCCAATCATTCAAGAAATAGTAAATTTATAAGATTGAATCATTGCGATACACCTTAATAACAATATGCCACATACTATTTAATCTAAGTCAGTTACTTGCACATTGATTTTCTGTAGGAAAAAACAATCTTTATGCGATGACGCCGCAAACATAATTGACCACATAGAACGAAATAGCACCCTATTTTGAGAACTAACGAAGTGGCTAGCTTAAAAAACTTTTTGGGATAGCACAATTTAATATAAAATCAACCAATATGCCTAAAATTACGGCAAATGCCCTAGACAAAAAAATATTTAATTAAAACTACTATAGGGTATGCATAGGTAAAGATAACCACGGAAGGTAAAGATGCCTCTTTTTACGGTACTTTGAAACTGGTTTGATAGTTGCTCGCGTGCGGCATTGCGAAACGAACGTGCGTAGGTATACCTACAACATCAGTTGTGCGCTCGCTCGATTCGCCGGCGTAGATAAGTAGGTATTCACGCGAGTTACTGACCGCTCCTTTTCTCAGGTTCGAACTAGACTTTTTCGGTCTCATTATAAAAAGCAGTTTAACTAAAAACCCAGGTTTAAACCTCATTAAAGAATAGTTTAAGTTTAAGTTTTATTACAAAAAAAGGTTTTGCTATAAACCATAGACTAAACCTTTGTTTAACGTTAAACCTGGGCGACCCCTGGTTTATCGATGGGTCTAAGTCGCATCTGTTAAGTTTCCACTTTTAGATTATCATTTATTTCGTTGTGTTGTGTTGTTTTTATCAAAAAATGGGTATTAACATGGTAGATTTAATTGATAATCAGGATATTGAAGCTATTCAGTCATTAGAAAGGTCACGCCGATTCAACAGAAATCGGGTTCGAGTCAATCCCTTCATTGAGTTATCCGATGAAGATTTCAGGCAAAAGTAGAAAACAAAATTTATACAAAAGTATCGCAAGTCGAAGAAACGCTTATATAAATTTTGTTTTCTTAAAACGCCCGAAAATATTACGTTTCGTTACACGAACTTAGATGTACTACTACCTAATACATTAGTAATGTGATTAAACCTAAACAAAACTGCAATCGATAAGTAATATTAATGTCCATGCAAAATAACAAAGTCTCAATATTTTGAATGTTCCTTACATAATTAAATCATTGATAATACTATCAAAACGTTTTCTTTTCTTGGGATACGGAACGTTGCAATAGAATGATATCATGACGAATGAGTGATATTTGTGTTAATCTGTGGTTGATATTAAGATAATGGTTTAAATGACGGTATTAAGAAGACCACGATCTAAAAATGTTTTGTAATACGAACAAGTTTAGACCATGGTTTTACAGATGAGCTTGGACTTGATAGTTTAGGTTTAAACCAAGGCTTATTTAGTTTTTTGTAATAAGACCGTTTAAGTTTAAGCCGTAAAGTCGTAGGCCGTGGCAATTAAATAATTGCCAGTGTCGTAACGCAGATATATTTTTACTGTCTACTAGCTGACCCAGCGAACTTCGTACCGCCTCAGAATCAATAAATGTTGTTTTGACTTATCAGATCCTACCAACACAAAGCAAAGAGCACCAAGTACCATAAACCCATGTTAGACCAAGTTATGACAACCTGGTACTTCGAAGACATAAACCGTTTTCTAGCTATCAAACACCCATGTTAGGTGACTTTGTACTCTTAAATAAGTGTTCTTAAATTTTCAAATTTTCCGCGCAATTTTTTTTTTTTTTCATAAGAACCTTCCTACCTTACAATAAGGCCGCTATCCCACTAGGCGTTTTACGAGTGTCGGCGTCTCTCGAACGTCTTTGCAGCGTCAACGTTACGCAGACGCGACGTTGATGTCGCTTTGTCGCCTGACAAGGATTAACGTCTGCTGAACGTGACGTCAACGTCGCGTCTGCGCAACGTTAACGTCGCGTTTGTTGGCAATAGGTACAATCACTCCGTCCTGCTCTGTCCGTGTGGGTACGGCGGGGGCTACGGCCGGCGGCCATTTGCACGTTGACGTGACGTTAAAGTCGCGTTCAGCGGACGTTAATGCTTGTCACGCGACGACGCGACGTCAACGTCGCGTCTGCGCAACGTTGACGCTGCGCAGACGTTCGAGAGACGCCGACGCTCGTAAAACGCATAGTGGGATAGGGCCTAACAAACAAAACAAAAAAAAACGTGAAATCGGTCCAGCCGTTCACGCGTGATGGCGTGACCAAGTATCTAATCCAGTGATGGGCAAAGTACGGCCCGCGGGCCAACTCCGGCCCGCGAAAGTATATAATCCGGCCCGCCAAGGGTCCATCGACATGGATAGTATATGGCCCGCTATAATTACGAATCAAAAACAATTCCATATGTCTCACTCGGCTACCATGGAAGGGCCTTCGAATAGAAGTTAAATTAATTATTAGTTAAGGTTAATGCTAATTTGTAACATTTGTGTATGCACTGCAATGTTTTTAATATATTATGATTAAAAGCTTTAACAAAAAATGCATTTTTTCTATAATTCTGGCCCTCTTCTAGAATTTTTTAAACTTTGTGGCCCCCATTAAAAAAGTTTACCCACCACTGATCTAATCATACAAGAAATATTTTAAGAGGTACACTTGTAGGTGGTAAAGAAGCTGTAGAAGCAAAAATATTTTTTTTTATCGAAGCGTTTCTGAATTTTCGTAATTATTATAATTTTAAAACTGCTTGAGGCGTTTTGCATAAAACACTTTACTTCAAATTCTATGAATGGCCCGCCTGACGCTGCGAGGGCGGCGACCGGACGGCACGAGCATGGCCGCGGTGTCTCGGGCCGTAAAAAATAAGAAGGAGCCAGTATTTGTTATGTGCGTCAAATAATTTATAAATATTAAATTGTGAAAAAAATACATTTAGAAAAAATTGTTTTTCGTTGCTGTAGCTTCTTTACCACCTACAGGTGTACCTCTTAAAATATTTCATGTATGAATAGATACACCTTATACTTCTGCCCGCGACTTCTTCCGCGTCAAATTTTTGCTCCCGTGAACCTTCCCGTCGCATCGAATTGCCTGCCAATTTTCGTCCATTTTTTGTTACTGCTCCGCTCCTTTTGATCATAGCGTGATGTTATATAGCCTATAGCCTTCCTCAGTACATAAGCTACCCAACACAAAAATACTTTTTCAATACGGACCAGTAGTTTCAGAGCCTATTCAATACAAATAAACAATCAAATCTTTCTTCTTTGTAAGATTAGTATAGAAAACCCACCCGTGTTCCTTCAGTTGGCTATGCCAGGGCCACGGTAACTCTTTCGAACAAATCTCGCAACCCTGGCAGAAAGTTATGACCACCTGGTACTTCGAAGGCATAAAACGTTTTCTGGCTGACACTGCTGTTTGATAGGCTCATACCAAGTTATGACTACCTGGTACTTCGAAGGCAACGTTTTTGTCATACCACGTTCTATAGTGACTTGTATTCTCTTTGACGTTTTATGTCACGTCACACAGGAACGTGGTTGAACGGGGTAAAAATCTTATGTCCGTCTCTTGGTTTTAAGCTACCTCCCCACCAATTTTCAGCCAAATCGGTTCAGCCGTTCTTGAGTTATAAATAGTGTAACTAACGCAACTTTCTTTTATCTATAATATCTGAATGACCGAGCTTTGCTCGGTATTTTTTGGTAAATTGTGTTTAAAATAATAAGTTTATGTTCAAGTTGATTATCGATAAAGTTGATTATTGAAAACACGTATAAAACGACATTTTATAAAAATGAATCCTAACTAGATCGATTTATCGCCCCCGAAACCCCCTGTATACAAAATTTTATGAAAATCGTTGGAGCCGTTTCCGAGATTCTGATTATATATATACTAGAATTGCTCGTTTAAAGATATAAGATTAATAGGTACGTGAAGCGAAAACTTTGGATCCCTTTTTACGGAAATTGGGCGGACGGAGGAGTAAGAAATTTCGCACACTTATAGTTTATACATAATAGTGACGAATGCTAATATTTTTTTAAATTATGCGTAAAAATATATTATTTTCAATAAATAACACGTTACACACACTACTATTCCTTACCGTGTATTCAATACACACATGCATAGATATTCTTTTGTTTATGGTCCAAATCTGTGGTCCAATCGAGAACATCTGTCTTTAATATTTTGTGTCTACAGTCTTACTGAATGTTAAGTATAACCATAGGTAATAAATTAATTTTATAGATATATAACCTATTTCATTTTTAAAATCTATGATCATATCGAGAATATATGTCTTTAATATTATTTGTATTAGCGACGATAGGAATTTAGTTTAGATTTATAAGAAATATTTTTTGTGGTTTTATGGGGAGTGTCGAGTAGTAAGTTACCCATACAAAACTTAGTGTCATGTGTAAACTGTAGAGGTTGTATGCCTCACGATTGTACAGGCTGGTCATAGATTGTACAGGCTGGTTATAATTATGACATTTTGAACTGTCATAATTAATTAAAAATTATAGGGAAAATTCTATAAAAACAGAGCTTTCTGTGATAATTCATTCCATATCCAGCAGTGGCGTTCACAGGGTTTTATGACCGGGTAGGCAGTTCAAAAAAAAAAAACTTCCTTCGTAATTGCTCAAGTTAGTGAAGAAAAACTCACTAGGTGGTTTAAAAGGTTGAAATGGCGATTTCCTGATGATGATCATTCTTTTTCCGTCGAAAGCACAGAAAGATGTTGTACTCGTTGTTGACTTTGTGTGTTTTTTAAATAGGTACGTGAGAATACGTTCTAATGAAAATGAACGTTCTGTCGATGCGCTGCTTGCTTGGATAGTAACAATAAACTTCGCTTAACGTAAAACTTCTTCGTAACACTTCTCTCAATACGATAATTACCAAATGTATTTATGTTTGAGCAAGCCGCGGGATAGAAATCACATTAATCTGCAAATCCCGAACAATTCCACACTATACTCGAACTACTAAACTAGCAAGGAAAACAAAATAATTTAAATGTGTGTAAACAACAACACAGCCGGTTTTATGTTTCTTAATTATTACTATGAAACTTACGAGTTGCATTACCTCTTTGCTGGGTTAATTCTCGTACACATTTCCCTTAAGATACACTTTCTAACAAACACACATTTTCAACACAAACCTCACAATCGAACAACATTTTGAAAAAAAGAAACAAACAAAAAGCGTAGTACTTAAGTAAATCGAAATAAAACAGTTCAAAAAAACTAGTTGAAATAAGCAACAAATCGACCTAAATATTAACGTTTGTAAATTAATTAATCACAACAAAACTCAGTCCAAATAAAAACATAAAACAGCGCGCTCCACATGAAAGAAATAAATTTTGACAACTAAAACGTTGACAAATAAAATTGTATCAATACGAATCGGAATTTGCTTGAGGCTACGTAATATTCAACTTGATCGCATAATACTCACAGCGCGCCAATAATGGCGTATGGGCGTCCCGCCCGTGATTGGTTAGCCTGGCGCAGGGAAGCCCGCGATTGGATAGCCTGCGGCAGGAGTTCGCTTTATTAGCGCGCTTTGTGTGAAATGTGCAGACACGAAAATGTAGAAGAAATTACCACTACATGCGTACATTTATGAATGAATTGAAGACACTTTCGATCGCTGCCTGCTTGCGCCGCGAGTACATTAATAGAACGGTATGAACGTTGCTTCTCATTTATATTAGGCGTTTAAACTTTTTGAATAATTTTATTACTAAGCATATTTTCTTTATTATTGAAATATTAGTAACTAGTCTAGATCTAAGTCTAGGGTCTGCAGTGTCTTTTTGCCTATATGGACCGCACGCCACTGATATCCAGCAGTTAAGAAGTATTAAGAAAATAAAGAAGAGAGTCTCATTTGAGATTCGAGAAGAAATACTCATTACACCTACGTCCTGGTCCTAGTGTTACTGAATGTCAATTATAACCATATTATTTTTTTTATATTTATTATTATATATATTTTTCATTTAATAATGTATTTCTATTCAAATGAAGTACGGTCGAATTTCGATCAATGGGCGATCACTAGTATATATAGATAAGATGGTCCTTAGCTCTGACATTAACAAGCAATGGACAGTTTAGTTAAACTTTTCTTTAATTGATATGGAGCTTTTGGCCAACTTGTACAGTCTGTACCCTACATTATCTGACCCACTCGGTATGAACCACGCTCACATCGAAGTGTTAAGTCCCGCCCCATTTAAATAAATCATCTTGTTAAGCCATTTTGGTCATTATCTTGTTAGCGTTAAGATTGAATTGCGTATTAACAACTAATATTCTCAACAAGTTACTGTGGCTTCGCGGTTCGATGCTAGATTGACGATGAACGGTGCGTAAGTTCAAAATCACACTTCACCTGTTAACAATTTCTTTTTTTAATTGTTTTCATTTATGATTTCTGCCATATTTCTTGCATTATTATAGAACTTCTGATATGGTTTCGCCTAACGAACATATCTTTTAAACAAGTGGGTAAAATTTCCTTGAATAATAGCGAATTTGGTCCTTATCACGCATTGGAAACTCCTTTGGGTATTTTGATAAATCATGTTGTCAAGCGATTTTAATTATTATCCTACTGTCGTTAAGGTTGAGAGGATTAAAAGGTTGAGTATCAAAATGCAATAAGACTATTTAAAGCAACCAAGGTGAGGGTGGATTAACAAAAAAATCGCGCGTCAATAACATCACAATTTGCTGTATACGCTTAGTATTCTGTGACACATTTTAATAACTGCTAGTGATTTTGCGAAATTGAACTTAATGATACCTACTATGTGGTTCAAATTCTATAGAATATTGCATCTAGCTCACAACTAACAGCTAATTTGAAGACAAATTAGTAAGAGTTCATTTGGTCTCGTGGTCATTAAACAAATTGTTGTCTGGGTTCAAAACCAGCATAACCTATAGATTACTTTTTGTTCGTAATGATTTGTTTATTTTTATATTTTTTTTACTTTTTTGTTTATTTTTATATTTTTTTACTTTTCTCTAAGGAACGAAGTCTTTAAATGTGTTTTTCAATGGGTAGTTTGTAAAATAATGAAACAAAATCATTGCAAAAAAATGATAATCTTTATTATTTAAAATATACTATATACTATAATAAATAAAGTGAGTAAATGATCATAGTTCAGAATTAATTAGCTTTTTTACTGTAACATTCAAAGTTAACTATTTGCTAACAAACATTTTTAACACGTTGAGAGCCAAACAAAAAATTGTTAGTAGCAAGCACCCGATAACGCGTGATCGGCCATAATACAGAGCCGACGAATCACGTGATACCGCGTGATCGGCACTCAACGTGTTAAGCAAGACAATGCTTGGAAGTTTGTTGTTTATTTTTAACGTAAAGATTTTTTATTTACCCACCTGTTTACAAAATAAGTTTTTTATCCGAAATTCATATCGGTCTTTCTATAATTATACAAGAAGTATTATAGAAATCATAAATTAAAACAATTTTAAAAAGAAATTGATGATAGATGAAATGTGGTTTTGAACTGGCACACGGTTCATTGTCAATCCAGCATCGAACGGCAAGGCCACAGTAACTTGTTAAAAATATGCGAAATTAATGATTAGGTAGTGGCCGTGTGAACACTTAACATAATACTTCTTAATAAGCCTTTCAACCTTAACTACAACAAGATAATGATTAAAATGACTTAACATTATTATCTAGATGTCTTTAAGGTTGAAGGCTGAAGAATATGCAATACGACTACCAGAAATAACCCAATCGAGGGTGGATTAACATAAAATTATAATAAAAATACCACTGTTACCTGTCAATGCTTAATGTTTAATTCCGTGACACATTTCAATAGCTGCTTATGGTTTTTAGGGTTCCGTTGCCAAATGGCAAAAAACGGAACCCTTATAGATTCGTCATGTCTGTCTGTCCGTCTGTCTGTCTGTCTGTCTGTCTGTCTGTCTGTCCGTCCGTCCGTATGTCACAGCCCCTTTTTTCCGAAACTATAAGAGCTATGCTGTTGAAACTTGGTAAGTAGATGTATTCTGTGAACCGCATTAAGATTTTCACACTAAAATAGAAAAAAAACAATAAATTTTGGGGTTCCCCATACATAGAACTGAAACTCAAAAATGTTTTTTTTTTCATCAAACCCATACGTGTGTGGTATCTATGAATAGGTCTTCAAAAATGGTAATGAGGTTTCTATTATCATTTTTTTCTAAACTGAATAGTTTGCGCGAGAGATACTTCCAAAGTGCTAAAATGTGTGTCCCCCCCCCCCCCCCGTAACTTCTAAAATAAGAGAATGATAAAACTAAAAAAAAATATATGATGTACATTACCATATAAACTACCACCGAAAATTGGTTTGAACGAGATTGAGTGAGTAGTTTTTTTTAAAACGTCACAAATCGTAAACCGCAATTTACCTTACATTCAATCAACTGAAATATAACATTTAAAAAAAAACATTTATTTTTAAACCGAGAATACCTACAGGTTTGTACGGAACCCTCGGTGCGCGAGTCCGACTTGCACTTGGCTGGTTTTTTCAATAATGAACTTAATGGTCTATATCATATGGATCAAATTCTATAAAATATTGCGTCTAGCATCACAACTAAAATTTAATTTGAAGTCACCTAATAAGAAGTGAATTGGTCTCATGGTCATTAACGCAGATAGATAAGCATCGTTGTCTAGATTCGAAACCAGTATAACCTAAAGACTTCTTTTTGTTCAAAATGTTTTTTTACTGTTTTTTTTTTTTTACTTTACTTTAAATATTTTAGGCGTCAAATGTTTTTTTTTTAGATAGGCAGTTTGTTTAGGAACAAAACAACATCATTATTGAAGAAAATATTTATTATTTCATTAAAATATACTTAAGTAAATAAAGTAAGTAAATGCTCATAGTTTCAAAATTAATATATATTTTATAGTAGCACATTCAAACTTAACTATTTACTTAATAAATTATATAAAACAATTTCAATGAAATAACCACAACACTTTCTTCTCTTACATATATTATTAACAACGATATATGTTATGATGAGGACTCATTGGTAAGCTAGCTATTGTTCAACAAACAGTTCATTAACTGTGATTAAGTAATTTGTGAAATGTTTTACAGTTTTATAGGTATAAGTATGTGGTGAATCAACATGTTATTTAAACAGAAAAATGGATTTCCATTTATAACAATAACATCACCACAGAAATTGTAACATTGTAATGGTTTAGCATTCATTGAATTGAGCATTCACTTACTTAATATGTGTTGAGATGTGTGATTAGCAGGAAAAATGAAATATTTAAACTGGAGCTGTATGATGCGTATGTATTCCGAACCAAGAGAATTTAACATAAAAATCATGTAGGTAGACTTAAAAATAAATCACCGTCACAAAAATACGCTTGATAAAGTCATTAACACATACACTGAGTTGCACGAAATTGATTAATAGTCTTTGATAAGTTTTTCTAAATCTAAACAATATGTTTAAAAATACTTATGTAGATAAGTGAGTGGCGGCGTGACGCATCATCTCCAATAACTTGCTATAAGCGGCTACGTATGCACCATGTTCCAGCACAAATCTTTTCCTCTCATGTGCTGCAGTAGCCCAGGGTCATTCTACCGATGGTTAGACAAGGTAGTAAGAAATATTATGTTTAATTGCAGCTAAGCGAATAGGCATCAATGGACATTGAATATGGCTTGCAACAATAAGTAGTTTGGTGGCGTTCGGATTCGTGACTATACGATATACATCATGGGATTTGCTCCTGGACGATTTCACTGAAAGTTTTTCAGTATTTCCATAAAGTCTTAACCATAACCTGACTGTATTCGTCTGAAACAAAAGAAAAAAAACTTATTAACAGTTTTGGAAACGTGCAGCTAACTTGTAGGGAGTGGGTGTAATGGAATAATAGCAAAATACAAGATTACTAGGCTATAACAAATTATAAAGGTCAATTTCAAAGAGTAAAATTAAAAATTAAAACACTTACCGATATATTAACACTACGAACAATCTCTTCGATTCCACCATTTTGCTCATGTAAACATAATTATTGTTTTATGTCTAGTATAATCAGTAGATTGCGACATGACGCTTTGTTTACACATAACAAAATCAATAAAGACATGTCTAATGTTACTTTTCACGATTTACGTCAAACTATTTACCAATGTTTTGCTTTGTCACTGCTATTAGGCGTAGATTGATCTGTGTCACTTAAAACAACTTACTTCAATCTACCCCACGAAGTCAATATATTTTACTTCCTTGGTAATTATAAGTTCTGTGGACATAAAGATTTCTTTATTTACCCACTTGTTTGAAAGATATGTTCGTTAGTTGAAAATCATATCACCAGTTCTGTAATAATGCAAGAAATATGGTAGAAATCATAAAATGAAAACAATTTAAAAAATAAATTGTTAACAGGTGGAGTGTGATTTCGAACTCACACACCATTCATCGTCAATCTAGCATCGAACCGCGAAGCCACAGTAACTTGTTGAGAATATGCGAAATTAACGATTAGGTAGTAGCCGTGTAAACACAAACATATTACTTGTTAATACGCAATTCAATCTTAACGCTAACAAGATAATGACCAAAATGGCTTAACAAGATGATTTATTTAAATGGGGCGGGACTTAGCACTCCGATGTGAGCGTCGTTCATACTGGGAGGGTCAGATAATGTAGGGTACAGACTGTACCTGTGCCTTTGTGTGCGTTACGATTGCTCCGCCAGATTATCCAAACAGAAAAAAACTTTGCCTAAAAATTTGTCGAAATTTATCAAAATCGAAGGGCACAAACCAAAAACTTGTCAAAGTAGAAATAAAGAAGTTATAAGGGTTTAAAGTTGGCCGCACGAACGTAACATGGCGGATTGCGTGGCCATGGAGATCTCAGCAACTACTTGGGCTAGAGATCTAATTCTTTTTGTCCATCGAAGACTGAATTTGTCAAGAATTGTCGAAAAAAGAACTAAGCTATAGATCAATATTTTACGAAATATTCACCTTGGAAGTTATGGCCGCGCAATCGGACTCTTGTTGTTTCTTTGTTGTTGATTATTTTTCTTTAATCTTAAGACTTTATACAGTAAAACTGTTACAAGAAGGATGGTCTTAATTTGTCAAAACTTACGAAAGAAATAAATACTACTAAAGTATAGTTGAACAGATGAAATCAGTTCAAAACAAAAATTACACGGTCGCGCAGTCGTAACATTATTTTGAATGCTGAAATCTCATTATCTACAGGGTTACTGGTAACTGGACGTATTCCTTACAGGACATCATGGTAGGGTTAAAATGCAACAAATTAAGCCACCAAATGTTTTACCGAAGTTCAGTAGTTTTTGAGTTAGTTAGATCATTAGTTTTTTTATGAAAAATCCCAGATTAAATCATTTGGAGCCAATTTAAAAATGATTTACCGCGCGACTGTACTGAAATTTAAGTTAATATCATAGTTCATGCCGTAGCAGATCTTTTTTAATAATGAAAGTTCAAAAATGCCTAAAACCTTGGCAAATATCACTAATCAAACATAAATTTTTTAGTAAATTTTGCTATTAGTCCATAAAAAATGTTGTCCAGTGCAAAAAAAAAAAATACTACGCCTGATGTACTTACAAATTACTAGGAAAATATCTTTGTCTTATCAGCTATTCAGAAAGGTATGATTGTCGATACTTTTGCATGTGTGACAAGGAAGGGAAGAGTTTTATGGGGAGCAGGTAAAATTGCGAGACGGTCAACCTATTGTTTCGTATTCATAATTCGTAGTTTTTACCTGCGCTTGAACTTCAACAAACACTCGGCAAGCTTTGTGATTGGTCACTATTGTTCTCTCGACATGACACAAGGTGCGACTTTACAAAATCTGGTCGTCAGCGTCAGTTAGTTTCAACTCTACGTCGCGCAAGCTCGTGTTTTGTTATCTGGCTATTTTCCTAACTGTTGCCGCGTATCTTGCTCTTGTGCTGTGCTGTGCCTTCATAAGTGCTGACTATGGCTGCATATTCTAACCCTGAATACGCTGACATAATGTACTGTTACGGACTTAGTGACGGTAACGCTGCTCAGGCGCGGAGAGAATATCAACTTCGCTTTCCCAACCGCCGACTCAGACTCAGACGTTAGTGTTTTTGGATCGACTTATCGGCGACTGTCTGAAACTGGCAGCGTCCAAAGAAGCAGGCAAATTGACACTGGACGTTCTCAGAGATACACGGCTGAAGACGAAGAGCTGATTCTTCAACGTTTTATTGACGACCCCAACATATCGACAAACATCGTAGCGCGTGAGCTTGGTATGTCACAGTGGAAAGTCTGGTCTGTAGTTCACTTGTCAGGCCGACATCCATACCACTATCAACCTGTCCAGTCATTGTCTATTTGTAAAAAAATACTCTCATTTATTTCAATTAAATGAACAATTCTCCGAAAGACTGAGCAAAAACACACATTACAATTATATAGTAGAAATGCTAGTTGCATGACAATTAAAATTTATAATAAATTACCACCCGCCCTGAGAATGTTACAAATTAATAAGTTTAAATGTAAAATGTTTGATTTTCTCTTAGACATGTGTTTTGACGTGACAACGTCTTATAAATTGGTTTGTCGGGTGACACTTCAAGAAACTGCGTTACGCTCCGCTCACGTTATGCGCTCACAATGAGAGCGAGTGAGAGGCACGCGTCCCTTCCACTCGGGCATGGTTAGCCCGCCTAAGAGCGAGAGAGACAGACAAAATTATTTTACCACTCAAAGTCGTTGTCACGTAAAACTTTCGCCCGTATACCGACTTTACAGGCAACCAATTTTTTTTATTCCGTGAATGAATTTTTAAATCATACTTTTTAATATAATATTGTTTTAATGACATAGTTATTATTTAAGCCTTTTATTTCCCAAACATAAAATACAATAATACTTTTAACACATAATCTCTTAAAGTACTCGTGCGGACTATAAATTCATTCAAAATAATTAAAACATGCATTATAGTAGTATTACATAAATAACATTATAGTCTATAAATAGATAGCTTGATTTCGCTGATTACATATAATAAAATTGCGTAAAATTAAATCATTTTAAATAGAATTGATTAATTTGTGTTATTGGGTGCCCATTTAAGAGCAAAGGCCTCCTCCATTTTATGCCATTCCTGTCTATCTTGGGCTGTTCGAGACCAAGTGGGTCCGGCCACGGCCATAATATAATCGCACCACCGGCGCCTGGGTCTACCTCTAGTGCGTGGTGCATCTCGAGGGTACCAATGGAGAACTCTCTCACTCCAACGTCCATCTTTAGCTCTGGCTACGTGTCCTGCCCATCGCCATTTCAACTTGCAAGCTAGTTCTACCGCATCTATTATTTTAGTGCATAGTCGTATGTTTTTGCTTCTTTTACGGTCTCGGAGTTTAATTTCTAACATACTCCTCTCCATAGCTCGTTGGAAGGCTTGAAGCTTGTTCGTAACTGCCTTTGTTAAGGTCCAACTTTGACAACCGTAGAGTAGTGTAGGTAATATTAGGGGTTACAAAACCGCTGGTATATTAGAAAACCGGTTTTTCGATTTTGTTTTCATCCCAAAACCGGTTCTCCGGTTTTTTCGATTATTTCGATTATTACCATGTTTTTTTTTACTTAAACCTATTATTATGGTTCTTAAGTCTTTTTGTCGTCGACAGTCGTTAATAAGCTTTATTGCTAAATCAGAGAACACTAGAATAAATTGGTAAACTCCATTTGAGTGAATAAACTAAAAAAAAATCAACAATTATTGTATCTGAGAATCAACAAAACATGTGGCTTAAAACAACGATAAATTAAACTCCATTCTTATTTTTGTCATTCGACCGTACAATTCAGCGATATTCGGTGCCTGATTTACTTTATTATTCAGACGTATTTTTACAGTCTGTTTGACGTTGATTAATCAAAATCAAATTATAAAAAATAAAAACGTAGCTCATTAATTTCATCAAAATTGAAATGATCATAGTTTGATCAAAACTGAAATTATAAACGAATATAGAAATACATTATTTTAATTGTAAAATCACATAAATCAGCAAAATCTAAAAAATCGTGCCATGGCCTTTTAGTGGTAATAAAGGTAACCGGCTGATGAGAACATTCTTTTAGCCTCGACACTCGGAGGGAGGTGAGGACCTACAAAAACCTCCATTTTCATAAAGGGCCAGCTCCACTTTAATGTTGGCAGTTAAATCATTCTCAAATCTCGTATCAATAGCGGTGGACGTCCTTTTTTTTCGGGTAGGTAATCATCACTTTACGTCTCCCGCTCTGGGTGGAGCGGAAGGGCGTGTCAGACTTTAACTGACAAAAATCCACCTATGTTTCTTCAGTTGCCTATGCCAGGGCCACCGCTCTTCCGAACAAATCCGAGACCCTGGCAGGCATCGATCCTAGCCAACCCCTTCATTAATGCTGACATCTCTTTGAGGCGCGCGTGCTCGCCACCCGCAAGCCCGCGCCTACGGTAGCCGGAAGTCCGCAATGGACTCCCGTCGCCCGGGGCGTCTCCTGAGGCGGCTAGGAGCATGAGGGCGCATATATTGCCTCTGGGCTGCCCTTGCCCTCTCGCTTCGTACATGGCCTGGACCAGGGCCGGACGTGAGAGATCGCCGCCGCCGGTCGCCTCCACGAGGACACGGTGGTGCTCCGCCCAGGCAGGCCACACTATTACCGTATGCTCCACCGTGTCCTCCAGGCGATCCACATAGTGGTAACACCCGGGCGTTTCCTGCTACCCTGTCCTGAATAGAACCTCGTGAAGCACCCGTGTCCGGTGAGGACCTGCGTAAGACGGAATTTGAGGACGCCGTGGAGCCTCTCCAGCCACTCCTAAAAGAAGGGAAGCGGTGGACGTCGTACTTCCATTGTTAGGTTGAGACTCAGACACAAACTTTTCAATTGATTGATACTATACCTCGGCAAAGACAGCACTAATGGTGTGATCAATATAATTATTATTATTAATTACAATAATTGTAATTGATGAGATAATATGTGTACATTGTAAACATGTCATATCGTTGGATAAGTTATTACTTTAAAAGAAAACCGAAATAATCGAAACCTCGGTTTTCGCTAAACTGAAACTCGGTTTCTAAAAATGTCGTGAAAACCGGTTTAGCCGGTTTTTTCGATTTCGGTGAAACCGGTTTTGTGAGCCCTAGGTAATATGATGGTGACCATAGCTTTCTTTTTCAAGCGAATCGGGATGTGTGATTTAAATACTTCTCTCAAAGACCAATATCTTCTCCATGCACTGTTTATTCTGCGGTCTACTTCATTTTCTGTCGGTCTATTAAATGAAATGTTTTGCCCAAGATAAACACAGTTGTCTACGTATGCGATTGGTGTTTCATGTATTACCGTAGGTACTTTTAAACTGTTGGTTAACAGGCATGTTTTTTTAGCGTTCATTATGAAGACCACATTTTCGACTCTCCTCGTCTAGGCACTTCAGCATGTGCACAAGGTCTGCATGTGTTTCACTTATCAAAAGAATAATCATCTGCGAAGCGAAGATGGTTGAGGAACTCTCCGTTTACTTTGATGCCGATATTGTGCCAGTTTAGCTGCCTGAAAACATGCTCCAATACTGCGTTGAATAAATTAGGTGAGATGGGGTCACCTTGTCTGACTCCTTTTTGGATGTTGAATGGCTCTCCCTTTTTCTCCAGTTTAATAATGGCTCTGCTGTTTTTGTAAATTTCTTTCAAAATGTTTATGTATTTTGTGTGGATGCCTTGTTCACAAAGAGAGCACCACAGAGATTCATGGGAAATGGAGTCAAACGCCTTGGAGTAATCTACAAATGCTACGTAGAGCTCTTTATTGTGTTCATTATACTTCTCGATGATCTGAGTAATCGTGAAAATGTGCTCATTAGTAGAGAAGCCCGAGCGAGAAGAGGGCGCTGCTGTCAGCACAGTTAAATCGGCTCTGTATTGTTATTGTATTTAAAATTAATCAAGCGAATAAAACCGTGTGAAAACTAAACTCAAGTGTTGATAATCCAGTTATACAAAGACTAAACTAATAAGTGTTATCTGGGGGTAAGTAATAGATGATATAACAATAAAATCTCTAATATTTACAACATATAACAACGGAACCTATAATTTTATTTAATATACCGATTAGTTAATATAATGAACGATTGTTATAATTTTAAAACAACTAATTTTTATAAGCATAACATACATTAAATATAACATCGTTTGACATAACATACATTAAATATAAAATCGTTTGACATACCACTCAAAATATGTAAAACTTATTTAGTCTAATACGATGAAATGCGCTAAGATAGGTCGACGAGTTTATTATGAACAAAAGTGTTTTTAAAGGGTCCCAGTAAGAAGCGTGCAAACAATGCTGCTTGCTACAAGCATGCAACATGCAACCATGCATGCAGCGTGCAAGCAGGCAAGCAGCAAGCAAACATGCAGCATGCAAGCAAGCATGCAGCGTGCAAACAAGCATGCAACATGCAAGCAGGAATGCAACATGCAGCAAGCATTGTTTCTGTCACGGCTCCGGCGCTGCGGGGTTTGGGCGGCCCCACGCGAGCTTATCGTCGCAAATGGTTTTAATGCTCACCACCGCAGCTGAGGCTGGCCGGCGAAGCCGGCCAGCAAGCCGAAGCTAGCAAGGCGGGCCTTCAGACCACCTGCTCCTCAGCTCGCGGGCCGCCCTACCCCTCCGCGCCTGCGCGGGTTTAAATTACACTCTAGGGGTAGGGCAGACAAGACTACGTAAAGTCGGTTTTACAGCGATTCGTTTCTCACTAAATTTTGTTGCACATTATATTGACGTTAGACCTAATGATTTTCGATTAAATAAACAATATACATATTAAACATTAGACCAAATGATTTTCGATTACATAAACGTTATATCAAACAACGTTATACTAATTAAGTTTTAGAATAAATAAATGTTATGTGTAAAGAAATTATATCAACAGTTGGTATATCTCACGTTGATTATATCTTATGAACGATAATAAAATGAAATTAGACCAAATGAGTTTATACGTTATGAGACGCACCCGTTATCTGGTGCCAAGTGGAAAACAAGTAATTGCGAAAAATATATCAGTGACGGTTACAATTCTGTTTATGAAGATTGACTAGCGGTAAAGAAAAATACTCAGCTATGGACTAATATTTCATCAAGAGGCTGATGCAGGCATGAAAAACTGTGCGTATAAATGTGACAAACAGTGAATTTGTGAAAACATAATAAAGATAACCCAATTTTGTATTGATTCATCGAATACAAAACCGCTGTGTCATACAAAAATTATCGGTAGATCTGCACCCTAATTGCGAAACGCACAATTTATCAGAATCTGAATGGGATTGAAGATTATTTCTAAACCATTGCGTCATTTGTTAGAATAAATTGTCGGGTCAACAACGTAAATAACGCAATGAATGTTGTTTAACTATGAATATTAAACAAATTCCTATCGATAAAAAGTTCCGCAATTACCCCTCTGGTTTACAACGCCATCTGTTGCACACTGTTGGAAACCGCACCAGAAAGCCATTTAGTGGAGACAAGCCTAACTACCAAAACAAACACTGGGAGGGAAGTTCAATCGATAGTTATCTACCTAAATTATCTACCACATACTAGAGGGCGCTAAATAACAATTGAAAATTCGATATGGAAGAAATAACAACATTGTTGAAGAAACTCCAAAATGATTTGTCACAACAAAGTATAGAAATAAAAAAATTGAAAGAAGATATATCTAAACCAATAATTGAAAATATGAATATAAAATTTTATGAAATTATGTCTAAAAATGAAGAACTAGAGGAAATTATTAACAATCAGCAAAATACAATAGAAAAGCTAGAAAGACAAGTACGTATGAAAAATATTGTTCTTTTTGGGCTAGAAGAAAACGAAAAAAACTACGAAGAATTAGAAAAACGTATAATATTAATTTTCAACGACTATCTCGCCGCAAAATGCTCCACATATGATATAGAATCCGCCATAAGGTTGGGAAAAAAAGGAGAAAAAGCAAGACCTATTAAAATAACGTTCTCCAAACTAAACATGAAAGTAACAATATTAAAAAGGAAAAATCAACTGGAACGAACCAGTTACTACATTAAAGAAGATTTTTCGCCTCAAGTTATTAAAAAACGTAAAGAATTACAAAAAGAAGTAGACACAGCAAGAAGCCAGGGCAGAAATGCTGTACTAAGATACGATAAAATTGTTTATTTAGATCAAAGAAAGACGTACCAAACCAACCAACACAGCTCTAAAAGAAAACCATCAAAATCACCAGAGAACCAAGGAACTTTCGCACCATATCAAGATAACAGAACATCACTTTCACAACGCACAAACAAAAAAACTAAAGTAGATATGAGAAACTATTTTATACCAAAAGAAACAAATTCAAGTTCTTCTCCTACTCCTAGTTCAACCCAAACTATGTGTGGTACCCAAATTGAACAATAGCAACCAGCAGGCCTTCCTCCTAAATATTATGAAAACCGCGAAAGTGCCCTTACTACCCTTCACTCTCCCAATACGGCTGGTCCCCGTGGGAGCAGTATACCAGAACCCTCCATCAAAATCTTAAATAAAGACAAAATTAACAATAGAAAAAGCAAATACCTCTACATTTGCACATTGAATGTGAGATCACTGATTGATACACCAAGATTTACCGAATTGAAAACTAAACTAAACTATTGATAAACTAAACTGGCATGTAATTTGACTCTCTGAAATAAAACTTGCAGGCAAGGAAATCATAGAATATCCAGATTTTATCTTTATGTACTACGGACAAACCCATAACAGGGAACGGTATTGGATTTATAATAAAAATAGAATTTAAAGAAAACATTAAGGACTTTGTGCCAGTGTCCGACAGAGTAGCAAAGTTAAGCATTTACATTGATGGTAAAACAATTCATATTATCCAAGTGTACGCACCGACAGAACAATCACCATTGGAGGACATAGATCGATTTTACGAGGATCTCAGAAAAGCGTTGAAAAACACGAATAGAGACACATTGATCATAGGCGATTTCAACGCGCAGATTGGTCAGCCCACTAATGATGATAAAGATGTTATGGGATCGTGGGGTTACGGGAAATGGAGTCCAAGAGGTCAGATACTAATAAACTTTTGCTTCGAACATCAATTACATATTTCAAACACCTACTTTAGGAAGAACTCGAAACGACGATGGACTTGGATGCACCCTAATAACGTAACTCGGAATGAAATTGACTACATCATAACAAAGAATAATAACAGTATCCACAATGTTGATATCATACCTACTACACATCCTACTGATCACAGACTGGTGCGTGCATCACTACAACTACACAACAAGCGCGTTACCTCAAGAAAACACTTCGGAGAAAAAAAATATTACTGACATTGCGCCTCCTGAGCAGGAGTATTTGAGTAACGAATTTTCAGAAGAAATTAAAAGCTTAGAGTTTACAAACATTCAGCACACTTACTCTACCTTAGTCACAACAATTAGAAAGAGTACAGACAAACTGAAAAACAACAAAAAGTGTAATAAACCTGTTATTCAAGGAAACCTAGCTAGACTAATAAAAGAGAGGACTATGTTAAAAGAAAAGAAAAACAAAACTATCATAGAGAAGAAACATTTATCTGCATTATACAAACTAACTAGAAAGCAAATACAAAGGAAAGCAAAAGAACGCAGATATACTATTATTGAGTATGAATTGGAGAAATTTGCATCAGTTAAAAGAGCGTACAAAAGACTAGATTCCAGCAAAAAATGGATTACGCAGCTATCTAAATACAATCACCAAGCAACAGACAGAAACCATATATTAAACCTTGCAACTGAATTTTATTCCAAATTATACGAACATCCTGTCTCTCATGAAGGCGCCACCTTTCAAAATGTGGAGTCCTTCGATTCAGAAAGTGTACCAGAATTTTTGGAGTATGAAATTAGCCACTCCATCAATCAATTGAAATCTAAGAAAGGCCCTGGAGAAGATCGCATTACAAATGACATATTAAAAGCTATCAGAGAGCCAATAACACCTATTTTAACCAGAATATTTAACGAAATCGTGAAACAAGAGTCAATACCCCCTGAATGGAACATAGCAATTATATCTTTACTCTACAAAAAGGGAGATCCAGGGAAAATGGACAACTACAGACCACTGAGTATGCTACAAACTCTTTATAAACTATTTACAAGTCTAATATTAAAAAGGATCTCAAAGACTTTAGACGAAAACCAACCTAGAGAGCAAGCAGGTTTCAGAATGACATAGTACCTTTACATTATTATGAATTCTTGGACATTGTAGTTTTAGTTTTTGACATTATGATTTATATTTTTGACATGGTTTATATTTTTAATTAAACAATTAATACTTCTACATTATAAATAATGCATGTACCTATTTTATTATTTAATATTTCTACGCCAGCAATGGTAGTATGTGTGAAACAATGTTAAATGTAAGATCTTAATGTACCATATACTGAGAAATAAATTAATTGAATTGAATTGAATTAGAAGAGTGAGATCCACCGAGACGGCTTGAATTTTGTCGTCTGACGCCGAAGGCGAAAACTTTTTAAAAAACATTCTGTGGACCGATGAGTCATGTTTTGACCGTGATGGTATCACAAATTACCACAACTTACATTACTGGGCACCGAAGGCAGAAGCAAATCCTAAGAAACTGAAACCAACCGCATCCCAGCGTAGGTTCTCGCTTAAGGACGCTATAACATTTTTGAATCGCTCAAGTTTAGGTATCTGAGTCGCCACACAACGACATTGAAACCATTGTTTGCTCGATTTTAAACATTACTTAACTAATCTTGATACTCGAAGGTATTATTTATTTTATTTTACTAGCACTGTTGAGTAAAATTAGTAGTAATCTAACTTTAGTTTCATTTGGTGACCGTAAATAAGTTTTATTACCATGATCATTATTATTTTTGGAATAATGTATATAATTCGTCAATAAAAAAAATTGAGGTGTAACAATAAAAAACTTTAATAATATTTTTGGATAATAAACAAATATAACGGATGGTGATCGTAGACTATCGTTGAAAATGTACTGGATATTCCGTAAAGAAAACTAAGCAAAAATTGTGTGATGCCCGAACCTCGCCTTTAAGATTGAAGCGCGTATTCAGAATGTTTAATACACAATAAGAACCCTTTATAGAAGGCCTTCATTTTTGTATGCAGGCTGTTTTTGTACTCTACTACATGTATTTATAATTCGAAATGACTAACATTTTTGAGAGATAATGATTAACTACATGATTTTCAATTTATGTAAATAATGAAAGTTACGTTAAATATTTTGACTACATAGGTACTAGCAAAACCCCCAAAACTGATACCCATGTCGACATTTCATCATAACAGTAGGTACATCAGCCATTTTAAATAAAAAATCGATGATTTCATAATCTCTACCCCCCATATGGATAATAATCTTTTTATAAAAAACAATACCCGCCGTATTTGGATCAAATTTGGATGAAACAGTCGTAATCATTATTCTAAAATTACACAAAGTTGATAGCTATGCCCAGTTTTTATTTAAAAATAATTAATATTCGTCGTTTTGAATGGAAAACTTGTGGGGTCCGTGGACATCCCGTCAGGATGTATGTTTCTTAGCCTTTTTTTAACTCTGAATGTAATTTGTATGGAGTTTTCGGCTTCAGCACCTTCAAAAATATTGAAAACGACACCCATGATGAAAACTTTGAAAATTTTCGCAACCGCAATTTTTGATTTTGATTTTGACCTCACAATCGGCTTGAGCACCCTTGTTTACCCCTACCGCAAGCTACATTAAAGAATTTCGATTTTTTTGCATAATTTAATTACCACATTAAAAATAGATGTTCATACACATTTTTATTGAATAATCATCCGCCGTCTTGAATTCTTGTAAATGAATACATATTCATAATCATCACTACTCCATAATTCCCAATAGAATTTGAGTTATTTATTTCTAAACCAAGTTCTAGTAATAAGTTTGGTAGTACTCATACTTTTGGTCCGAAAAGTATCAAAATTTTTCAACCACAGTATACAGCACGGCATTCACTTTATTATTATTTTGATCGTATTTATTTCGTACAAAAAAGCGATACGGCCGTGCTTCCTGGGGCTCCTCTGAGCGTGGAATGAGAAGCCGCGAGTAGAAAATGTATGAAGAAATTTGAGGGCGTTCTTTATTTTTCTCATAAATATAAAAGTTATGTATTTAATTACAAATTATTTAGGCAAAACGTAGAAGATTATACTAGCCATAATTTCTTGTCATTTTGAAGTAAAAATATGCAGTTGATCTCACTATACAGGTACCGTTTTAGACCCCATTATATTTCATTTTCTTCGATTATTGCGATGGGGAAACCGTATTTTTGTGAAAATATTGTATGGGACTATACAATTTTTATGGTTCTATCATGGAGACGATTAAATTATGTTTAATTTAGACTATAATTGACCTCGCAGTTGTGATTCCTCTTGATGTAATTGGTACCGGAAAACCACCGATATTTGTAGAAAAATGTTATAGCGTCCTTAATGTTTGGATGGGTATTATCGACGACAAATTAATTGGCCCACATTTTTTTACCCCGAACACTAAATGGGGAACTTTATGAAGATTTCCTAAGAAATCATTTAACACCACTGCTCACGGATGTACCGGAAAACAGAAGAGCAAACATGATTTATCAACATGACGGATGTCCAGCCCACTTCCGAATCACAATTCGACAATTGCTGGATGAAACCTATCCAAACCGATGGATAGGGCGCGGTGGGCCGATTCCGTGGCCTGCACGAAGCCCTGATCTTACGCCGCCGCTAGACTTTTACGTCTGGGGTCATATGAAAGATCTAGTTTATGTGACCCCAGTAAATTCAATTGAAGAACTAAGGGCGAGAATAACAGATGCAGCGGACCAGATGAGGGCAACAATCACATCAAGAATCACAAAAACTGAAGTGAGGAAGCGAATAAGAACATGTATTCGAAACCGAGGGCAGCATATCGAACAAGACGTGTGAAGTGTATTTAATGTTTTTATACTGATATTGATTAAAAATAATGCTAATATTCACGAAATTGTTTTATTTGATTTTCCGAATAATCACCATTCTGTGAGACGCACAAAATGTAGTCCATAACTTTGTATTAACTTTCATACCTTTTTGGATAGTTGATGAGACAAGGATATTTTCCTAGTAATTTGTACATCAGGGGTAGTAATTATTTTTTTTTTTCACTAGACAACATTTTGTATGAAGTAATAGCAAAAATCACAAAAAAATAAATGTTTATTTAGTGATATTTGCCAAGGCTTTTGGCATTTTTGAACGTTAAATTATTAAAAAAGATCTGCTACGGCATGAACTATGATATTAACAGACAAAATTTCAGTACAGTCGCGCCGTAAATCATTTTTAAATTGGCTCCAAATGATTTAATCTGGGATTTTTCATAAAAAAACGAATAATCTAACTAACTCAAAAACTACTGAACTTCGGCAGAACATTTGGTGGCTTAATTTGTTGCATTTTAACCCTACCACGATGCCCTGCAAGGAATACGTCGATTTACCAGTAACCCTGTATAATTGCTAGGAGTTCGGTGTGAACATCCATTTATTCGACCTCTTACCCGCATTAGAATGACATATAGTTTTACCCTCAGAACAATTCTCAACGCGAGTAATCTAAAAAACGATTACATCTCATACAATGTTCGAGTAGGGTAACCATAATTTCGATTTAATTTGGGAATACCTCTAACACTTAATGAAAGATTTGATTTCACAGCTTTAGCTAGTTAGGGAGCCTCAAAGAGATGTCAGCAGCGCTGAAGGGGTCTTCTAGGACCGATGCCTGCCGGGGTCGCGTGATTGTTCGAAAGAGATACCGTGACCCTGGTACATCGGCAACTGAAGGAACACGGGTGGGTTTTAGTCAGTAAAATTCTGACACGCCCTCCCGGTCCGCCCAGAGCGGGAGAAGTCATTTGATGATTTCCCATCCTGAAAAAAAAAAGCTAGTTAGGGACGTAGAACGAAACGTTCTTCTGAGTTTTTGTTATATAATAAATTAAAATGTTGTATTTTTGTAACAATAAAATATCAGTACGAAACTATAGTTATGGTCAAGATATCTTTTAATATTAGAAAATCCTTTATCCACTCAACCGTCCATGGTTACAAATGTAACCAAATTAAATAATAGCTAAACCGTCCATGGTTACAAAAGTAACCATGGACGTTTTATGCGTCATTCGTCACTTGAAACGTGTTTATCGCTACAGTCCTTTGATAGTCGTACATTAGAGAAATACTAGATGTCGCTATATGAGATTTGTCATCCAGTAGAGTGAATTTCGTCTATGGACCGGCAACATGAAATTTAGAAAAAAAAAAAAGAAAATGACAGTTCATCCGTGTTGTCTAGTGAACTATGTTTGTGTGTGGATCTCCAACTAAAATATGGTAAGTTTTCTGTTTTTATACCACATTTATGTTGTTATTGTATATCAAATTAAACGTGAAGATATTTCCTTTACGAAATATGCATTACTACGCCAATTTCGAAACGTTTACATGGAATAATATAGCTGGAAAAGTTTTATGATGACCGCGCGGACATTGTTCGTTGATTGTTGTTGATCCATTTTTCGAATTAGTTGTTTTTGTTAAATAAATGCTTAAATATAAGAGAATACTTTACTATTAGCACTATAACAGCTATTTACAAACGAAATATATTGAGATGGGGTCTACAAATTATTCAAACGCAACTCGTAATTCATGATTTTAGTGTTGGCTCGGGGACCTTTGGAGAAGTATTTGTTTTTTCTTGATAGAAAACTAAATACTTATGTTTAGATATTGGTGTCATTTTGAAGGGTATATTATGTACTATTATAATAAAAATAATTTTGCCTAGTAACTATTATACTTTTCTTGTAAAATACGAAATAAAAAATAAATACGATATTTTTTTGAAATCCCCGACTTTATTTTCTAATTACAATTCAATATCTAATTAGCTTTTTGTTTGATTAATTTAGTTTTTTCCAATTAGAATTCGATATCTTATTAGCTTTCCGTGAGTATTTCTTATTAGAATATAGCTATAGTAGTTTTTCAGTCGTAATCGTTTTTGTGCAAAAAATTCGCAATGTCGTAAAAAAGAAAGTGAAATTTGACGCCCGGACAGTTGGGGAGATAATCGCCGCGCGGGCTGGACGGTTGAGTGGTTATTGCCACTTATTCGTGTTTAGTGACTCGCAATTACATTTGATTATTTTAAAGTTGATTTTCAATATGGGGTATGTCACCTGAAATAAACGAATTTTTATTTTATTTTTTGCATTTGGGTGCTGCAAAATTTATTACTGTTAGATAAAAACTTGTATATTTCAATAATAAGATATGTTTATTCATCAGGGCTTGCAAAATGCCTTCTCATTTCGCGTTACCGCTCAGTTTAGCAACAATGATATTATTATAAAAATACTCGTTACAGGTTTTAAAAATAAACAGAAGGACCACATATATAAAAATAAGAAGTATGATGACATTTGTTTTCTAAGAAACTCACAGACTTTTTTACTCTTTGAGCATGGGTTACCATAACGAAAATTTATCTCTTTGCGCCGCCGTTCATCTAACTTGACAGAAGGAAAATGGTGATTGGCGGGAAAGATACAAAAAGTTTTCAATAATTTTATATTTATTAATATAATTCAAGATATGGATGAAAAACCAAATAATGTTGAAGAAATTGATGTTAACAGTTCAGATTTCTACGAAAATGTTAACATTGAAACAGCTGCTTTATTCTACGACGAGATCTATGATTTGCTACTAATTGAGAACGAATCACACGAAAACTTTGAAGATGAAGAATGTGAAGATGAAACGGAAGAGAATACAACAAAAACATAAATACATATTTTAAAGTAATTACTGAAGACATTGAAGCTAAGATTCATCAGTGAAAGCAAATGTACCTATTGTTCTGAAGAAAATGCGGATATAAAACACGTTAGACTGTGAATCGTTCGCCATGCAAAGACTGTTACTTGTCAGTGAAATTAGTGATATAGCAGAACAAAACTCTTTTATGTGTTCCCCGCCACGTTCAGGAATTACTTTCCAACACAGTTTATTTCAATTCATTATTTAGATATTTACTGAATACTGTAGAAAAAAATTAATTGTTTCGGGATGTACTTAGCTGAGAATAAGAGTAGTATGTTTAATGATTACGACTGAAGGACATGTATCCATGGTCAGGAATAAATTAAAAAAAAAAAAAAAAAAAAAATCTAACTTGACACTCGGCCGTGTGTTGTTTTGCATCGCAATATAAGTGCCAGATTCAGTATTTTATGTGGTTCGTTTTTAATAATTTCACATTTCAACGGTCTATGATAGGTATTTTGCCTCGTGGATTGGACAGTGATATTCCGGTAAAAAGAACCTAGCTGTTGACTGTGGCTGGTTACATTTCATGTCTCTGTTGATATAGCGTATAATTCAATATCAGAAGAAGTTCCTTCGGAAAAGTTTCTGATTCATCATGCAAAATGCGGGCTCTTTGAGGAGTGGATAGAGAGGCGCCACGGCTTCCTCACCTTCTGCCTTACGAGATTTGTTTGACAGAGATACCGTGGCATGTGGGCAACTGAAGTAACGCGGGTGGGTTTTAGTCAGTAATGACTAAAACCCACCCGCGCACTGACACGCCCTTTCGCTCCGCCCAGAGTGGGAGACGTCATTTGACGATTTACCACTTAGAAAAAAAAACTTGCGAAATGCTATTATTTTGATTCGTTTGCATGTTTCTTCTTCCAACGTTATACTAACTAGCTTTTTATACACAGGGGCGACCGTTGCGAAGAAACCAAAACATACTCGAATACACGCCAGGGAAAAACCTTATAAGTGTGACTTACGTGAGCGAAGTTTTAGTCTAAATGGTAATTTAACAAACCATATTCGTACACACAATGTTGAAAAACCTCACAAGTGTGTTTTTTGTCCAAGTAGTTTTAGTAAAAAGAGTGGTCTTACGAACCATATTCGTGTACACACGGGTGAAAAACGTTATAAGTGTAAAGTATGTCAGCGTTGTTTTAGTCAAAACGCTCATTTAACGATACATATGCGTATTCACACTGGTGAAAGACCTTTTAAGTGTTACTTATGTGAGCATAGTTTTAGACGAAATGATCATTTAACAAACCATATTCGTATACACACTGGTGAAAAACCTTTTTAGTGTGACTTATGTGAGCGTAGTTTTACACGAAATGATGATTTAACAAACCATATTCGTACACACAATGGTGAAAAACCTCATAAGTGTGTTTTATGTCAAAAAAGTTTTAATAAAAAGAGTGGTCTTACGAACCATATTCGTGTACACACGGGTGAAAAACGTTATAAGTGTAAAGTATGTCAGCGTTGTTTTAGTCAAAACGCTCATTTAACAAAACATATGCGTATTCACACTGGTGAAAGACCTTTTAAGTGTAACTTATGTGAGCGTAGTTTTAGACTAAATAATCATTTAAGAATCCATATTCGTATACACACTGGTGAAAAACCTTATAAGTGTGACGTATGTAAGCGTAGTTTTAGTGTAAAAACTCATTTAACAAGACATATGCATATTCACACTGGTGAAAAACCTCACAAGTGTGTTTTTTGTCCAAGTAGTTTTAGTACAAAGACTGAACTTACGAATCATATTCGTGTACACACGAGTGAAAAACGTTATAAGTGTAAAGTATGTCAGCGTTGTTTTAGTCAAAATGCTCATTTAACGAAACATATGCGTATTCACACTGGTGAAAGACCTTTTAAGTGTAACTTATGTGAGCGTAGTTTTAGACGAAACGATCATTTAACAAACCATATTCGTATACACACTGGTGAAAAACCTTTTAAGTGTGACTTATGTGAGCGTAGTTTTACACGAAATGATGATTTAACAAACCATATTCGTACACACAATGGTGAAAAGCCTCATAAGTGTGTTTTATGTCAAAAAAGTTTTAATAAAAAAAGTGGTCTTACGAACCATATTCGTGTACACACTGGTGAAAAACCTTATAAGTGTGACGTATGTAAGCGTAGTTTTAGTGTAAAAACTCATTTAACAAGACATATGCATATTCACAACTGGTGAAAAACCTCACAAGTGTGTTTTTTGTCCAAGTAGTTTTAGTACAAACACTGAACTTACGAATCACATTCGTGTACACACGAGTGAAAAACGTTATAAGTGTAAAGTATGTCAGCGTTGTTTTAGTTACAAGTGTTATTTAATCCAACATAGTCGAACACACACTGGTGAAAAACCTTATAAGTGTGACGTATGTAAGCGTAGTTTTAGAGTAAACGCTCTTTTAACAAAACATATAATGCGTATTCACACTGGTGAAAGACCTTATAAGTGTAACTTATGTGAGCGTAGTTGTAGTCTAAACGCTCTTTTAACAAAACATATGCGTATTCACACTGGTGAAAAATCTTTTAAGTGTAACTTATGTGAGCGTAGTTTTAGACGAAATGATCATTTAACAAACTATATTCGTACACACAATGGTGAAAAACCTCATAAGTGTGTTTTATGTCAAAGTAGTTTTAATAAAAAGAGTGATCTTACGAACCATATTCGTATATACACTGGTGAAAAACCTTATAAGTGTGACGTATGTAAGCGTAGATTACGTGTAAAAACTTATTTAACAAAACATATGCATATTCACACTGGTGAAAAACCTCGATAAGTGTCACTTATGTGAGCGTAATTTTACACGAAATGATGATTTAACAAACCATATTCGTACACAGAATGGTGATAAACCTCATAAGTGTGTTTTATGTCAAAGAAGTTTTAGTAAAAATGTCTTGCGAACCATAATTGTACACACGCTGGCAAAAATCTTTCTAATGTGATATGAAAAATACGGATCAAAAGACAATGGAGAACTTTGTATTGGCTCCGTCCCGAGGGTGTATCAGGTATCACGACCTATGTCAAGTAAAATGTCTCAATGAATTTATTGTAGAACTCCAACAATAAGACACTTGCGGGAAATGATCTAAGAATGTTTTTTTTTTATTATGTATTATTTTAAAATTGTCTGTCTGTCTGTTTGTTCCGGCTAATCTCTGAAATGGCTGGACCGATTTTGACGGGACTTTTATTGGCAGGTAGCTGATGTAATAAGGAGCTACTTTTATTTTAGAAAAAACTTTAATTTTTGAAAAATACCTGCGTTAATTTCCGACATCCACGCACGGGCAAAAGCTAGTTTATAATATTAAGTATAGTAGAAGTAGAAGTAATATGAATTATAAACCTACTTACTATGGTAAGTAGGTTTATAATTCATATTACTTCGGAATCATAGTTTATGAGAATATCATGTGTGTTGATAGTTGATGTACAGTAAAAGTTCCTAATTCGCACTTCCTTCATTCGCGTTTTCACTATCTATACATACTTACTACATACAAATAAATAAAATTGGAGTGTCTATTTGTTATATTAAGATAACCACTTTTTACTAAGTGTATATGGATGTTTACACGATACATATACCAAAACAACATGTTTTACAATTTTTGTCTGTCTGTCTGTCTGTTTGTTCCAGCTAATCTCTGAAATGGGTGGACCGATTTTGACGGGACTTTCACTGGCAGATAGCTGATGTAACAAGGAGTAACTTAGGCTACTTTTATTTTAGAAATATTCTTTTATTTTAGAATAATACCTGCGTTAATTTCCGACATCCACGCGGGCGAAGCCGCGGGCAAAAGCTAGTCGCGAATAAAAAAATGCGACCCAATTCTTATAATCGCGGCTAAAGATTTCTTAATTCGCGGATCCAATCGGTACATCTGTACATACACATTAATAAATAATAGTTTAAAAACGAAAAGACACGCTTACATAGAAAACGAAACTAAAAAGTAGAAAATAATTGAAAAATAAGCGATGACAGTGGAATAGGATGACATAGGTTCGAACCAAGGAACTTATATCCAACCTGGAATGTGCTTTGTCAATTTGACACCATTATAAAAATAAACTTTATGTATATGGTACTAAGTTGTATTAGAGATAATCACTTGGTCAAAGAGAAATTCGGTCTGAGAGAGAAAGCGTTTCGAGAGACCTGTGTCCCTTTCTTAAGTAGGGTGCCCATAATTAACGAAATTACGTTTAATTAATTAAACGAAATTAAGTTTTATGTCACATATTGGCTAAATATCGAGTTCGTTTTCATTGGTAGTTTCTTTAGACTTGACATAAGGTAGGATTTCGGTTTGGAGAACTCTCAATATTGCGCATAATTGTCTATGGCAGCTAGAGATTAGTGGCCGTCTTGAATCATTTCCGATGTTAAAATCAAAGTAATCCAGCGTGGTCAGAAATTTTTTGGTAGATTTTTCGTTGATTTTACGGCAAGTATTATGTTTTAACTATGATTTATAGTGCTGTAGGTACAGAAAACCATGGACTTTTGTGTAATGTTTATTTTAATACTATTTACATCGTAGTTTCGGATTAATCAGTATTAACTCACTGTGCTACCACACAATTGTGATACGTTACCTCTGGTGGCCCAGTGGTAACGGTAATAAATTATAAGTCACAAATCAACTTTAAGACAGTAATTGCATAAAACTGTTTTATTTAGTGATGTGTGAATCTGACTGTAAATATCTAACAAATAAAAATTTATAAATTCTACTTAATGCGTTTTACTTTAATCCATCCTTAAAGCTTAATAATTTTTATTTTTTTAAATCAAATTATTGGTTAATTTATTATATCCTATATGTACAAAACTGGAGGAACTTTTAGGAATTTTGGGAATTAGAATAAAACTCAGGATGTAACACGCAGCGAGACACTTAGTATGTAATGTATGTAATTAATTTTTGAACAACCTCACATTCAAAAAGGATTAAAAAATGACAGTAATCGAAACGCTTGATATATTACTTATAGCTAATTGCTTATCATCTACGAATTTGCGCCGAGTTAACTTGAGCCAACGGTACTGGAACTGACGCTTAAACACTATATTAGTATCTACCTACATCATATTGCTTGGTCACCCTAATGAAAGGGACAGAGGGCTCTCGCGAAGCTATCTCGCTCGGACCGCGCTTTGGCAGCCTGTGCGCATTCCAGGTTGGATTTAAGTTCCTTGGTTCTGTTATACCTATCCAATGTACCCTTTCTTCCTTACCTGGCAGCTTATGCTGCATTCCTGTCAGAGTGCTGACACATCACTCCTCGACTCCTCACACACCCATCCCACTCATCCAGCCAGTCGTCTTCCATCCTTCATCCCGTGCACTCGTGTGCTGCACTTGCGATTATTATTGTAAAAGTTAAATAAACTCTGTTAGTTCCTTACAGCAAAAGTGTTTCCTTTTTAAAAAACTGTGACCGAGACCGGTTTCTAACATTGGTGGCAGTGGTGGGATTGAATAAATCCTTGGACTCCTCCGAAAATCAGTACAGTGAAAAAATACCAGCGAAGTGCAGCGAGTGCACAAGTTCCAAGAAGCGACTCAAATCATCCAGGTGTATCCCGTACACCACACCGGTGAACCTCATAGCCGATCCACTGTGCAGTAAGTGGCAACGAGCAGCGACGCAGGCAGCGTCTCCCGTCTCCAAACCCAGCACCGACCTAGCTCAAGGTCAACCCCGGTTCCAGTATCCAGAACTCCAGCTCCAGTTCCAGTTCCAGCACAAGCATGAAGAACGCATGTCTGCTGCTCCTGTGAGTTTTGTGATATTTTCCTGTAATCCATCCATATAAAAAGTTCCATCAAACTTACCTCCAACGGCTTATCTCATAGCCGCAACATTGTAACAAGACAACAGATTGTCCTGTCTAGACAGTGATCCGACGCAGTTCCGGTGGACAGCGATAAGAACAGTTCGACGAGACTTGCTGTGTAGACTTATAAGCTATACTAATTCTATTTCCAGGGTTTGCTTGTTACAATTGTATTATTTTATATTTAATATGTCTCAAAGTTCCAAGAACGTCAAAGACGAGCCTGGAGAAGGTCTAACTTTAAATGTAATCCTAAAATTCATAAAACCTTTCGATGGTAGCCGCGAAAAACTTAACGCTTTCATAAACAATTGCGACAACGCAATTTCCCTAGCTTCCTCAAGTCAACAAAACATCGTTTTCAAATATATCATCAGCCAGCTAGATGGCAGAGCCGAAATAGCGTGTTCAATTAAAGAATTTGATACATGGCCCTCACTTAGGGATTTCCTGCAAAACCAATTCGGAGAGCGAAAACATTACGCTCATCTTTTAATTGAACTTCAAGATTGCAGACAAGGTGCCCAGGAAAATGTTAGCCAATTTTCACTCAGGGTTGAAACCTGCCTATCCCAACTTCTCACAGAAATCACCGTTACTAATCACAAGAAGAGTGAAATTTCTGGTAGGGTAGCCGCTATGGAGGACTTAGCTCTCCACACTTTTACTATGGGCCTCACTCCTCGTATCGCTAATATAGTTAGATGTAGGGACCCCAAAAACCTTAATGATGCAATAAATTATGCTCTATCAGAAGAGAAGCTGCAACAGTACTCTTATAAACAGAATTTGGTCGCGAAAACGTTGCGTGGTAATGACGTTAACACTAAGCCAAATAGAACCGGCAACCTTAATCATAACCAAAAGCCTTCTACCAACCAGCCAGTTTCAAAAGACCCGTTCTGCCGGTATTGCAAAAAGGCTGGACATCTTTTGGAAAACTGCAAACGCCGCGAATATAATAATAAAAAATTCCAAAATGTAAATATTCCCTCTAATTTCAATTCCAATGTCCAACCAGGCACGTCCTTCAAACCACAGATTAACACCCTAACCGAAACTGAAGGTTATGATACTGTCGATAACCATAATTTAAACTAAATAATGTCCCGAATAGGTGTCGCACGGGACAAACTGTAACCACAAAAGACGACACCAATATCGACTCAATGACCCATGGACATGGTAAATATAAGCCCAAAACTCGAGGTCATTCAATTAGGATCAAGCAACAGGGTAACCAGACCCAAACCGTAGATTCTAATAAATCCCTAAAATCAATTAGGATCAAGCAACAGGGTAACCAGCCCCAAACCGTAGATTCTAATAAATCCCTAAAATCAATTAGGATCAAGCAACAGGGTAACCAGCCCCAAATCGTAGATTCTAATAAATCCTTAAAATCAATTGGAATCAAGCAACAGGGTAACCAGCCCCAAATCGTAGATTCTAATAAATCCTTAAAATCAATTGGAATCAAGCAACAGGGTAACCAGCCCCAAACTGTAGATTCTAATAAATCCTTAAAATCGCATGTTGTCAAGCAACAGGGTAGCCAGCCCCAAACTGAAGATAGCATCCTAAATCCTGAAAACAAAGAAACACAAATAAAACCATATACGAATTCACACAAAATATATCAAACAAATATTTACCTTACATACAAGTAAAATCTCCTGTGTCTTCTAAAGACCTTTTACTCCTCGTTGATACTGGTGCATCCATAAGCATTATAAAAACATCAGTCATCGACGATATGCCTGTAATTAATAAATTGGTCAAGTTCAAGATCAAAGGTATCGATTCAACCACCGATAGTCCCCTAACCACGTTAGGACAAGTTCATATAACTATAAGTACTCACGATGAAACCCACAATGACTGTAAACAGTTAACTCATGTATTCAACCTTATAGATGGCTTAACCATACCCTATGATGGCATTGTTGGCAACGATTTATTTAATTCCATGAATGGCCAAATTAATTATGAAGAAGGTATGTTATATTTAAGAGACATTAACTTTCAAATGTATTTTAATGAACCCGTCTATACAATACCAGCACGTAGCGAAGTCATCATTGAATGCACAGTCGCAAATCCAGAGATCGGAGAAGGTTTAGGTCGACCAACATATATCCAAGTACCTACTAATAGCCAACTGTATGGTTAAAGTAAAAACAAATAACCGTGTTAATATTTCCATTTTAAACACCTTAGAAGCACCTGTAAAAATAAATTCTGACCTTCAATTGCGTTTAGAACCTTTCCAACTACAAGCTTCAATATTTATAGGTACCACAGCCGAATCGCATACTTTTGAACGCACAGAAGAAGTTCTAAAAGAACTTCGCGTGTCCCATCTTAATTCAGAAGAAACTGAAGCACTATACTCAGTCTGTTCCCAATTCTCTGACATCTTCCACTTACCTGATGATCAGCTAACCTCTACCGATGCGATAGAACATAAAATTAAAACAACCTCGGCTGAACCAATCCATGTAATGACATACCGATTCCCTGAATGTCATAAGAAAGAGGTTGACTCTCAAATCGATAAAATGTTACGGCAAGGTATCATAAAACCTTCTATGTCTCCATGGTCTGCACCAATTTGGGTGGTGCCGAAAAAACTCGATGCGTCCGGTCAAAAGAAATGGCGTGTGGTAATCGACTACCGCAAGCTTAACGATATAACCATTGGTGATTCCTATCCTATTCCAAATATAGCAGAGATACTAGACCAGCTAGGCAAGAGTAAATATTTCAGCATGTTAGATTTAGCATCCGGATTCCATCAAATGAACATGTCCGCTGAAGACTCTCCAAAAATAGCATTTTCTGTCCCAAAAGGACATTACGAGTTCACACGTATGCCATTTGGATTGAAAAACGCTCCGTCAACCTTTCAGAGGTTAATGAACTCAGCCTTATCTGGGCTCCAAGGCATACAATGCTTCGTTTATCTCGACGATATTGTCATATATTCTTATGATCTTGCCTCTCACATTAATAACCTAACAAATGTGTTTGGTTGACTCCGTCAATTCAAACTTAAATTATAACCCGACAAGTGTGAATTCCTGAGAAAGGAAGTTTCATACCTAGGCCATGTCATTACTGACAAAGGCGTAAAACCAAATGCTGGGAAAGTAAGTGCAATATTGGATTTCCCTGTACCCAAAACTCCTAAGGACGTTAAGTCATTCCTTGGATTTGTTTCCTACTACCGCAGATTCATTCCTGACTTATCTAGTATCGCAAAACTCTTAACAAATCTACTAAAAAAAAATGTAGAATTTGTATGGTCAAATGAACATTAACTAGCCTTTGAAATCCTAAAAAACAAACTTATGACAGCACCACTATTGATATATCCTGACTTTTCCAAACCATTCATTTTAACTTGTGATGCATCAAATTATGCAATCAGCGCTATCCTTTCTCAAGGCGAAATAGGAAAAGATAAACCAATCGCCTATGCATTCCGTACACTCAATAAAAGTGAATGTAACTATAGCACAACGGAAAAGGAACTACTTGCGATTCTTTTCGGTTGTAAAACATTCCGCCCATATCTATATGGTAGGAAATTTCTGATTGTTACCGACCATCGCCCCTTGCGTTGGCTCTTTAACCACTCTGACCCCAGTAGTAAACTCCAAAGGTGGAGATTAAAATTGGAGGAATATGAGTATGAAATAGTTTACCAGAAAGGAAAATTGAACAATGCTGCTGATGCATTATCGCGTTATCCTCCAACTAAACCTGTTAATGCTATAGATCCCCTGCCTAGCACTTCAAGGCAAAATGTTAACTCACCTGATTCCTACAAGACGATAGATTCAGATGATCTAGTTCAGCTTGAATATCTCATAGATCCACTTGCTCCACCCACTAGCTTACCAGAGCTAGGTAATCTCGACGACCTGGATAACGTAACTAACCAAAATACACCATCATCTGCTGATCACTTAAATCCAACGATACCAATCGATAACTCAAGTCCGAATAGTCCTGGTACCCTAGATGGTAATTACTCGGATTTTCTTAAAGCTACCTCTAAAGATTTCAATTCTAATGTAACTATAATAGAACATAATGAAAGTTTATCCAAAACAGATAAAAAATATATTATCATTCCTACATCCATAGATATGGATGAATCCGTCCCATATGTTCAAGAAGTTATATCTAATATTCCTAATTTGAATGAATTTTCCTTACTAGAAAGAACCTTATACACTTTCCTCAAATACGAAACTGAAAATAAAACGTATTATTTCCTCTTTACTAAAGTCAATCATTTTGACACCTGCACTTATGAAGATATCTATAAAAGTCTCAAATCTGTATGAAATGAGCTAGTAGTTACCCTTGTAGATCAAAACAATCCCGAGATAGCCATCTCAGACTTTAGTAACCCTTTTGATAATCACCAATATCTAAAGGTTTACAATATAATATTATATTTGTTCCACAATTCGGAAATAAATGTACATATTTACAAAAATGCTATTATTTATCCGTCATTAAGTGAAATCCCTAAAATTATGAAAGAAAATCATGACATCCCCATTGCCGGTCATTTAGGTTCCGTTAGAATGCTAAAACGCATCCAGGAAAAGTATTACTGGAAAAACATGCGATCAGACGTAGAAAATTATGTGAGGAAATGAGTCAAACTAATAAAGCCCTTAGGAAAATTAATCGTGCTCCCATGCAGATTACATCTCTTTCCACTCGTCCTTTTGAACGTGTAGCGTTAGACATTGTAGGTCCACTACCGGAAGCCGGTAACGGTAGGTTTAGGTATATCTTGACCCTTCAAGATGACCTTACCAAATTTTCAAGCGCCTATCCAATCACCAATACCACAGCTGAGGAGTCATGCGAATGTTTAGTTCATTTTATCACGTTATTTGGAATACCTAAAACAATATTAACAGACCAAGGGACTAATTTCACAGCTGAGCTGTTTAACACTTTCAGTGCCGAGCACCCGGCTCCCGGGTCGTTCGATAGTTCTTTCGCATGCCGACAACTCGCATCCGAGTCCTACATATAAATAGTTATAAGTGTCTTGCAACCATGCCGAGCACCCGCCTACCGGGTGCAAATTGTTACGTACTACTAGGGTTGCCAAAATAAGCTGCCTGAAGGTTTAAAACAAAGGCGTCGGTTCGTTTTTATGGAGCTTAAAGTTTGAAAACACAGGCGTCAATAAAGTATTTAAAAACAAAAGAAGGCAAATGTTTCAATTTTTTCCTTATCTGCACGTGTTTTATTGCGGTAAAAACCACCGCTGAAGGTATAAATAATAAGAACAAAGGCGTCGGTTCGTTTTTGTTTTAATAATTCACTGATCTTAGATAATTACTTGAGGCGAATCACTTGAGCGAGTCGTAACCCGCTAAAATCAAACTTTCTTATGTTGTGATAAATTTAATTTCGCGGATACAACTGCGGAGGCACCTTAGAGATATCCTGTAAAGTTCTCTTGGCGTAAGAGTTATGATTTTTTAATAACTAGGAAAACAAATAAAAATACATAAAGAAAGAACAGTGTAGTTTAATTTGTTCAATAAAAAAAAATTGGCGTTCGACAACCCTACTCGGCAGGCCGGTTGTGGGCGTGGCTTACTGAACTCGGATTCGGGTGCTGTGGCATGGGGTTCCCGTTACGTAACCATCACGCCGATGGACTCGACAGATGGGTTGTTATAGATTTGCGAGACACATTTTATGGCATGCCAATTTTTATGCAAATTACGTACTTAGCAGTGAAAGTGAACAAACCTGCAAGATGTTGAAAATCAAACAGTTGTGGAGTACCCCTTATCATCCTCAGACTCAAGGCGCTCTTGAAAGGAGTCATTCTACCCTAAAGGAATACTTAAAATCCTATGTAATGAAAGCGAATGTCATTATCTGTTTCAACCATTGTCATCCCGTTACTATGATATAACAAGAGACTTCGACTCTATATCTCATCTTATATCTAAATCTAATAAAAGAGCAGCTTGGTTTGCTGGAATCGGTTCCGTCATCAAACAACTGTTTGGCAATATGGATGAAGATGACGCTATAAAATATAGCGATGCCATTAAAACCTTAGAAAACGATCAAACTAAGTTAGCAACCTTGATGAAAGATAGCATGTTAGTTACAAAATCTACGTTATCATCCCTTAAAGAAATAATTGACCAAATTAGTGCAAATGAAGCCAGTTTAAACCATGCTATCGATACCCTGAACCAAGATGTAATTAACATTACGTTAGTGGCAGATAAGCTACTTATGAGATTTAAGATATCAGGATTGTCAGATATCTTAGAAAGTACTATGTTAACATTATCATTTAAGTTAGAAGATATTATTAATGCTATTATGTTTAGTAAGTCCAATATATTATATCCATCTATTATTACTACTAACTAAGCAACTTTTTGCAGACCTTGTTGATAATTACACACACACACACTGCACACTGAGACTTGCTTAGAAGGTGCCAGCATAACCTGAAAACTAAATATAGCATAACTTTTTGTATATTTAAGTTTTGGTGATTTTTATTTTAGTTACAATTACAACAAATCAAAACCTTTTTTTGGTGTATCATTCGCCTATCTGCATTATTTAGTTTCTGTGTAATCACGGGCGATCACTACGGCAAGTGGCGGTTCTAGCGGCCAACTGTTTTTGGTCGTAGCGTCTTAGTTTTTTTTTGTAACAAATTCAGGAAAAGAGGTGTGTTTTGTAACAAATTACAACTAATTCCTGGCAAAATTTCATGAAATTTTAAGAGTTGGTGGCGCGGTGGACACGCACATAATTTTTATCGGGGATCGTAAATCGATCGTGCTTAAAATCTAACATACTCGTTCAAAAATGATGCAATCTGGTATGAATGTAAAATATTTGTTTAACTGCATTGTAATAAATAAATAACACTTCAAATAATCTTATTTTGTGAGTTGTGAAGTAATTTTACACACGAATGTCGCCCACTGGAAACATCATTTTGTTTATAATTTTTCAATCAACTTAATACGATAGTAAATTATTTGTTGTTATTATCTTACAACATTAACACAAAGCCCAAATCTTAAAGATCATTTTAGTATATAATTTAAGTACTTACGACACGATAAATATCCAAAAATCGACACAAACACTTCGCACACACAACAACACGACAGCCGCGTACCAAGACTGACTATCCGGCGCTTTTTTCGCTACAACTTTCACAAGAAGTATGGTATTGTTCGCACACAAGCATTCCGTGGTTTGTTAGAGTGACATAGAAATAGAGGTTTTGTTCAATTTTGTTCACGCACCCCCCCCCCCCCCCCCCCACTGCCCCTATGGCAGGAGCAGTTCAGAGGAAAGGCCAGGCTCCCCTTGATGCGTTTAACGACATCGCCGGGACCTTTAATACCTACAGCACGTTCCTCTCCCCGCGTGCCCAACAGATGGCCCAGGAACTAGTTGCCGCCGGCGGCAACCTGTTCCGTATTCAATCAATTTATGCTGCGTATCCCGAGATCACGCAAGCGCTCCACGCTATGAACTCCCAACGCCCCTATTATGGATAGTCGAGGAGGAATATTAACAAAACTGAAACCCCGTTCCCTAAAGCTAGGCTTCTTCAATGCCAACGGCATTCACGGCCAACGTGATGAGATCGCCACGTTCCTCCGCGACCATCACGTAGACATTTTACTCATACAAGAGTCGGTCTTAAAGCCTCATCAACGCGACCCGAAAAATGCAAACTATCGTTTAGTTCGCAACGACAGGTCACCAGCCAATCACTATTGTGTCGGCTTACTTTCCTCCCCGAGACGGTCCTGAGGATCCTCAAATCCTCACTAATGACCTCTCCGAACTTTTCGGCATGAGTGACTCCGTTATCATAGCGGGCGATCTCAACGCCAAACATCCTGCCTGGAATAGCACCAGGACCTCGACTAGAGGTAGACAACTCTTTAATCTCTGTTCTACCATGAACTTTGATGTCATCGCCCCGATGACTCCCACTCACTTCCCCTTCGTTACCGATCAGCTACCCGACGTACTTGATATCAACTTCAGGTTGGATTCTATAGAGGCTATTCACGAACTCGACTCTGATCATCGACCAATAGTCATGAACCTGGCCCCCCGATTAGGTATCCGCGACCCGTCTCAACCCCCCGGTACTAAAGTGATCACTGACTGGAAGAAAGTAAGCGAACGCTTACAATCTAACACGTCACATCACTTAGACTCTATCCCAGATCAGGGTGCTTACTCTCGAATATAATTCCAATAGATCGACATTGGAATTGTCAGTCAAACGTCAGGGATTGGCTGGACTCACTGAGTCTAGCCAATCCCTGACGTTTAACTCAACCAACTGACGTTTGATCAATGTCGATCTATTGGAATTATATTCGAGAGTAGGCACCCAGTTCGTCTCTGTCGCCGACACAACAGCCGCGATCGACTCTCTCACAGAGCACGTACAATCGATCGTGAACGAAAGTTCACGGGAGGTTCCAGATACGGATGACCGTAAATGGAGGCTCCCCGACGATGTGCGTGATCTGCTGACAGAGAAGAACGCGGCCGTTCGTGCCTACAGCAACTTTCCCTGTGACGCTAACAAAGCTCACATGCGTTACTTACAGCGTGCTGTAAGGACACGCGTGACTGAGCTGCGTGACGCTAACTGGGACAAGATGGTGGGTGAATTAGAGCCGACTCATCTCGCATTCTGGGAACTTCAGAGGAAACTTAAATCCTCTGAGTTTTCCACTATGCCCCCCCCTGACCCGCCCCGACCATTGCATTCGAGGATATCGACAGGGCTGAATGCCTAGCCGATAGCCTCGAAGCCCAATGCACACCCAGTTCGCAGCCAGTAGACCAAGCGTTTGTCGATAAGGTAAACGCGGAAGTCGAACGCAAAGCCTCACTCCCGCCCGTTGAAGACCCTGATGATCCCCTGCCCCCTGTCACACCTGACGAGGTGCACGAGATCATCAAGGGTCTGAAATCTCGTAAAGCCCCCGGATCAGACGGCATCACCAACAGAGTGATCAAGCTGTTCCCCGCTCACCTGATTATGTTCATGACTACCATCTTCAATGGTGCCTTGAGTAATAATATTTTCCCCCAAGCGTGGAAGGAAGCCACCGTCATTGGCATTCCTAAGCCCGGCAAGCCCAAAACCGAGCCCACGAGCTATCGCCCCATTAGTTTGCTCAAAGTTCTCGGCAAAATCTATGAGAGACTTATTTATAAGCGACTCAGAGATTATGCCGAAACCAAGGGCCTCACCCCCAACGAGCAGTTTGGTTTTCAAACCCAACACTCGTGTGTCCATCAGGTACACCGTATCGTTGAGCATATCAATGCTGGTTTTCAGCGTGGTATGTTCACGGGCGCTGTATTCTTCGATATAGCGAAAGCGTTCGGCAAAGTCTGGCACAACGGCTTATTATAAAAGCTGTACCAACTCGGAGTGCCAGACCGTCTCGTGCTCATCTTACGAGACTTTCTTGCGAACCGTACCTTTCGCTATCGCATCGAAGGGGCACTTTCCTCCCCTCACCCGATCCGTGCAGGAGTCCCTCAAGGCTCTGTACTAGCCCCCCTCATTTTCACGCTGTTCACTAGCGATATCCCCAGAAGTAAGAAGGCAAGGTTAGCTCTGTTCGCAGACGACACTGCCATCTTCTTCTCGGGATTTAGTGACACAACGCTGGTTCGCTACCTCCAAACCGCAGTCCACGAGCTCGGCGAATGGTTCAGGAAGTGGCGAATCGAAGTCAATCCCGATAAAAGTCAGGCGGTCTTTTACACCCGACCGCGACGTAATCACCCCCCTCCCCGACCCATCTCAATGTTCGGCAAGCAGATCCCTTGGGCGAAGCAAGCCAAATATCTAGGTGTCATCCTCGACGAACACCTCACCTTTTCTGAGCACATAAAGCAGGCCCGCTCGCGGGCCGCTTTCGCTCTCGGTAGGCTCCATTGCGTCCTAAACAAGCGGAATAAAATGTCTCTTCTGTGTAAGAAGCGGCTTTACACCGCTTGTATCAGGCCCATTATGACATATGCAAGCCCAGTCTTTGCACATGCTAAGCCCCGATTCATCCATAGGATGCAGACTCTCCAGAACCGTTTTCTCCGTCAAGCCACAGGCGCGCCTTGGTTTGTTCGGAATATCAATCTTCATTTAGATATGAAACGCCCGACTATCCATCAGTATATGAAATGCGCTTCGAAGCGTTTCTTCGATAGGGCCGTAGCCCACCGCAACCCTCTGGTGGTCGCGGCAGCTACTTACACCGGCGGACTTTACTGATACGGGTGGGCCCGTATCAGTAAAGTCCGCCGTTCGCGGCACGTTCTAGCCGATCCTGACGATCCCACTACTCTCCTCCAGGAGAGTCGAAAAGAGACCAGTACAGCTAGAAAAGCACACAAACACAAACCGTACCGACCTCGCCGCCGAGGTCCGTCGTCGCGACCCCGACTTAATAGTCCCTCCCGACCCTTGCAAGAGCCAGCCCGCGATGCTGCGCCGTTAGCTTTAAATTAGTCCAGCCAGTCCCTTGCTGTCCCCCTACCAGTGATTGCCTAAGCCGAGGTCCGTACCCCCCTCGGGGTAACCCATAGAGCTTTCGCTTTAGTTTTTAAGTATAATAAGCCCCGGCTGGAGGCCTAAAAAGGTAACTTTTTGGAACTCGCCGGGCTACCATCCGTTTAAGTAGTAAGAATCTTTTCAGGATTAACTACGAAATGCCAGACAAAAAAAAAAAGCAATTTGTTCTCATAGTATCGACAAATCGGAAAAATCGGGACAGTGCCGTGAAATTTGAAACTGGCAACTAAAGTGGCCACGGACTGCTGGGAGTAGTTTCACTTTGGCAACTATAGTGGCCAAGGGCTGTCAAGTGGTTATCTAAGACCAGTTGACCTAACAGAAGTCGACCTCCCTTAAGTTAGCATAGCAATAAAAGGGGCATATCGATGCTTCCGCTTATTAGTTTAATTAACATGACAGCAAACACAGACATAGTCCATCCTGGACTAACATTAGTTTATTTGTTTCACCTCCCTGAAGTTAGCGTATTCATAGATGTGATATTCGGTCAGATAATTTTGCCTAAATAAAATAACAATTGACAGCCACTTATCAGACGAACAAACGCCTCTTAAAACTCTATTCTTCAGGTAGCTATTTGTACTTTTGTGAGGATTGAAAAATCGGCTCTTAGTGGACGTAAAATCGCGGGAGGATTATATCCGCACTACATTTTGAACTGTCGGTGTTGGACCGAGCATTGAGAATCCTGCCTCAAAGAGATGTCAGCAGTACTGAAGGGGTCTGCTAGGACCGATGCCTGCCAGGGTCGCGAGATCTGTTCGAAAGAGATACCGTGGCCCTGGCATATAGGCAACTTAAGGAACACGGGTGGGTTTTAGTCAGTAAAAGTCTGACACGCCCTCCCGCTCCGCCCAGAGCGGGAGACGTCATTTGATGATTTCCAACCCACAAAAAAAGCATTGAGAATCCAGAGTGCAGCGCGAGTGAGTCTCAGAGCGTCGAATAAAACACAAATGTTCGATTTTCTACTATAGGCGCTGAGCACTCCGTTAACGTTTCAGTGCGCGCAAAAATGTCGTAGGAACGTAGGCTTAGAAGCTTTGCGTCTCAATGGTCCTACGTTCGAACAAATTCGGAAAGAAATTACGTTATAAAAAGCCAAGTAGTGGACAGCCGTAGTAACATTAAAAGAGTATTTAATTAATAAAACAAAACGTTTATAATTCAATAACAGAATGATACAACAAACTTTATTAAACATAGTCTTTTATAACCAATAACATGTGTTCTATTTCACTTTTTAAATAATTAGCAACAGACTCGCCCCCTTTTACATAAGCTCACGCCATCTTCCCATGGAGGTAGGCAGAAATTACAGAACGTGACTTGTTACGATCCTTACACAGTCCTTGTGCCTCGTTTACGTTCATACATCTGGTCATACACACGTCGGTTGCGAGTACTACGCACCTGACCTTTCTGAAGAACATCACCTATAAGGTCACTATATGTTCCTCTCGGCGTTTCCACTCACATCGTCACTGGAAGCACCGGATCAAGCTTCATACCTGCATTTTACATGGAGCGACTGCCTATCTGACCTCCACAACCCAGTTACTGGGTAATACGATACCCCTTGGTAAGACTGGTTGTTAGACTTTCGGGCTTCCGACGACCAGTAATGACTGACAACCGAGAACGGCTTAACGTGCTTTCCGAGGCACAGATGGGTCTATCCACCTCGAGCAACCAGTGCTGCTGAGCGAAAACCGCTCTTACCCTCGAAGATATAATGTTGTTGTCAATTTCTAATTATTGCCAAAGATGTACATTTGTACAATGACTTACAAACGGGCAGAGTATAGGCAGAACTAATTATTTAAAAAGTGAATATAGAACGTACAAGTCTTAAAACGGAATGAGTTTTAGTCAAAATGTTGTGATATACAATAAGACAGTCAGACGCAGTCATTTGTCAGTATATTATATTATTATGTACAGCTTATTATATAGTTATATATATTTATTTATTGTTTGCCAATGTGCTGTGTTAGTGTCATCGGAGTGGTATTGTATCGAGTATGCTTCCTACTGTTCTATATTTGACACAGGGGCGGGCGCAATTTTACCACCTTTATCCCTTTAAGAGCGTTCATACTACGCGGGCTGGCAACGTCGCATTTCAAGTAGTTTTTCGGGATTATTTTATTAGTTTTAATCAAAGTATGGTCTTGTGGTGCCGGACGTAAAGAATAGCACCGCCCCATTTCTTCCCGTGGATGTCGTACGAGGCGACTAAGGGACTTACTAGAGAATGGACAGCAGCGTTCTCTATACATTTTACCACCATACTGCGATCGCCAACCCGCCTGCCAAGCGTGGCGATCATGACAAACCCCACAAATTGGAGGAGGCCTATGTCCAGCAGTGGACGTCATTCGGCTGAAATGTTGATGATAATGACGAAATCAAAGTAAAATAAAAAGTACTGTAATTTGAACTTCATAAAAATTATCAACAAAAACCACTTCCAATGTGACGATGCCAGCTTGCGTGGGATGAACCTTAAGAAATTCTCAGCATTTTGGAGTCGGGTTTGCCGTAAGCTTATGACCACGGCCCCATGCACGTAAAAATATCGCAACGACATTTTATCGCTCACTAGATTTTCTGTTGTTGTTGAATCGAACATAAAGAATCCAACAAAGTGCATCTCAGTGCATCGGAAAGACACACTGTCCGATTTTGAACCCTCGGTACTTAGCAGGACGTCGAAGATCAGTTGCACGAAGAAATCCCACCACGATATGTGTGGGCTTTTGAGCGAAAAGCCGGGAAAAGAGCGTGACATTAAATATAATAATAATATCTTAGTACAACCAACACACCGTTATCTGATCCCAAACTAGGCAGAGCCTGTACTATGGTAACCAGACAACTGATAAATATATTTATATATTTCTAAATACATACATATTATAGATAAATTTGACCCAGACACAGAACAAACGATTGTGCTCATCACACAAAGATTTGTCCTGGCTGGGAATTGAACCCACGACCTCAGTCTTAGCAGTCAGGGTCACTAACCACTAGACTAACAGGCCAGTCATATCAGTCATTTCATCATCAGCCTATAGTAGTCCACTACTGGGCATAAGCCTCTCTAATTGCACGCCATTCAGTTCCATTCTCGGCAACTCTCATCCAGCTGCTACCAGCCACCCTGCGAAGATCGTCGCTCCACCTAGCCTGAGGGCGTCCTACCTTACGTTTGCCGATTCGCGGTCTCCACTCAAGAACACGTCTACCCCAACGGTCATCGGTTCTACGGCTTATATGCCCGGCCCATTGCCACTTCAGTTTGCTAATTCTGTGAGCTATGTCGACAAGCATGACATTTAGCTTTTCTTTTTCTTTGCAATTTCTTAACAAGCCTCCAAATACAAGAACTACCAATGACAGTAACACAGCACAATAATATCAACAAAACTCAATTACGATACAATCCAACCTTTAATACAGTCTTACATCCTATATTTATACATTTGCCCGCGGTTTATATCCGGTCACAGCGACCGGGTAACCTGCTGTCAAGTCTAATGATAAATTAAGGCGCTTCCGAAACGTAGAACACCGTATATCGGTCGCGAAAAACTATATTTGACGATGAATGGAGTCGATTTATGCGTGTATGTGAATTTGGGCTTAAACGTATTTGGTTCATATAACAAGCCTGAATAAAAAAAAAATTGTGTATTTTTAAATGGTCAAAGAAAAGGCTTATCCAAAAAAAAAACTATAAGTTTACTAATATTATAAAGCTGAAGAGTTCATTTGGTTGAATGCGCTAATCTTCGGGACTATTGGGTCGAAGTGAAATAGTATTTGTTCGATAGCACATTTATCGAAGACAATTATACTCTATATAACATCACGCTAGGACTCTTTGGAGCCGAGCATAAAAGAAAAAAGTCACGCATACGAAGTACTCGCACTTGCTTTTGTTTACATATGTAAGTTTCGTTGAAGACGAGACAATAACGATTAAATAAATATGATTAATTACGAATTATGAATTACGAGTAAATAATTTTCATTCAAACCAATAATTCGGCTAAGAAAACGCGACATAATCATATTTCACGTAAAGGTATTTCTCATAAATAATCGTTACGTCGAATTATTTAGTGTGAAAAATTAAACCGATTTTTTTTTCATTTACCAGTTGATTCTTTGACATAGTCTTACCAATACCGTAAGAGTTATGGTATACCAAAATAAACACTTTGTTTAACACAAGACTTGACAGTAGGTATACGACCAGGGCTTCTTATAATGAACAGCATGTATCAGACAGTCGTGTCTTCCAAACCACGACAATAAAACCACTTCCTCCACGCCACCAAAATCATAATCGAGAAAAAACTGTCTTATTAGTCGTTTCACATAAATCAACTTAAACAGTCGAATCGACATTTTAAATAATACATACATTACTTTCTATAGGACCGTGCCTCGGAAAGCACGTTAAGCCGTTGGTCCCGGTTGTCTTTCGTAGATCTTAGACAGTCGTTACTGGTCATCAGAAGCCCGAAAGTGTGACAACCAATCTTATGATGAACGGCCCGGTTTTGGGGGACTGTCTTATGTCCTAAATTTGACGTTTCTAAAAGTGCTGACTCTCAGCCTAGTATGAATAAATGACTTTTGATTTTATGAAGGGGTATCGTGGTATCCAGAAACTGAGTTATAGAGGTCATTTAGGCAGTCGTTCCATGTAAAATATTGGTGTACAGCTACATCCGAGTAGACTGGATTCCGAGCACAACGTAGATGTGAAAACACTTGGCAGATGACGATCATTTTCTATAAGCGCCTGGCACAAAGCTAAAAGTGCATAAAATACTTTGGAGGTATGAGGAGGGTGTAGTAGTTCAATCAACCTCCGTAAAAAAGCGAGGATCCTTTGCCCAGACGGGTATCGTGTCTGGTGGACAACTGCCCGACGATTGATGCCGGCACGTTGTATATATGATAGTTGTGCGGTAAACTGCTTGTGCGATGCACGATTTTGCTTAACGTCAGTGTAGATATCAGTACAATACCAAACGTGCCAATTGCGTAGTATTTCTGGACTTGTCGATACGCCCACTAATCAACTTCCGCGAGTCAGTTATCCATACTAATATTATAAATGTGAAAGTGTGTGTGTCTGTTTGTCCGTCTTTCACTGCAAAACGGAGCGACGAATTGACATGATTCAGTGGAGATAGTTGAAGGGATGGCAAGTGACATGGGCTACTTTTGTCTCTTTCTAACCCAATACTTCCCTAAAATGGGGGGTGGAACGCGCTAATCTCAGGAACTACTGGTTCGAATTGAAAAATTATTTTCGAGTCGGGTAGCCTATTTATTGAGGAAGGCTATATAACATCGCGCTATGATCAAAAGGAGCGTAGCAGCAACAAAAAATGGACGAAAACTGGCAAACTGGTTGCGATGCAACGGGAAAGGTCAGGGGAGCAAATATTTGACGCGGACGAAGTCGCGGGCAGAAGCTAGTAGAAAATAATATAAAGCTGAAGAGTTTGGTTGAACGCGCTAATCTCAAGAACTAATGGTCCGAATTGAAAAAAATCTTTTTGCGTTGGATAGCCTATTTATTGAGGAAGGCTATAGGCTATATAACATTACACTATGATCATAAGGAGCGGTGCAGCGACGAAAGATGGACGAAAACTGATAGAAAAATATCATCATCATCTCCCAAGCCTTTCCCTAACTATGTTCGGGTCGGCTTCCAGTCTAACCGGATGCAGCTGAGTACCAGTATGTTACATGGAGCGACTGCCATCTGACCTCCACAACCCAGTTACTGGGTAATACAATACCTCTTGGTAAGACTGGTTGTCAGACTTTCGGGCTTCTGGCGATTCGTAACGACTGTCTTATAGAAAATAATATATCATTATAAATAATCGATCCGCCCGATTCGTGAAATATGCTGAAAAAAAATATCAACTGTCTAATACATAGTGTACTGACGATATACATATCTATATTATACAAGTATTTATATAGCACAAGGTCTCTTTAGATTCACTCACAAAACTACATAGACGAAACTTTCAGTACACATTTCTTCAAATTATTTTTTTAGCAGTAACATTTTAAGGAAAACGGCGTAATGGGCATAGCTATTTCATGTTAATTCGTGCACATGAATTTATATCGGAGGACCGTTAGCCCAGCAGAGGGACAGTAGTACATACAAAACCAACCTATGTATCCTGGGACTCAGGAGTTCCTCCCGGTTAAAGGGAGTGGGTCGTATTCCAACAAGCGGGCCCAGTGCGGGTTGGTAGATGTCACATGTCGTCGAAGTTTTAGTTCTAAGACATGCCGGTTTCCTCAAGATATTAATCTTCACCGTTTTGAGAGCAGTGGGGATCAAATTAACACGTTGAGTGCCAAACACAGACTGATGGTTCATCCGATATGGACACAGATTTAGAGCGCATACAAAATTGTTAGTAGCAAGCACGCGATATCGCGTGATCGGCACTCAACGTGTTAAATAAACAAAGTGCCTGGGTTCGAATTCACGACCTACAACTCGTAATTCGAGGCCGATAGCATTTAGACACCACTGCTCACACATCTTTCATTTATTATATTGCTATTAGATCAAATATTCACAATTTAAGTCTTCTATCACGTCGTTGTAGTGTTGTTAGCCAATTTAACTCGACCTTGTATACTGACAGTGAACACATTATATTCACGCCGATATTTCATAGGATTGAATTTGTGACTTGTAGCTCAGAAGACAATGTTTCAGCCACTGCGCTTATGTGTAAATATCAGTGTGTTTATAAAAATGTCTTATCCATAGAACAATGACTGAACTTACCTAAAATTATTACTAACTTTTAGTATCAAGTATAATTAAAAAGGGATGTTCCTTCTACCTAACATTTCCGTGTGAATATAATAGCACCCCTATTTCTTCCCGTGGGTGTCGTAATAAGGCGACTAAGGGACTTACTAGGGATGGGCAGCAGCGTTCTCTATGCATTTTACCACCATACTGCGATCGCCACTCCGCCTGCCAAGCGTGGCAATTATAGCAAAACCTTCCAAATTGGGGGAGGCATATGTCCAGCAGTGGACGTCTTTCGGCTGAAATTATGTGATGATAAACATTGATCTGATCAAGATTATGTTTGTACTTTAAAAAGAGACATGGGTTTGTTTCGGCATTTCTTTGAAATCAAGGGGTGGCCCCATAGAATAAAGTTTAGTTGGTGCACCACAGAACCAACTGAAACAGGCACTTAATCTTCCAAACACAGTTGTTCATCGAATCGTTGAGCTTCTTAAGTTCTGAGTTGAGCTGCGCGATTAATGACAAATGCGTACACTGACTGGACAGGTCCACTTAATCTGTGGTTCTTTCCTCTAAAGACCATTTCAGACAGCTATCTATCTATCTACATAGTCTTTACATGATGTGAACAAGATTATGTCTGGACTTTAAAAGAGACTGTGGTCTCTGAGTTTGTTTCGGCGTTTCTTCTCAGAGTAGTCAGATAGGAAACGCCGACCTCATCTAGCTCAAAAAAATATTATTGACTTGTAAAAGTGTTTGTACAAACCTACTTACAGAAATAAAATCATTTATAATTTATAACTTCCATCTCTTTCCGACTATACTTGCTAGAACGAGACGGCAATATTTTTAGTTCAGTTCAGTCAATATCCCACAGAGTATCGTCAGTAATGTATAAATTTAATATTTATAATAAACTTATTCACTGACAGTGTAGTTATATTCTATATTATACAGTATGTGTGTACAGGGACAAATAAAATGAGCTGGCAATAATTTACCCACGTGTTGGGTACCGATATACAAAACGTATTTAAAAAAAATTTTTTTTCTTCATCAGATTATTTGTTCAAAACTTACAACAAGTACAGACGCAAGCATATAAAGCTACTACAAATGGCAGAATCTGTCAGTTTAGGATAGCTTGATTTGCAGGCGTCTGTACATTATGTCAAGTAAACAACTGATAAGATAATATATTTTTTTTGGAAATTCATAAAAAAATGTTCTACGAAAAATTACAAAACACGGAAACATAAAAAATATATACTTTGTTTCATTGTTTTTACTATTGACAACCATCACGTGCGTAAAGTATTGCCAGTAAATTTAACTTGACCCAGTATACTTAAATGATGAGATCATAGGCCTGGGTGGGAGGGAGAGGGGGGAAGGACGAAGGAGGGGATACTCTCTCTTGGACATTAAACATATTTATAACAATATACTCGAATTTGTGACGATATTTTGACAGCCGTTTGAAATAGAGGTTCTACGCTTTCAGGAATAAATAGGACCACGGAATTTGATCTTTACCTAGTATAACATTAAGTTCATAATTATCTAAGACCAGTTGACCTAACAGACGTTGTCCCGTCAAAGTTTCAATAATTCATACAATTTAATATTCCTATACAATACAATTTCATTTCGATAGAATTATTGAACTTTTCAAATGTGCCTTTGCGTAAGAACCTGGGGGCTTACTCTTCAACCTAATTTTAATTCCAATCTAATGCCAATACGATTCCAATGTTAATTTTGCATACACGTAATTCGGTATTCTTGAAAACAATAGTGTCAACATTGGAACAACAAAAACGCTCGATCTCGATTCCACTTAGTTCTACTAAATGGACACCCAATTTAAACACATTTTGGCGCTAGCGTCGAACTCAAGAATACGAAAAGTTCCAATTCCAATGTCAATCGATCGGAATTAACATCAAGAGTAAGCACCCAACTCGGACTATTATGAACATTTTAAAACAAAATGTGTAGCCATTTTGTTTTAAAACGTCAATGTTAATGTATAACTTACCCGATAGGTGGCGCTGTTCGGGCAGCACAACGTCTGACAGGTCCCCTAGACTCACAGATCATTATATTCGGCGGCCATGTTATTTTCTTATTGTTTCACTCACTTAATAAACTCCTAGAGAGAGGGGACAAGGTATGTAGAACCGCACACTCGCGTGAACGAGGAACATTCAATATTAAATAATCAACGAATAGTCTTTGTGAGCACTGCAGCGGCGATAGTGGCGCCACTGTTGCCGCCGACTGTGGCGCCACTGTTGCTAGTCGCTAGCAGTCGTAGCGCGAGTCGTGGGCCGACTGGAAGGGACAAATTAAATTATAATCAGTGAGAGTTTTTCGAAATTCCTTAGATGTTGAAATTCGTCACAGAACATTCTCGTAAAATCGCGCCTCTCTGCCACAGTTCACAGGTAGCATCGAAGCTTCCAGATTATACCAGAGAGATCTGTTTAATTCCGCTATTCGACAATAGATGGCGGTGGCGTCTACGTATAATTGTTCGTGTAGTACTTGCTATTCGATAATAGATGGAGTTAGCGTGTCGTTCCTAGACTTTTACGTAACAATATGTAACGCCGGCTCCACACGTTTGCCCCAACGCCACTCGCCCAACGTGTGGATCTAGAAAATGGGCATTCCTATGTTGGGGCCAATGCTATTTTCTAGATCCACACGTTGGGCGAGTGGCGTTAGGGCAAACGTTGGGGCCAACGTGTGGAGCCGGCGTAAAGCTTGATTTATGCCTCAAAGAAATGTCAGCAAAACTGAAGGGGTCTACTAGGACCGATGCCTGCCGGGGTCGCGTGATTGTTCGAAAGAGATACCGTGACCCTGGCACATGGGCAACTGAAGGAACACGGGTGGGTTTTAGTCAGTAAAAGTCCGACATGCCCTCCCGCTCCGCCCAGAGCGGGAGAAGTCATTTGATGATTTCCCATCCAATAAAAAAAAAAGCTTGATTTATGGCCAACTTTATTATAAAGTGATATTTACCCGCGGCGTGGCTGCGCCTCACGCGTACGTGTGTCTACTGCCGGAGCTGGAGCCAGAGTACGACGGCTCCAGTCTGGAATACAAGACAATACATCATATATTACACTCAATTACAAAAAGTGTTTTACATACAAGACACAAGCCTTTTATTTTTTTACGTGGAGAAATGCTCATGCATAGTGCACTACCACGGGGAGATAGTGCAGTTATGTGGGACTCCAACCCACTAAAGGATTTGTCACACTGGATGCGTTCTGCGGCCTGCGGTCAGGTCAAAGCGAACGCAGCCCGCATGATGTATGAACAACATTGTATCAATATATTTTGTATAGAATGCAATCTGACCGTGCGAGCACAACCAAAGAACGCATGTTGGCCCGACGGGGCGGTGGCGAGGGAAGGACGCGTACGGACCGATTGCTCTGCCCTGACCGCAGATCGATTGTCCCGACCGACAACGTTGTTCATACATGATGCGGGCTGCGTTCACTTTGACCTGACCGCAGCCCGCAGAACGCATACAGTGTGTCAATCCTTAAAACTCCACGGTGTCTTCCTGTGCCGCTTGTGGCGGGAACACGAGCACACGTAATACTTCCGCGAACCCGCCGCGACTGTCCGTCACCGGACCCTCCTCTGGGGGATAATATACCCCCATTTACGGCGCGCCAGAACACACATAGCACGCCGTGACCACCCCGGGGACCAATAAGCACATGGGCACCATATGACCCCGTGTATGGCACCTTTGGTACAAGACACAAGCCTGGGCTAACCCAAATTGGTACTTGTTGACAGTCCTACACCATCCTTCCGTACCTATTAACACTATAATTTGAAACCATTGTAAAACCAACTATTTTTAAAAGAGTAACTAAAGGGCTGGCGGGGCTGGGGCTGCGGGACGGGCCCGCGCCAGGTTACCTACCTGTAGTGCGGATGGTCTCGTGCGGGTGCGGGCTGGCGGGGCTGGGGCTGCGGGACGGGCCCGCGCCAGGTTACCTACCTGTAGTGCGGATGGTCTCGTGCGGGTGCGGGCTGGCGGGGCTGGGGCTGCGGGACGGGCCCGCGCCAGGTTACCTACCTGTAGTGCGGATGGTCTCGTGCGGGTGCGGGCTGGCGGGGCTGGGGCTGCGGGACGGGCCCGCGCCAGGTTACCTACCTGTAGTGCGGATGGTCTCGTGCGGGTGCGGGCTGGCGGGGCTGGGGCTGCGGGACGGGCCCGCGCCAGGTTACCTACCTGTAGTGCGGATGGTCTCGTGCGGGTGCGGGCTGGCGGGGCTGGGGCTGCGGGACGGGCCCGCGCCAGGTTACCTACCTGTAGTGCGGATGGTCTCGTGCGGGTGCGGGCTGGCGGGGCTGGGGCTGCGGGACGGGCCCGCGCCAGGTTACCTACCTGTAGTGCGGATGGTCTCGTGCGGGTGCGGGCTGGCGGGGCTGGGGCTGCGGGACGGGCCCGCGCCAGGTTACCTACCTGTAGTGCGGATGGTCTCGTGCGGGTGCGGGCTGGCGGGGCTGGGGCTGCGGGACGGGCCCGCGCCAGGTTACCTACCTGTAGTGCGGATGGTCTCGTGCGGGTGCGGGCTGGCGGGGCTGGGGCTGCGGGACGGGCCCGCGCCAGGTTACCTACCTGTAGTGCGGATGGTCTCGTGCGGGTGCGGGCTGGCGGGGCTGGGGCTGCGGGACGGGCCCGCGCCAGGTTACCTACCTGTAGTGCGGATGGTCTCGTGCGGGTGCGGGCTGGCGGGGCTGGGGCTGCGGGACGGGCCCGCGCCAGGTTACCTACCTGTAGTGCGGATGGTCTCGTGCGGGTGCGGGCTGGCGGGGCTGGGGCTGCGGGACGGGCCCGCGCCAGGTTACCTACCTGTAGTGCGGATGGTCTCGTGCGGGTGCGGGCTGGCGGGGCTGGGGCTGCGGGACGGGCCCGCGCCAGGTTACCTACCTGTAGTGCGGATGGTCTCGTGCGGGTGCGGGCTGGCGGGGCTGGGGCTGCGGGACGGGCCCGCGCCAGGTTACCTACCTGTAGTGCGGATGGTCTCGTGCGGGTGCGGGCTGGCGGGGCTGGGGCTGCGGGACGGGCCCGCGCCAGGTTACCTACCTGTAGTGCGGATGGTCTCGTGCGGGTGCGGGCTGGCGGGGCTGGGGCTGCGGGACGGGCCCGCGCCAGGTTACCTACCTGTAGTGCGGATGGTCTCGTGCGGGTGCGGGCTGGCGGGGCTGGGGCTGCGGGACGGGCCCGCGCCAGGTTACCTACCTGTAGTGCGGATGGTCTCGTGCGGGTGCGGGCTGGCGGGGCTGGGGCTGCGGGACGGGCCCGCGCCAGGTTACCTACCTGTAGTGCGGATGGTCTCGTGCGGGTGCGGGCTGGCGGGGCTGGGGCTGCGGGACGGGCCCGCGCCAGGTTACCTACCTGTAGTGCGGATGGTCTCGTGCGGGTGCGGGCTGGCGGGGCTGGGGCTGCGGGACGGGCCCGCGCCAGGTTACCTACCTGTAGTGCGGATGGTCTCGTGCGGGTGCGGGCTGGCGGGGCTGGGGCTGCGGGACGGGCCCGCGCCAGGTTACCTACCTGTAGTGCGGATGGTCTCGTGCGGGTGCGGGCTGGCGGGGCTGGGGCTGCGGGACGGGCCCGCGCCAGGTTACCTACCTGTAGTGCGGATGGTCTCGCTGCTGGTGCCTGTACACGAGGTCGTGCGGGCTGGCGGGGCTGGCGGGGCTGGGGCTGCGGGACGGGCCCGCGCCTCCCGCCGAACCACTGCCAAGGCGGCTCACTGGAACACAAATTCAATTTTTAGTTTAAAAAGTTTAACATGTAAAAGCTAGTATTCAACAAAATAATGATTGAAGTAAGTAAGACTCACGCGCTAAATGCTGAGGAGTGGGAGTGTGTAGCTCAGTCAGTCGCTGTGGAGACGCACTCGCTCTACTCCTACTGCCTGCGAACACAAGTTCAAGCGTAAACAATCAGATGTCGGTCTCAGAGCTACATAACATAGCTCGCCGCCCGGTAAGGACCAGGCCCATGTCGACGGTGCGTAGAGTTCCACGCGCGCCTCAACGAGATGTCAGCAAATTGCTAGGACCGATGCCTGCCAGGCAACTGAAGGAACACGGGTGGGTTTTAGTCAGAAAAAGTCTGACATCCGTCTCGGTCCACCCAGAGCGGGAGACGACAATTGATGATTTCCCACCAAAAAAAAATGGGGGAGGGGATAGTGGGGCCAGCGTTGCAAGTAGGGCCAGTGGGGCTAGTGGGCCGCGCGGGGCTAGTGGGGCCGGCGGGGCTAGTGGGGCCGGCGGGGCTAGTGGGGCCGCGCGGGGCTTGTGGGGCCAGCGGGGCTAGTGGGCCGCGCGCGGCTAGTGGGGCCGGCGGGGCTAGTAGGGCCGGCGGGGCTAGTGGGGCCGGCGGGGCTAGTGGGGCCGGCGGGGCTAGTGGGGCCGGCGGGGCTATTGGGGCCGGCGGGGCCGCAGTCAGTAGTACTCACTGTTAGGCTGGTGCGTGGGAGCATGCTGGCTGTGTCCGGCCGCGCGGGGCTAGTGGGGCCGGCGGGGCTAGTGGGGCCGGCGGGGCTAGTGGGGCCGGCGGGGCTAGTGGAGCCGGCGGGGCTAGTGGGGCCGGCGGGGCCGCAGTCAGTAGTACTCACTGTTAGGCTGGTGCGTGGGAGCATGCTGGCTGTGTCCGGCCGCGCGGGGCTAGTGGGGCCGGCGGGGCTAGTGGGGCCGGCGGGGCTAGTGGGGCCGGCGGGGCTAGTGGAGCCGGCGGGGCTAGTGGGGCCGGCGGGGCCGCAGTCAGTAGTACTCACTGTTAGGCTGGTGCGTGGGAGCATGCTGGCTGTGTCCGGCCGCGCGGGGCTAGTGGGGCCGGCGGGGCTAGTGGGGCCGGCGGGGCTAGTGGGGCCGGCGGGGCCGCAGTCAGTAGTACTCACTGTTAGGCTGGTGCGTGGGAGCATGCTGGCTGTGTCCGGCCGCGCGGGGCTAGTGGGGCCGGCGGGGCTAGTGGGGCCGGCGGGGCCGCAGTCAGTAGTACTCACTGTTAGGCTGGTGCGTGGGAGCATGCTGGCTGTGTCCGGCCGCGCGGGGCTAGTGGGGCCGGCGGGGCTAGTGGGGCCGGCGGGGCTAGTGGGGCCGGCGGGGCCGCAGTCAGTAGTACTCACTGTTAGGCTGGTGCGTGGGAGCATGCTGGCTGTGTCCGGCCGCGCGGGGCTAGTGGGGCCGGCGGGGCTAGTGGGGCCGGCGGGGCCGCAGTCAGTAGTACTCACTGTTAGGCTGGTGCGTGGGAGCATGCTGGCTGTGTCCGGCCGCGCGGGGCTAGTGGGGCCGGCGGGGCTAGTGGGGCCGGCGGGGCTAGTGGGGCCGGCGGGGCCGCAGTCAGTAGTACTCACTGTTAGGCTGGTGCGTGGGAGCATGCTGGCTGTGTCCGGCCGCGCGGGGCTAGTGGGGCCGGCGGGGCTAGTGGGGCCGGCGGGGCCGCAGTCAGTAGTACTCACTGTTAGGCTGGTGCGTGGGAGCATGCTGGCTGTGTCCGGCCGCGCGGGGCTAGTGGGGCCGGCGGGGCTAGTGGGGCCGGCGGGGCTAGTGGGGCCGGCGGGGCCGCAGTCAGTAGTACTCACTGTTAGGCTGGTGCGTGGGAGCATGCTGGCTGTGTCCGGCCGCGCGGGGCTAGTGGGGCCGGCGGGGCTAGTGGGGCCGGCGGGGCCGCAGTCAGTAGTACTCACTGTTAGGCTGGTGCGTGGGAGCATGCTGGCTGTGTCCGGCCGCGCGGGGCTAGTGGGGCCGGCGGGGCTAGTGGGGCCGGCGGGGCTAGTGGGGCCGGCGGGGCCGCAGTCAGTAGTACTCACTGTTAGGCTGGTGCGTGGGAGCATGCTGGCTGTGTCCGGCCGCGCGGGGCTAGTGGGGCCGGCGGGGCTAGTGGGGCCGGCGGGGCCGCAGTCAGTAGTACTCACTGTTAGGCTGGTGCGTGGGAGCATGCTGGCTGTGTCCGGCCGCGCGGGGCTAGTGGGGCCGGCGGGGCTAGTGGGGCCGGCGGGGCCGCAGTCAGTAGTACTCACTGTTAGGCTGGTGCGTGGGAGCATGCTGGCTGTGTCCGGCCGCGCGGGGCTAGTGGGGCCGGCGGGGCTAGTGGGGCCGGCGGGGCCGCAGTCAGTAGTACTCACTGTTAGGCTGGTGCGTGGGAGCATGCTGGCTGTGTCCGGCCGCGCGGGGCTAGTGGGGCCGGCGGGGCTAGTGGGGCCGGCGGGGCCGCAGTCAGTAGTACTCACTGTTAGGCTGGTGCGTGGGAGCATGCTGGCTGTGTCCGGCCGCGCGGGGCTAGTGGGGCCGGCGGGGCTAGTGGGGCCGGCGGGGCTAGTGGGGCCGGCGGGGCCGCAGTCAGTAGTACTCACTGTTAGGCTGGTGCGTGGGAGCATGCTGGCTGTGTCCGGCCGCGCGGGGCTAGTGGGGCCGGCGGGGCTAGTGGGGCCGGCGGGGCCGCAGTCAGTAGTACTCACTGTTAGGCTGGTGCGTGGGAGCATGCTGGCTGTGTCCGGCCGCGCGGGGCTAGTGGGGCCGGCGGGGCTAGTGGGGCCGGCGGGGCCGCAGTCAGTAGTACTCACTGTTAGGCTGGTGCGTGGGAGCATGCTGGCTGTGTCCGGCCGCGCGGGGCTAGTGGGGCCGGCGGGGCTAGTGGGGCCGGCGGGGCTAGTGGGGCCGGCGGGGCCGCAGTCAGTAGTACTCACTGTTAGGCTGGTGCGTGGGAGCATGCTGGCTGTGTCCGGCCGCGCGGGGCTAGTGGGGCCGGCGGGGCTAGTGGGGCCGGCGGGGCCGCAGTCAGTAGTACTCACTGTTAGGCTGGTGCGTGGGAGCATGCTGGCTGTGTCCGGCCGCGCGGGGCTAGTGGGGCCGGCGGGGCTAGTGGGGCCGGCGGGGCCGCAGTCAGTAGTACTCACTGTTAGGCTGGTGCGTGGGAGCATGCTGGCTGTGTCCGGCCGCGCGGGGCTAGTGGGGCCGGCGGGGCTAGTGGGGCCGGCGGGGCTAGTGGGGCCGGCGGGGCCGCAGTCAGTAGTACTCACTGTTAGGCTGGTGCGTGGGAGCATGCTGGCTGTGTCCGGCCAGCGCGTGGTGCTGGCGCTCCGGCCGCGCCGCGTGAGGCAGCGTAGCGGACGTTCGAGGGGCCAGCGGGGCTAGCGGGGCCACGGGGGCTGCCGGGGCCGCAGGGGCTGGCGCCAGCGGGGCCGACGGGGCCGCCCGAGGGACCCCACCGGCTGGGGGACGTGACGAGTACGCTAGAATTATAATAAAACGCAGATGTTGTTATTCATCCCTTTAAGTGACCACTCAAACTCAGCGCTATGCTGTGGGTCCCATAGCACAGGATGATACTGTGTGCAAGTTTTCTTGTCACAGTCGTGACGTGGAGTCGACTATATAATATTATGTATTCCATCTTCGTGATTATGGGTCTGTTTTTGTTCTTTGTCTTTTCGTGTGAAGTTATAGAAACCGCCAGGGTAGCCCACCAGATTCAAATTTTCTTACGGGTTTTGCAATTTGCCAGTCGGGTGTCTTTTAATAGCTTCGAATTTAGTGAGATCGTGAGACGTGAGGTCCTTTTCTGGACAAACTACAAAGTGGAACATAATTGAAATAAAAGACTTGCTGGAAGCGTATTTTTTATTTATATATCTTTTTTTTTTTAAGGTGTTTCGAGTTTTTTGACGTATGTCAGCGTAGTTTGCTATCCTGGTAACTGCTATCGAGGATAATAGCACAAATTTATGAAATTATTGTATTGTCATCGGTCCTCGATAAGTCTACAGAGTTTAAATGAAATCTGATCGTTTGAAGTGGGTCAAAATCAAGTCCAAAGGCGTCGGTTCCATACACATAGTTAAAATCAAAATCCGACGTTCGACGGTCGGACGGTCGACGGCGCGTAATGTTCCACGCGCGCCTCAAACAGATGACAACTGAAGAGCTAGGACCAATGCCTGTCAGGGTCGCGAGATTTGTTCGAAAGAGTTACCGTGGCCCTGGCATATAGACAACTGAAGGAACATGGGTGGGTTTTAGACAGGCAAAGTCTGACTCACCCTTCTGCTCCAACCTAGAGCGGGAGATATCATTTGATGATATCCTACCCACAAAAAAGGGGTGGGTTACAAACAAACATACAGGTGAAGGTAATAAAAGTGTGTTAATAATGAACCACTTACATCTGATGACGGACAGCTCGATGGCCGCCCGAAGCTCGTCCTCGTCCGCGCGGCTCCGCAGACATGACATGGCCTGCAACACCAGTATATACGTACCATTAGCTTTACGATCACAAAACACACAGCAGATAATGTTCCTAATGCTGGGACACAGATACAAGACATTTATTTTGCTAAAACATGAGTGTACACATAAATGCAAGATGTTACATAAAGTTAAATCAAGTCGCTGTCATGTTTTGGCTTCATGGCGAACAAAATATTACCGATTAGGAAAAAAATAACATTACAACACTATTTACTCATACATGCATTATTTAACAACAATTATTAACGGTCAAAAAATTCTGATCTGCATAATGTCAAAGTTGGTTTATTACATAAATAATCATAGTCAAATTTATATTTATAATGTGACATCGCAGCATCTTAGAGCATGGCTCATCGAAACTTCTTTTTACACTGTTAGGGAATTTCTGGATTTTAGGGCAAATGGGAAAGTTGCATGACATGAAAATTAAATGTAACAATTTGTAATTTAATTATATTTCTTTGACATTTGTTTTTGATATGTAGTAATTTTTTTATTAAGTACTTCCTTACATTTCAATTTAATTATTTTGTTTAAAGTTGTAGAATCATCATTGTATCATAAAATTTGCATGCCGAATTTATTTGGCGGAACATGATGAACTATTGTGTGTTATAAAATCTGTAAAATACCATATTTCAGGCAAATAAATGAATCTATCTATCTATCATCTACCAACCGCACTGGGCTCATTCAGGAATTGATAATGTAATTTGGTCCCGTCCATTTCATGTGTTTTTTTTTGTTTTTAACTGTACTTTATTTTTATTTTATTGATATAATTGTTTTTACTTTTGCATGCCGTAAGATAGAGTGTGCTGAACTGTCTTTTACAGTGTTAACATCTTATTTTGTACCCACATTCATGGCAAATAAATGATTTCTTATTCTGATTCTCCGCAAAAAATAAACCACTACTGGAGTTCTCACCGCTTACGATCAACGGAGAAATAGTCAAAAGATCTACACACGAAAAATATCTCGGACTGTGGGTAGATGAAAAACTTACTTGGAAACTGCACATCAATCACGTCAAAACAAAATTAACGTCACTATTAGGGGCGTTACGAAAAGTCACTAACTGTATCCCGAAAAAAGTACGACTAATTATATATAACTCCCTAGTAAAATCAAACCTTGAATATCTAATTGAGGTATGGGGATCAGCTGCTAAATCTAACCTAAACTCACTACAAAGACTACAAAACAAAATTATTAAAGTACTATTCCATTATAACTACCTATATTCTACAAAGAACTTTTATACAAAAACTAACCTACTAAATCTCACACAACTTTACAAATATTACACCTGCATTCTTATTAAAAAAATCACTACGAATTCCGTACAATCTAATATACAAATACATAAAAAAACAACAACATACAACACAAGAAGTAAACACAAGTTTCAACTAATGACTGCACGAGCACGGACTAATTACGGTAGAAAGACAATATTGTTTGAGGGAGCACAAATATTCAATAATTTACCGGAAGAGTTAAAAAAATGTGATAATATAAACATTTAAAAAAAAATCTTAAGAAACATGTATGTACACTATAATGTCACCGGAGGTAAATAAGTATAATTAATTAGATGTAAGCACTTTTGTATCTCATTTTAAGTGAACTGTTATTTAAGTTCTTATGAGAAATAAATTCTTTAAACCTATTCGGATTCTCACTGCCTCTCCTGTGTCCCAGCAGTGGGAACGTTACTAAGTACTAATAAGTAACTCACTGGTGTGTGTTCCCTGTGGTGTCGACTACTCTGCGCGCCTCCCGCCCGCTGTGCGCGCGACCCTGGAACATTACGAAGGAATTGCAATGAAATATAAGGAGTTTTATACAGGATTTTTTTTTACCAGTGTGCATTTTTTTTTTTTGGTGGTTCATTATCAGTAATAGAACACATTTAAATTATGTTTTCACTACTTTTTTTTTAATTTTTATCCGATCTTAAATCAGTAAACCGGGGACACCCTACATATTTCGTAATATGATATTGACAATGGTAATAGGTCAGTAACCGCGAGCCGGCGTAGGTACTTCGAACTTCTTAGAATTTTGACCGATCGAACAGCTGGTCGGTCGTTCACCTTCGCCGCCGCGCCGGCGCCGCGCGCAAGTTACCATAAAAACCAGTTTCAAAATAAACATCTTTCGTTAACGATAACTTAATTTTTTTGTACTAAGATATATAAAAATAAAAATGCATGGTTATTATAACTCGTTTAAGTTTAATTTGTTAAAATTTGCGCACTGGATAAAAATTAGAAACTTATCCTGTATATTACTTACTTTTTGCCAGCGGCTTCGCCCGCGTATTGTACATATACTCTGTCTATAAGTGAGATAATTTTCGAGGACGAGACCGCTGGCAAAAATATTACCATACCAATATTATAAACCTGGAAAGTTTGTTTTTTTGGTTGAACGTGTTTATCTCAGGAACTTCTGTTTCGAATTGAAAAAAATATTTTAGCGTTGGGTAGCCCATTCACCGAGGAAGGCTATAAACTATATAACATCACGATAGAACCCTTAAGAGACGAGCAAACAGAAAACAAAAAAGGCACGAATTAGAAGTACTCGCACGAACAGGCGATTCGATGCGAGAGGGTGGGTCCGGGAGGCAAGAAATTTCACGCGGACGTAGACGAAGGCAGAAGCTAGTTTATAATATTAGTAGGAGAACTTTTGTAATAAAATAAATAATATACTACGATGGGTATGCTTAGATGGTTTGGGCATGTTGAGAGGAGGACTGAAGGGCGGCTTAAAAAAGGTATTTACAAGGCAGATGTGAGTGGAGACGTCATAGAAGAACAAATAGTGACTTTATTGGTGATATTCTTCAGAAAGGTCAGTTGTGTACTACTGGTAACCGGCGTGTGTGTATGACCAGATGTATGAACATAAACGAGGCACAAGGAGTATGTAAGAGTCGTAGTTTCTGCCTACTCTCATGGGAAAAAGGCGTGAATTTATGTATAAAAGAAATAATATGTAACTCACCCGGTCGCGGTGTATGCGTGGCGCCATCACCCAGGTCCAGTTGTAGAACCCCTCCGCCGCTATACTCTGGAACATACAACACACCCATATGAGCTGGGGGGCTTCGTGGCTAACTAACAGCTAGATGAATAGAGAAATATATCTATACTAATGTTATAAAGCTGATGAGTTTATTTGGTAGTACGCGCTAATCTCAGAAACGACTGGTCCGAAATGTAAAAATTATTTTTTGTTGGGTAGTCTATTTATTGAGAAAGGCTATAGGCTTATATAAGGTGTATCTATTCGTACACGAAATATTTTAAGAGGTACACCTGTAGGTGGTAAAGAAGCTATAGAAGCAAAAAGATTTTTTTATCTAAGCGTTTTTGAATTTTCGTAACTATTATTATTTTAATATTGCTTGAGACGTTTTGCATAAAACCTTACTACAAATTCTATGAATGGCCCGTCTGACGCTGCGAGGGCGGCGACCGGACGGCACGAGCATGGCCGCGGTGTCTCGGGCCGTAAAAATAAGACGGAGCCAGTATTTCTTATGTGCGTCATAATGTATAAATATTAAATTTTGAAAAAAAAAATACATTTAGAAAAAAATTTTTTTCGTTGCTGTAGCTTCTTTACCACCTACAGGTATACCTCTTAAAATATTTCGTGTATGAATAGATACACCTTATATAACATCACGCTACGATCAAAAGGAGCGGAGCAGCAACGAAAAATGGTCGAAAACTGAGAGGTAATTCGATGCGACGGGAAGGGCCAGGGCAGCAAAAATTTGACGCGGACAAAGTCGCGGGCAGAATCTAGTGTCGAATATTCAGGTACACAGGATTCTGATCAGACATGATCTACAGCCGCACAGAAGTGGGATACGCGTAAACGAGAGAAATATGTCTTTTATATTCTGTACCGTTTATTGTTACAAAGTCACTTACTAAGACCACCCGTAGTAATGAGGCTCATCATTTATTTATTTATTTAAATTTGGATCTCCAACAAAAGATGTACACAATACCTTGACACGTAAACAAAGGGTAACATGAGGTATTAAATAGGTGTACTCCTTCACTTATAGGAGACCACAGCATGCACAAAAGAGTTTACAACTAATAAAAATAAAAATAAAATATTAATTATAGGTAAAATTTGGTAACAGTTTAAACATTATTAAAGGATATACACTAAAAAGAAGAATATGAAATACATTGAAATATTTAAATGAACACCTAGAGATATTTAAATTAAATTAAATCTACTAAACAATTTTTATATTTAGATAGAGACTCACAGATGTCTAAATTCATAGTTTTGGCTAATATGTTATATTGCCTACAAAGTCTCGGAACAGCGGCGTAATGACCGAGGTTAGTTTTTGAGCCAGGGATGTAAAATAAATTGTATGTGTTAGGTCTGGGAATCCGAGTTGGAATTTTAATCTTTAATGAACTCAAAAGTTCACTGCAATGTATCGTTCCATTTAATAGTTTGTGGAGGATGACGCAGTCCAATTTCTTCCTACGACTGGTTAGTGTATTCATGTGGTAGTGTTTCAACCTATCAGTGTAGCTAGCAAGTTGTTTAGCCAAGTGATCTCCGTAGCACAAATGGTAAAGGAACCGCTTTTGGACACTCTCTAATCGCTTCGAGTAAACTTCGTAATGTGGATTCCATACCACTGAACCATATTCTAGGATTGGACGGACTAAAGTATTGAAAAGTTTGATTTTTGTGGCGGGTCTTTTAAAGTCCTTACTATTTCGCAAAACAAATCCCAGTACCTTGAAAGATCTTGAAACAATACTCAAGATGTGTGTATCGAACTTTAGGGCTTGATCGAGTTGAATTCCCAGGTCGCGAATTTCACTCAGTTTCTTTACTTCAATTCACTCTATGTAATATTTGTTTTCGACTACTTTTTTATTACGTGTGAACTGGATGTAGTGACATTTACTAATATTTAAAAGCATTCTGTTTACTTTGCACCAGTCTACCAGTCTATCGATGTCATCCTGCAGCATTTTGGAATCTAATTTACTCATAATTCATTACAACATTCAGTTGGGGTCGGCTTCCAGTCTAACCGGATGCAGCTAAATACCAGTCGGGAAGCATTATCGCTCGTCGGGCACGGCCGCACACAGACAGACAGCTGTCTGTGTGCGGGCTGTATGTTACCTCTGTGTCGGAAGTAGTCCCTGGCAGTGAGCAGGTGCGTGTTAGCGTTGGGCGCCATGGCCACGTCGGGCACGGCCGCACACAGACAGACAGCTGTCTGTGTGCGGGCTGTATGTTACCTCTGTGTCGGAAGTAGTCCCTGGCAGTGAGCAGGTGCGTGTTAGCGTTGGGCGCCATGGCCACGTCGGGCACGGCCGCACACAGACAGACAGCTGTCTGTGTGCGGGCTGTATGTTACCTCTGTGTCGGAAGTAGTCCCTGGCAGTGAGCAGGTGCGTGTTAGCGTTGGGCGCCATGGCCACGTCGGGCACGGCCGCACACAGACAGACAGCTGTCTGTGTGCGGGCTGTATGTTACCTCTGTGTCGGAAGTAGTCCCTGGCAGTGAGCAGGTGCGTGTTAGCGTTGGGCGCCATGGCCACGTCGGGCACGGCCGCACACAGACAGACAGCTGTCTGTGTGCGGGCTGTATGTTACCTCTGTGTCGGAAGTAGTCCCTGGCAGTGAGCAGGTGCGTGTTAGCGTTGGGCGCCATGGCCACGTCGGGCACGGCCGCACACAGACAGACAGCTGTCTGTGTGCGGGCTGTATGTTACCTCTGTGTCGGAAGTAGTCCCTGGCAGTGAGCAGGTGCGTGTTAGCGTTGGGCGCCATGGCCACGTCGGGCACGGCCGCACACAGACAGACAGCTGTCTGTGTGCGGGCTGTATGTTACCTCTGTGTCGGAAGTAGTCCCTGGCAGTGAGCAGGTGCGTGTTAGCGTTGGGCGCCATGGCCACGTCGGGCACGGCCGCACACAGACAGACAGCTGTCTGTGTGCGGGCTGTATGTTACCTCTGTGTCGGAAGTAGTCCCTGGCAGTGAGCAGGTGCGTGTTAGCGTTGGGCGCCATGGCCACGTCGGGCACGGCCGCACACAGACAGACAGCTGTCTGTGTGCGGGCTGTATGTTACCTCTGTGTCGGAAGTAGTCCCTGGCAGTGAGCAGGTGCGTGTTAGCGTTGGGCGCCATGGCCACGTCGGGCACGGCCGCACACAGACAGACAGCTGTCTGTGTGCGGGCTGTATGTTACCTCTGTGTCGGAAGTAGTCCCTGGCAGTGAGCAGGTGCGTGTTAGCGTTGGGCGCCATGGCCACGTCGGGCACGGCCGCACACAGACAGACAGCTGTCTGTGTGCGGGCTGTATGTTACCTCTGTGTCGGAAGTAGTCCCTGGCAGTGAGCAGGTGCGTGTTAGCGTTGGGCGCCATGGCCACGTCGGGCACGGCCGCACACAGACAGACAGCTGTCTGTGTGCGGGCTGTATGTTACCTCTGTGTCGGAAGTAGTCCCTGGCAGTGAGCAGGTGCGTGTTAGCGTTGGGCGCCATGGCCACGTCGGGCACGGCCGCACACAGACAGACAGCTGTCTGTGTGCGGGCTGTATGTTACCTCTGTGTCGGAAGTAGTCCCTGGCAGTGAGCAGGTGCGTGTTAGCGTTGGGCGCCATGGCCACGTCGGGCACGGCCGCACACAGACAGACAGCTGTCTGTGTGCGGGCTGTATGTTACCTCTGTGTCGGAAGTAGTCCCTGGCAGTGAGCAGGTGCGTGTTAGCGTTGGGCGCCATGGCCACGTCGGGCACGGCCGCACACAGACAGACAGCTGTCTGTGTGCGGGCTGTATGTTACCTCTGTGTCGGAAGTAGTCCCTGGCAGTGAGCAGGTGCGTGTTAGCGTTGGGCGCCATGGCCACGTCGGGCACGGCCGCACACAGACAGACAGCTGTCTGTGTGCGGGCTGTATGTTACCTCTGTGTCGGAAGTAGTCCCTGGCAGTGAGCAGGTGCGTGTTAGCGTTGGGCGCCATGGCCACGTCGGGCACGGCCGCCGACAGTCGCGCCGCCGCCCCCACTGCCCCACCGCACAAGGGGACCGACTGTCTGTGGAGAAGAAGGAGAACAGCATTTAAAAACCGACCAAATGCGAGTCGGACTCGCCCATGAAAGATTCCATACCACAAAAAAAAAACGCGTTAAGTGTATATATACCTGTGTTGTGCCACATCGGCCGACCGCGAGCCGCCCTCTCTTCGACACGTGCCAGGACGAGAGTTGTCTGAAACGATAGATAATACCATTTGGTTATATTTAACATTTGACTGAACAATCAGGTATTCTCTGGAGGAGGGCTTCATCTCAGGTGTTCTAAAATAAAAACGATAAAAATAATAACTTGACTCCTCAGACTTTGTTCAACCGTGAACATACTATAGTTGCACGCGCCAACAATAGCATCACAGCGTCAGCGACACACATACGGTCCACGCGCCGGCAACACCAGCACACCGTCAGCACTAAGATGTGGCCTACTGAGATCTTCGCTTCATCGGCTCGATACACACACGACACACATGTGAATAGCCATCAATGTGTATTTACCACAAAAATTGTATATAATTAAGTTCATTATTGTAATAAAGTTAGTCATCAAGCTGGAGTCGAGTGTGATTTATCTCCTTACTTCCTCTTACTGTGGCCAAGACACCTTTAGCCATCATCGGTCCTATGAGTCTGTGGGATCGGCAGTAAGAAAACCATTTCCTGTGTACATTGCACGACGTACACAAAACCCTCTTCCTACCCAAACTCCGTCTGTCACCGTAGGTCTCCTTGTGACAGACTTCCCTCTCGTATAACCAACGTAACCTACGTTTGGTGTGGTTTGTATGGTAGGCTAGGGCTAGGATAACTGGGGTGCTAGGTAGTTACTGTAGGGCTAGGTTTGGCGTCAGTTGGGCTTTAGGTACTGATCCAGGTTCAATTATCTCAAACGTAGTCACATCGTACACACTTGGAACACCGGCCGTACTAAGCTGTAAGTCCCGGTGTGTACATTTGGTCCTTCGAGCAATTTTAGGAAACCGGGAGTTTGTGTAATCGGTACTTTAACATAGTAACGTTTATATACATAAAATTAAATAAATATAAAACGTTCTTCTTTCTGTCCCTCACCAATATTGGCTGAATAACGTATAGACGTACTTAGAACTAGCGTACTCAACAGGCGCAAGTAAAGGGACTGACATACTAATACGCCATTAGAACGATAGCGGTTCGGAATTCGGTTCCAAAAAACGGGTTCACCGATATTTTGAGAAGTAACACTTATAGTATCAAGGGCAGTAAAGATGGACATACAAGGGATAAACGAAGTTATAAGAAGCCAAGAAGCAGATTACAACGAACTAAGACAAATATTCACCAACATCAAGAAAGACTCAGCATCAAGGAAGACTCTAAAATATATCACGGAGAGGAAAACTCAACTCACAGAAGTATTTACTAGAACATCCAAAAACCATTCACTACTACAAGACCAAGATGTGTTGTGTGATCACAAATACATCACCACCAACTACTTTGGGTCTATCAACGCACTGTATACGCAGGCAATTGAATACCTGTTAAAGTGTGAGAAAAGACTACAGGTAGTAAACCAACTATATGAGCCAGAAGATTTACAACCCGAGGAGGAAGAAGGGAGTAGCTCACCCAAACTATTTATTCAACTATTTCGGATTAATCAGATGCAGAAAAAGTTACAATCGGCAACTCAATTAATTACTGAAGGGAAAGCAAGTTGGTACTTAGAATCTGTAATGACTACTTTGCAAAAACAATGGCAAGAAATTGAAGAAACACATGTACTCATTCTAATGGAAGATAGTACGTTAGAACACAGCTATTTTCACGAGAATATGTTTGAGAGAACGCAAACGGAATTCGACCTTGTGATGGGAAAATTATTTGAGATGATAGGTCAAAAATCAACATACAATCATAAAACCTCGGTTAAGTTACCACAAATAATAATTCCAACATTCAGTGGAAGTTATGAGTCATGGAATTCCTTTTATGATTTATTCTTGAAAATAGTCCACGAAGATAAATCGTTGAGTGACACAGAAAAGATGCAGTATTTAAAAACGCATGTACGAGGTGACGCCGCTAAGCTGATCAAGCATTTAACAGTCTGTGACGCAAATTACATAACTGCATGGAATTTGTTGACAAGACGATACAAGAATGAAAGACTAATCATTACTAAGCATATTGATAATATTCTAAGTATGTCGAAAATAAAGAAAAGTAATGCCGCGAACTTAAAAAATCTCCATGACACAATAAACGAAAACCTAGAAGCACTAAAAAATCAAAACATCGACATTTCAAGTTGGGACCCCATTTTGACAAGAATACTAAGTAGAATATGGGACTCAGAAACTGATGAAAAATACGCAGAATATAGCCATTTACGACTAAACGGATTACACAAGATGCAAGACGGAATCATCGCTCAAAATACCGAATTTGGGTGGATTTTATCCGGCATTTGCGGCGATACAACCAATACTAATACAGTTATCAGTATGATGACACGGACTACAGAAGTTCAGCAACTAAACAAGTTTTGGGAATTAGAAGAAATTCCTGAAAAATACCAAGTAACTAACGAGGATCAGGCTTGTGAAAACTATTACCAAAAAACAACTATAAGAAATCCAGATGGGACATACACAGTGAAACTTCCATTCAAGAATCAAAGCGTAGATTATGGGAATTCGCGCAAAAAAGCTATTGCAAGACTATTACAATTAGAACGGAAGTTCGACAAGGATGGAAACTTACGGAAAAAATACCAAGAGTTTCTCAATGAGTACTTAGAAATGGGCCACATGAGGAAAGTATCGAGTACTGACTATTACCAAGGTAAATACTATATACCACATCAACCAGTCATTAGAGAAGATTCACTAACTACTAAGCTACGAGTAGTATTTGATGCGTCGAGCAAATCAAGTACTAACATAAGTCTAAACGATAATATGTTTACGGGACCAAGACTACAGCAAGAATTAGCAGTAATACTGTTACGTTGGCGTAAACACAAGATAGCATTTATGGCGGACATCGAAAAAATGTACCGATACATAAATATCAACAAAGAAGACTACACCTACCAACGAATAGTATGGAGGAATTCACCGAAACATATGATCGACGAATACGAATTAACTACTGTGACGTATGGAACTGCAGCTGCCCCATACTTAGCGATTAAGACGCTACAACAACTCGCTGCTGATGAAGAAGCGAACTACCCAATAGCCAGCCAAAGAACTCTCCAGGACTTCTACGTGGACGATATTTTGTCAGGAGATACAAATGTTGAGGCAGCAAAAAATTTACAAGAAAACTTAATGAATATGCTACGAAAAGGCGGATTCAGGCTACGCAAATGGTCGTCTAACAGTGCTCAATTGTTGGAAAATATACCTAACGAAAGCAAAGACGACCAAGTGATGAAAATACCGCTAGATGAAACTAGAAAATCCTTAGGGGTATTATGGTCACCATTAGAGGATAGTTTCTGTTTTCAGATCACTATTAATCAAAATGAAAAACCAACAAAACGATTTATTTTATCAGAAATAGCTAAGATATTTGATCCTCTGGGATGGTTAGCACCTGTCGTCATAAATATATAATAATCTTTGTTAATACTCCTTTTTGAAATAAAAACTCAGTTGGGTTTCTGCAATAAAAACAGATTTATTTATTTCTTTCTGTTTACAAGATAAACTGAAGATTACACAAATCAATTAGAAATAGCCTTACCTGCAATAAAAACAGAAAACAACATTAAAAGTTTTTACTTCAGGTGGTTTACAACTTATTGTTTATTTCTAGCACAAATTATAATCTTCAATGCTGAATATTCAGACAGACCACAGAGCAAAATTACCACAGAGTATGTTTCTATAATGGAGTCTATAACGCTGTCGGGAACGCGGCAGATTCAAAAAGGAAGTGACGTCTCGAGTAAATGAGAATCGTCGTTTTCTTTATATCTCCCCCCCCTAGGAGGAGAACAATCACATAACATCTGTGTGATTGTTCGTCGTGTGGTCAGCTATCGGAGTTAATTTTGTTATATGAAAAAGATTTGATTCTGATTTCTTGTGTCCGGTATCAACCTCATAGATTGAATTGGAGATCTTCTGTAGGATTTTATATGGTCCGATTCTTATTTCATCCAGCTTTTTCCTGTTGAGGCGGTTCCCATTTTCCACATACACTAAGTCTCCGGCATCCAATGTAATTTCTTTCCTGTGTTTGTTGTATCGTTCTGCATTTTGAGTATGGGACTTCTTGGTGTTTTCATACGCTAATTTCCGATCTTTTTCTAGGTCTTCATTTGTACAATTTGTCTTCAATTCGTGGGGCAAAATATTGTCACTTTCACCTTCCATTAAGTATTTCGGAGCGAATCCAGTAACCGTGTGCTCCGTTTCGTTGTATCTTCTAACACATTCCTGAGCTATTGCCGTCCATGCTTTGTTATTTTTGTTCTCGTTTATTTTGCATCTTATTTTATTCACCAGGGTTTGGTTCAATCTTTCATTAAGCCCATTTGAGAATGGGGCGTCTACGGCCGTAAAAATCATCTTAATTTGCTTCATCTTCAAAAAATTTTTAAACTCTTTTGAATTAATGCCAGGGTATTGGTCCGTTAGTATTGTTCCTATATCGTTACTTTCTGTCACTTTCGTTGTTAGTTTTATAAAGTCATTAGCAGTTTGGTTTTTCGATGTTAAAATATAAGCATATCTGGTGAAATGATCAACTAAAAGGTGTAAGTATTTTTTTGTTGATCTTGATCCCCCAAATCCACCAATGGTATCAATGGACATAATATCAAATGGGTTTTCAGCTGGGCCTAAATGTGATAAGAACCCAAATTTAGATTTTTTCCTTGATTTGTTTTTTATACATACAGAACAATTATCGCAAACTTTCTTGATATTCATTATCATATTTGTTGCTGAGTAAAATGGAGTTATCTTGCTGATCATTTGCGATCTTCCCAAGTGACAGTAAGTATCGTGTACTTCTTTTATTAATATTTTACTGAGGTTTTCAGACAATAGAATTTTGTCTTTTGTTTTTGACTTTTTATAATAAATGCCATTTTTTGATATAATGTTTCTTTTCTTTTGCTGTAAGTGCATGTTCTCATTCTGGTCCTTTTTTATGTCTTCGAGACTTATTAGATTTACAACTTCCAGGATGTCGTCTGTGTTATCATTCGGTTCTAAAACTGGATTTCTGCTTAGGCAGTCTGCTTCTTGATTCGATTTTCCAGGATTGTATTTTATTGTGAAATCATATTGAGATAGGTAATATGTTAAGTCTCCTAGCTCTTCATCCGTCCTAGACTTTATGTTCAAGTTTTCCAGAGGTTTGTGATCCGTGTATACTGTGAATTGTTTCCCAAATAGCCAGTGTTGCCAATATTTCACTGCTTCTTTAATGGCTAAACATTCAAGGTATATTGCTTTTTTTTTCTTTTGTGCTTCATTCAATTTTCTGGAAAAATATGCTACAGGTCTATAACTTTTATTTTCATCTTCTTGCTTCAACACAGCTCCAACTCCTTTGATACTAGCATCAGTATAAATTTTAATTGGAGAATTTGGGTTAAAAATTTTGAGGACTGGTTCCGAACAAAGCAATGTTTTAATTTTCTCAAATGAATCTTGACATTCCTCTGACCAAACAAATTTCACATTTTTCCTCAGAAGATTATGTAATGGGTCTGAGATTTGTGCCATGCGTGGGATGAATTTATGGTGATAGTTGATTTTTCCAAGGAATTGTCTTACATTTGTTCTTGTTTCTGGAACTGGAAAGTTTCTCACTGCAATTAAGTAATCTTTCTGTGGTTTTACTGAGTTCTTTTCAATAATATGTCCTAAGTATTTTGCATGATTCTTCGCAAATGAGCATTTTGAGAATTTTAGTCTGAATCCCTCTTTGTGAATTGCTTCCAATAGTCTTGAAAGATGCTGTATATGTTGTGTAAAATTTTGTGAAAATATTAATATATCATCGATGAAAGACACTGCAAAATCAGAAAGTTTGTATTTTCTTATTATATTATTTAATATTCTTTGGAAAATTGCAGGTGCTGTTTTTAATCCAAAAGGGAGGCATGTCCACTGAAAGTGTCCTTCTTGTGTTACAAATGCGGTTTTAGGTCTGTCTTGAATCCTTAGAGGAATTGACCAGAACGCAGAATTTATATCTAAAGTTGTAAAATATTCGCAGTTCACACTTTTTATTATCAAATCCTCAATCAGTGGGAAAGGCTGTGCTTGAGGAGTTATAATTTTATTTAGATCTCTGAAATCTATACACATTCTTGTTTTTTTATTTTCATCTTTCTTAAAAGCCAGAGTAACTGGAGCAGCAAAAGGGCTGTATGACTCCTCAATAAGGCCTTTTTCCAATAATTTTGCAACTTGGCTTTCTATCTCTTTCCTATCTTCGAATGTGCACCTGTAAGGCCGTTTATAACAGTATTTTTCTTCCATTAGATCAATATGAGCCTCATAGTCTTTAACAGTACCAATGTCGTATTTATCTTTGGCAAATACGGATTTATATTTGTCTAACAATTTGTCGATTTCAGACTGTTCATACATATCTAAATGATTCACAATCATCTCAAATTCATCAGTATTCAGATGGCTGTTGAAGTTTACTTCATATTTTCTCACATTGTTTGTTTTTTCTTTTATGTCTCCCAACAAAACAGGAATATTGACATTTGTGTGATTCTCAGTCACTTTATTTAAATCAGTTTCATTTTCGTGTTTTTGAAAGTCTTTGTTCTGAGTAATCCTTAGATCTTCAGTCTGGGTCAATTTAAAATTTTCAATACAGTCTAAACCAACCAAAAAATCATAACTGAAATTCTCACTGTCTACAATAAACACTTTGATCATTTTCTCAATATTGTAAATTTTCACTTTTAAGGTTATCATTCCTTTTGTTTTTCCTGCACCATTAATAGTTTTCAAGCTTACATTTTGTAAATTTTCCATGTTTTCTTCTTTAATTTTTAACAATTTTGCATTTATCAATGACACATTTGAACCCGAGTCATAAATACCAGAGATTTCTAATATGTCATTTATTAATAACTTGATTTTTATTAATGGTGGTACTTTAAGTTTTTTGGATCCTCTGTATTCAATTCCACCTCCAATTCCGAATTGTTAACAGATTTAAATGATCCAATTTTTTTGTTTTTGTCTTCTTTCTCTCTAAACCAGCATATTGATTCAGGATGAAAACGCTTCCCTTTGTTTGCCTTTTCACATATTTCACATGGAGCTTTGTCTTCATTTTTGTTTTGTTTATTATCCAAGAAAGGTTTTCCTTTTTTTTCATTTATATTTTTCTTGACAAGATGCTCTAGTCTACTTATTTCGTTGTAAAGATCTTGAGTTTCTTGAACAGTTTCTCGGTCAATCTTGTCGGATACATAATTTGGTAAACCAATGGCAATGAGATCAATCAATGTTTCAGTATCTATGGATTTTCTGATTTGAAGTAGTAACTTTTCTTTTTTTAGGGCATATTCAAGCAAGGAACCTGATTGATATTTGAAGTGAAAGGCATATCGAATAGGTGACCAACCTTTGTTCCCAAAAGTTCCAATGAAGATTTTTTTCCAGTCATTCCATTCTGATTCTATAGAGTATTTCAAAATCATGCTAGTGTACCAGTCAGCACTACACTTTTCAAGGAAAAACTTCAAGATCTCTATTTTTTTCCTATCTTCTGCCACTACACAGCGAACACATTCTTTTTCAAATTGATTAATCCATTGGCTGGCATTGGTGGTTTTTTCATCAAATTTTTCAATCATGAAATCTTTAGCAATTTTATTTAAGTTCTTAACTTCAGAAGTTTGTTCTTTGGATTCTAGAACTTTTTCAAGCAGCTTCTTTATTGTGTCTTCTGAGGTGACTGTGGTAGATGTTTCAGTTGTTTCTTCTGGGATCTCTTCTAAATAAAAATTTTCAAATAATAAGTTACCTTCTTCATCTAAATAAGCCTTTTTCATATTTTCTGTTAAGGTTATCCAAACTTTCCTGAATTGGTTTCTTTTTCCCAATGTGTTTTTCACTCTGCCGTACACTTGTGATGTTATCAATTCTTTGTGTAAACTTGTTGGTTGGTATTCATCAGGTATTGCAAAGGAACGACCATCTTGTGTGCCGATTGAGGTTAGGCACAATATTGTTGTTTTTCCATCTGACGCTCCTCGCATTTTAAAATCAAACCTTAGTTTTTCCATTTTTCTCGAAGTATTCACAATAATGTTGTTTTATAATAATCTTTGTTAATACTCCTTTTTGAAATAAAAACTCAGTTGGGTTTCTGCAATAAAAACAGATTTATTTATTTCTTTCTGTTTACAAGATAAACTGAAGATTACACAAATCAATTAGAAATAGCCTTACCTGCAATAAAAACAGAAAACAACATTAAAAGTTTTTACTTCAGGTGGTTTACAACTTATTGTTTATTTCTAGCACAAATTATAATCTTCAATGCTGAATATTCAGACAGACCACAGAGCAAAATTACCACAGAGTATGTTTCTATAATGGAGTCTATAACGCTGTCGGGAACGCGGCAGATTCAAAAAGGAAGTGACGTCTCGAGTAAATGAGAATCGTCGTTTTCTTTATAAATATGAAACTGATGATTCAGGAACTTTGGACAAATGGCACAGAGTGGGATCAGCCCGTAGAGGAAACTATTAAAACAAGGTGGATTGAATTACAAACACAACTTAAGACTATTGAGAAGATTTCCATACCAAGATGGTGCTATTTTTCAAATAAATCGAGGGTCGAGCTGCATGGATTCAGTGACGCTTCTGAAAAAGCGTACGGTGCAGCAATATACTGTCGGATACAAAATAACAACACATTTAACGTAACCCTGTTGCAAGCTAAGTCAAAGGTAGCGCCAAAAAAGCAGAAAACTACATTACCAAAGTTGGAGTTATGTGCAGCTTTATTGTTAACCCAACTGATGGAAAAAGTGATTACTGGAATGGAAATGCAAATCGCGAATATTTACTGTTGGACGGACTCCATGATTACTCTCGGTTGGATCAAGGGTGAAGCTGAGCGATGGAAGACGTTCGTAGCTAATAGGGTATCAGAAATACAAAGAACATTACCAGAAGCAAAATGGAATTATGTAAATACATTACAAAATCCAGCTGACCTAATTACAAGAGGCATTGCACCAAATAAATTACAAAACTTATCACAATGGTGGAATGGACCAGAGTGGTTAAAAAGTGATAACATGCCTAGTACGAAAACTGTACCAGAGATATGTGAGGAGATTAAACGATGTTATCACATAACTATTATACCAAAAAACAAAATCTGGATAAGATTTTCAAGTTTCAAAAGGATGATACGAGTACTATCATATTGCTACAGATTCGTGAATAAACAAGAATACAAAAAACCATTAAGCTGTGAGGAAATTAATTCAACAACTAAAAAACTCCTCCGCTTAGTGCAACAAGAAGTATTTGCTGAGGAGTACAAAACAATTAAAGCCGGACAATCATTGAAGAAAGGAAACAGGTTGTCATGCCTAGATCCATTTATTGATAACGAGGGCTTACTGCGAGTAGGAGGAAGACTTCAAAACTCCAGTCTACCATACGATCAAAAACACCCAACTCTGTTATCTCATGACCATCATGTAACATTAATCATAATTCATGATGCTCATTTAACTACATTACATGGAGGTAATAGTATGACCTTAGCGTATATAAGACAGAAGTATTGGATACTTGGAGGAAAGCGAGCAGTGAAAAGTAGCATTAGAAAATGTGTAAAGTGTACTAGATACAGATCATCTACCGCCACACAAAAAATGGGTTCATTACCAAAACCAAGAGTGACGGAATCGTACCCATTCAGTCACACAGGTGTGGATTATGCTGGACCAATATCAGTGAGAACAATGAAAGGAAGGGGACATAAATCTTACAAAGGCTACATTGCGATATTTGTTTGCCTATCCACGAAAGCGGTACATTTGGAGTTGGTAGGCGACTTATCAGCAGAAACGTTTATAGCAGCACTACGGAGGTTTATGGCACGCAGAGGTCCAGTATCACACATGTACAGTGATAACGCGACGAATTTCGTAGGCACTGCCAATTACTTGTATAAAGAAATGTTAGACATAACCCAGTCTGACGACTTTCAAAACACGTTGACCAATATTGGAATACAATGGCACTTTATTCCTCCATCATCCCCCCACTTCGGAGGGATTTGGGAAGCAGGAGTAAAATCGATGAAACACCATTTGCGTAGAGTGATAGGAGAGCAGACACTAACTTATGAAGAAATGAGCACGTTCTTACACCAAACTGAAGCATGTTTAAACTCAAGACCATTATGTGCACTCAGTGAAGATATAAATGATAACACTGTGTTAACACCAAGTCACTTTCTAATAGGCAGAGAAGCGGTAGGGGTACCAGACCCGCTATCGGAAACTAATACAGATCATATAAACAGATGGAAACAAATCCAAAAAATGAAAAAAGATTTCTGGAAAAGCTGGACTAAAGACTATTTACACCAACTTCAACAAAGGTACAAATGGAAAACTAATCAAGGAAACTTGTCGGTTGGAACTCTAGTAATTATAAAAGATGAAAAAGTTTCGCCTAGCAAATGGCCACTTGCAAAAATAAAGGAAATACATATGGGCAACGACGACCTATCCCGAGTAGTGACACTTCAAAAGTCGTCAGGAACAACTCAAAAACGATCAATTCACACATTAATACCATTGCCAATTGAAACAAATACGTGTAGTAGTAGCAATGAACCGAAACAGTCAATACAAACAAATACCGTTACAATCCTAAGAAAAAACAAAACGAATCAACCCAAACAATGTAATAAAATATCTAAATGGTTCACGTTGCTATTCATCATGTTACAAATATTGGGTTCAGCAAAATCAACTACAACGACATACTCTGTAAAAACAGTACCACCAGGATTTTATGTTGAAAAAATAGGAACGGCAAGCATTGATAGAGGAATGTTTAGGATAGAAATAAATTATGAAAAACAACACCTAGAGCAAGACCTTGTCAAAATAAAAACAATGACGTCACAATTCAGTCAACTATGTACAAATGCTGAACAAATAACAGCTTCCGGATTTTGTAAACAATTACACCATCATTTGTTAGAAGAAACATCAAAATTAGAGCGAACTAAAGAATATTTGACAGAAGTGAACCAGATTAGGAAGAAAAGGGGAATATGGGGAGAGTTACTAACTGCTATCTTCGGAGTGAATGATGAGGCATACCGAGATATAGACACATTAAATTTAAACCAAAAAAAGTTAATTGAAGCTGCCAACCATCAAACCAAATTCATGATATCAACAATCTCACAAGTAAACAAAACTGAAGAAAGAATAAAACAGAAACTTATAGGATTTCAAACTAAATTAAACCAAGTCATAGGTTACATCGAGAGTAACAACCATTGGTTCAGTACAGTCGACCACAACAGTGTAAACATACGTATTATGCAGACTTACCAGTTAGCATATAATTACATGGAAGAAATCATGGATTATTACAACAGACTATTAGAGATACACTTAACCAAGGCGACAGTATATAGTGTTTTAACACCAAAGAACGTCACTGACCTAATATCATCAGCAAACAAAAAATTACCATCTAAACTAAGAATCGTTCAACAACAGTTACTAGACACCAAGATATATGAGAACAAGACTCATTTTAAAGTATACGCCTATTTTCCTATACAAGAGATAACTAAATATACTTTAATGTATGTTACACCAGTCCCAAAGATAAATTCTGACAAGTCAGCCCAAAGTATAGAAGTACATAAAGCTTACATAGGGTTAGATTACAACAACGAAATGTATTTTGACTTGGACTATGAGGAGTTCAAACGTTGTTTAGAATGGACTAACCATTTTATTTGCTTTCCTGGGGCCGTGAAAAACATGCAATTAAAAGAAAATTGCATTGTAAATCAACTATTCAAAAACCAAACACAGACGAAATGTCCTACTAAAACATACTATTTATCCAATAAAATAATATGGAAACAACTTTACATGCCAAACACTTGGTTATTCATTGTACGAGATCGAGTTACGACGTCAATACTTTGTGATGGACAAAGAGAAGAATTCGAGCTTCAAAATGTTGGTGTAATACGAATCGCAGATAACTGCATTATTAAAACAACTAATAATATATTAACTGCCAAAAGAATTGTTTCAGTACCGATAGTAACATCATACTCAAAACAAATAGACTTTCCCATAACAACGCACATGGTGACTAAATCCATGCTAAACATTACCAAAGAGGAAGAAGTCGTAGATAACTCAAAGGAGATTTTTCAGAATCTAGTTACTCAAGAAAATGCTTTACAAACCGAATTAGATAGCACTATTTGGAGTCAAATCAGTTCTCACGCATACTTAACTAGTGCGATATCGTGTATAATCATGTTTTTAATCTTTTTGTTTTTAGTTTGCTACGGCCCAGCCATACTGAGATGGATTGGAGTCACATTGCAGCACAAGACCAGAAGAACAAGTCCCGAGCCAGAAAACCAACCAGCAAGAGAACCAAACTCGCTTGCTGCCAACAAGACAACTACCAAACCGACAACAGGCCAACCAACTATCACAACGGAACCTGTGTACAGTTTACCACGTCAACACGAAACTATCGAATTATACCAACTGGAGCCTAGGTCCTGAGAGGCGCCAGAATGTTCAACCGTGAACATACTATAGTTGCACGCGCCAACAATAGCATCACAGCGTCAGCGACACACATACGGTCCACGCGCCGGCAACACCAGCACACCGTCAGCACTAAGATGTGGCCTACTGAGATCTTCGCTTCATCGGCTCGATACACACACGACACACATGTGAATAGCCATCAATGTGTATTTACCACAAAAATTGTATATAATTAAGTTCATTATTGTAATAAAGTTAGTCATCAAGCTGGAGTCGAGTGTGATTTATCTCCTTACTTCCTCTTACTGTGGCCAAGACACCTTTAGCCATCATCGGTCCTATGAGTCTGTGGGATCGGCAGTAAGAAAACCATTTCCTGTGTACATTGCACGACGTACACAAAACCCTCTTCCTACCCAAACTCCGTCTGTCACCGTAGGTCTCCTTGTGACAGACTTCCCTCTCGTATAACCAACGTAACCTACGTTTGGTGTGGTTTGTATGGTAGGCTAGGGCTAGGATAACTGGGGTGCTAGGTAGTTACTGTAGGGCTAGGTTTGGCGTCAGTTGGGCTTTAGGTACTGATCCAGGTTCAATTATCTCAAACGTAGTCACATCGTACACACTTGGAACACCGGCCGTACTAAGCTGTAAGTCCCGGTGTGTACAGACTTCGTTGTATAAAAATTCAATGATTTGTACAACAATCCCAAAGAAAAACACACAAGTTTTACCAGATTTTTTTTTTCTAAAAAATGGGAGGTCGTTAATCAATGTTACAAATAAAGTAGTTCCAAGGTTACTGCCCTGCGAGACGCCAGGCATGATGGCAAGGTCACTAGTACTCCACGCGTCTACTTAAGCTCTCTGGGACCGGTTGGTGAGCTCGTCGGAATAAACTTTAAATTGGACATTCTTTACACCATTTTTTTTTCCAATTTCTCCACCAACAGAGGGACGGACACTGTGTCAAAGGCCTTGGCAATGTCTATAAAAGTTCATTATATGCCTAAACTTTACCCAACTCTGTTGGCGTCAGCTTCCAATCTAACCGGATACTGCTGGATAGCAGAGGTGCAATCATAACGCTACGCTTGCCGCGGTTGGTGTATGGATGGAAGACCATCTTTACATACTAAGACCCCTCTGTGCCTAGCAGTGGACCTCTAACCGTCATTACGGGTCGTCGGAGTTTCGAAAGTCTGACAACCAAGTCTTATCAAGGGGTACCATTTTACTCAGTAACTGGGTTATGGAGGCCAGATAAGCAGTCACTCTATATAAAATATAGATTGAGCTGCGGTATATGAAGATTACTATAACCATTTTGTATTCGTCGAGTTTTGCGAAAACAAACTTAGATAAACTGTGAATGGCGTCGCTGCTCGAGAAGCCAGATCACAAACCGAACTGTGAAGTCAGATAGCAGTGAGCTGTTTTCAAGGTTGTCCACCAGGCTCTTCTTCATGAACCAATACCTTAGACAAGGTTGGTAGAATGGAAACTGGTCTATAGTTGTTGAGAAAGGCTCTGTCGCCACTTTTGAAGATAGGTCTGTAGCGACATCCGGTGTTTATATTTATATTTTCCAGGCGTTTGAGAATTTTCCTGAGTCAATGGCAAGGTCGCAGATATTAATTGAAGTTTTATTTATTATTTCTACTAGCTTTTGCCAGCGGATGCTTTTATGGATGTTTGTTACTCTTTCACGTAAAAAGCACTGAACGGATTTGGTTGAAATTTGGCACACAGGAAGTTTATAACCTGCACATAGGGTACTTTTTAGCCCGGTACTAGGTTCCCGCAGGATAATTTTCGACCTCCACGCGGACTAAGGCACTGGCAAGCTAGTTTAAAATTAATTATATGATTTTGGGGGAAATAAAGTAAAGCAATATGACTCACCCATAGGTAGATGCAGCGAGGGCTGCGCGCGCAGACTGCCGCTCGACGCGCAGCGGAGCGACCCACTGCCGGATAGCGTTCTGCACAACCACACACAAACATTCATATCTCGTCATTAATATCGACGATTCCGAAGACAATTCTTTGGTATCGTTCGTCAAATCTTTGAGCTTCTTAAGTTCTGAGTTGAGCTGCACGATAACTGACAAATGCGTGCACTGACATCTGTGTGATTCTTTCCTTAAAAGACCATTTCAGGCAGCTATGGTCTTCGCATAATGTGACCAAGATAATGTCTGGACTTTAAAAGAGACTGTGACCTCTGAGTTTGTTTCGTTCTTTCTTCTCAGAGTAGTCAGTTAAGAAACGCCGACCTCACTAGTTTTAAACGACACATTACTCTACACATAAATATGACATCTGTAACAAAGGGGGGAGAGGGGAAATCAACACTCTACGTCGAAGAATCCTGCAGCACGATTCGACGGTCTAATTCACGTTTTTTTTTTCTTCTACATCCGTGGGACAGTACAGCAGCCAAACTTACCTGCAACACTCGTGTCCGGGCTGTTCGTCCACACACCACACGCGCACATTGTCTGCCTCTCTGTCTGTCGCACAGTCCCACTGTTCCGCGTCTCGCTCTCTGAGGGAACAAAATATCACAATCAACATCTAGCCTAGCCCTTTTCCAACTATGTTGGGATCGACTTCCTGTACCTATAAGAGTAGGAGACCAAAGTAATGATGGATGGAGTGTGTGAAAGAAGATATGGATATAAAGGGGGTGCAGGGTCGCGAAATTCAAGGGTCGCGAGATTGTTCGAAAGAGATACCGTGACCCTGGCACATGGGCAACTATAATAATAATAATATAAATTATATCTTAGGACCACCAACATACTGTTACGTGATCCGAAACTGGGCAGAGCCTGTACTATGGTAACCAGACAACTGATAAATATACTTATATAATTCTAAATACATACATATTATAGATAAATTACACCCAGACACAGAACAAATGATTGTGCTCATCACACAAACATTTGTCCTGGGTGGGAATCGAACCCACGACCTCAGTCTTAGCAGTCAGGGTCACTAACCACTAGACTAACAGGCCAAGCCAGCACCTGAAGGAACACGGGTGGGTTTTAGTCAGTAAAAGTCTGACTCGGGCTCCCGCTCCGCCCAAGAGCTGGAGACGTCATTTGATGATTTTCCACCCAAAAAAAAAGGGGGGGTGAGTACCGGAGGTGACGCCTAATAGAGAAGTGTGGAGGAAAACGATGGGTTGCGTCGACTACTAATAAATTTGGATAAGGACAGGATACTGATGTTGGGGTCAGCTTCCAGTCTAACCGGATGCAGCTGAGTACCAGTATTTTACATGGAGCGACTGTCTATCTGACCTCCACAACCCAGTTGCTGGGTAATACGATTGTCCTTGGTAAGACTGGTGGTCTTGGTAAGATCGTGCCGACTGTTGATCCAGGAATGAAAGTGTTATGAACGTACCTATCGTTATCCATTTCATCGATCAATAACTCTGCGCACGCATCCGGTAGCGACATCTCACGGACGGCCCGCAACGCGATCTGCAAGAAAACAATATTGTCACGTAAAGCTTCATTTCTTCCCGTGGGTGTTAATAGAGGCGACTAAGGGACGTACTAGAGAATGGGCAGCAGCGTTCTCTATGCGTTTTACCACCATACTGCGATCGTCAACCCGCCTGCCAAGCGTGGCGATTATGGCGAACCCCCCCAAATTTAGAGAGGCCTATGTTCAGCAGTCGACGTCTTACCGCTGAAATTATGACTGCTAAGACATGAGGCTTCATGCAGCCGCCATCTATTGTCGAGTGGCCGAATTATCTGTGCCCTGTGGGGAATCCCCACGATGGTAGCCGATTGACGTGCCTTTTTGGGCCTATTTGAAATAAATGCTTTGACGCACACAAAGTGCGATCGACTCGAAAAAGTTTTGGTCAGTGACTAGTACTAATGACTGAAGACTAAGGTCTTCAAATAGTACGTTCTGCCTGTTATGACATACGCTGCCGAAACATGGACATTGACAGTCGGGCTGATCCACAAATTTAAGGTCGCTCAGCGTTTTATGGACCAAGCTATGCTCGGAGTTTCTTTGATAGATAAGATCAGAAACGAAGTTATCCGAAAGCCGCTTGGAAGCTTGCACCTACGGTGGTCGACAGCCCACTATATACTTTCTGACGCCCGGGGGGTCTCGTCTAGGGGCGTGATGATGCACAGATTATCTCCCTCCCTGTGTCCTGTCGCGCCACACATACCTGCCTGCAGACGGCGCGCGTGTCGCTGTGGCAGAGCGCGGCGGCGCGGCGCGCGGGCGGGGCGGCACGCAGGTGCCGAGCACGCGCACGCAGCCCCGCCAGCACGCGTGTCCCTCCCTGTGTCCTGTCGCGCCACACATACCTGCCTGCAGACGGCGCGCGTGTCGCTGTGGCAGAGCGCGGCGGCGCGGCGCGCGGGCGGGGCGGCACGCAGGTGCCGAGCACGCGCACGCAGCCCCGCCAGCACGCGTGTCCCTCCCTGTGTCCTGTCGCGCCACACATACCTGCCTGCAGACGGCGCGCGTGTCGCTGTGGCAGAGCGCGGCGGCGCGGCGCGCGGGCGGGGCGGCACGCAGGTGCCGAGCACGCGCACGCAGCCCCGCCAGCACGCGTGTCCCTCCCTGTGTCCTGTCGCGCCACACATACCTGCCTGCAGACGGCGCGCGTGTCGCTGTGGCAGAGCGCGGCGGCGCGGCGCGCGGGCGGGGCGGCACGCAGGTGCCGAGCACGCGCACGCAGCCCCGCCAGCACGCGTGTCCCTCCCTGTGTCCTGTCGCGCCACACATACCTGCCTGCAGACGGCGCGCGTGTCGCTGTGGCAGAGCGCGGCGGCGCGGCGCGCGGGCGGGGCGGCACGCAGGTGCCGAGCACGCGCACGCAGCCCCGCCAGCACGCGTGTCCCTCCCTGTGTCCTGTCGCGCCACACATACCTGCCTGCAGACGGCGCGCGTGTCGCTGTGGCAGAGCGCGGCGGCGCGGCGCGCGGGCGGGGCGGCACGCAGGTGCCGAGCACGCGCACGCAGCCCCGCCAGCACGCGTGTCCCTCCCTGTGTCCTGTCGCGCCACACATACCTGCCTGCAGACGGCGCGCGTGTCGCTGTGGCAGAGCGCGGCGGCGCGGCGCGCGGGCGGGGCGGCACGCAGGTGCCGAGCACGCGCACGCAGCCCCGCCAGCACGCGTGTCCCTCCCTGTGTCCTGTCGCGCCACACATACCTGCCTGCAGACGGCGCGCGTGTCGCTGTGGCAGAGCGCGGCGGCGCGGCGCGCGGGCGGGGCGGCACGCAGGTGCCGAGCACGCGCACGCAGCCCCGCCAGCACGCGTGTCCCTCCCTGTGTCCTGTCGCGCCACACATACCTGCCTGCAGACGGCGCGCGTGTCGCTGTGGCAGAGCGCGGCGGCGCGGCGCGCGGGCGGGGCGGCACGCAGGTGCCGAGCACGCGCACGCAGCCCCGCCAGCACGCGTGTCCCTCCCTGTGTCCTGTCGCGCCACACATACCTGCCTGCAGACGGCGCGCGTGTCGCTGTGGCAGAGCGCGGCGGCGCGGCGCGCGGGCGGGGCGGCACGCAGGTGCCGAGCACGCGCACGCAGCCCCGCCAGCACGCGTGTCCCTCCCTGTGTCCTGTCGCGCCACACATACCTGCCTGCAGACGGCGCGCGTGTCGCTGTGGCAGAGCGCGGCGGCGCGGCGCGCGGGCGGGGCGGCACGCAGGTGCCGAGCACGCGCACGCAGCCCCGCCAGCACGCGTGTCCCTCCCTGTGTCCTGTCGCGCCACACATACCTGCCTGCAGACGGCGCGCGTGTCGCTGTGGCAGAGCGCGGCGGCGCGGCGCGCGGGCGGGGCGGCACGCAGGTGCCGAGCACGCGCACGCAGCCCCGCCAGCACGCGTGTCCCTCCCTGTGTCCTGTCGCGCCACACATACCTGCCTGCAGACGGCGCGCGTGTCGCTGTGGCAGAGCGCGGCGGCGCGGCGCGCGGGCGGGGCGGCACGCAGGTGCCGAGCACGCGCACGCAGCCCCGCCAGCACGCGTGTCCCTCCCTGTGTCCTGTCGCGCCACACATACCTGCCTGCAGACGGCGCGCGTGTCGCTGTGGCAGAGCGCGGCGGCGCGGCGCGCGGGCGGGGCGGCACGCAGGTGCCGAGCACGCGCACGCAGCCCCGCCAGCACGCGTGTCCCTCCCTGTGTCCTGTCGCGCCACACATACCTGCCTGCAGACGGCGCGCGTGTCGCTGTGGCAGAGCGCGGCGGCGCGGCGCGCGGGCGGGGCGGCACGCAGGTGCCGAGCACGCGCACGCAGCCCCGCCAGCACGCGTGTCCCTCCCTGTGTCCTGTCGCGCCACACATACCTGCCTGCAGACGGCGCGCGTGTCGCTGTGGCAGAGCGCGGCGGCGCGGCGCGCGGGCGGGGCGGCACGCAGGTGCCGAGCACGCGCACGCAGCCCCGCCAGCACGCGTGTCCCTCCCTGTGTCCTGTCGCGCCACACATACCTGCCTGCAGACGGCGCGCGTGTCGCTGTGGCAGAGCGCGGCGGCGCGGCGCGCGGGCGGGGCGGCACGCAGGTGCCGAGCACGCGCACGCAGCCCCGCCAGCACGCGTGTCCCTCCCTGTGTCCTGTCGCGCCACACATACCTGCCTGCAGACGGCGCGCGTGTCGCTGTGGCAGAGCGCGGCGGCGCGGCGCGCGGGCGGGGCGGCACGCAGGTGCCGAGCACGCGCACGCAGCCCCGCCAGCACGCGTGTCCCTCCCTGTGTCCTGTCGCGCCACACATACCTGCCTGCAGACGGCGCGCGTGTCGCTGTGGCAGAGCGCGGCGGCGCGGCGCGCGGGCGGGGCGGCACGCAGGTGCCGAGCACGCGCACGCAGCCCCGCCAGCACGCGTGTCCCTCCCTGTGTCCTGTCGCGCCACACATACCTGCCTGCAGACGGCGCGCGTGTCGCTGTGGCAGAGCGCGGCGGCGCGGCGCGCGGGCGGGGCGGCACGCAGGTGCCGAGCACGCGCACGCAGCCCCGCCAGCACGCGCGGCGACACGCACGCGCGCGCCGTGCCCGCCACTGTCAGCGACGGCGACGCCGAGCGGGGCGAGCGCGCGCCCGCACGGGCCGCCGCCACCTGACCAAGGGGAAAAGAAGAAAATATGAAGCAAAGAAATTCAAATAATTTTATTTTCTCTCCACAATGACATAAAAGCTTAAAATCTACGTGACACTAATTTGAGAGAGACTGGTCTGATCTGCACTAGGAATACCTATATAGCAGATCACCAGGATAACAAAGACGGAACACAACAAAAATATAAAAAAAAACGCTATGGAGAAAACATGCGTTACATACACGCAAAATGGCATCACTCAGCATACTGCTACGAGACAGAGAACCAGCGCTGGTTTTCAGAAACAATAGACCACAACTCACCACCAGGCATGGGTGGCCAGAAGTGGGTCCATTCATAGGATACGTTTTGTCCATGAATATTTTGATGTGAACCATCTATAGCCGCAGGTAAACAGACTGTTGGCGTAACAAAGCGTCTTTGATTTACCTAGTGGTACTCGTATTTGATTTGCTAGGTTAAGCTACACTTCTCTGGATGATGGGTGAAAATTTAGTTGTTGTTTTGTATTGTGTCGCTCGTAAGGCGGCCCCTAGACCTACAATAACATTGTACAATACATTTTATTGTACAATATGATTGAGAGGCGCTTTGAATCCAAACGATCAATTATATTGCACAATAATACGAACTGCACAATGTTTTCGTGTTCAGTCGGAGAATAGTATTAATACAGTTTACGACACAAAACTACACCACTTTCTGCCTTAAAATTCATCACAATTCAGTTTTTGGAAAAATATAACACAAACCCAAGCGACGCGTCTGATTTCCCGCCTGAAATTCCCGTGTACTCGTCGTTCAAGACAAAACATATACTAAAAATATTGCGCAATACTGACCCTACACGATGCAATGGAAAAATATGGTGCAATATAAATTAAACATGCTCCAAACTTTCATTCAATCATTGCGCAATCTTTAATATTAACCCTATACGGTCAATAATATTGCACAATTCGTAATATTGCACAATTTAATTGATCGTTTAGGGGCCGCCTAACAGCCACTCAAGCCTTTTCGAACTTTATTGGTTTATACTGTTATGTTCGACGCCAGGCCAAGGTCCTGGCCATAGGATTTAATTTGTACGTGGAAGCGTGATGGTGGGCCCTGGACCAGAGTGGAGTAGCGAACTGTCCGCCGTGCGCGGAGCTGATTAATACAAATATTCAAAAGACTCACCTGGTTGAGGAAAACTGGTCCTGGAGCCTACCTGGATTTATGTATGTAAATGAGTGTATATTGTATTGTGTAGTGACGCTGTAAGTATTCCAGGATACAAGGCCGCTACAATACGCTGTAGATTTTCTCAGCACGCGGTTCACAAAATCACTGTCACCTCAAACTATTTCAATCAAAGTCCAAAATAAAACCCGTTCTATTTCGTCAAAAGGGGTTATTTACACACAAAACAATTGGATCACGACAAATTGTCCACAAAATGATCGATTCAAGAAGATTAATCAACAACAAGGGTCGCGAGGCTAATACGACGACCGTTCATCTTTCAAAGACCAAACCAAGTGTCAAAGTCAAACTGACAAGTGACAGTTGTCACTCCCTTACACGCACGCTCCGTTAGGCGCACAGATTAAACAAGTAAAACGGGACGAAACAGTTACGTATATCGTAAAGTCTAGAAACGTCAAGCTAATTCCATCTAAGGATGGGGCAGTGTTCGAAACTACTAGACACGACACGCTACGCCATCTGTTGTTAAGTAGCAAGTACTATACGGACAATTGTACGTAGACACTACCGCCATCTATTGTCGAATAGTGGGATTAAACAGTAAAGACTTGTTTGTGGAAGTTCCTGGAAGCTTCTACGCTACTTGTGAACTGTGGCACAGTGTCGAATGTTCGCGAATGTTCTGCTCGGGATATGAATAGCGGATCGTCGGGCCGACGAGCAGTTCGGTTACTAATGCGATCGAAAACGATTCAAGTGATACAGTACAAGCGAGACAAGTGATGCCTTGTGACGTTTCTTGTTGTTAAACAGTTTTTGTGTGTGTTTCGGTAAAATTCGTTTCAATTAATGTATCCCGGACCCCAGCTCTTAACAATACAATATTTTCAAATAACAGTGTTAATAGGTATGCGAGAACAGAGCCACCTAGTGGTCAAAGTGTAAGTGCTACTCACCATATACAAGGTGTCAGGTATCCGGTGCAGGTATCTCTCTCTCCTGGCTCTCGCCAGCTCCGCCTCGGGCACCGCCTGGTCTTCTAGCAGCGCCTGCAACCACACCGGCATTGTATCTTAGTCTATACAATATGTTACATAATTAACGCCAGACCTCATACACCCCAATTAGGGTACTGAGTGAAGAGAATAATACAATCATCAAAACCGCTCTCAATCAATTTATACAAATCATTAGATAAGAAAACTAGTTTTTGCCAGTGACTGCCTCCGCGTGAGGTCGATTATGACAGAGTCTCCTAATTGGGGAGGGAGGCTATGTTGTTGTTGTTCTATGTTATAGGGGGGTTTGGTTTCCGCACTTACTCCTTTAAGTAAACCATTGTGCGTGGGCCATGGCGGCCATCGGTGTTTATTCCAATCAGCCTACCTCTCTCCAGAGGTTGATTATGTCTCCTGGTCTCGGCTTTATCCAGCATTGTAAGAGTTGTTGATGAGTAGAAGATACCTCGCCGCGGCCGAGCCAGGCACGATGTACTATAGTGCTGCAGTAGATACCTTGAGCTCGTCCAGATAGGGCAGGAAGCCGCGCGGCGGGCGGTAGGCGCCGCGGCCGAGCCAGGCACGATGTACTATAGTGCTGCAGTAGATACCTTGAGCTCGTCCAGATAGGGCAGGAAGCAGCGCGGCGGGCGGTAGGCGCCGCGGCCGAGCCAGGCACGATGTACTATAGTGCTGCAGTAGATACCTTGAGCTCGTCCAGATAGGGCAGGAAGCAGCGCGGCGGGCGGTAGGCGCCGCGGCCGAGCCAGGCACGATGTACTATAGTGCTGCAGTAGATACCTTGAGCTCGTCCAGATAGGGCAGGAAGCAGCGCGGCGGGCGGTAGGCGCCGCGGCCGAGCCAGGCACGATGTACTATAGTGCTGCAGTAGATACCTTGAGCTCGTCCAGATAGGGCAGGAAGCAGCGCGGCGGGCGGTAGGCGCCGCGGCCGAGCCAGGCACGATGTACTATAGTGCTGCAGTAGATACCTTGAGCTCGTCCAGATAGGGCAGGAAGCAGCGCGGCGGGCGGTAGGCGCCGCGGCCGAGCCAGGCACGATGTACTATAGTGCTGCAGTAGATACCTTGAGCTCGTCCAGATAGGGCAGGAAGCAGCGCGGCGGGCGGTAGGCGCCGCGGCCGAGCCAGGCACGATGTACTATAGTGCTGCAGTAGATACCTTGAGCTCGTCCAGATAGGGCAGGAAGCAGCGCGGCGGGCGGTAGGCGCCGCGGCCGAGCCAGGCACGATGTACTATAGTGCTGCAGTAGATACCTTGAGCTCGTCCAGATAGGGCAGGAAGCAGCGCGGCGGGCGGTAGGCGCCGCGGCCGAGCCAGGCACGATGTACTATAGTGCTGCAGTAGATACCTTGAGCTCGTCCAGATAGGGCAGGAAGCAGCGCGGCGGGCGGTAGGCGCCGCGGCCGAGCCAGGCACGATGTACTATAGTGCTGCAGTAGATACCTTGAGCTCGTCCAGATAGGGCAGGAAGCAGCGCGGCGGGCGGTAGGCGCCGCGGCCGAGCCAGGCACGATGTACTATAGTGCTGCAGTAGATACCTTGAGCTCGTCCAGATAGGGCAGGAAGCAGCGCGGCGGGCGGTAGGCGCCGCGGCCGAGCCAGGCACGATGTACTATAGTGCTGCAGTAGATACCTTGAGCTCGTCCAGATAGGGCAGGAAGCAGCGCGGCGGGCGGTAGGCGCCGCGGCCGAGCCAGGCACGATGTACTATAGTGCTGCAGTAGATACCTTGAGCTCGTCCAGATAGGGCAGGAAGCAGCGCGGCGGGCGGTAGGCGCCGCGGCCGAGCCAGGCACGATGTACTATAGTGCTGCAGTAGATACCTTGAGCTCGTCCAGATAGGGCAGGAAGCAGCGCGGCGGGCGGTAGGCGCCGCGGCCGAGCCAGGCACGATGTACTATAGTGCTGCAGTAGATACCTTGAGCTCGTCCAGATAGGGCAGGAAGCAGCGCGGCGGGCGGTAGGCGCCGCGGCCGAGCCAGGCACGATGTACTATAGTGCTGCAGTAGATACCTTGAGCTCGTCCAGATAGGGCAGGAAGCAGCGCGGCGGGCGGTAGGCGCCGCGGCCGAGCCAGGCACGATGTACTATAGTGCTGCAGTAGATACCTTGAGCTCGTCCAGATAGGGCAGGAAGCAGCGCGGCGGGCGGTAGGCGCCGCGGCCGAGCCAGGCACGATGTACTATAGTGCTGCAGTAGATACCTTGAGCTCGTCCAGATAGGGCAGGAAGCAGCGCGGCGGGCGGTAGGCGCCGCGGCCGAGCCAGGCACGATGTACTATAGTGCTGCAGTAGATACCTTGAGCTCGTCCAGATAGGGCAGGAAGCAGCGCGGCGGGCGGTAGGCGCCGCGGCCGAGCCAGGCACGATGTACTATAGTGCTGCAGTAGATACCTTGAGCTCGTCCAGATAGGGCAGGAAGCAGCGCGGCGGGCGGTAGGCGCCGCGGCCGAGCCAGGCACGATGTACTATAGTGCTGCAGTAGATACCTTGAGCTCGTCCAGATAGGGCAGGAAGCAGCGCGGCGGGCGGTAGGCGCCGCGGCCGAGCCAGGCACGATGTACTATAGTGCTGCAGTAGATACCTTGAGCTCGTCCAGATAGGGCAGGAAGCAGCGCGGCGGGCGGTAGGCGCCGCGGCCGAGCCAGGCACGATGTACTATAGTGCTGCAGTAGATACCTTGAGCTCGTCCAGATAGGGCAGGAAGCAGCGCGGCGGGCGGTAGGCGCCGCGGCCGAGCCAGGCACGATGTACTATAGTGCTGCAGTAGATACCTTGAGCTCGTCCAGATAGGGCAGGAAGCAGCGCGGCGGGCGGTAGGCGCCGCGGCCGAGCCAGGCACGATGTACTATAGTGCTGCAGTAGATACCTTGAGCTCGTCCAGATAGGGCAGGAAGCATCGCGGCGGGCGGTAGGCGCCGCGGCCGAGCCAGGCACGATGTACTATAGTGCTGCAGTAGATACCTTGAGCTCGTCCAGATAGGGCAGGAAGCAGCGCGGCGGGCGGTAGGCGCCGCGGCCGAGCCAGGCACGATGTACTATAGTGCTGCAGTAGATACCTTGAGCTCGTCCAGATAGGGCAGGAAGCAGCGCGGCGGGCGGTAGGCGCCGCGGCCGAGCCAGGCACGATGTACTATAGTGCTGCAGTAGATACCTTGAGCTCGTCCAGATAGGGCAGGAAGCAGCGCGGCGGGCGGTAGGCGCCGCGGCCGAGCCAGGCACGATGTACTATAGTGCTGCAGTAGATACCTTGAGCTCGTCCAGATAGGGCAGGAAGCCGCGCGGCGGGCGGTAGGCGCCGCGGCCGAGCCAGGCACGATGTACTATAGTGCTGCAGTAGATACCTTGAGCTCGTCCAGATAGGGCAGGAAGCAGCGCGGCGGGCGGTAGGCGCCGCGGCCGAGCCAGGCACGATGTACTATAGTGCTGCAGTAGATACCTTGAGCTCGTCCAGATAGGGCAGGAAGCATCGCGGCGGGCGGTAGGCGCCGCGGCCGAGCCAGGCACGATGTACTATAGTGCTGCAGTAGATACCTTGAGCTCGTCCAGATAGGGCAGGAAGCAGCGCGGCGGGCGGTAGGCGCCGCGGCCGAGCCAGGCACGATGTACTATAGTGCTGCAGTAGATACCTTGAGCTCGTCCAGATAGGGCAGGAAGCAGCGCGGCGGGCGGTAGGCGCCGCGGCCGAGCCAGGCACGATGTACTATAGTGCTGCAGTAGATACCTTGAGCTCGTCCAGATAGGGCAGGAAGCAGCGCGGCGGGCGGTAGGCGCCGCGGCCGAGCCAGGCACGATGTACTATAGTGCTGCAGTAGATACCTTGAGCTCGTCCAGATAGGGCAGGAAGCATCGCGGCGGGCGGTAGGCGCCGCGGCCGAGCCAGGCACGATGTACTATAGTGCTGCAGTAGATACCTTGAGCTCGTCCAGATAGGGCAGGAAGCAGCGCGGCGGGCGGTAGGCGCCGCGGCCGAGCCAGGCACGATGTACTATAGTGCTGCAGTAGATACCTTGAGCTCGTCCAGATAGGGCAGGAAGCAGCGCGGCGGGCGGTAGGCGCCGCGGCCGAGCCAGGCACGATGTACTATAGTGCTGCAGTAGATACCTTGAGCTCGTCCAGATAGGGCAGGAAGCAGCGCGGCGGGCGGTAGGCGCCGCGGCCGAGCCAGGCACGATGTACTATAGTGCTGCAGTAGATACCTTGAGCTCGTCCAGATAGGGCAGGAAGCAGCGCGGCGGGCGGTAGGCGCCGCGGCCGAGCCAGGCACGATGTACTATAGTGCTGCAGTAGATACCTTGAGCTCGTCCAGATAGGGCAGGAAGCAGCGCGGCGGGCGGTAGGCGCCGCGGCCGAGCCAGGCACGATGTACTATAGTGCTGCAGTAGATACCTTGAGCTCGTCCAGATAGGGCAGGAAGCAGCGCGGCGGGCGGTAGGCGCCGCGGCCGAGCCAGGCACGATGTACTATAGTGCTGCAGTAGATACCTTGAGCTCGTCCAGATAGGGCAGGAAGCAGCGCGGCGGGCGGTAGGCGCCGCGGCCGAGCCAGGCACGATGTACTATAGTGCTGCAGTAGATACCTTGAGCTCGTCCAGATAGGGCAGGAAGCAGCGCGGCGGGCGGTAGGCGCCGCGGCCGAGCCAGGCACGATGTACTATAGTGCTGCAGTAGATACCTTGAGCTCGTCCAGATAGGGCAGGAAGCAGCGCGGCGGGCGGTAGGCGCCGCGGCCGAGCCAGGCGGGGGCGGCACCGGCGCCCGTCCCGCCCGCACACGGCACGATGCCACGCCTCACTACCTACATAGACAAAGCATTTATTTTAAACTAGCTATTGCCCGCGTATTATATTATTATACACTAGCTGACCCGGCAAACGTTGTTTTGCCATATAAATAATTTCCTAGGCGGGGATAACTAATTAAATGACGATTGATCAGTTTTCGACCGGAGAGGAAAAATGATTAAATTACTAAAATGGCTATTAAAAAATAAGGGTTCATCGTAGAAGGGTGAAAATTGAGGATTGTATGTATTTTTGTATGTTGTATCATAAAAAAATAGAAATTAAAAATTTTGTCTAAAAAATAAAATAAAAAATTTAGGGGTGGACTACCCCTAACATTTAGGGAGATGAAAAATAGATGTTGGCTGATTCTCATAGATACCGGATAAGCACAAAAAATTTCATCAAAATCGGTCAAGCCGATTCGGAGGAGTATGGCAACGAAAACTGTGACACGAGAATTTTATATATTAGATATAAACCTTCCTCTTGAATCACTCTATGTATTAGGTTGGGGAAAAAGTCTTTTCGCATTATAGTATGTATGAACTTGTAATAAAATCTCTTTGGCTATACTATTTGTATCTGGCTGGTTTTGGTATCATTGAAAGTTTAAATTTTAAAGAACATAATTCCAAATTCAAATTAGGAAAATGTGTGATTTTCATTTGTTTTTCGTACCGTCAAGATGAGTGAATCTAATGAAGAAATTCGATACATTTTAAAATTTTACTACAAAAAAGGTAAAAATGCAACGCAAGCCGCGAAAAAAATCTCCGATGTTTATGGACCTAGTGTAGTGTCTGTGAGAGTAGCACAAATTTGGTTTAAGCGTTTTCAATCCGAAAATTTTGATGTCAAAGATGCACGTCGCTCTGGTCGCCCTATTACGGATAAAATGGATGCCATTTTTGAAAAAGTGGAGCAAGATCGGCATACCAGTAGTTACGACGTAGCTGAAGAACTGGAAATTGACCACAAAACAGTTTTGGCGCATTTGAAAAAAACTGGGTACACAAAAAAGGTCCATATTTGGGTACCTCACGAGCTCACTGAAAGAAACCTGATGAACCGTGTACTCATTTGTGATTCTTTATTACGACGTAATGAAACCGAACCATTTTTGAAGAAGCTAATAACTGATGATGAAAAGTGGATCACGTATGACAAGAACGTGCGAAAAAGGTCGTGGTCAAAGGCCGGTCAGGCTTCACAGACTGTGGCGAAACTCGGGTTAACTCGCAACAAGGTGATGCTGTGTGTGTGGTGGGATTGGAAGGGCATTATTCATTATGAGCTGTTACCACCAGGCAGGACCATCGATTCTGAACTCTACTGCGAACAACTGATGAGATTAAAGCAAGAAGTTGAGAGAAAGCGGTCGGAATTAATCAACAGAACGGGTGTGGTTTTTCATCATGATAACGCTAGACCTCACACATCATTAGCCACCCAACAAAAATTAAGAGAGTTTGGCTGGGAGGTGTTAATGCATCCGCCGTATAGTCCTGACCTTGCACCTTCAGATTTCCACCTGTTTCGGTCTCTTCACAATTCTTTAGGCAGTGTCAGGTTAACATCACGAGAGGACTGCCAAAACCACTTGTCGTGGTATTTTGACCAGAAGTCCCAAAATTTCAATAGCAATGGGATCATGTCCCTACCTACAAGATGGCAAAAAGTTATCGAACAAAATGGTACCTACATACTTTAGTTAAATGTAAATAAACTTTATTAAAAAATGTTTTGAATTTTCTTAAAAAATGCGAAGAAACTTTTTCCCCAAACTATTATTAAAAAAACCGCATCAAAATCCATTGCGGAGTCTTAAAGATCTAAGCATACATAGGGACAGACGGAGGGAAGCGACTTTGTTTTATACTATGTAGTGATAAGCAATTTATTGCAAGCGGCTTATTGGAGGTCGGTAATTGTCCCGCGGGACCGTACTACCGGTATAAAAGTACCCTATGTTTTAATCCAGGTTATAAACCATCCGTGTGCCAAATTTCATTTAAATCCGATCAGTAGATTTTGCGTGAAAGAGTAACAAACATACATTTTTGTGTTTGTTGCGCCATTTCGTCTTTTCAACTGCAGCACTAGGATGTGGTGAAAAACGAGCGTATCTTATGTCATACTGATGTTCAAAACATGCTGACTCTCAGCCTAGTTTGAATAAATGCTACTGAGAAATTAGAGATACGATCTCCATTAATACTGCACGACTAAGGAATCGAACCCATGACTTCATGTTCGGTAATAAGACTTGCGAGTCAACGAGACAATTTTGAACGAAAAAAGCGCTTAATATTATGCCCAGCCAATAGTGGCCTATATCCTATGAGCCTTTAATAAAAACATACAAACAAACAAACATACAAGTGAAGCTAATATAAATCGTGTAAAAAGTGGGCAAAGTTTAGCCATAGAGGTCAAATTTTAAAATGAGTTTATGGTTAGCAGTGGATAATAATTCACACTATCTATACAGTAAAAAAAAATATCTTTGGGAAAATATTTAAAAGCGGGCGTTTAAACAAGGTGACCAGGATATATCGACGAAACTCTTAGCCAGAATGATTCTAGATTGCTGAGATTTTTCATCAATTATTTATCCACACTATCCACATCCACACTATCCACACTAATATTATAAATGCAAAAGTAACTCTGTCTGTCTGTCTGTCGGTTTGTCTGTCTGTCTCGCTTTCCTGCTAAAACTACTGAACCGATTTAAATGAAATTTGGTACACAGATAGTTTAGAACCTGAGAAAGGATATAGGCTACTTTTTATCCCGGTAGTATGTTCCCGCGGGATAATTTCCGACCTCCACGCGGGCGAAGCCGCTGGCAAAAGCTAGTAATAAATAAAATGTCATTTCATACACTTTTATTTACCGCATTTTTATTGACCAATGAAAAGTTCATCCAAAATCATGTATTGAATTCATACCAACCGGTTGTGCGTGAAATTCCTACCATTCTGTTATCTTTACCACGGAATCACGAAATTTTACATAAATACTTATGCCCAGTAGCGTATCATGTCACACACTACTTCCACAGCCCTACACGAAAGAGTGGGCAACTATGCCCAGCAGTGGGTGAGTACTAAATTTTATGCTCAACATAAATACTTAAGCCCAACAGCGTATCATGACACACACTACCTCCACAGCCCTATACCAAAGAGTGGGCAAATATGCCCAGCAGTGGACAACGTACCTGCGTCAAGAGCTCGTGGTCGGGCGGCAGATGCTCGAGCCTCAGTAGCGGCGCGAGCGGCGCCAGCGCGTCCCGCAGCGCCGCGTCGCCCGCGTCCCGCCGCCGCCCGCCGCGCCGCCCCACCGACTGCGCGCGCGACCACACCAGGTTGGACTCTGTAGGGGGGGGGCGTTATGTTCACTTCACTTTATTTGTTAACATAGGTAAAAAGAAATGAATGAAGAACGGCTTACAAAAGGTACAAGGCAGATGTGAGTGGAAACACCGGGCCCCTCCCAGTGAACATACAGGAAAATTTTGTAACCAGTGCGCAATTTTTTTTTTTTTTTTTATGTGGTTCAGTATCAGTAATAGAACACATTTCAATTATTTTTTCCATATATTTTTTTATTTTTTTCAGACCTTAAATCAGTAAACTGTGGATATCCTACATATTTCGTAATATGATATCGATAAATAGGTCAGTAACTTCGAACTACTTAGAATTTTGACCGATCGAACTGGTGGTAGGTACTTGTAGCTACGCTCGGTCGTTCACCTTCGCCGCCGCTACGGCGCCGCGCGTAAATTACCATCAAAACCAGTTTCAAAATAAACATCTTTCGTTAACGATAACCTAATTTTGTTTACTAAGAAATATGAAAATAAAAATTGCATAAATGGTTTTTTTTTTTTTTGGATGGGAAATAATCAAATGACTTCTCCCGCTCTGGGCGGAGCGGTAGGGCGTGTCAGACTTTTACTGACTAAAACCCACCCGTGTTTCTTCAGTTGCCCATGTGCCAGGGTCACGGTATCTCTTTCGAACAATCTCGTGACCCCGGCAGGCATCGGTCCTAGCAGACCCCTTCAGTACTGCTGACATCTCTTTGAGGCGCGCGTGGAACACTACGCGTCGTCGATAACTCGTTTAAGTATAATTTGATAAAATTTGCACACTGGTTAAAAACTTATCCCGTGTAAGTATAGGAGCTAAAGAAGTTTTCCTTCAGTGGTGTGGTGTAAAGCACACTAGTTAGTACAGTACCTCGCGGCAGGTCGGCCCGCGCGGCGGCGGCCCAGCGCAGCAGAGCGCGCAGGGCCTGCGGCTCGCTGGCCTGCAGGAACGGCGACGCCAGCGCCTCGCTCAGCGCGTGCGACGGCACTCGTCCGCAGCTGCCTGACGACATGATGGTGGGGAACTCGTCGCGCAGGTACCGCATGGCCTGTCTGCGGAGGAAACGACATACATTGATCAGTGAACGATGCGGTGTGTCATACTAAATGTTTCATTCTAAACAATTCACTACGCCTGTAAGTGGCTACGCGTACGCTACGACGTAGCTCACTGTGCTACGACAGTCCTACAGGGCTACGGCGTAACTAGACAGCGGCGCTTGCTACAACATAGTCCTACAGGGCTACGGCGTAACTAGGCAGCGTAGCTTGCTACGACATAGTCCTACAAGGCTACGACGTAACTAGGAAGCGTAATTTGCTACGACATAGTCCTACAGGGCTACGGTGTAACTAGGCTTCGTAGCTTGCTACGACATAGTCCTACAAGGCTACGGCGTTACTAGGAAGCGTAACTTGGTACGACAGTCCTACAGGGCTACGGTGTTACTAATCAGCGTAGCTTGCTACGACATAAGTCTACAGGGCTACAGCGTAGACCATGCTACGCTACGACATAGCTCACAAGAGCGTTACGTTCAGACATAGCCCACATCTCAAAGTACTACGGCGTAGCTTCCACAGAACGTACACTTTGAAACACTGTATCTCAGTAAAATAAGTCCAAACTATATAAAATTATATAAATCTAGAAATAGGGAGTATCGTAGGTATACAGATAAAGGACTATGGAGTAGCACATACTGCTACTAATACTTTAACATTTGCTTTAGTAAATAGTACGATAAAGACTAATGTCTTCATCGGACTATTTACTAAAGCATATTTGCATTTATGCCAAAGTATCAATAACTGTTTATACCTATACATATATACTCTATAATTTTATTAACCAGTACGTGCGGCAGACTGTCGGGACACAGCGCCTCCACGGCAGTTCCCTTACCTGTGCACCCAGTGCGAGGCATGCGCCTGCGCAGCCCAGCGCAGTACGTGCGGCAGACTGTCGGGACACAGCGCCTCCACGGCAGTTCCCTTACCTGTGCACCCAGTGCGAGGCGTGCGCCTGCGCAGCCCAGCGCAGTACGTGCGGCAGACTGTCGGGACACAGCGCCTCCACGGCAGTTCCCTTACCTGTGCACCCAGTGCGAGGCGTGCGCCTGCGCAGCCCAGCGCAGTACGTGCGGCAGACTGTCGGGACACAGCGCCTCCACGGCAGTTCCCTTACCTGTGCACCCAGTGCGAGGCGTGCGCCTGCGCAGTACGTGCGGCAGACTGTCGGGACACAGCGCCTCCACGGCAGTTCCCTTACCTGTGCACCCAGTGCGAGGCGTGCGCCTGCGCAGTACGTGCGGCAGACTGTCGGGACACAGCGCCTCCACGGCAGTTCCCTTACCTGTGCACCCAGTGCGAGGCGTGCGCCTGCGCAGTACGTGCGGCAGACTGTCGGGACACAGCGCCTCCACGGCAGTTCCCTTACCTGTGCACCCAGTGCGAGGCGTGCGCCTGCGCAGTACGTGCGGCAGACTGTCGGGACACAGCGCCTCCACGGCAGTTCCCTTACCTGTGCACCCAGTGCGAGGCGTGCGCCTGCGCAGTACGTGCGGCAGACTGTCGGGACACAGCGCCTCCACGGCAGTTCCCTTACCTGTGCACCCAGTGCGAGGCGTGCGCCTGCGCAGTACGTGCGGCAGACTGTCGGGACACAGCGCCTCCACGGCAGTTCCCTTACCTGTGCACCCAGTGCGAGGCGTGCGCCTGCGCAGTACGTGCGGCAGACTGTCGGGACACAGCGCCTCCACGGCAGTTCCCTTACCTGTGCACCCAGTGCGAGGCGTGCGCCTGCGCAGCCCAGCGCAGTACGTGCGGCAGACTGTCGGGACACAGCGCCTCCACGGCAGTTCCCTTACCTGTGCACCCAGTGCGAGGCGTGCGCCTGCGCAGTACGTGCGGCAGACTGTCGGGACACAGCGCCTCCACGGCAGTTCCCTTACCTGTGCACCCAGTGCGAGGCGTGCGCCTGCGCAGTACGTGCGGCAGACTGTCGGGACACAGCGCCTCCACGGCAGTTCCCTTACCTGTGCACCCAGTGCGAGGCGTGCGCCTGCGCAGTACGTGCGGCAGACTGTCGGGACACAGCGCCTCCACGGCAGTTCCCTTACCTGTGCACCCAGTGCGAGGCGTGCGCCTGCGCAGTACGTGCGGCAGACTGTCGGGACACAGCGCCTCCACGGCAGTTCCCTTACCTGTGCACCCAGTGCGAGGCGTGCGCCTGCGCAGTACGTGCGGCAGACTGTCGGGACACAGCGCCTCCACGGCAGTTCCCTTACCTGTGCACCCAGTGCGAGGCGTGCGCCTGCGCAGTACGTGCGGCAGACTGTCGGGACACAGCGCCTCCACGGCAGTTCCCTTACCTGTGCACCCAGTGCGAGGCGTGCGCCTGCGCAGTACGTGCGGCAGACTGTCGGGACACAGCGCCTCCACGGCAGTTCCCTTACCTGTGCACCCAGTGCGAGGCATGCGCCTGCGCAGCCCAGCGCAGTACGTGCGGCAGACTGTCGGGACACAGCGCCTCCACGATGGCGTCCTCGCAGCCCTGCACTACTATCGGCATCTCCAGGAACCTGCCAGCAAGTAACACAACCTTATGAATATATGACCAATACAAATGTAAACAGTAATTCAGCATTGCATGTGTAAACTGTCACGCCCTTTATTAATAATAAAATAATATCTTAGGACAACCAACACACCGTTATCTGATCCCAAACTAGGCAGAGCCTGTACTATGGCAACCAGACAACTGATAAATATACTTATATATTTCTAAATACATACATATTATAGATAAATTACACCCAGACACAGAATAAATGATCGTGCTTGATGGAGGTTGTATACCTACATGACAGTGTTTTAATATTCGAGTAAAAACCGTTGTATATTATAATAATTGTGGTGTTAATAAATGTGTTCGATCCAAATAGCCTTTAGATTTCAATAATGCTCATCACACAACGATTTCACGACCTCAGTCTTAGCAGTCAGGGTCACTAACCACTAGACTAACAGGCCAGTCAAGTATTCCAGGAGGCTTTTATTTAAGTATCAAGCTTTGCGTACATTTCTAATTTCTTAAATTGTATGTTGGCATGGCTAGCTGACATGTGGCAAATGATTTAATTTAATGTTTTGTGTTTCGTTTTGTTAATTACTTACTATTGAATACAAGGTGTTCTTTTGATATCTCACAAGGGCCTTTGATTATGTTGATCACAAAATCCTTCCAGACAAATGGCATTTCAAAGTTATTAGAATCATTTCTAAGTAATAGATTGCAATGTACTGAAATCACTACAATGCTTGCAAAAACCAAAACGAAACGAACGTATGTTTCGAATTTAAGGAGTATAAAATATGGAGTGCCTCAAGGTTGTGTGTACGGGCCACCTTTATTTCTCATTTACATAAATGATATGCCAAAGTGAAACAACAACAAGTGAATCTGTTACAAAAAACTTAAATACTTATCAAATTGACATTCATAATACTCTTACTAACATAATTAATTGGCTTAATATGAATAATTTAATAATCAACGTCAAAGAAAACAAAGTAATGCGTTTCGACCAATGAATTCAAGCTCCAAAAATGTGTGTCAATTACAATGGTAACGAAATAGAAGAGCAGCAGTAAGTGTGTTTTTAGGTATCCATATTGACTACTTTCCGAGGCACGGAAGGGTCTTGGTATGTAAAGACGGTCACCCATCCACGGACTAACCGCGGCAACCGTAGCTTAACCTGAACGATCAACCCGTGCGGCTGTTATTACTTAGCCACAAGTTCTTCCGTAGCTTCACTGTTAAATAAGGAATAACTTTTTGGGGGAATTCCACGAATAAGGGATGACTGTTCAAGGTACAAAAAGGTGCAGTAAAGCCATGTGTGGTCTGAAAACAGATTACAGCCGTCAACGTACTTTAAATCATTAAAAATACTTAGGGGCTGTCCATTAATCACGTGAGGCTCGAAAGAGGGATGGAGGGGTCCATAAAAAATCACGTAATATCACAAGGAGGGAGGGTGTAGTAATATATCACGTGTATTTATTTTTAGGCAAACGCGCGATACTGAACAGAAAAGCGGCGTTACGTGTATTTATTTTCTTTCTTTCTGTTTATCTCTAAGCCTTATTATTGTAGTCTTTAATTTGCTATAATAAAATTAGATGATACTGTAGTGTATCTAGATATTATTATGATTTGTCTCGAGCGCATACGTCACAAGGTGCGGGCTGAGTGGGGGTCATTCCATGCCCAACCGCCAGCCCGCAAGCACGTGGTGGTGCGTAGGCGAGCCAAATACCATTTTAATATTGTGTAGCTATACAAGCTACTACATTATACATGTATTTTATTATAATAAAATTAGATGATACCTATACATGTATTTTATTATAATAAAATTAGATGATTCCTATACATGTATTTTATTATAATAAAATTAGATGATTCCTATACATGTATTTTATTATAATAAAATTAGATGATACCTATACATGTATTTTATTATAATAAAATTAGATGATACTTATACATGTACTTTATTACAATAAAATTAGATGATACTTATACATGTATTTTATATATTTTTTTAGCCTATACTGTCCCACTGCTGGGCAAAGGCCTCTTTTATAAATATAAAAAAATAAGATTCTTTGTAGGTACTAAAAAATACACGTAATATGGGGGGGGGGGGGTAGTCTTAAACCTCACCATGTATCACCAAGGTGGGCAGGGGGTTAAAAAACATCACGTGATGGGACGGGCCTTACGCTACCAGCGATATACATGTTAGAAATACATATATCGATATACATTTTTTCAAATATTTTTAGCAAATAGTAATTTGTAATCGTCAGCTCCGTACGGACGTATACAATAGCACCACCCCATTTCTTCCGTGGGTGTCGTAAGAGGCGACTAAGGGACTTACTAGAGAATGGGCAGCAGCGTTCTATATGCGTTTTACCACCATACTGCGATCGCCAACCCGCCTGCCAAGCGTGGCGATGCCTCTCAAACTGGGGGAGGCCAGCAGGTCCAGCAGTGGACGTGTTTCTGCTGAAATGATGTACATATATTACCTGGCTATCTCGTAGAGCTGGAACGCGTCGTCCAACATGGCGGCGGTGACGGGCCGAGTGCCACTGCGAGTCACTCCCGCCCACGCCTGACGAACGGAACACAATACACTATTATAAATGAGAAATGAAATAAACAAAATAAATGAATTTATTTCTGTACTAGCGTATGCCTGTGACTTCGTCCGCGTCAAATATTTTCTCCGCTGACAGCCTGCTGAAAAGCCTGCCAGTTTTCGTCCGTTTTTCATTGCTGCTCCGCTCATTTTTAATCGTAGCGTGATGTTATATAGCCTATAGCTTTCCTCAATAAACGGTCTACCTAACACAAAAAGAATTTTTCAATTCGGACCAGTAGTTCCTGAGATTACCGCGTTCAACCAAACAAACAAACTCTTCAGCTTTATAATATTATTATTAATAGTACAATCCAAACCCAAGGTATGAGGGCTCAGAAATACGAAGTAAACTCGAGATAAGGTAGGTAATGCCCCTGCACTTCGCTTGAGTCATCTTGACGAGATCACTCCCGGGCGTCCCGATATAAAACTACTTACATTGGTCCCACTATTGGAGCTGTTTGTAGATGAAGGCGACGTCGAGTTGCGACCGATCAGGCTCAGGTCCACCTGTTGGACAAACAAACATGTTTTTGTTAAATTACAATGTTTTACATGGAATTAGCATTATGAGTGTTTATAATTCCCTACCTAACTTATTTCAAATTCTATTGCACATACTTTGTTTTTTTTTTTTTGAGACCAGTGGTGGCCCAGCGGTAAAAACCGCGACTTACGAGTAGTAGGTCGTGAGTTCAAACCCAAGCAGGCGCTTTACTTTGTGTAAATTATTTCATCATCACTGTTCTCAAAACGGTGAAGGAAAACATCGTGAGGAAACCGGCATGTCGTAGAACCAAAAATTCGAAGACATGTGACATCTACCAACCCGCACTGCAGTATGGATCCAAGGTAGACTGCAGAAATTATAAAATTTTCATCTTTCGGTCATGAGTGTTATTCATAGTTTTCGAGGGTGCTGACGGCGACAGTGACGTCGGAGGCGACCTCCCACTCCTGCAGAGAGGGACACTCACCATGTCAGTATAGGCAGCATGTAGTAACGCGCGCGCGAACCTTCGCGGAAGCACCTTCTCGTCCACGCACCACGCGCCCGCCGCGTTGGACCCGCCCGGGGACGGAGAGCGGCGAGACATTACGCTCCTGTAAACAGAGAGAGAGAAAGAGAAATCATTAGGACGTCGATCAGAAAAATAAATACGATAGCAGACTGATATGACTGTCAGAAAGACTGTTAGAAGTTGGAGTCTTCTACAAACAACCCAAGTTTAAGTTTTGGTTTTGTTGGAAGATGCATAAATTTTGTATATTCAATGAAAAAGAACATGTATATTTCAAGCTAGCCAATAATAAATAAATGATGAACGATTTTATTTCCGTAAGTAGGTTTTTACAAACGCTTTTACATGTCAATCATATATTTATAATAACTAGATGAGGTAGGCGTTTCCTATCTGACTACTCTGAGAAGAAAGGCCGAAACAAACTCAGAGGTCACAGTCTCTTTTAAACTCCAGACATTATCTTGGTCACATCATGTGAAGACCATGTAGATAGCTGTCTGAAATGGTTTTTAGAGGAAAGAACCACACAGATTGAGTGGACCTGTCCAGTCAGTGCACACATTTGTCAGTAGTCGTGAAGCACAACTCAGAACTTGAGAAGTTTAAATAAGTATAATATAAGTATACTGACGCTAGTGTGTTTATAATCAAATCATAACACTCAGAAAGCATGCCGTGACTGGATATACTACCTGGTAGCAAACAAGCACGGTTTTTACACGCTTTATATTAGCTTCACTTGTATGTTTGTGTATTTGTTTGTAACCGACGCCTTATAGCGCGATTTTGATCCACTTTAAACGACCAGATTTCTTTTAAACTTTGCACACCTGTTAAAGACCGATGACAATGCAGTAATTTTATAAATTTGTGCCATTATCCTTGCCGGGGTTACCAGGACAGCAAAAAAACTGTCTTCTAAAACTACGCTGACATACGTCACAAACTACGCTGACATACGTCTCAAAGTTCGAAACACCCTAAAAAATAGAAAATTAATAATAGTTTAAAAAACCAAAACCAAACTAAAAAGTAGAAAATAATGGAAAAAAAAAGCGTGGGATGTTTTTTAAGGTATTTTTTTTTTATTGATCAGACACGCCACGCTTTTTTTCCATTATTTTCTATTTTTCAGTTTGGTTTTCTATGGAAGCGTGTTTTTTTTTTTTTTAAACTACTATTTTTACATGTTTTTTATGGCTGTTTTTACATGTTTTGCCTATGCCTGTGTGTTATAAAATAGAATGAAGCTTCAATGTAATAAGGTGTGACTGTGATAGACGTAGTTAATACTGGTCTGATACAAAATATTAGAAGATGAAATTGATGTGTTCGATTTGATTGATGTAAGATAATTCCTTTGTTCTGTAATGGACGTGTTCTAGTAAAATAAACGTTTCTTTAAAATATTAAGCTTTTTCTCATTCATGTCGCATTTTTCGCATTTTCTTTTTTATTCGTAACTAACTTCTGCCCGCGACTTCGTTCGCGTTAAATTTCTTATTTCCCCGACCCTTCCCGTCGCGTCGAATCGCCTACCCGTGCGATTTTCCCCGTTTTTGCAATATTTTTCATTACTGCTCCACTCCTCTTAGTTATAGCGTGATGTTATATAGCCTATAGCTTTTCTCGATAAATAGGCTACCCAACACAAAAAGAATTTTTCAATTCGGACCAGTAGTTCCTAATATTAGCGCGTTCAATCAAACAAACTCTTCAGCTTTATAATATCGATACCGGAAATTTCAATTGTCGTAAAGGACAAAACACGAGTTTTCAGTAGAGCCAAAAAACAAAAAAAAATATTGTTTTTGACTTATATCTTTTTCAAACAAAGTACTATATTCATGATGTCAAAAGAAACCCTCACTATTTTTTCGTGTTCTATCCATAAAAATTAATAAAATAAACCAAACATAATTATTGACGAAAATGAGAGTCCTTTACAGCCCAAAAAAAAAATAACTGAAGTACTTTACAGCCACGAAAAATTGGTTATGATAAAGTCAGATGTGTCGTAAAGGACTAATTTTGGTTATCATTGGATAGTACAGGTCAATTAAACCAGAGACTAAGGGGGTAAAAGTAACAAAAAACCTAAAGTTTTGAATAGAAATACCTACAATATGTAGTATAAACAAGTGAAATTAAAATATTTTTTATTTATTATTCAAATATTTAGTAAAAAAGTAGTAAAAATATTGTTCTAATAGGAATTCATAATTTAAACAAAATGTTTTGCGCTATTACGTTATATTTATAATTTTATTGTGTTGTGATGGAAGGTTTTGTTACCAATTTGGACATTTTCCTGTTTGTGGCAAACACCAGTTTTTTTTAACAACCTCAAATTTTATTTGAAGTTTTTGCGAATAAAGTTTATTTGTCAAAAATGAAAAGAACGAATTGAAACAATTCTGTCAGACTTATGTGTGCTCGTTGAGGAACAAATGGATCTCGCGTAATCGCACGAGACGTACATTCATCAAAAAGTATGAGACATAGCTGCAAAAGGACATAAAATGGCCTGAGGTCGTGAGGGAAAAGATAACCCCTTCTATGGTGTGAGTAGAACAGCAACCATGTTCCAGTTCTGACTTCGCTATAAATGAGGGTGCATCAACATCCTGTGGACCGGAAACGTGCAGTGTTGGAACATCAACATCAGTTGTGAGTCCAAGTAAACCATTTGTGAAGCTAAGCCCGCTACAGAAGAGTGGAAGAGCTCCTAACGTACAGAACTGAAAGTCATGCTCATGCAACTGGTTTAAAAGTACAAAATAAGAATGTAGCAGATATCATTAAACTAGTCTCGGAGCATCCCGAAGAAGCTACAAAGATAAAGGAATTGTTAAAGGCATAGAAAACTATGCCCATATATTCTGCTGATAAAGCTTTAGGTATTTTGACCTCATTGAAGCTTTCGAAGTGGCAGTATATAACATTAATATATTGTGCAAAAGAAGAAGGAATATATCATTCTTATACAGCTATCCTTGAAGCGAAGAAAGCCAAAAGATGCCATAGAAGTCACGAAAAGAGGGGTTAAAGTAAAACTTCAAGCTATTTTGAACAAAACTGTGGCTAGACTTGGAATATTTTTTCGTGTAGAATCTTCACTGCATGGCAAAGAATGTATACTTACATTCAAGTGGGGTTTTGATGGTGCTTCAGGGCAAAGTTTGTATAAGCAAACTACGGCAGAGGATGACGATTCTAGCATTTTTATATGTTCGTTTGAGCCCCTGCGCTTAGTTTGTGGCGAAGAAGTGATATGGGAGAATCCAGAGCCATCTTTCACAATGTTCTGCAGACCATTATATTTTAAGTTTTCAAACGAAAACAGGTTGAACATAGTTGAAGAACAGGCTACGATTGGAAACGAGATTGAAAACCTGCAGCCTTCTATTATGGGAGGCCATTCTGTTAAGCACTCGATGCCTACGACCATAACTGATGGCAAAATCACTTCCCATCTATCAAATACCTCATCTCCGACTTGTGATATAGGTAAAGCAACTCCTATGGAAATAAATAAGTTAGAGGTCTTTTTTGTGTTTGGGAAATCACCAAATGACGTCTCCCGCTCTGGGCGGAGCGGAAGGGCGTGTCATTATAACTCAGCCATAGTCACGGTGATTAACAAATGAGGGACTTAGTAACATCAGTTTTTAGTCACTTGTTAATCAGCGTGATTATGACTGATTATGCAATTTTGTAAAAAAAAAAGTATTTGATCAATATCGTATTTAATTATTCTCATTAAAAAGTCATTAATAGGCTATCAACTAACGACAGTACAAGTAAATCGATGCTCAACTTCGTTTGACCATGTCAAAGATTTGAAAAATCACGTATCGAAAATTCAAAAAATTTGGTACGCGCGAAGTGGCACTGAAAGGTATATGAATTTGATGTCACCTTGATCGCCGTGTATGGTACAATACCTCTTGTGAGCATCAGCCCTTCAGTTCCATTCAGTTTCAAATAAATTAACTTTAAGTGTTTTCACCCATACAAAAAAAAAACGTGTTCTCACGCGTGGAGGTTCCATACGTTAATATTACGTAAAGGTACCACCAGACACATTGCAAACGTCCTTTACGCCCTAATTACTTAAGTTAAAACAGAGCATAGATTTGGTCGTAAGGGTTAAGACTATATCTTTATTATGTGGTTAAGAATGTCGTATAAAAAGTTTAATGCAAAAATGAGGATTACGACCTCTTAAATAATTAAAACATGACTTTACGCTCCCCTATTGAAAATTATTTTTACGATACATCCCAAATAGTATAAAAAATCGCGCTAGAGCTGTTGGAAAGCCAGGTCGTAAGGGGCTTTTTTTAAAGATAGATTTTTTTTAAATATACCGATAGAGCTAATAATCGATAGAGCTTGCGACGCTGATTCCAAATATATATATAACTCATTTTCGGCAAAATGTCCTTTACGACAATTGAAATTTCCGGTATCGATATTATTAAGTATAGATTTTTTTATAATATCTGTGGAGGCTTGTTATCTTGCTTGTGTATTAGCAACTTAATCATATATTTTTGTTACCTATTATTCTGTTATTAGTCTGTAAGCCTTCTTAAACTCAGCTTGAGTTTAGTTTTCAGTGTTTTGTTGGTGGTATATTGGCCTGTGCTAGCTGACATATGGTGAATAATGTATGTTTTGTTTTATAATATTAATTACTTACACAATATTGTATAGAATCAAGTTCTTCTAACTTAACAGACAGCTGTGCTGCTGGGGAGTTTGTTCCGCCACTTCTTCTTCCCAGCTAAAGCACTAGGAAGTGTCGAAGGGCGGGCGTTTTGGGGGGACTGTCTTTTGTAACTTTGACGTACAAAAAGTGCTGACTCTCAGCCTAGTTTGAATAAATTACTTTTGATTTTGATTTAAAAGGAATAAAATAAAATAATAAATAAATAAATATTGAATCTGTGTGTTACCTGAAGAACCGTGAGCGCGCGGCTAGCACGAGGCGGTGACAGGGCAGTTCGAGCGCGGTGCGGAACCCGTACGCCAGCCCGCACCCGCCCTCCAGACGGAACACTAGCCGCGCGTCCGACATCTCACCTGCACCAGGCAGATACAGGTTCACACACAATTATAGCGGGACCCCTTTATAAGGCAAAGAAAACTAGACATGCTATAGTAATCTATTTATATAAAAACTAGCTTTTGCCCGCGGCTTCACTCGCGACAAATTCCACCCTCCCCCATTTTAGGGAAGTCGGGGTTAGAAAGAGACAAAAAGTAGCCTATGTCACTCTCCATCCCTTCAACTATCTCCACTTAAAAAATCACGTCAATTCGTCGCTCCGTTTTGCCGTGAAAGACGGACAAACAGACACACACACTTTCCCAAATATAATATTAGTATGGATAAATCCCTATTTCCCTTGGTCAAGCCATCACGCGTGAACGGCTGGACCTTTTTCATTTTTTTTTTTGTTTTGTTTGTTATTGTCAGGAGAAGGTTCTTATGAAAGAAAAAAATTAAAAATTGCGCGGAAAATTAGAAAATTTAAGAACACTTATTTAAGAATACAAAATCACCTATCATGGGTGTGTGGTAGCTAGAAAACGCTTTATGCCTTCAAAGTACCAGTTTGTCATAACTTGGTCTAACATGGGTATATGGTATATATGGTACTTGGTGCTCTTTGCTTTGTGTTTGTGGGATCTGATAAGTTAACACAACATTTATTGATTCTGAGGCGGTACGAAATTCGCTGGGTCAGCTAGTTCTTAAATAAAAATTCTTACTATGTTAATAATGACATTTTTAAGTATTTCTTCAAATTGGGAATTCGATGGGATATTTGCGGAAATGTATCATCATCATCAATGAAAAATAAAATCGTTTCCAGCAATACAGTTGAATAAAACAAATAATTTTATTGGTCGCATGTATACAGCCTCTACCTTAAAAAGGGTTAATCCGAACTCCGAAAATGTATCCGTTCGGATTCGTGGAACGTCCGGAATATAGTAAAAGAATTTATAGGGTATACTAGCTGACCCGGCAAACGTTGTTTTGCCATATAAATAATTTCCTAGGCGGGGATAACTAATTAAATGACGATTGATCAGTTTTCGACCGGAGAGGAAAAATGATTAAATTACTAAAATGGCTATTAAAAAATAAGGGTTGATCGTAGAAGGGTGAAAATTGAGGATTGTATGTATTTTTGTATGTTGTATCACAAAAAAATAGAAATTAAAAATTTTGTCTAAAAAATAAAATTTAGGGGTGGACTACCCCTAACATTTAGGGGGATGAAAAATAGATGTTGGCCGATTCTCATAGATACCGGATAAGCACAATTTTTTTTATCAAAATCGGTCAAGCCGTTTCGGAGGAGTATGGCAACGAAAACTGTGACACGAGAATTTTATATATTAGATTTTATGCAATAAAACTAAACTGTGAAATTTTAAATGTATATTCATCTATAAACGTTACATTTATCGAATTTTTTAAAAGAAATCAAATATTTTAATTTGACGGGCAGCATTTAATGACAAATAACTAACAAATGCGCATGACACCTACTCAACATTCGGTAAGTAGCTGGCGAGACGGCAAGTGTGAAAGCATTGGGGCATTCGGATTAGAAGGGGTTCGGATAGAGGTCCTACTGTGCGGGTAGGAAATTATCAAATGACTTCTCCCGCTCTGGGGGGAGCGGGAGGGCGTGTCAGACTTTTACTGACTAAAACCCACTCGTGTTTCTCAGTTGCCTGTATGCCAGGGCCACGGTAACTCTTTCGAACAAAACTCGCAACCCTGGCAGACCGTCAGCGCCTAATTCAGAACGGTTGGAACCTCACGCTGCCTTAGCTAGATGGCTTTGGCAGAGAAGTAAGCAGTGTGTGTACGACATGTAGTGGTTATTTGTACCCGATAAATACACATTGGACACCGTCAGAGCCAATCTTTTTGCGCAACTGCCATGTAAGACTGTAGCCAGAGCCGAATCCCCAGTCTGTCGCACCTTAAAAATGCTAAATGCCCTCCTGACTGCCAACCCTGAATGTGATGTGTTTGTTGATGAATGGAATAAAATGATGCACATATGTCTGGTGTTCTGTGAGAGAAAGTATGCGAGGGAGTCCACTGTGCCATATTATTGTAATATAGGTAATTGTTTAACTTTTTGTAATTATTGCCAACCTTTTATGTGTTTCTATGTTAATTAATTTAATTGGTGTTGTACCGTTTTAATCTAATATATAAAATTCTCGTGTCACAGTTTTCGTTGCCATACTCCTCCGAAACGGCTTGACCGATTTTGATGAAATTTTTTGTGTTTATCCGGTATCTATGAGAATCGGCCAACATCTATTTTTCATCCCCCTAAATGTTAGAGGTAGTCCACCCCAAATTTTTTATTTTATTTTTTAGACAAAAATTTTTTTTTCTATTTTTTTATGATACAACATACAAAAATACATACAATTCTCAATTTTCACCCTTCTACGATCAACCCTTATTTTTTAATAGCCATTTTAGTAATTTAATCTAATTATATTGCAAAACAACGTTTGCCGGGTCAGCTAGTTAACTATAAAATAAATAAATGAGTTAGTTTATGTGTAGTGTCTGACCCGAGTCCAGTAGGTAGCGCATGTCGTGATGTAGTGAGTCGAGCGAGAAGCCGAGTAGTGCGCCCAGGCGCCGCAGGGTGGCCGCGTCCACCCGCGACCGACCGCAACCACACACTGAACTACTGCGACACGCTGGAACAGATTTTAATTACATTCAATGAAAAATTTTGTGAAATTAAATAAAAAGTTTGTGAAATATATATAATATATATATATATATATATATATATAATCTGAATCTCGGAAACGGCTCCAACAATTTTCATGAAATTTAGTATACAGAGAGTTTTGGGGGCGATAAATCGATCTAGCTAGGATTCATTTTAATAAAATGTCGTTTTATTCGTGTTTTCAATGACCAACTTTATCGATAATCAACTAGAACATAAACTTATTATTTTAAACACAATTTACCAAAAAATACCGAGCAAAGCTCGGTCATCCAGATATTTAAATTAAATGTGTATGAAAACTAATTATATAAATGACTAGCTTCTGCCCGCGACTTCGTCCGCGTTAAATTTCTTGTTCCCCCGACCCTTCCCGTCGCGTCGAATCGCCTACCCGTGCGATTTTCCCCGTTTTTGCAACATTTTTCATTACTGCTCCGCTCCTCTTGGTTATAGCGTGATGTTACATAGCCTATAGCCTTCCTCGATAAATTGGCTACCCAACACAAAAAGAATTTTTCAATTCGGACCAGTTCCTGAGATTAGCGCGTTCAATCAAACAAACAAACAAACTCTTCAGCTTTATAATATTAAGTATAGATTATGAAATCAAATGAAATGTTAATGATTTTTTTTTTTATGAAATTACAATTTCATTAAATTAAATGAAACGTTTATTAAATAAAGTGACATCTATCAACGCGCACTGGGCCCGCGTGGTGGATTACGCCCCGCTCTCTCTCACCGGAGAGAGGCCTGTACCCCAGCAGTGGGAACAATATAAGCTGAATATAATATGATGGCAGGACAGTGCCCTAAATGCTACAGTTTTCTAAGACTACAGGGGCTAGTGGTACTTACTGCCATTATTGTCCACGTTGATGATGTCCAGGTCACCGTCCGCGTTCACGCCGCGATCCCACTCTGAAACGGAGCAAGCAGTATTGTTCAAAATCCATACTAATATTATAAATGGGAAAGTGTGTGTGTCTGTTTGTCCGTCTTTCTCGGCAAAACGGAGCAACGAATTTAAGTGATTTTTTAAGTGGAGTTAGTTGAAGGAATGGAGAGTGACATAGGCTACTTTTTTTTATTTTTTTTGTGGCTGGGGTGAACTTAGAAAAGTCGTGCTTTTCCCATGGACAATTGTATGTAGCATGTTCGCGTGTGTCCAATGCACAGAATCTTTACATTCTATCCCCAAATGGAAAGACATATAATATCGTTTACAGTAGCGTATTAAAATAACATTCTGTTCCGAGTTCTCATCTGTGTTCTAGATCAGGAAAGGGGAACCTTGTCACCCCGAATTTAAAGCGAGCGAAGCCGCAGGCAAAAACTAGTAAAACATAAATAATTTATTTCAAATAAACCAATTACAGGCACTTTTGAACTGTCAAGTCAAAATGAAGAAGCTATCCTTCTAATTGACGACTTTTAATTGTACTCAGCTTGTTCGTTGAAGGGTTACCAGATTTCGATAAAAAATAAAGATAATGAGATGATGTAAGAATGTAATTAAAATAATGTACTTACATGCAATTTTTTTATTTTAAATTTTGTAACTTGTCTTAAAAACACGATATCGATATGTATATCATCTATGGTTGCCAGAGGAAATAAAATGACAAAAGTAAAAAAAAAATGGTATTATTTTATAATAAGTTTGTATTAGAAGCCCACATATTAAAAAGTTTTATTTAAATTAAACCATTTTAACTTTGAAATGTGAGATGTCATTCCAAAAAAAATGAGGTCCTTCGAGCCGGATTGTGGGGGTTATGGAAGGGAACACTTACTGGCACAGAGCGCACAGAGCGTGCCGAGCGAGCAGACGGACGTGCCGGCGTACAGCGCCAGCACGCACGCCTCCAGCTCCTCGCGCGACAGGGACGTTATGGAAGGGAACACTTACTGGCACAGAGCGCACAGAGCGTGCCGAGCGAGCAGACGGACGTGCCGGCGTACAGCGCCAGCACGCACGCCTCCAGCTCCTCGCGCGACAGGGACGTTATGGAAGGGAACACTTACTGGCACAGAGCGCACAGAGCGTGCCGAGCGAGCAGACGGACGTGCCGGCGTACAGCGCCAGCACGCACGCCTCCAGCTCCTCGCGCGACAGGGACGTTATGGAAGGGAACACTTACTGGCACAGAGCGCACAGAGCGTGCCGAGCGAGCAGACGGACGTGCCGGCGTACAGCGCCAGCACGCACGCCTCCAGCTCCTCGCGCGACAGGGACGTTATGGAAGGGAACACTTACTGGCACAGAGCGCACAGAGCGTGCCGAGCGAGCAGACGGACGTGCCGGCGTACAGCGCCAGCACGCACGCCTCCAGCTCCTCGCGCGACAGGGACGTTATGGAAGGGAACACTTACTGGCACAGAGCGCACAGAGCGTGCCGAGCGAGCAGACGGACGTGCCGGCGTACAGCGCCAGCACGCACGCCTCCAGCTCCTCGCGCGACAGGGACGTTATGGAAGGGAACACTTACTGGCACAGAGCGCACAGAGCGTGCCGAGCGAGCAGACGGACGTGCCGGCGTACAGCGCCAGCACGCACGCCTCCAGCTCCTCGCGCGACAGGGACGTTATGGAAGGGAACACTTACTGGCACAGAGCGCACAGAGCGTGCCGAGCGAGCAGACGGACGTGCCGGCGTACAGCGCCAGCACGCACGCCTCCAGCTCCTCGCGCGACAGGGACGTTATGGAAGGGAACACTTACTGGCACAGAGCGCACAGAGCGTGCCGAGCGAGCAGACGGACGTGCCGGCGTACAGCGCCAGCACGCACGCCTCCAGCTCCTCGCGCGACAGGGACGTTATGGAAGGGAACACTTACTGGCACAGAGCGCACAGAGCGTGCCGAGCGAGCAGACGGACGTGCCGGCGTACAGCGCCAGCACGCACGCCTCCAGCTCCTCGCGCGACAGGGACGTTATGGAAGGGAACACTTACTGGCACAGAGCGCACAGAGCGTGCCGAGCGAGCAGACGGACGTGCCGGCGTACAGCGCCAGTACGCACGCTTCCAGTTCTTCCCGCGACAGGGTCGCTCCCGCACCCTCCAGTGGAACCCTGCAGCATGATCTGGAACAGTACACTGCCTCGTCAGCCTGCGATGTTTATTTATTTATTAAAACTTTATCCACAAGTAAAAAAAAACTTTTTTCAAAAAAATTACAACCGACGTCCTTAAAAACACTTCAAAATGAAACCTTTGAAGTGTTTTTAAGGATGTCAAAAACAGATTCAAGATTTTGAAATCTCTCTACTATCCTTTTGCCCTTACCCTATCAAGTTCATAATGATTTAAATTATATAATTACCACCTAAGTACAAGGACTGAATTACCCAAAAATTAAAATACCTTTAAATTTCCGTATGACGTCATACCGTTAAATTTGGGTTATCGAAATATTTCGATACCGTAGCGTAGGCATATCACCGGAATTTTAAGGTTGGAAATACTTACCGGTATATTTCAGTAGAAGCACTATAACTTTTATAAGGATTTCAGTAGCAATACCTACACTTTAATAAATAGGGGGATTTCTTTGATGCACCGCCTCGTACAGATACTAGTACTAACGTGTTCGACACCCCCCTGCACCCGCGCCACACCATCTCTCATGTTTTTCACTATTGAAATCGTGTAAAGGTTAAATAACTATTAAGTCCAACCCTTTTTGTAAAAGTATCGGTATAGCTCAACCTTTATTCTAGACCGGTACCTGTATATTTTTGAGGTATCCGTAGCCGTTTTCAGTCCCTGCCTAAGCACACATTCTAGTAGAGCAATAAAGATATTGAGTATTGGTATAGCAGGCTAGGTGGCGGTGCACTCACGGCGGGTACCGCTGCAGCAGGTCGCGGAAGTACGTGCAGCGCGCGCACAGCACGGCGCGGTGCGCGCCCAGCGACCAGCCCGCACCCACCAGCTCCACGTCGCACCACCATCTGGCGGCAGGCAGTACAACCTAGATACATCACGCTATGTAGCGGTGCACTCACGGCGGGTACCGCTGCAGCAGGTCGCGGAAGTACGTGCAGCGCGCGCACAGCACGGCGCGGTGCGCGCCCAGCGACCAGCCCGCACCCACCAGCTCCACGTCGCACCACCATCTGGCGGCAGGCAGTACAACCTAGATACATCACGCTATGTAGCGGTGCACTCACGGCGGGTACCGCTGCAGCAGGTCGCGGAAGTACGTGCAGCGCGCGCACAGCACGGCGCGGTGCGCGCCCAGCGACCAGCCCGCACCCACCAGCTCCACGTCGCACCACCATCTGGCGGCAGGCAGTACAACCTAGATACATCACGCTATGTAGCGGTGCACTCACGGCGGGTACCGCTGCAGCAGGTCGCGGAAGTACGTGCAGCGCGCGCACAGCACGGCGCGGTGCGCGCCCAGCGACCAGCCCGCACCCACCAGCTCCACGTCGCACCACCATCTGGCGGCAGGCAGTACAACCTAGATACATCACGCTATGTAGCGGTGCACTCACGGCGGGTACCGCTGCAGCAGGTCGCGGAAGTACGTGCAGCGCGCGCACAGCACGGCGCGGTGCGCGCCCAGCGACCAGCCCGCACCCACCAGCTCCACGTCGCACCACCATCTGGCGGCAGGCAGTACAACCTAGATACATCACGCTATGTAGCGGTGCACTCACGGCGGGTACCGCTGCAGCAGGTCGCGGAAGTACGTGCAGCGCGCGCACAGCACGGCGCGGTGCGCGCCCAGCGACCAGCCCGCACCCACCAGCTCCACGTCGCACCACCATCTGGCGGCAGGCAGTACAACCTAGATACATCACGCTATGTAGCGGTGCACTCACGGCGGGTACCGCTGCAGCAGGTCGCGGAAGTACGTGCAGCGCGCGCACAGCACGGCGCGGTGCGCGCCCAGCGACCAGCCCGCACCCACCAGCTCCACGTCGCACCACCATCTGGCGGCAGGCAGTACAACCTAGATACATCACGCTATGTAGCGGTGCACTCACGGCGGGTACCGCTGCAGCAGGTCGCGGAAGTACGTGCAGCGCGCGCACAGCACGGCGCGGTGCGCGCCCAGCGACCAGCCCGCACCCACCAGCTCCACGTCGCACCACCATCTGGCGGCAGGCAGTACAACCTAGATACATCACGCTATGTAGCGGTGCACTCACGGCGGGTACCGCTGCAGCAGGTCGCGGAAGTACGTGCAGCGCGCGCACAGCACGGCGCGGTGCGCGCCCAGCGACCAGCCCGCACCCACCAGCTCCACGTCGCACCACCATCTGGCGGCAGGCAGTACAACCTAGATACATCACGCTATGTAGCGGTGCACTCACGGCGGGTACCGCTGCAGCAGGTCGCGGAAGTACGTGCAGCGCGCGCACAGCACGGCGCGGTGCGCGCCCAGCGACCAGCCCGCACCCACCAGCTCCACGTCGCACCACCATCTGGCGGCAGGCAGTACAACCTAGATACATCACGCTATGTAGCGGTGCACTCACGGCGGGTACCGCTGCAGCAGGTCGCGGAAGTACGTGCAGCGCGCGCACAGCACGGCGCGGTGCGCGCCCAGCGACCAGCCCGCACCCACCAGCTCCACGTCGCACCACCATCTGGCGGCAGGCAGTACAACCTAGATACATCACGCTATGTAGCGGTGCACTCACGGCGGGTACCGCTGCAGCAGGTCGCGGAAGTACGTGCAGCGCGCGCACAGCACGGCGCGGTGCGCGCCCAGCGACCAGCCCGCACCCACCAGCTCCACGTCGCACCACCATCTGGCGGCAGGCAGTACAACCTAGATACATCACGCTATGTAGCGGTGCACTCACGGCGGGTACCGCTGCAGCAGGTCGCGGAAGTACGTGCAGCGCGCGCACAGCACGGCGCGGTGCGCGCCCAGCGACCAGCCCGCACCCACCAGCTCCACGTCGCACCACCATCTGGCGGCAGGCAGTACAACCTAGATACATCACGCTATGTAGCGGTGCACTCACGGCGGGTACCGCTGCAGCAGGTCGCGGAAGTACGTGCAGCGCGCGCACAGCACGGCGCGGTGCGCGCCCAGCGACCAGCCCGCACCCACCAGCTCCACGTCGCACCACCATCTGGCGGCAGGCAGTACAACCTAGATACATCACGCTATGTAGCGGTGCACTCACGGCGGGTACCGCTGCAGCAGGTCGCGGAAGTACGTGCAGCGCGCGCACAGCACGGCGCGGTGCGCGCCCAGCGACCAGCCCGCACCCACCAGCTCCACGTCGCACCACCATCTGGCGGCAGGCAGTACAACCTAGATACATCACGCTATGTAGCGGTGCACTCACGGCGGGTACCGCTGCAGCAGGTCGCGGAAGTACGTGCAGCGCGCGCACAGCACGGCGCGGTGCGCGCCCAGCGACCAGCCCGCACCCACCAGCTCCACGTCGCACCACCATCTGGCGGCAGGCAGTACAACCTAGATACATCACGCTATGTAGCGGTGCACTCACGGCGGGTACCGCTGCAGCAGGTCGCGGAAGTACGTGCAGCGCGCGCACAGCACGGCGCGGTGCGCGCCCAGCGACCAGCCCGCACCCACCAGCTCCACGTCGCACCACCATCTGGCGGCAGGCAGTACAACCTAGATACATCACGCTATGTAGCGGTGCACTCACGGCGGGTACCGCTGCAGCAGGTCGCGGAAGTACGTGCAGCGCGCGCACAGCACGGCGCGGTGCGCGCCCAGCGACCAGCCCGCACCCACCAGCTCCACGTCGCACCACCATCTGGCGGCAGGCAGTACAACCTAGATACATCACGCTATGTAGCGGTGCACTCACGGCGGGTACCGCTGCAGCAGGTCGCGGAAGTACGTGCAGCGCGCGCACAGCACGGCGCGGTGCGCGCCCAGCGACCAGCCCGCACCCACCAGCTCCACGTCGCACCACCATCTGGCGGCAGGCAGTACAACCTAGATACATCACGCTATGTAGCGGTGCACTCACGGCGGGTACCGCTGCAGCAGGTCGCGGAAGTACGTGCAGCGCGCGCACAGCACGGCGCGGTGCGCGCCCAGCGACCAGCCCGCACCCACCAGCTCCACGTCGCACCACCATCTGGCGGCAGGCAGTACAACCTAGATACATCACGCTATGTAGCGGTGCACTCACGGCGGGTACCGCTGCAGCAGGTCGCGGAAGTACGTGCAGCGCGCGCACAGCACGGCGCGGTGCGCGCCCAGCGACCAGCCCGCACCCACCAGCTCCACGTCGCACCACCATCTGGCGGCAGGCAGTACAACCTAGATACATCACGCTATGTAGCGGTGCACTCACGGCGGGTACCGCTGCAGCAGGTCGCGGAAGTACGTGCAGCGCGCGCACAGCACGGCGCGGTGCGCGCCCAGCGACCAGCCCGCACCCACCAGCTCCACGTCGCACCACCATCTGGCGGCAGGCAGTACAACCTAGATACATCACGCTATGTAGCGGTGCACTCACGGCGGGTACCGCTGCAGCAGGTCGCGGAAGTACCATCTGGCGGCAGGCAGTACAACCTAGATACATCACGCTATGTAGCGGTGCACTCACGGCGGGTACCGCTGCAGCAGGTCGCGGAAGTACGTGCAGCGCGCGCACAGCACGGCGCGGTGCGCGCCCAGCGACCAGCCCGCACCCACCAGCTCCACGTCGCACCACCATCTGGCGGCAGGCAGTACAACCTAGATACATCACGCTATGTAGCGGTGCACTCACGGCGGGTACCGCTGCAGCAGGTCGCGGAAGTACGTGCAGCGCGCGCACAGCACGGCGCGGTGCGCGCCCAGCGACCAGCCCGCACCCACCAGCTCCACGTCGCACCACCATCTGGCGGCAGGCAGTACAACCTAGATACATCACGCTATGTAGCGGTGCACTCACGGCGGGTACCGCTGCAGCAGGTCGCGGAAGTACGTGCAGCGCGCGCACAGCACGGCGCGGTGCGCGCCCAGCGACCAGCCCGCACCCACCAGCTCCACGTCGCACCACCATCTGGCGGCAGGCAGTACAACCTAGATACATCACGCTATGTAGCGGTGCACTCACGGCGGGTACCGCTGCAGCAGGTCGCGGAAGTACGTGCAGCGCGCGCACAGCACGGCGCGGTGCGCGCCCAGCGACCAGCCCGCACCCACCAGCTCCACGTCGCACCACCATCTGGCGGCAGGCAGTACAACCTAGATACATCACGCTATGTAGCGGTGCACTCACGGCGGGTACCGCTGCAGCAGGTCGCGGAAGTACGTGCAGCGCGCGCACAGCACGGCGCGGTGCGCGCCCAGCGACCAGCCCGCACCCACCAGCTCCACGTCGCACCACCATCTGGCGGCAGGCAGTACAACCTAGATACATCACGCTATGTAGCGGTGCACTCACGGCGGGTACCGCTGCAGCAGGTCGCGGAAGTACGTGCAGCGCGCGCACAGCACGGCGCGGTGCGCGCCCAGCGACCAGCCCGCACCCACCAGCTCCACGTCGCACCACCATCTGGCGGCAGGCAGTACAACCTAGATACATCACGCTATGTAGCGGTGCACTCACGGCGGGTACCGCTGCAGCAGGTCGCGGAAGTACGTGCAGCGCGCGCACAGCACGGCGCGGTGCGCGCCCAGCGACCAGCCCGCACCCACCAGCTCCACGTCGCACCACCATCTGGCGGCAGGCAGTACAACCTAGATACATCACGCTATGTAGCGGTGCACTCACGGCGGGTACCGCTGCAGCAGGTCGCGGAAGTACGTGCAGCGCGCGCACAGCACGGCGCGGTGCGCGCCCAGCGACCAGCCCGCACCCACCAGCTCCACGTCGCACCACCATCTGGCGGCAGGCAGTACAACCTAGCATTACTACAACGAACAGACAAACAAACCATACAGGGACTGCCAGGGTCGCGTTTTTTATTCACCCTACTAAACCGAGTGCGTAACACCGAAATCCGTCGTCGCACAAAAGTCGTCGACGTCGGAACAGGGCGATGCGCCTTAAATGGAATTGGTATGATATGTGACATCTGGTAAAACGAAGAGACGGCCGATAGAGTAACGCGGTGACTGAATGGTCGTCAAGATTAGCACAAAAAAACCAAGACCGTCCAAAAGCGCGTTGGGTTGACGATATCGTCAGGGTCGCGGGAAACACATGGATGAGAGACGCACGGATCGGATCTCAGCTCGGAATCACCCACTACTGGGTATAGGCCCCCCTTTTTCCGGCATATATCTCGGTTCCGTGCGTCTCTCATCCACGCATTACCAACGACGATATCGTCAACCCAACGTGCTTTTGGACAGCCTTTGTTTACTTGGCCTAATATTGGCAACCATTACCAATAAATAATAGTTTAAAAAAAAAAACTAAAATACACGCTTCTATAAAAAACCAAACTAAAAAGTAAAAAATAATGAAAAAAAACTGTGTTTTTAACTGTTATTTGTTTAAAATTTTTTTAGGATTTTCGAATTTTGTGCCGTATGTCAGCGTAGTTTTTGAAGACAGTTCTTTCCTATCCTGGTAACTCTGGCAAGGAAAATTGCACTAAACGAAATTTCGAGTTTATCCTACGTTTTGAAGAGGGTCAAAATCATGTTCAAAGTTTCCGTTACATAAGGCACATACTAATATACGTATTTAACACTAGAAGCGCGGCACATACCTACCGACTGAGGTAAATTTGGATAAAAAAATATGTATATTGCAATTACGTGGTTTAAGTCTTGTATAAATAATAATAATCATCATCATATTTCATGAAGTCATAAAAAATAAAAAAATAATAATCCCCGCACTCACTCCCCCCCCCCCACCCGCACTTCTAGTGTTAATGAAGCTAATAGAAGCGTGTTAAAATAGATATGGTCTGTGCCAAAATGCTTCTATTTTTGCAAAGAGCTGACCTGTCCTTGTATGCCTGCGCCAGGTCGGCGTGCAGGGCCCCGGCGGGCTCGCGCGCCAGCTCGGCCTGCGTGACCAGGTCGCGGAGGGCGGCGCCCGCCTCCAGCTCCTCGCACAGCAGGAACACCTCCGCCAGGCGCCACGAGCTCACCACCGAGCGGATGAAGCGCGCGTGCTCGCAGCCTGCCCGGACAAATCATAACCACGGATGTTAGGGAGCTCCGTAACCGTAACCGAAACTATCGGATATCCGATATAAAAATACATCCGTAACCGAATCCGAAATAAAAGTTTCGGATAATATCGGATTTGTTATTACATTTTTATTTTAGGTAGATTAGATAACACTCAATATATATTAATAATCATTTTTATTTTAAATAGCTGCAATAATTACTCACAGACTGATTGTAATTCTTACCAAATGGTGACATATAAATAAAAACCATTTTATTAGCTATTTGTATTTTACTTTTGAAATTTCTTAAAAATTTAATATCCGTAACCGAAATGATCCGAAGCAAACGGATAATCCGTAATAATTACATATCCATATCCGTATCCGGTATAATAATCATTCCTACATCCGTAAGCAATCCGTATCCGAAATTTCATATCCATAACATGCCCTAATCATAACCAGTGATCGGAGTAGGTAGATTGATTTAACGTACTCGCATCATGATTAGTCAATCACAACATGGATAAGCCTCTTTTCCGGGATTTTATTTTGGTACGTACGGGATTCAATCAAATATTGTGAAAGTAAGGATTTTCAAACTAGTTACTGCATTAGAAATTTATAGAAAAACATTTAAAATTGTTTTTTTTTCTTACTGTAGAAGGCCGATCATAGGTGACCGGCCGGGATCGGATATACTATTAAAAAGACAGCAAAAGGGTTTAAAAATTTCTTATTCATATTGATGTATTCTTTATTCCACACATTACAAACATTTGGAATAAATTTCAAAATCCCGGAATCCCGGAGGCATATCCATACTAATATAAAGGTGCCAGTTCATTGATGCCATTTCAATCTACCTACTCCGATCACTGATGATAACTGATATTTAATTCTGTAAGTCGTTTTTATACAACAAAAGTGTAAAAGACTACCTCACATAAAACATTTATCTATAGTAGGTTTACACCTAACACTTTAGGTATCGATATCGAAATCTAAATGGAATAAAAAAAACATCGTATTTTTATTTATTTCTTTAACTTCAATGGTTAAGAATCAATAACAGAAATTAAAGACACAGTTTGTAGGTTACTCATGCTCAAAAAGAGAAAACTATTTAATTTTTTCTAATACTCGATCAGCTGTTTTTGTAACTTTTTACTCGTTTTGTTTCTAATTAATATTAAATTCCACTTAAACAAATATGAACTTTACATTAATGTAAATTAAGTTAGTTTTAGAATGACTAAAAACACATCACATATTTGACACTGAAAAAGTCATAAGTAATGTTGAAGCTGCAGCGCAAATTGAACTTTATAGGTACGTAATAAAGTTATTTTTGACTCATAAATCTTAACATATTTGTAAACACGTTTTTCTCAGATTGGCCCGTGCTTATCACGGGTAGTACTTATGTAACTACGTACCTACTATCTGTGTAGTGGCGGACGTAAAGAATATTATCACCCCATTCTTCCCGTGGGTGTCGTAAGAGGCAATTAAGGGACTTACTAGAGAATGGGCAGCAGCGTTCTCTATGCATTTTACCACCATACTGCAACTGCCTGTCTCTGCGCCCTCACGTCCCTAGCCGCCGCAGGAGGAGACGCCCCGGGCGTCGGGAGTCGATTGCGGACTCCCGGCCACCGTAAGCGCGAGCTTGCGGGTGGCGAGCAATGGGTAGCTCGCCGCCCGGTAAGGACCAAGCTCGGGTCGACGGCGCGCAGTGTTCCACGCGCGCCTCAAAGAGATGTCAGCAGCAGTGTAGGGGTCTACTAGGACCGATGCCTGCCGGGGTCGCGTGATTGTTCGAAAGAGATACCGTGACCCTGGTACATGGGCAACTGATGGAACACGGGTGGGTTTTGGTCAGTAAAAGTCTGACACGCCCTCCCGCTCCGCCCAGAGCGGGAGAAGTCATTTGATGATTTCCTATCCAGAAAAAAAAAAAAAACTGCAACTGCCTACCCGCCTGCCAAGCGTGGCGATTATAGCAAAGCCTCCCAAATTGTAGGAGGCCTACATATGTCCAGCAGTGGACGTGTTAGGGCTGAAATGATGGTGACGGTACGTACCTCTGTCGGGCCGGTTGTCGCGCGGGCGCCGCACGAGAGCGATGCGGCGCCGCAGCGTGCCGAGACCGGAGCCTGCCGCCTTTTTCTTCCTTTCTCTGCAATAGAGGGAAATAGAACATCAACTTAGCACTCAAAAATAATCAGTTCCTTTTTCCTGGAGCCCTTTTTTTTGAAGAGCGATGGTGCTACATATTGTCCGCAATTGGGCCTACTCTTTTACTCTATCAACTAAGATACGGGCCTGTCCGAAACTACGAAGTGAATCCTACAAGCGATTTTTTTTCGTACGTCAAAAACACATCGGGAGTAGGGAACAACTGTCAAATCGTTCGTGGTCCGGGAGTAATTTTTGTGAGAAGAATGCATGACTGTGCTAAATGAATTGTGTCAAAATAGTTTTATTATATGTTTAAATAGTGTAATTGGCTTCGGCCGTTCTATTTAAAATAAATAAATAAATAGAGCGTTTTTGTTCAGGATGGGAAATCATCAAATGACGTCTCCCGCTCTGGGTTGAGCGGGAGGGCGTGTCAGACTTTTACTGACTAAAACCCACCCGTGTTCCTACAGTTGACTATATGCCAGGGCCACGGTAACTCTTTCGAAGGGAGTAGGCCCCCTGAAACGTTATTTCTGGCAGTAAGTTGGTGTGTTTCCTTAGAGACCGTTTTTGATACTCAAATCCTGCTGCCATTATGTTATTTTTTTTTTAATGACATCTCGCAGCTCAACCAAAACCTTAACCAGACTTACCTGTGAGCTGTGGCTACCTTAGTTAAATAAGGCCCCCAGCCAGGACTTAAAAACTTGTGGGGTACGGTCCTCGGCTTAAGTCGTCGCTGGAAGTGAGCAGCAAGAGAAAGGCTTCATCGGAATGCTTACACACATGACAGCCGTGACTGAGGCTGTTATGTGGCGGTCAACGCATTTCTAGGAAGCCGTAGCCCCACCACAAATTTATTGAGGCCCATCTATACCTCCACATGATAACTATTCATCGCACAACGTCATCAAAATCCTGCATCGAGCAAGTAAAGTTCACCGCGCAACCACAACGTCCCGACATCAATGGTCCGGCACTTGCCCACCAAACATGACACACTAGTTAGGGGCTGTCCATTAATCACGTGAGGCTCGAAAGGGGGGGAGGGGTCCATAAAAAATCACGAAATATCACAAGGGGGGAGGGGGGGTGTAGTAATATATCATTTGTATTTATTTTTTCGGCAAACGCGTACAAATTTTTTATGTCAGTCAAAAACAACCTGCAACCTTTCTGTCTACCTCTAAACGTTATTATTGTAGTCTTTCTATAATACAATTTGATGATACTTATACCTGTATTTTATAAATATTAAAAAAAAATTAAGATGCTTTGTAGGTACTAAAAAATACACGTGATATAGGCGGGGGGGGGGGGGGGGGGCGTAATCTTAGACCTCGCCACGTATCACCAAGGGGGAGGGGGGTTAAAAAATGGCAAAAAAAACATCACGTGATTAATGGACGGCCCCTTAGAGGATCCTCCCTTTAACAGAGGATGAGTTAAATTATACACCCTGTTCTTCTCTGAAGTCATGTCTTTATGAAGGAACATTGCGGTTTAACTGCCATGTCAGACTATGTGTCCGACACTTTTTGTTCCATTCAGGCCTTGTCGGACTACATGACCGACAACACATACCAAATCTGAATGTGTCGTTGCTGCCTGGTGGTCATGTTTTTGTAATAAATAATGTATTTATGGAATAAATAATCTATTTAAAGTGAAATAACACTAAGTACATTTTTTGACTTTTGCTGATTTTAATCATGGCAATTAGCGTGTTAAAGAGTATGCTTAGATGGTTTCGTCATGTTGAGATTATGTATAAAGGGCGGCTAACAAAGGGTATTAAACAAGGCAGACGTGAGTGGAAATGCCGGAAAAAGAGAAAGGGTAAGGGTAGAATTTCTTGCACATTCTTCACTATACGAAACTACCTCTTGGAAGGAGCAACTAGAACCAATTCTTTTTTTGTAAATTTTGACGTTCAAAAGTGCCTTTTTTGTGCCTATTTGAGATAAAGAAAGGATGAAAGGATTGTGTGAGGAATAATATGAAAAAGAAGGGAGTGAATAATATCGTGACGGTTGACAAGGGAGAATGAAAGCAAAAAATAATAGTTTAAAAGAACTAAAAAACACGCTTCCATAGAAAACCAAACTAAATAGTAGAAAATAATGGAAAAAAGCGTGGGGTGCCTGATATCAATAAAAAAATACCTTAAAAAGCACCCCACGCTTTTTTCTTATTATTTATTTTTTATTTTTTAGGGTGTTTCGAATTTTGAGACGTATGTCAGCGTAGTTTGTGACGTATCTCATCGTAGTTTTCGAAGACAGTTTTTTTGCTGTCCTGGTAACCCTGGCAAGGATAATGGCACAAAGGAGGATCGGACAAAATGGTCCCCACGACCAATAACAACCGCATATACGTCATTCGATAGGTATTTTCATACAGAGCAATAACTTCTATGGCGATTTGTTTCAAATCGCTGTGTGAAAAAAGTTATTGCAATATTTTGCAGGACGTACTGGACGCTAGGTAAAGGAAAACTAGAATTCAATAGTTAATCACTTCTAGTGGTCTTTGTTTGAATTCTCCAGAATGTAAGCATTCCGATGATAATAAAATAATATGGTACTCTCCAGCTGGTCGAATGATGAATCTCAATGCTAGATAACGGAACTATTAAAGGGGCCGTCCATTAATCACGTGATGTTTTTTTTTAGCATTTTTGAACCCCCCTCCCCCTTGGTGATACATGGTGAGGTTTAAGACTACCCTCCCCCCTCCCCCTATATCACGTGTATTTTATAGTACCTACAAAGAATCTATTTTTTTTTTGTAATATTTTTAAAATCCAGATATAAGTATCATCTAATTAAAAAAGAAAAAAATACACGTGATATATTACTACACCTCCCTCCCCCTTTGTGATATTTCGTGATTTTTTATGGACCCCTCCCCCCTTCGAGCCTCACGTGATTAATGGACAGCTCCAAATAGCTACTAGTAAATCCATCGAGTCTGGGCTCATTAGATATGTCTCAACTAGTCGTGTTCATTTGACCTGATGACGATGACCTGAAAACTGACCTGAACGAAATACAACGGAACCCTTGAATTGGGCACGCCACAATTGCGGCGGTAAGTCCCCTCTTTGGGGAGTGGATAGAGAGGCGTCACGGCGTCCTCACCTTCCACCTGACGCAGGTTCTCACCGGGCATGGGTGCTTCGGTGGGTTCCTGTTCAGGATAAAGCGGGAGGCAACGCCCGGGTGTTTCCATTGCAAGATTCGTCTGGAGGACACGGTGGAGCATACGGTGGAAGTGTGCCCTGCCTGGGCGGAGCACCGCCGTGTCCTCATGGAGGCGATCGGTGGCGGCAACCTCTCGCGTCCGGCCCTGGTGCGAGCCATGGTACGGAGCGAGAAGGCATGGGAAGCCGTCACCTCCTTCTGCAAAGCAGTAATGCTCGCGAAGGAGGAGGCGGGGCGCGTGAGGGAGTGGCAGTCTCTGCGCCCTCACGTCCCTAGCCACAGCAGGAGAAGAAGCCCCAGGCGTAGGGAGTCAATAGCGGACTCCCGGCCACCGTTGGCGCGAGCTTGCAGGCGGCGAGCAATGGGTAGCTCGCCGCACACGGGTGGGTTTCAGTCAGTAAAAGTCTGACACGCCCTCCCGCTCCGCCCAGAGCGGGAGAAGATATTTGATGATTTCCAATCCAAAAAAAAAAATCGCCTTGAATAGCTACTAGAAAACATATTGAGTGTCGTCATCCAGCATCCAGGTCAGTTACCAGGTCATCGTCATCAGGCAAAATGGACAGGACTCGTTAAGACATATCTAATGAGCCCAGACTCGATGGGCTTACTAAAAGCTATTCAAGAGTTCCGTTATCCAGCATGCAGGTCAGTCACCAGGTCATCGTCATAAGGTAAAATAAACAGGACTCGTTGAGACACATCTGATGAGCCCACACTCGATAGATTTACTAGTAGCTATTCAAGGGTTCCGTTATGTAACTACCAGGTCCATAATCAGACCCTCCTCGCTAGTACTATAATAATATTATTGTCTTATCATCGGATTTAGTACATTTGCAAATATACAAACCAAGACCACCAAAAGTGATTTACTCTTCAACTGCTCTATTTCGTCGCCGTTATATACCTACGTTCTACCAAACATCGCCATAACTTTTTCCACACAGCAAATTGATAGAGCCGCCATAGTAGTTATTGTTATTCATTAAAATAACTATCTAATGGCATATGTGTGGTTGTTATTGGTGCTGGTACCAGTTTCCATAAATTTTTGCCGATTCTCCTTTATGAAATTATAGTATTGTCATCGGTCCTCGATAAGTCTACAGAGTTTAAATGAAATCTGTTCGTTTGAAGTGGGTCAAAATCGCGCTATAAGGAGTCGGTTACAAACAAACATACAAGTGAAGCTAATATAAAGCGTGTAAAAAAGTGTTGCGCCGACTCCAAGTAACAAGGTACAAGGGCAGGAATATTATGATTTGGAGTCACATCATTTGCCAACTTCCATCCATCTCACAAGAGTTTCAGGGTACTCACCGTATGACATCTGCCATGGTGGGAGGCGCGGCCGCCACGCCGGCGCCGTCGCACGCCTCGCCCTCCTGTCCACAGCAATAAGGTCCATATTAACAAGAGAGGAAGAAGATTCATTGATACAGAAGTTGGGACGCATTGCGAACACACACACACATTGACATTCGTTTGAGGCGACAGCACTCTATTAGACTTTTTTATGTCTTCCATAATTTAAAAAATCATGAATGAAAACTTATTGTATTTTTATATTTTTTTAAAGCAGCAAGGTTCTAGTAGGACTTATTGAAAAAAATACACATGTTTATCTGTAATTGTTGTAATTTTAGTGTGTTTGTAATTTCGACCAACTTGACAAACCATTTGAGTGGACTGTCTGTGTGGTCATCTACATCACAATCGATTCAATAAAATTGGTGATTCGATTTGTGAGCGGCTTTGTAGTTCTTTGAAAGTAATAGCTAGCTATAAATATACTTTTTTTTTCGGTTGAAAATCATCAAATGACTGTTCCCGGTTTGGGTGGAGCGAGAGGGCGTGTAAACGTCAGCTTTTATTGACTAAAACCCACCCGTGTTCCTTCAGTTGCCTGTGCCTGGGTCACGGTAACTCTTTCGAACAAATCTCACGACCCTGGCAAAAGCTACAGATATACTAATGATACATTCATTAGTTTGTAAGTACAACAATACTTGTTTCAAAGTTTGCAACTTGATAATATGAGCTATGTGTCTACGGTAACAATATTATTATAGCCGAAACAACAATAAGAAAATGCTAGTGCACCGTCTGACATTTACCTGAGGATGCGAGAGCGCTGCGCCCATGTCGGCTCGGCGCTCACACAGACAGCACAGCAGCCGGCTCATGGGGCGCCCGCCACCGCCATCACCGCGCTATGCAAGCGCCCGCACCGGCTGTAACACGACCACCAACACATACATTAAAAATATAGATTATAAACTAAAACATTTTTTTTAATAGGAAATCAAACTAAAAAGTACAAACTAATTTTGGAAAGCCAAATGAACTGTAGAAATAAATTTCTAAAAGAATCACAATAAGAGTGATAAATAAATGAAATTATTTTACATTTTAATAATGTAAAAAGCGCGGGGTGCTTGATAACAATTGATGTGTATATTTTATAAACAGATTCTGATAAAAGTAAAGTCATTATAAAAATACCTCAAAAAGCAACCCACGTTTTTTTACTTTTAAATCATTTCATTTATTAATCACTCTATCCTTATTTTGAATTTTTCAGAAATTATTTTATTTTTTCGTTTGCTTTTTTACTAAGGCGTTTTTTTTTATTTGCCATTGTACTGGCAAGGATCAACAGATCCTACAATGACAAATTTATGAAATTATTGTCATCGGTACTTGATAAGGTGCAGTTTCAAATTAGTCCGATGTTTTAAAGAGGTGAAGATCACGTCCAAAGATTCCGTCACACACATACACATCAAACTAATAAAAGCGTATTAAAAATAGTCACTGACAGAAATTCTTTCGGCTTTAGGAGTAGGAGCAGACCATAGAAACGATGGATGGACTGTGTTAATTATGATATGGATAGAAAGGGGGTGACTACTGAGATGACGACTAATAAAATAAATAAAATAATCTTTACTTCAGATAAGTAAACATCCCTAAGGATTAGTACACAAATAAAAGAAAACTTATACCTATGTTAGTAAACTTATAATCTATTTAGAGACAAGGTTGTTGTTCCTAACACATCTTCGAACAACATCACCTAATAAAGGAGACTCACACCTCCCCACTATAGTCTTTAGGAATGGAGTACTTATAGAAAAAAAGCCGTGTTGCGCTGAACCCAAATAAATGGGGATAAGAGCAAGAGAATGGTGATCAATCTGCCTATAAATGTTCCCCAAATCTTCACACAAGCCTCCTCTCTGAGAGGGAGTGGGCCGTAATCTACCACACCCAGTGCTGGTTGGTAGATGTCACAAGTCTCCGATTTTGTTGTTCACCATTTTGAGAACAGTGGTGATGAAATAATTTACACCAAGTTACTCGGTGTAAATTAATTTAGCCCCTATCTGGGTTAGAAACTACGACCTACAGTTACAGTCACCGCCATCACCACTAAGCCACGACTGTTCCAAAAAAAAAACATGATCCGGCCATAAAACAGCCAAAGCTACAGGCCAAGCCGACAAACAGAATTTCGTGAATTGTCGCTCGTCATTCGGCCTACTTCGCAAAGCTCGGCAATATCTGGTGACATTTTTTCTACACGCATACAGTGAAAAGATTTATATTTTAAACATCGCCGATCAAAACGGTTATTTAACATTCATACCCTAGATAGACCAAACCATCTAAACATACTCTTTTCAATTTTTGTCACTACATCTTCTTTTAAACCGCACCGTTGCGCGTTGTCTTATCACATCATCCCTCAGCCTATCATTCATAGTCACACTACACATGCTTCGCAAGAAACGCATTTCCGCAGTATTTATTCTACTGTCATGTTGAGAGGGTGGATGAAGGGCTGCTTACAAAAGGCATTTACAAGACAGATGTGACTGGACACGCCGGAAGGGTACGCCCTAGGAGAACATAATATAGTGACCTTATTCGTGATGTTCTTCAGAACGGTCAGGTGCGTAGTACTCGTAACCGGCGTGTGTGTATGACCAATTGTATGAACCTTAAAGAAGCAAAAGGAGTGTGTATAGATCGTAACAGGTGGCGTTCCGTGGTTTCTGCCTACACAGAGGGCGTAAAAAAGGCGTGATTGTATGTATGTATGTATCAAAAGGAACACTCTGTGTAGATAAAACACTTCATTTAATTTCAATAAAAAAGTGGTGACCAAAAAATAACAGAGTTGACTAACTTAATGATAATATTTACTTGTTTAACTAAGCTCTAGGTTTGGTGACAATCAGTCTTATTCATAAACGCCTCTTAAATTTTAATCAATTGCTAAGCAACTGATTAGTGAAATTCTTATTCATAAACGCTATTTAGCGCTAAGTAGTCGCTAACCATTTGATTAAAAGCTGTCAAAGTTAAACACCACTGGTAGCTTGTTAAGAGGATGCTAAGAGGCAAGATGGCCGATTTTATTTGAATCAGCTGATCGGTTCAATAGGATTATTGTGTGCTTCAAGGTTATTTTGTCCCTAATATCTAATTATGCCTTAGTAAATATTGATTTCAACAATATTTACGGGATTTCGGAATAGTACAGGACAATTAAATAATTTTGAAACGGTACGCGCCGACGGGAAATAGACGGAGGAAGACCTATAAGGCTTGTTTACATCTGCGTCCATATTAGGTACATATTCTTCATGCAAAGTAAACGTGATAAAGGATTTTTAGGGAAAGCTCAAACATGAGGAGGCTCAGTAGGTTATAGGTCCCTCACATTCTTTGACGCCAGTTCCAAGGCACAGAACTGAAGAAAAGCCATGTTGTGGCAGTCTTGCTCAAATAACAAAAGACATTTCATAAGCAACAATTCTATCTATCTAATCTAACTAGCCTATATTGTCCCACTGCAGGGCAAAGGCCTCCCTCTCCCTTTTCCAAACATTTCTGTCTTTTGCTAATGTTAGCCAGCACATGAGATGGACAAGATCTATCATCATCTATGAGAATGTCATGCGCTCATACTATGGGGCAGTAGTAGTGATTCGCGGATTCTGGCGCAAGCGCCAGAGCCCGCGCTTGCACCAGAGCCCGCGAATCTGTAGCACCCATCGTAAAAAAAAAAAAAAAAAAAAAAAAAAAAAAAAAAAAAAAAAAAAAAAAAAGGTTTTGGTGTGCTCTGATCTCAAATCTGCGGTCCATTTTAGCGTAGGATGCGTGGTTCTGGAGTTATGCAAATCAATTAACTGTTATCTCATTGATTTCCGGTGGTCCTGCACCCTCATTAGCATTCCATTGTTCGCCTAATCCTTTTATCTATTATACTTCGAACACCTCATTACGTTGCGCCAGAACCCACGAATCTGTTGCCCTACGGTTGATTTGGCGTTCTTATCTATTACTCATTGTATGTCTGCTTTTCTATGTCATCAATAAAACACATTCATTTTTATTTCAATATTTTATTACTTTTTTCTACAAAATATGAGCGGAAGATCTCATCCACAAAAATATCATTGTGCAGTGTGTTCCCTGTAAATATGTTCGTAAAACTATGCATTGAACATCCCTGAAACTTAAATAGCAAATACATTAAGCAATATTCACCACAAACTGAAGTCCAATCATTCTGAATCCTATCAACATTCCAGTCCCATCTCTTACAATTCCTTTTCAAAAACTGGAGATGATATCGCTCAGGTGTTCGTCCATATGAATCAAAATATTGACCGATACCATTCGTATCGATATGTACAGCTACCCAGTGTGAACCTGGTTTATCATCCGCATCCAAATTGCATATTATATACGTTGGTACATGTGTATACATAGGTAGTCTATTAGCAGCATAAACATTATTTTCTAGACTGGGATGAATCTTTTTCATATGTTTTTGTAATTCTAGTGTATCCATGATATTACTGTTATTAGCAGATTATTACAGTACCAATCTATTCAATGGTTGTCATAGGAATGTTCAATTATAGTGATTTGTAAATATTAAATCGCATTCTTTGTGGGAGTCACAAAGCTTAGGATTATCATTTTGCTGCAGCTAATTTAAAGTTTGTTATATGGGTCTGATTATATTAAATAAAACACTTTGAGTACATAGACATTTTTAATTAACTGATCAACACAATAATTATTAAATAAATAAATTAAATACAGACATATTATTATCAAAATACCATTTTCTAATACACACAGCATTATTCAATGCACAATTCAATTTATGGTTCACACAATTAAAATCAGTTTTATTTTTACAGAACTTTTTTTTTAATGTCGCAAAATTAGGACATCCCTTCTCACCTATGTCAATCACTTCACAGTTTGCACATAACTCTTTAATCCACGTAATCTTTTCCAAACCCTTTGTCATAATTTTTTTATTTTCTAAATATGGTAAAATAACACGTTTAAACTCTTTGTAGTCTATGTAGCCTTCACTCCAGTAAATTCCTCGATTTCTTTCTAACCATCTCACCTGCTTTTTTTCTTCTAGTGTTAGGTAATGGAATGAATATGGTGGTTTCACCAAGAACGTCTGTGTATGATCATGACTCGCAATGGCCAATTCTTTGATAATAAAATGATTTAAAGAATCTTTAAATCCTTGATAGTATATTGCATACAATTTGTTTTATTTAATTTTATAATGTTATCTTTAGTTACACACACACAAAATGCATTAAACATAACACATATATCTAAAACACAACACACATTATAATCCTAACTACTATAGTCTACAGTAACATTTCTATTTTTATCTATTTCAATAATATTATCAAACTCAGCATAAACAATACAGTTAATTGTTTGTATTAGTGAGGATTCAAATCGTACTTCTAATCTTACACTACCATGCTTTATGAGATTCCAATGGGCTGATGAGTTAGCTGATAAATCAGGAGTTAAATCAAATGCTAAAAGACAGTAACCTTTGGCATACTGTTCACGAGAGATTGCATTTCCTTCATTAAGAAAGTGAATACCAGTCCCCGAGAATAGAGTATGATATGCTGATGTAAATATATTATTATTAAAAGATGGTTGCAAAGCTTTGGAAGGTATTTGTTGACCATCAATATATAAGCTGAAAGAGTTAATACCATAGTTTTCAAAGTTAAATGGATTTTTAGTAAGTGAACCATTAAATGCAGAATTATTCACAAAACCAATAATACATCTTTTGGGTACCTGTCCTAAGAATATATTATCAAGAGTTTTTCCTTGAACACCCGATGCAATTGTTAAAACTTTAACTTCAGCACGAGTAATAGGATATTTAGCAGTGGTAGAAGCTAAAACTTTCTGATGTGCGAGTAATACACTTGGATTAATTCGTGCTCTTCGAACAATAAGAGTTGCGTCCGTAATGCAAACTTTAAACTTTACATCATTTGACCCAGCAATTAAATTAAAACTCTCTCTTGACCGAACTAATTTTACACTCATTTCAACGCCATTAATTAAAAATTTATCTTGATTGAAAATGTCACCATGAAGATGACCAATCATTTCTATTTCCCTGCTTTCATTAACTAATTCCTGTCTTTTAACAAATCCTATGTTTTTACCATCTGTGGAATCCATTTTTCCTGCTGTATCATCATACCAAAGACTACAAGTAAGATGAGATTGTTTAGCAGCAGGAGCATAGTTTAAAAGGGTTTCCATGTATGCTCGATAGGCATAGGTATTATTAGGTGGTGATACAAGTTTTTGGTTTAAATAAACATCGAGTTGACTAAAAAGTGAATGCAACCAATTATTTACAGGTGCTACTGCTGTAGCTGATATCAAGTTTGTTGAATCTTGATTTAATACTTTTGCCTTTATGTGGAGTAATGTATGAGACAAATCTATGTAGTCATCGCCTGTTCCAGGAACTTGAAACTCGATAGGTCCATCATCAGCAAGAGATGAAATTGGTTTATAGTGAATCCACAATCCATTTTCAATGCTTGTTTGTGTAGACGGTAATGCAAACAAATCTAATTCTGACTTAACGCACTCACAAGAATGATTATGAAGGAAAGACATACTTAATTTGAAAATATATCTTTGATGTTTTTTGGTTTTAGACCAAGTTTTTTCGTAGCTTTCACTTTAGCTGTTAGTGGTGGAATGAACGAGGCCAATCGTTTTCTTTTACTTATATACCCAGATCCTGTCATGTTAAATCGATCAATTTTGTCATCAGCCTTTCGTTTTAAGTTTGTACTAACTTGCTTTAGACGATCTTTTATTGAGGCTTCCATAGGACGGGCTTGAACCATATCCGATAAAAGTCCTACTCCAGCGTTTAATGCCTCCTTACCAACCACTCGAGCACCACTTGAAAGTAAAGGTAAAACTGATCTAAATAACCCTCCTAAGAAGCTCCCAATACCATGACCGCGTTGGTATGGTGAACCCTTATAAATTACTCCAACTCCTGATCCAGCTTGATGTGAATAATAATTTTCATATGGACATTTATGATGATCATGAGGAGAATACATTATTATAATTTGCGGAAATGTAGTTTAACACACACGGTTCCAAACTGGAATGGTATTTTTTGTCCTGTGCTCGATCTTATATCTATTTCCAGCGTATCGAACTCTCTTCGCATAACAGGTAAGTAGTGAGGTGGAGAGAAAATGTACATTTTATTCGCACCATAAATGTATTTTGAAGGATCTAATGAAATGACTCTTAATAGTGGAGTCATAACATCACCCACAATCTGAGGATCGATAATGTCGCAATATAGAAATAGTTGAGATGGTAACCCTAAGTGTAAATTAGCAGGACACTTCCCAAAATTTCTGTCTAGGAGATTTGTATTTGGTTCATAACCTAGTTGTAAACTTAATTTGGGTGATAATGTTACGGATGTTATATTTTTATCCAAAACAGAAACAGACACAAATTTTGTTATTTCATCATAACGAAATTTCAAGCTCTCTCTGATACCATTTAACGCTCTTAAAATATGTTCAACGTTATCGTAGTTGGTAGCGGGAATATGTTTTTTGTAGTACACTGTTGATGGTTTATCTTCATTAGGCATTAACATGGTTTTTGTGATGTATACAACATTTTCATGATCTTGAACAGTAAACATGGTGCATGGATATTGAAACTCGACAACTCCAACCGCCCATTCACCTTCTAATTTCATAGCTTTTGGTAATTTTGTTGAAAAATTTGTGGTCTTGTTATCAGGAAAGTATTCCATTGAACTATTGCTGAGCAAAGTTAAATAAAAACTTTCTTTATTCATATTTCTTTTAAACTAGAAGCTAAAATCCAACTGTTAAATTTATCTGGATAACCTTTCCACTTCACTAATACTTCTTTTCTGTTACCCGAATAACGAGTGCCAATTATTTTATCTATTTTATATTGTGAGGTGGGGCTGTAAGTGACCTTCTGTAATTCTCTTTCATAAAAAGTACCAACTATTGGTTCATTTTGTAAATCTGTTATTGTATAAACAACCCATGGAGATCTATCAATTATTGAAGATATAATAAATATTTCATCACTCCAATTTGATTCATATCCTTTTTGGAAAACATGTTTATATTTAGTTATTCGAACATAATCACCCACGTTGAAATTTGGTTTTGGATTTTCTAGAGAAAGTTTGTTTGACCCTCTATCATAAAGATTAGTCCAAACTGTCATAATATTGTTGGAACTTACATCACATGGGCACATCTTAATACTCGAGTGAATGCTGTGATTATAAGAGTATATTAAATCTTGTAAAACATCTATATATCTATAAGTATTATTATGAGTGAAATAACGCCACATTTTCATTTTTAGAGTTCTTTGAAATCGTTCAACAATACTAGCCTTAATATCAGGATTGTTAGTGGTATAGTAATTTATCTTTTTGGATTTAAAGTATTTTTGTACATCTTTAGAAACAAATTCTGTACCTTTATCAGATTGTATGTGAGTAGGTGTTGTATTACTTTCAGTAAATATACTTTCAAAACATTCTTTAGTTGTTTCTGAGTTTTTCTTTTTCATTGGTCTTGCAAAAGCATATTTACTAAATACATCAATAACACAAAGTATGTAGTTGAAACCATCATTATATTGAGAATAAGTTCGCATATCACTTAAATCAGCTTGCCACAGCTCATTAATATTTGATAGAATGTACTTATTACGCGGGAATTTTTTCCGAATGGGTTTATGTAATGTATATGTTTCTTGTGATTGTAACCATTCCTTTGCTTGCTTTTTATCCATTTTACCCTTCATAGCTTTTGATAATTTATCAATACTACCAAAACCAGCGGGGTTAGATGGATCATAATAAATCCTGTTAATTTCTTCTAGTACGGGGTCCATTTTTCCCAATCGATCTTTTTATGTATTTTAGTTATAGATCTTTTATCTCCACTGCTCGGTGTAGAAAACTCTTGAACTTCAATCTCAGAGGTTTTGTTCAGATCTTTTACTTGAAGTTGGTTAATAAACTCACATCTCTTTGGATTTCCAATATAAGTAAGTGGTACTTTAATATCTTTTAATGCTTTAGCAAATCTATCCCACCCTATCGGATCACTTTTTTTTAAGGGTCTAAGTGAATCATTTATTAAATCAACAATATTACTTCCTGGAATTTTTTCATTATCAATTATGACTGTGCCTTCATTATCCCAACGTATTTTACTTTTACTTGTTCCAATTAAGTTTAATAATGACTCACCTTTTTTATTATAAGTTTTTGGTATTAAACTGAGTATTTGTGTTGATGAATACAGTGGATTTGCCTCACTTTCTATACTTTTAATAGATCCTTTCTCCTCCAACAAAGATTCAGCATCAACTGAACTTTTTAGATCTCTATCTTTATTTTTAAAACCAATTTTAGACCCATTTGAATCTTCATTAGATGTATCAGAATAAATTGGTAATCTGAGTGGTTGACGATCCTCTTCGGTAAAGTGAAGGTATCTTTGTAGTGTTTGTAAATATAACATCCACTTCTTTCGGTCTTCCGTCTTACTATTCATAATATTTTGCATTTCAATATCTAATCGAGACAAATTACTAGTAACCTTATTTTCTTGTTTTAATTTTTCAATCAATCCCGGTTCAATAAGTATCATTTTCTTAGCATTTTCCATGTTAACTGGCTAGTCCACTTACTAATCCACTCAATATTGCACCTAATATTATTGGTAAGAAAGCCCCTCCTTTTTGTATAATAATATTTTTTCTTAGTTTATGTTTACACTTATGCACCAGTTTACGGAGTATATTTTTGTGTTTATTCAATTTTTGTTTATCTTGATCTTTAAGAGGTATCTTTCCTTGTAAAACGTTATGAATACATTCACAAATACAATTTATTTCTTCTTCATCACACGTTTTAAGTAACGCTCTTTGATATTTTGGTTTAAGCGTATGCAAAGCGTTTAGCAAATGTTTATGCGTTGTGAGTCGACGATGCATCATTTAGAAATGATTTGAATTGTTTGATTCTTGGTGTATTTAAACTGCAAAGCGTTTAGCAAATGTTTATGCGTTGTGAGTCGACGATGTATCATTTAGAAATGATTTGAATTGTTTGATTCTTGGTGTATTTAAACTCTTTCGTGGGGACGTAGACTGTGCAGTAACCATTAAATGGGAATACATTTGTCTTGATACGACAAAAATCATTTGTATTCTGTTTTAAATCTACCATTAAATATCCATGCGCTTCTAAAGTTGCATCCCTGTAGGCGTCTTCAATGAATTTTGGGTTATCTGGTGACACTTGTCGTGCTAAATATCTTATTTGAGTTTTATCTCGAGGGTTTTTAAAATAAATTATATAACTTGAGTTTAAAGAAATGTCTCTTTGACCTTTACCTTGATGAAATAAATTTTGTGTTAAATAAAATACACTAAGATTCCTGTGATGACTACCTTTTGTAAATATATCCACAATTCTTCCATCAGACTCTCTCATTAGATCATCAATAATAATAAGGTGTGGGTTTTCACCATCAAACATATTAAGATTTGGAATTCCTTGATGATAGTTAACATTTGGTAAATTATTTAAAGCCTGCATTTCATCAAAGCACCATGTGATCTGATTAAAATCACAATTACATATTTCTTTAATTGATTTTATGAAATTTGTTACAAAATTTGACTTCCCACATCCACTTGGTCCTGCCACAATAGCAGTAAACGGATGGATAAAGTGAAACATTTCACACGTCTAGAGTTTTAAAGGGATGAAATAAAAATGAAAATTTTGGTGTAAAAATTAAATATATATATATATATTGCTAAAATTATATAAAACATGTAATTTGTGAAAAACAGAATGATCTGTATACTATTTCTAACACAATTAGTACTTATCAGAATTTCACAATCACCTCAACGTCAAATTTAAGCACACAAATAAAAACTACAATTATTTTACATTATTTACAATCAAACAATAAATTTTAAATATGTAATAAACTATTATATAACATTACAGTAATATCATAATTTTACAATCAGTACAAAATTTGTATATACACACAGAAATAAAAGTAAAAAGTATTACACTTAGCGTAATTTATAATGTCCCCAAGCCAATGTATCAATGTTGTTGTTCATAATACATCGTTTGGTATCATTATATGATAAAGATGTTTTATTTATTTTTTGTGTAAAAATAGTGTGTTTGATTGACTTAAATCGAAGCATACTACAATATAATACATTTTTATTAAACAAACACGATTTGTAATTTTCCATATTCATTTTTTTGGTAACACTTTTGTTAACCCCTTTTGCCTTTGCTATAAATTTATCTTCTATTTCTAAGGCATACATTTTTGATCGCAACCCTACAAATTCCTTCAATACTTTACCATTATTCTCATCTTTAAAAAAACCTAACTTTTTTTTATTTATTTTTGGATATCCGTAAATATTATTTTCCGGGTAATCTGATGTATCGAAATAGTGAAGTAGATCTGGTTTTATATCCTCATAAAAATTGTCTGTAAAAATTTGATATATCAAACTATCGGTATCGGTGTACAATAACTTAATTTTATTATGAAACTTTTTAATCATGTAGTTATAATGAAATTCATACATAAGGGTCTTAGATATATCTAAAATACAAAATCCTAAATAAATCGGCTTATCATAAATTAATTTTGTTTTGTGTAATTGTATTGCAACTAAATGTTCTGAAAATATTGATAAACTATGGAATTCTGGTTTTGCAATCCAATCCTGAGCACCTAAAACTTTACCACGATTATCCCAGTGAGTTAGTAGTTTAACGTTTACTCTTTTTTCAATATTTTCCATAGTCTTACCGAAGACAGAATTGTTCATTAATTTAAAAAAGTCTTTTTCAAAGTTTGATGTAGCTAACGTTCTCAAACTAGTATTTAAGTCTATGTATTTCTTTAACCAAGAACTCTGTTTAAATTTTAAAATTCTATGTACTTTAATTAATTTAATCCCCATTTCAATGCATTGTTTTAAATTCCTGTAGTGAATGATGTATTTATTTTTATTATTTAAATTAGGAACTAATTTAGTTTCTTTAGTATTACCCACACATATGTTTTCAGGACATAACGGAAAGTCAGAATGCAAATTATGAAGTTCATCAGGATATTCCAAATCAACTTCTAAAACATAACCGAAATCAGAGTTATCCGACACATTATAATCTGTATTAGAATCTATCCATTCGAAACCACCAACAGGAAGAGATTGAGACATTGCCCAACCATATAAATTATTCGCATCAAAATATGTTAGATATGAATTAGGTTTTTCACTATCATAATCTTCCATGAATTTATTATTTGCTCTAGTAAAACGATTGCTACACTGAGATACACCCCCTCTAATACCAGCTTTAAAAAAAGCAATTTTGTCATAGTCCGTTAACAATTCTAATTCTATTTTGGTAAATTTTAACATTGCATCCCAACTTAAACCTGGGGCAGTATAGTAATGAGCAGGATCTAATCCATAAGTTTTAATACAAAGCTTTCTAAAGTTTTCGAATACATCAGTCAAAAGTAAAACATCAGTTTTTAAATATAAATTGGAATAATCAGACATACTACTACACTTAAAATGTTGCCAAATATCTTTTGCGTGATTATAATCATCATTTGAAATATTTGAATCTGTGAGTGAACTATAAAATTGGTGTTGATCAGGAAGTGATGGATGTTTCAAGCAATCACTATTACACATAAATTCATAAGGATAAATACCTTTCCGTCTTAAACGTGAAAAATCTTCATTATTAGGATAGTTCCTTTTTAGTTCTGTAAACTGATCATCATTAAGATTTTTAGCTAGTTGATCTAAACTACACGATAAAAATTTCAATGAATCTATGAATCTTAAACTTACTGGTTGATTATTTATTGTTAACTGTTTTGAAAATGATATGTATCGTTCTTTATTTTGTGGAATAACTTCAACTTTGTCATCATCGAGGTTTAATGCATGGATAATGAAATGAGCATCGTAATGACTGAGGTTATGTAAAAATATTGGAATATGACGAGGGGTTCTGTACTTAGAACTACACACTTGATGTGCAACACCCCTAAAACTGCCAGTGTGCCAATCAAAATCGTAAAAAAGATCTTCATTTAACTCAGTTTCACAAATATGACATATGTTTGAATTTGAAATTTTAATTTTATCTTCATCTGATAATGGAACGAGACATTTTTGGAAACTATTTTTTTTAAATATTGTTTTCACATCTTCACAAAGGCGATTCATAAACACTTGTGCACAGTTTGACCCACTATACGTCTCATATTTTGATAATCTGTTATCATATGAACATTTAATGTAATATCCAAAACTATACACTTCATGTTTTTGAATATTAATTGTACTAGGCTTGGATGGATCGTTACTACATGATTCTATTGGGTTCAAAAATGCCTCAAAGTCTGCATAAACCACAAAGGGCATTTTCAACTTTTTCACGAATTTATCAAATTTTAATTTATTATTTGAGGTTGCTTTACCAAACCAATCCTTTTTGGAATCCTCACCGTTTGGTAATTCCGTACAAATGTGAGCGCAATCATATTGTTGATGGTTATTAAGTCTTTCCTCCGATGGGAAATGAAGTAAACATGAATCACATATATAAACTGCACAATGATGTCTTGATATTTGTGAACTAACTAATCGCGATAAGTTTTTAATATAACAGTAATGATTGTTAGTACCATTCGATATATATAGTAGGTTAATATGATTAGGTGTACGACATTTTGTTAAATATAAAGGACCTACAACAGAATTACACTTTTTTTCTTTATTATACTCTAAGCCAAAAACATTAATACTAATATTGTTTAATTTCTCTACTTTTGATATATCTGCAATTATAACCGGAAAAGAAATACCAGTAAATTTTAGTTTATTTCCATGAATTGCGTAAGATGCTACCCGATCTACACTTTTACATACAGGATATAAACCAGAGAGTAATGCCCATTTGAAACACATATTATCATTATTTTTAACATTGATTACAGCTTTTTTTGATTTAATATCTTGAGGAAGGTCGATATATGAACTACCACGTAGGGGGTTGAATTTGTTAACATTCATATCTATGTATTTAATTTGATTAAGACTCCAACCACTATCTTTTTTTTCAAATTGACAAATTTTACCGACTACAGTGTCTATTAATGATGAATAAAAAATATTTAAGTCATCTCCCTGACAAATTATGTAATTAAACGTTTGAAAATCAAACGTATTTTTAATATCTTTAGTTTGTTGTATGAAATCAGCATGCAATATGAAGTTTATTTTAAAAATTGTATGTTGTTGAATACATTCATTTATCAAAAATAAGATATCAATTTTTAGCGAATTTAAAAACGATTCCGGTGTTTCAAAATATTGTCCCGATTGAAGTGTTTTACTATTAATTCTATATGTTAAAATTCGATTGCCAAAAGCGGTTTCAACAACTGTAACATTTGTTAATGAATTATGTGATTTTAAAAGATTATTTTTATGTGAATTGCTTTTTAAATGGTTGTTTAGATACCTTTTATTAATATAAACATGACATGTATCACATTCCACCTTATTGTTGTCCACATCATTGGTTTCAATTGATGATGTAGAAGCTCCTTCATCAAATTTTGCTTTCTTGGTAACCTTATTTTCATCAGTAGTGATACCTCGTTTGATACCTCTTCCAACTTGTTGTTGACTGTAACAAAAAGAAAATTATTAGACAAATCTTAAAATAAAACATTACTACAATAATATTTCTTATTGAGTTTGTACTTCTAATACTTACATCAACTTTGTTTCAACCATCAAACATTGATTATACAACTCATCATCATACGATGAATCGAACAGTTCATGCTTCTCTATTTCATCACAAACTTTAGACAGCTCCTGATTGAATTCGCTGTTGGATTGTTCTATATTCTCTTCAATGGGCGCGGAAAAGAAAGCACTGGTGCACATTTCACTGAAGTTTTCCATCTTTATAATAAAGAAGAAAGTATGTAGCACAGTAAGTAACAGTTAAGTGTTGGTAGAGCAACTGATACCCAATTTCAAATAATGTCCAATATTCATAGTCTAACAAAGGATTAGGAAAGTCATGTAAAATCTAATGAGTACACAGAAGTACTTTAAGTAAACAGAATCACATTCACTAATCCACTAATGAGTGTCATTGTTAAAAAAGTATTTTTTAACTTTTTCACTTTCTGCTATTGTCTTTGTAATATTGTATACGAGGCCGTTTGTGTTGTCGTAGATGCTATCCTTATTATTCTTTATGTAATATTTAATCCTCGTGGTAGCGTGCTTCCAGTGATCACTAGTTGGAATCTTGGATAGTTTCTTCATATCATACATTTCAATTTTTATGAGATGCGTCGCTTGGTCTCCGTCGTCAGAATTTGTAGAGATGTATGATACGCCATCTCTAGCAGCTCGTGTCACAGTCGAGGATAGCAGCTTCTTCCTTTTTATTTTTGGTGCCACTTCAAAAAATTGATCAATCGGTTGCGATTTCCTTTTTCCACCATCGTCTGTGTTATTAACGACGATGTCATCACTCTCTTCTTCGTGTTGAGGAGAGAGTGGCGAGTAGTAATACTGTTTATAGGTATTTTCATTATCGTCTGCGAAGCTGAATGATCTCTGCAACAACAGAGTTATCACGTTAATATCAATTTGTTTACACTTAATCACACACGTTAGGAAACAACAACAGAAATACAAGTAAGTTTGTCAATAGAATAAACACTTACCTCCATGGCCATTGATGCGTTGAAGTAACACAAACGTAGTATTGGTAGACGTATACAATACACTGTGGTCAAACGACCATAGACTGACTGCATGACTGCAACTGTTCGATCTTATATAGCACCATTCTTATCTAAAGCAAATTACTAAGTACAACGAAACTGATTGTAACTCTATGAGTCAACAAACTTATCTCACGTTCCTTATTCTTATCTAAAGCAAATTACTAAGTACAACGAAACTGATTGTAACTCTATGAGTCAACAAACTTATCTCACGTTCCTTCGCAACAGGCATCAACCTGCTTTGTGACTCCCACAAAGAATGCGATTTAATATTTACAACGAGCAATACACCAGATTTCAACAGTCGTATTACGGACGTCGACCGGAACCCATATTAAGCGAAAAACAGTTTAGAGATTTAGCACCGCTGTTTGTCATTGATTGCTCTAGACAAGTGGATAATCTAAAGACAGGGCCAGTTGTGGACGTGAGAGTAGAAATTGAAAGTGATTCGGAGATACCAGATCAAACTTCAGCATATTGTCTCATTCTGAACGATTGCATTGTTGAATACAAACCATTAAGTAACATTGTTAAGAAGATATCATGAAGACGGACACCCTTATAGTGGAACTCCAAGGATTTAAAGATTCTTTAAATCATTTTATTATCAAAGAATTGGCCATTGCGAGTCATGATCATACACAGACGTTCTTGGTGAAACCACCATATTCATTCCATTACCTAACACTAGAAGAAAAAAAGCAGGTGAGATGGTTAGAAAGAAATCGAGGAATTTACTGGAGTGAAGGCTACATAGACTACAAAGAGTTTAAACGTGTTATTTTACCATATTTAGAAAATAAAAAAATTATGACAAAGGGTTTGGAAAAGATTACGTGGATTAAAGAGTTATGTGCAAACTGTGAAGTGATTGACATAGGTGAGAAGGGATGTCCTAATTTTGCGACATTAAAAAAAAAGTTCTGTAAAAATAAAACTGATTTTAATTGTGTGAACCATAAATTGAATTGTGCATTGAATAATGCTGTGTGTATTAGAAAATGGTATTTTGATAATAATATGTCTGTATTTAATTTATTTATTTAATAATTATTGTGTTGATCAGTTAATTAAAAATGTCTATGTACTCAAAGTGTTTTATTTAATATAATCAGACCCATATAACAAACTTTAAATTAGCTGCAGCAAAATGATAATCCTAAGCTTTGTGACTCCCACAAAGAATGCGATTTAATATTTACAAATCACTATAATTGAACATTCCTATGACAACCATTGAATAGATTGGTACTGTAATAATCTGCTAATAACAGTAATATCATGGATACACTAGAATTACAAAAACATATGAAAAAGATTCATCCCAGTCTAGAAAATAATGTTTATGCTGCTAATAGACTACCTATGTATACACATGTACCAACGTATATAATATGCAATTTGGATGCGGATGATAAACCAGGTTCACACTGGGTAGCTGTACATATCGATACGAATGGTATCGGTCAATATTTTGATTCATATGGACGAACACCTGAGCGATATCATCTCCAGTTTTTGAAAAGGAATTGTAAGAGATGGGACTGGAATGTTGATAGGATTCAGAATGATTGGACTTCAGTTTGTGGTGAATATTGCTTAATGTATTTGCTATTTAAGTTTCAGGGATGTTCAATGCATAGTTTTACGAACATATTTACAGGGAACACACTGCACAATGATATTTTTGTGGATGAGATCTTCCGCTCATATTTTGTAGAAAAAAGTAATAAAATATTGAAATAAAAATGAATGTGTTTTATTGATGACATAGAAAAGCAGACATACAATGAGTAATAGATAAGAACGCCAAATCAACCGTAGGGCAACAGATTCGTGGGTTCTGGCGCAACGTAATGAGGTGTTCGAAGTATAATAGATAAAAGGATTAGGCGAACAATGGAATGCTAATGAGGGTGCAGGACCACCGGAAATCAATGAGATAACAGTTAATTGATTTGCATAACTCCAGAACCACGCATCCTACGCTAAAATGGACCGCAGATTTGAGATCAGAGCACACCAAAACCTTTTTTTTTTTTTTTTTTTTTTTTTTTTTTTTTTTTTTTTTTTTTTTTTTTACGATGGGTGCTACAGATTCGCGGGCTCTGGTGCAAGCGCGGGCTCTGGCGCTTGCGCCAGAATCCGCGAATCACTACTACTTGGGGCTACAGACGGGGGGAAACAATCTCACCGCGTACTGTGTTCGGATGCTCACTCTTTTTCAGGTGCTTGAGCCAACCGTGAACGTTTTAACCCAACGACTATCGGATCACGTGCGGGTTATCCAGCGTAATCATATGTTGGATGACACTGCACTTGATCGCCTACGAAATGAAATGCAGAGTAGCCATGTTAGTTAGCCAAGCAACAATAACGTTTATTTTAATAAAGCTACATTTTTGTTATAAATTCATATTTTTGATTTCCAATTATTCTTCCTCTTTAAAATTTATATGGGTGCTATTATTTTCTCATGGCACTCTCATTCCTCATCTTATTCACGTAGCATGCTCTGCGCCCTCGCCGTCTTTCCGAGGTTATATAGTATTGGTGCTTCGTCAAACTTTCAACTGTAAACAAGATTTTTTAATTTTATTTAAATACACTGAAACCCCAGTACATAAGCAAAAGGAAGTAATATAGAATAGACACAAGTACCTTTATGTTTTTAAAAGAGTATATTCATGTTGTAAACAAGGTTAGGGGACATGCAAATACATAGCTATTATGGGCTACGGCTTTTTTACATTAATTTGGTCAATTTAAGGATATAAAATCAGAAATAAATACCTGTATCCTCCAGCCATTAGAGCTTATTATATTGTATTACTACCATCGCAAAAACAATGAAATAATTGTGATATAAACATATAAAATTATTATATTCAAATTGAAATATCCGATGACATAATTGACTTCAGTCTGTCAAAGGCACCACAGATACAAATATCGTGGTTATGACAACTTTAAACTTTTAATTCGGTTTTTTAGTCGACTATATTGATTATAATCTGTGCTGCACGCATAATTTCCCCTCTATTTCGTGTCGTAACTAATCATCTGCTAACTAGCGTTTATGAATAAAGAAAAGTTAATCATTACTTAAGGGCTAACCATTTGCTTAACTAAACAGTGGCTAATCAGTGATTAGCGAGATTTTTATGAATAAGGCTGAATGTGCATAGCCTCGAGAATCTGGGGTAAATTACTAAGACGGCCGAAAAATATGACAGAGAAATTACGTGCAAAAGTGTTTGTGCAAACCTACTTCATTTATTCATTTACAGCCGAAAGACGTCCATAGCTGAACATAGGGCTCCACCAATTTGGGGGGCTTTGCCATAATCGCCACGCTTGGCAGACGGCTTGGCGATCGCAGTATGGTGGTAAAATGCATAGAGAACGCTGCTGCCCATTCTCTAGAAGTCCTACGACACACACGGGAAGAAATTGGCTGGTGCTATTCATTATGTCCGGCACCACACGAAACTATACCTAAAATAAATCAAGGTTTAAGGAAAACATCTAATATTTAAAACGTCTACGAGGTAAACATACAAGCATCAAGTGCAGAGATGAGACAACAGGATATTTTAAAGCCCAAACACAAAGACGCGATGTCATCATAATAAGCCTATTTATCGAGGAAGGCTATAGGCTATACAACATCACGCTACAACCAAGAGGAGCGGAGCAGTAATGAAAAATGTTGCAAAGACTTTTCCCCGTCTTTGCAACATTTTTCATTACACGGGTAGGCGATTCGACGCGACGGGAAGGGTCGGGAGAACAAGAAATTTAACGCGGACGAAGTCGCGGGCAGAAGCTAGTTTAGAAATATATAAGTATGTTTATCAGTTGTCTGATTACCATAGTACAGGCTCTGCCTAGTTTGGGATCAGATAACGGTGTGTTGAATTGTTGATGTCCTAAGATATTTATTTATTTTTTGTCGTTCCCTAAATTCTGAGGATCGCTACCACATACGATGCGTCTCCAAGTTCTACGCCTTACTGCCATATGGACCACATATCTATCCGTAACATAACATCACGGCTATTATTCCGGTGGGTCTGACAGCGGTGTACCTGTACACGCACATTTCTGCATTCCCGCCCCTACATTAATGAGTATTAAACTTACTATGTGTACAAGAACCAAGAGTCAATGGGGGTATTGATCGTGGTTTTCAAGCCATTATAATGTGTACTCGATAAGTCTTGTTGACTGTTAATTATTGTTTATACCTTCTTTACCTATTAGGACAACGGCTCAGTTGTAATGCGACCTGTAGCGCGTTAGGTCGCCACCAATTACGAATTGTAGTTCGTGGGTTCGAATAGAGGCTGGCGCTTTACTTCGTGTTAACAATTTCATCACCATTGCTCTAGGTCAGGGTTACTCAAAGTGGGGTTCGCGAACCCCTAGGGGTTCGCCATGCGACGGTAGGGGGTTCGCGACAAAATTCACGTATCACGTAATCGACTTGATGCTGAGTCAGAATTAAGTCTTAAAATTGTCCATTATTATTCCAAAAATTGACTCAATTTGTGACAAGAAACAAGCCCATCCATCGCATTATATTTATAAGATATTTGTTTTTGGCCAGTATTTGTTACCTTCCTTTTATTCAATTAATAAACTTTATATTTTATTCTAAATTCAATGTTATTCTTTTCTTGTTGGGGGGGTTCCCCCCCCCCTTTACCCTTTGGGGGTTCGTTGTCATTTGGAAACTTGAATGGGGGTACGTGGACCCAGAAGTTTGAGAACCCCGCTCTAGGTGAACGAACGAAGAGGACGAGAAACGCTGAAGGAAAACATCGTGAGGAAACCGGCATGTTTTAGAACCAACATTTCGAAGACATGTGACATCTACCAACCCGCACTGGGCCCGCGTGGTGGGTTACAGCCCACTACCTCGTCTACTATGAGAGGAGGCCTATATACTGTGTCTCAGCAGTCCCAGCATTTCATTTTATTTCAATAAAAAGTGGTGACCAAAGCATGGTACAGTTGATTAACTTACGATAATATTTACTTGTTTATCTACGATCTAGATTAGGCGATAGTGAGCACAGCCTTGAGAATCTGGGGCAAATCACTAGGACAAACGAAAAATATGACAAAGAATTTCAATATTTGTATAGGTACAAGTGTGCTGCCTCGTTGGTTTAGTAGTTGCAAGCGCTACTGCTGAACTTGAGGTCTTGGGTTCAATTCCGCGATTGGGCGGCGGTGTTATTGATTTTTTCTATTTGGAATTTCTAAATAGATTTTTTTCTGGATGACATGTCTCTCGAGGTGGGGAAGGGCATGTCAGACTTTTACTGACTAAAACCCACCCTTGTTCCTTCAGTTGCCTGAGCCAGGGCCATCAATCATAAATATTATATAGCTGAAGAGTTTTGGTTGAAAATACTAATCTTAGGAACTAAGTTTAGTGCTGGCTCGCCCATTTATCGAAGAAGGCTATAGACTATATAACGTCACGCTAGGAACCTTGGGAACCTAGCAAAAAGAAAAAAGTCACGAATACGTAAACCTCACACGGGCAGGCGATTCGATGCGACGGGTTGGGTCGGGGGAGCAAGAAATTTGACGTGGACGAAGTCGAACATATAAATGTAGAAACTATACATGGCGGTATTATTGCTAATAAGCGATGTTTTAAATGCAACCTTGGGGCCATTTTTTTGTTTTTTTTTTTTTAACGTGTTCTAATGCTCATACATATTGCGCCACCACGCACAGTGGAACGAATGTATGGGAGCGGTTGGACGTAGACATGTCCGAAAAATAAGAGTAAAATTATGACAAACTAATGATGCCATCTTATTCGATTACTTAATGCCTTCATAAATTGTGGTGATGAATTTCTTCATAACTCCCATATTTCGGGAGTAATTTGAGAAAATGTGAAATTTTACTATGAAAATGAGTGTATCGAGCTCTCTCCCTCCTGATTCCGGGCTTGTTTCAAGTAGCGGTCTCTAATATCGTAATGCTATTACTAAGAGCTATATTTAATACTAAGACACATAGTGCGCCAAATGTGCACTTTCTGGGATAAAAGGAAATGAAAATTAAAAAAAAAAAACGTTTTTTCCCCATTTGTATTTACTTTAAACCGCAGACAGACTTATTAAGAGGTCTATAAATATATTATATATATACAGAAATATATATTAACAAAAATATTCACAAGAACTGATGAGAGTATGACTTTTAAGTAAGTTGATAATAAATTACCTAGTTTCATTAAAAGTACAATAAATAATTAAGATGTAAGCTCTAATTTACTAAGTTACACATTTTAAAACAATAACATCATTTAATTATCTTCGTCATCATCATCATCATCAATTAATTCAAATTCAGAATCGATGTCCGCTCAATCATTTATGTTAACAAATTCGATATCACTTTTCTCAGAATCCGTAAGCTCATAAAATTCCTTAAAAGAAGATTTTTTTACAAACTTATTTCCTTTTGGACGGATACTTGTAACAAGTGGATCAGAAGACAGTAAAAGATTGTGCATAATATCTTCATTGCATGAGATACTGCTATGCTTTCGAGAATGCCCCTCTCTATATTTTCTAAAATCTTTATTTCTAGCCTCAGATGCCTCTTCGGATAGAAAACCAATGGGCACAATTGACATGTTCTGAACTATGTCTGGCCCATGCATTAAAATTTTATGAAGTGAAGAAGGCATATAATACCATGGGTATAACTCCACGTAAAGCTTAGCAGTATCAAAGCAGAACTCTCGGAATTTAGTTACGTTGATCTTCTCTCCTGATGAAATACACTGCAAGATCACACAGATTTTTCTTAAAAGCATAGCATCTATTCCGGTCAGTTCAGCAGATTTAGTGTAGTTTTCAAAAAATCTCCTTGCCGAGTTGGCATTGTTGGTGGATCCACTGCCTTGTTTCACAACATCGAGAAGTAAGCCCGTTTCTCTTCTTACAGCCTCTTGAACTCTTTTCTTCCTGTCATCAACTTGCCTTTTTGCTATATCACCCCTTACTTGCCATGATTTTATGTCTAATTTGTAGGAAATGTGTAATAAGCATTCCATTGAGCGAATCCAAGCGTGAAGGGTGCTTAAGCTATATTTATACATGTCCTCGTTTGCGTGTTTATCTTTGATTAACTCTAAATTATTCATTTCTTTAGGACAAGCCTTGCATATGTCACACACTGAAGCTGCTGTATTGGATATAATGGAATGAATTTTACCATCAATCATTGTCAACAGCAGTTGGTGTTTGACACTAATTCCATCAGTGATGGTGGATGGAGTTAAGGCTTCAATCTCTGCTTCGATTTCAGCCATCTCTCTCTGCACATTTTCTTTGGTTTCCTTTATAAACTTAAACAATATTGGCCGGCAAAATGAAGTGGAAGATGGTCGCTCGTTTTCCCAAATTGTTACACCTTTTGAGACGAGCCGCAGTGGTACAAGACTAATCATAAAATTACTAGCAAGATCGATTTGCTCATCTTCACTCGTCCTTTGATGATAAATGCTTTGGCTAGATGATCCGTCAAAACCCCATTTGCTGGTCAATACGAGCTGTTGATTGGGATCAACAGGGGTTTCTAACGACCTAATAAGTCTTCTTGAGGTTAAATCCATCAAGGCTTGTAATTTGATTTTTGCAGAGCTCTCTGTAACTGTGAGATCTTCTTTGGCCGGATAGCACTTAATTTTTTCTTTAACCAACATGTAGTAACTCGGGTATTGAAGAGCTCCTTCTTGAGTGTTGAAATCCCGAAGAGTGTTATAGCGCCATTTCGATAAGTTCATCGATACATAAAGAGCCAATGCCTTCAAAGGGGATATTTCCCGTACCTGAATTGATTTACCTTCAATGAAGGCTTTGATTTTTGAGGCCTCTTCTGGATTCTCCGTCAAGTATTTCATAACATAAGCTGTATCGCTTTGTCCTGCCTTTTGAAGCGCCCTTTCGGCCGAAAACATAATTTCAGCGCTGCTACTGCTGCATGAAAGACTATCTTCAGTGCGTCTTCTTTTTTGCCGGTTACTAAGGTCCTCAAAAGATTTACGAGGACTAGGATGTGTACAAGTTGAAGCATCAGATTTAGCAGGAGAAATTATGGGCTCGATGACGTCACTTATATTTTCTGTAGAAGGTTCCATATTTTCATTCTGTAATTCCGGCCATTGAATTGCAGCCTGTAGCCAAATCTCATGTTTCTTCCGAAACTTATCTGTGCTTCTTCCAGACTGTGTCCATTTTGCATAAATGCGGTAGCAAAATCGACGACACCAGTCTTTTAAACTTGTTTCAGCACTTTCACATAACTGAACACAACTGTTATCTTTTAAAACACTGAACAAATAGTTAAAGTCGCGTAAATCTTTATGTGCGCGTGCGCATAAAGCAACGTGAATATCAAGATTTGTATTAAAATTTGGAAAATACATTGCGAGATTAGCTTGGATACAACGAGGTGTAAATCAACACTGATTTTAAAGTTACTAATAGTGACCTATTTATATAAAATCCAGGTATCCCAGGTATCCTTTGTTAAATATTGCAAGGTAATTAGTTATTGTGATAATTAGTAAATGATGCATGCTAAATTAGTGTATTAAGAGCCATTTAGTAATTAAATAATAGCAATGTTCTTATCAGTAATCATTAGTGCATCAGTTTTATATGTAAACCTTAAGTCCCTAATTATATATCCTAATTAGCTTATATCTTCTCTAATTGGCTGCTCAGAAATGTTATTGTAATAAGGTAAACCTTTAGAAAAACGGTTTTAATCAACAAAATAAACAAAAAATAAAAAAATTGTGTTATAAAATAAACATCACTCTTTATCCCAGAAAGTGCACATTTGGCGCACTATGTGTCTTAGTATTAAATATAGCTCTTAGTATTAGCATTATGATATTAGAGACCGCTACTTGAAACAAGCCCGGAATCAGGAGGGAGAGAGCTCGATACACTCATTTTCATAGTAAAATTTCACATTTTCTCAAATTACTCCCGAAATATGGGAGTTATGAAGAAATTCATCACCACAAGTTATGAAGGCATTAAGTAATCGAATAAGATGGCATCATTAGTTTGGCATAATTTTACTCTTTTTTTTCGGACATGTCTACGTCCAACCGCTCCCATACATTCGTTCCACTGTGCCACGGGGAGATCGCTCAGTTATGTGGGACTCCAACCCACTAAACTCCACGGTGTCCTCCTGTGCCGCTTGTGGCGGGAACACGGGCACGCAAAACATTCTTGCAGTGCTTGGGGGAGGCCTATGTCCAGCAGTGGACGTCTTTTGGCTCAAATGATGATAGAGATGTCAAGTATTAATATCACTCACCATATAATTTAATATGGACACTTTCACACATAAATACTTTGTACAGACGAATTTTTATAAAAATGTCTGTGAAACACAGGATTTCATGCAGTAAAAAGTCCACAATGTTCTACTTTTAACATTCTATTATCTTAATGTTATCAGTAATAACACAGATTTTTAACAATGCCTTATCTGTTATGATTTACATGATGCATATGTAAATACTAGCTTCTGGCCGCTAAGTTCATCTACATAGAATTTCGTATACCCCTGACAAACACCGCATTGCCTGGCACTTCCAGACATAGCCCTGAAGTGTTGCCTAGCGCCATCTAGTTTTTAAAATATTGACCAACAAAATATTGACATGTAAAAGTGTCTTATAGATTCTACTTACATAAATAAACATTTCATTTCGTTACTTTGATTTGGCTTAGCTTTCTGACTTTTTTTGGGCTATCATATGAAAAAAAATAAAAACTTATTCAACCAGTAGTTCTAGAGATAACCATGTTCAAAGAAATTCTTCAGCTTTATTTGTAGTATAGATGGGTTATAATTTTACTTAAAATCTAATTATGTAAAAGCTAATTAATAATTTCTAAAAGAGTAACCGTGGAGTGTCTTGCCGGCTCTTCTCCATAGGAATCAACAAATTGGAACCATGCACCTAGCTTCTGACGATTCATAACTGCTCTAGAGGTTTATGTGAAATAAAATATTTTTATTTGCTGTGGTTTGACTTTTTTGTATAAATGGGAAAATAAACTAGTTATGAAATCACTCAATTTGAATGTAAGAGTCAGCACTTTTTGAATGTCAAAATTACATAAGCCAGTCCCCCAAAACGCAGACCTGTCACCGCTTCGTAGTCCTTTAGCTGGGAAGAAGAAATGGCGCAACAAACTCCCCAACAGCAAAGCTGTCTGTCCAGTTAGAAGAACTTGAGTTATCAGCTGGCTACTCTTATCCTAATCCATACTACTAATGTGTATAAATGAGTATCATGGGGCGGGCTGGATTGAGGCACCTTACACTTCTATATAAAATTTTTATTTTACTATTTCCAGTTGTATGCCTCATAGTCTGTGCTAAAGAAATGTATTATCTTTCTTTACTTCTTCTCTTGCAATTATGCAAGTAGACAGGTTGCCGATAGCCCAACTCTGACTAAGATCAGATAGTCACTTCCATGTAAAATACTGGTATTCAACTGGCATCCGGTTAGACAGGATGCTGACCCCAACTTTGTTGGAAAAAGGCAGATAATTAATGTGAAGTTGGCTGGTAGGTTTTACAAAGATATAGTTCTCTTGCACCCTGTAAGGCACAAAGTAGGAGAAAAAGATGGCTTTTACCTGTTGAATTCTCTGTTGGTTTTTTTCCAGCCTTGTGCTCCTTAGGTGGCACCGGGTGCGGAAGTTGGTGGTGTCACCCCATCGAAAGTAAAAAGCAATAAATTTTATATGATAAAAGACATGGATCATTTCTTATTTATAATATTGAAGAAATAACAAAACACAATAATAACTAAGACAGAAAAGGAATTGAACAATTAAAATTTCTTCTTTCTAGCTTTGACAGCTGCAAATTCAGATATAACTTCATCGAAATTTATATTTTGTATTGCTTCGTGTTCGCCACACACACGCCAACCAAACATAACACACTTCCTTCACGAAACAAATGAGAAATGTTGCAACTGAACTCAGACGTCAAAGATCGCGAGTATGGGACGGGGAATCCCCCACGACAGCGTCAGGCTCTTTTGCAGGAATCCCCGAATTATACATAGAGCTGAGCTAGTGCTAGTGGAGGAATTTTTGTGCTAGCGGTTTATTTATTTTTTGTGTGTACATTGTTGTTAAAGTTGCGACACCAGGTGGGTGTCACCCCAAAAAAGGTGACACCCGGTGCGGCCCGGCCCCGCCGCCCCCCTTTTGCTACGCCACTGCTTTCACACAGAACAAAGTTTAAAAAAAACGTTTTTAGTCTTGTTCACACTGACCAGCCTCTTAAAGAGGATGTGCGAAAGTGGCCCACAAAATTCAAACTTTGTTATGTTTTTCATAATCATATAAAGTAAAAAAAAATAAATTGCAAGTTGTATGTCACTGTTAAGCTGTATGTTGAAGAAAATAAGGGTGCTTACTCTTGATTTTAATTCTGATCAATTGACATTGGAAGTTTGACGTTTTGTATTCTTGAATTTGACGCTAGCACCAAAATGTGTTTTAATTTGGTGTCCATTTTTAGGGTTCCGTTGCCAAATGGCAAAAAACGGAACCCTTATAGATTCGTCATGTCTGTCTGTCTGTCTGTCTGTCTGTCCGTCCGTATGTCACAGCCATTTTATTCCGAAACTATAAGAGCTATGCTGTTGAAACTTGGTAAGTAGGTGTATTCTGTGAACCGCATTAAGATTTTCACACTAAAATAGAAAAAAAAACAATAAATTTTGGGGTTCCCCATACATAGAACTGAAACTCAAAAATGTTTTTTTTTCATCAAACCCATACGTGTGGTATCTATGAATAGGTCTTCAAAAATGGTAATGAGGTTTCTATTATCATTTTTTTCTAAACTGAATAGTTTGCGCGAGAGACACTTCCAAAGTGGTAAAATGTGTGTCCCCCCCCCCCCCCGTAACTTCTAAAATAAGAGAATGACAAAACTAAAAAAAATATATGATGTACATTACCATGTAAACTATCACCGAAAATTGGTTTGAACGAGATTGAGTGAGTAGTTTTTTTTAAAACGTCATAAATCGTAAACCGCAATTTACCTTACATTCAATCAACCGAAATATAAAAATTAAAAAATATATATTTTTAAACCGAAAATACCTACAGGTTTTTACGGAACCCTCGGTGCGCGAGTCCGACTCGCACTTGGCCAGTTTTTTTTAACTAAGTGGAATCGAGATCAGACATTTTTGTATGTTCCAATGTTGACACTATTGTTTTCAAGAGTACCGAATTACGTGTATGCAAAACTAACATTGGAATCGTATTGGCATTAGATTGGAATTCAAATTAGGTTGAAGAGTAAGCCCCAAGATCTGGGACCATAACACATATGTATTTATACAATTATAATAATTAAAATCATCAATACAACCCTGTAACTTTATTTAATCCCATTGAAAGACTATTTCATGTAGAAGTCAATCCAACTCTGTGGCTTCCTCTTTATGTGAATTATATTTGAAAGACTCATTACTACCTTGGGAACTCCTCTTTAAGTGAATACTATTTTTTAAATCTAAAATATTAATTAATTTATTATTTTGAAATCTTTATCCAGATGTTTAGAACTGAAAGTGCTGGCTGGTTTATGTCTAATTGGAAAAAATCACTACTGTGTCACAATTAATTTTTTTTTTTTTTTTTTTGGTAGCCTTTCCAAAATTTATTCTGTCCATATGATACCTCTTGTTTATAATCTAATCTGTTAAGGGTTCTTGTGAGTCTAGCAGAATTGTTAATTTTTTTAGTTAACCCTTTAATTCGCAACGATGATTATACTCAACGTTCAAAAAAAAAATTTTTTTTCTCGTACCTACTTCGTTTACATGTGTTTTTTCGACACTAAATCGTGGCAAAAATGAAACGCATCTGTCAAAAACTAATAAGTGACAGTATATGAATTGAGTTTGACAATTATCTGCAAAATGGCGCCGGGTAAAGGAGCGACTCGCGGACGTGCGGTAAGAAAAAAATAATTTAAAATATTTTGCAATAGATATGCACTAATAATTGGTAGTTGTTGTGTTCCTACATATCCACTCTTTGTCTTATGTTATTTACTGGACGTGGAACTGCTTTGACTAACAAATTATAACCACTATTTTGTTAACGTTGAGTATTCTCAACATAGACCAAATATGAACAAAGTAGATGAATTGATCTATGTTAAGTATATTCAACACTGCACTACATTTAGAATACTATAGTTGTGTTTTTACAATAATGTTTTTTTATGAAAGTAAAGTTATTTCTTTATTTAATTGTCAAATTCAAGCAGCGGTATAGATAGACTAAGCACAAAAGTCATAAAATGTGTTCAAAATTTAATCTCGGAAAGTTTGGCAAATTGTTTTAATAAACTCATGATTGACGGGGAATTTCCAGACACCCTAAAAATTGCAAAGGTGTCACCAATCTATAAATCAGGACCTAAAACCGACCCCGGAAACTATCGCCCGATATCTGTGCTACCAATAATATCAAAAATTTTAGAGAAAATACTACATGGTCGTTTGTTGAAATACTTAGACTCTTTTAATTTTATATCCGAACGCCAATATGGATTTAGAGCTAAAAATAATACCACTGCCGCCACTATTGATTTATTAACAAAAATTAGGGATAATATAGACAAGAAAAATATTGTTTTAGGTGTCTTTATTGACCTAAAAAAAGCCTTTGATACCGTTAGTCACAAACTACTATTAGAAAAACTAGAAAACCTAGGTATCAAAGGCAATGCACTTAAAATGTTCAAATCTTACCTAACAAATAGACTCCAAGTAGTAAAAATAAATAATGTCGAAAGTAATGCTCTACCTATCATATATGGAGTCCCACAAGGATCCATATTGGGACCGTTATTGTTTTTAATTTATATAAACAGTATAGCAGAGCTGGGACTACATGGCCATTTAACTTTATACGCGGATGACACATGTTTGTTTTATTTCGGAACTAATATTCATGACGCTATTTCACGAGCTCAAGAAGATTTAAAAATTCTATTTGAATGGTTCCAACAAAATTTACTAACTGTTAACATCTCAAAAACATGTTATATTCTCTTTAAAGCAAAAAATAAAAAAGTTCCGATGCATGACCCGTTAACTATAGATAACATTCCAATACATAAAAAAACCTATGAAAAATACCTTGGCCTTAGAATTGAAAATAGTTTAACATGGAACATACAAATTGACTATATTAAAAATAAAATTTCCTCGCTAATTGGCTCACTCCGTAATATAAATAAATGTATACCCAAAAAACTGCGATTCAATATTTACAATTCACTAGTCAAATCACATCTATTATATCTCATAGAAATTTGGGGTAGCGCTAGTAAAACGAAGCTTCAGGAACTGCAAAGAATGCAGAACAGGATCATAAAGACACTATTTCACTATCCATACTTGACACCAACTCACAAAATTTTTAAAGAAACAAAGCTTATGAATATTAAACAATTATATATGTATAACACTTGTATTTTGATTAGAAAAATAATGGAAGGAAAGATTCACACAAGCGTAAAATTTACCAAAAAGTCTCAAATAAGTACACGCAGTCTTCGTCGACCTAGCTTACTTGTTCTACCAAAGACACGTACAAACTATGCCAAAAAAAATATCACCTATGAAGGAGCACAATTTTATAACAATTTACCATCCCATATAAAAAATGTAAGCTCTTTCAGCGCTTTTAAATCAAAACTTGCTAATTTTATTATTGAATTGTAAATAGAACTGTTGAATCAATCAAAATTAAGCAGAACAAAAAATGTAAGTGAAATTAGAATTTATATTGATGTCCGTTACCTAGAATAAGTTTTTTACATTATATTATCTTATATTCTCATGTAAGTGACTGTTTGTCTTTTTGAGAATAAATTATTTAAACCGAATTACTTATTTTTTTATTCTCAATATTGATTAACTATAAATTGCATAATTCAGATTTTTTTTTGCATGTACTTTGTGAATGTATGTTATTTTTTTGCTTTTGGTGTTGGAATGCGTTTTGCAAGCTTTTGTTATTTGCGTTTCTTAGATTAAGCCACGATGGGAGCGGACCAGACGCATCATGGCGCTAGTGCCACCAGCGCGTGCTCCTTCAGACAGTAGTGGAACTTCGGAAGATGAAGATCTGATTCCTGGGCATCAGAACATATGTATGGCGAATGAAGAATCAGATGTTAGTTCAGAGCCGAGGTCAGTAGATTCCTCTTTTGAGAGATTGAATATTTTAGACGACATTGATAGCGTAATTGCTTCAGCAGATTCACCCATACTCCCTTATGAGGAAGACACTGTTCCGTTGACGCCCCTAATAAACCAGATGTTTCCATCAGGTAGCAGTACAGATCTACCTATATTAAATTCGCCCCTTATATCTCCGTTAGAACCAAATACCCGGTCCAAGAGAAAAGCTGTCAATAAGCCTATTATCTCATCAAAAAGGACGAAAAAATATGTAAAAAAGCCACTAGATTTTAAATGGAAGTTAGGCAAGTTCCAACATGCAGCTATTATAGAAGAATTTGATTTCAGGACACCAATATACCCAAGATCTCCTATTGATTACTTTTTTATTTTATTTTCTGATGATATTCTTGATCGTATTATAGAACAAACGAATTTATACTCCGTTCAGTGTGGCCTATCAAAATGCATAAACGCAACAAAAGATGACATCTGTGACTTTCTGGCTATTACAATCCTGATGGGTGTAGTTCCAATGCCATCATACCGAGACTATTGGAGTAGAACTCTAAGATATGCTCCTATAGCAGATGTTATGCCTCTGAAGAAGTACGAGCAAATTAGAAGATACCTACATTTTGCTGACAATAGTGACGCCAACGATGACCGCTATTTTAAGATCCGCCCTATTATTGAGAAAATAAGATGTAACTGCTTATTAGTTGAAGAAGAAGGGCAATATAGCATTGACGAAATGATGGTTCCATACAAGGGAACTCGTGCTGGAAGCCGACGACAGTATCTCCCAAAAAAACCGAAGAAATGGGGATTTAAGTTTTTTGTAAGAGCTGGAGTATCTGGCTTTGTATATGATTTCCTACCTTACGGAGGAGAAGATACGTTTAGAGGAATATCGTTTACAGACTATGAAAACAGCCTTGGTTTGGGAGCTAAAGTTGTCCTGGCGCTTGCGAAGACAATCGAGAGAAGACCCTCAATTTTGTATTTCGACAACTTTTTTACTTCGCTTGAACTAATCCATTTTTTGCGAGATGAATATGGAATATTCAGTTTAGGCACGATTAGAAGTAACAGGCTCAGAGGATGTGCGGACAAGGTGCCTACCGACAAACAATTGTCAAAAAAAGGTCGTGGCGCAAGCAAACAAGTTGTTTGCAAATCTAACAAAATTGCTGTTGTCAAATGGCATGATAATAAAAGCGTCACTCTAGCCAGTTCTTTTGTGGACTCCTACCCTGTAGAAAAGATAAAGAGATACTCTAAAGAATTAAAGTCCAGGGTAGAAATTGACTGTCCCCAAATTATAAAGCAATATAACACGCATATGGGTGGTGTCGACTTGGCGGACATGTTAATTGCGATTTATCGCAGCACGTTTAAAACTAAGAGGTGGTACATGGCTATTTTCTCACAAGCTTTAGACATATGCGTCAATAATGCATGGTTATTATATAGGAGAGATCAAAAAGAATCATCAAATAAATGCGTGCCATTGAAGACATTCCAAATTCTTCTATACACGGAATTGTTGAAAAAAAATAGAGTTGGTAAAGAAAAATAAAAAAAATTAATAGTCCACAAGAAATAATAACAACACCAGCAACACCCCGACCCCCCGATGCAGTAAGATATGATAACACCGGTCATTTACCTGTTTTTGTTCCTTACGGTAGGTGCAAATATTGTAAAAATGGATACACAAATGTTAATTGTACCAAATGCTCAATGAGGCTGTGTCTAGTAAGTAAGAAGAATTGTTTTTATAATTTTCATGTTGCTAATTAAAGGTATTTGATTTTTCTTTTGTTTGGTTTTATTAGAAAAGTACATTCTTAGTTTAGGAACGTTGTTGAAAATACTCAACGATTATTTCTATCTATAGATTCCTGAGTGTATCGTAATGTTGAGTATATTTATCATATGTTTTCTCAAAAACTAATTATTACATATTTTTTAAATTATTTTTTTGGGCATATTTAAGTCATATACAACCTAAATTTAATATCAAATTCATATTTTTTTTACCAAAACTTAGTTGCGCGTTAAAGGGTTAAGAATGCTTGGTAGTAATTTATATATATTTCTTTATAACAGAGAGGAAGCCTAAAGAAAACAGGCAAGTTCATTAGCCTATAACAAAAAGATAATAATTAATAAATAAACCATGCACATACCCAAAAGATCCAAAAAACGGGGCCAATGACCCATTGCACTAAAAACTATCGGCCATAAACAAAAAGACTAAAGATACCTGACACAGGGTTCCTATTCAGCCTCCTTTCTTGCATGACCTAGCTTCCACATATTTTATATTTTCGTGTACACAGAAAGTGAAATGTGCTCGGGGGTGGCAAGGGGTGGTCTGACGTCACTAGCTGACTGCGCGCGCAATTGACCCCAAACTACCTGACCCAGATACTAACTTGCGACATGATTCTGTAAAATGTCAACATAGCTCGCTCTGAGCGAAATACCGCAGATATTGACTAACGCGCGCACTCTACGACCTACATACTACCTATACAACTCCGCAATCAAACTCCAAAACGTATACATGACCTATTTTCTTTAACTTGCAGGACCTAACTTTGTCTTCGACAATAAAGACAATAATCGATAGACCTCCGTACGAAATAGGGCATTTAAAATGTATACACATGTACTGACCAGCAACTAAACACATCACAGCAGCTTCCTCCGGTTAGTTCACGTTTTCACACAAACATTTTGATTTTATTCGGTCCTGGACGCCATTATCAACATCGACGAATAACTTGTTAGGCACTATTACACAGCTCACGCGGCGTCCATCACGTTGTGTTGGGCACTCGAAACACTTATCACTATCGACTTATAATTATTTTACACAAATAAGTCACGGATTAAGCTCGTCGTATGTGAAAAATGTTAAAAACGGGATCGGGCGCAATCCGCTACGCCACCCCGTTCCACTGCAACTTTGTCACTACTGCCAACTGACAGGAACATAAATAAATACATCATTTAACCAACTGTACTTTACGCAACCCCATTGGGTAATACAATTTATACGAACATGATTGGCCTGAAATTTTACACATTTAACTCTTTAACCAATCAGAAGTAGTGTTTGAGGAATCTCGTTTCTCTCTCAGATTATAATGAAAACAGTTTTGAAAGTTATTCTATTGCGTTCGGATACATTAATATTACTTGAACAAGTTTTGTGAAATGACTAATAAAGTCGTATTTTTTTACCAACAAAAGTTAAACTTATATCATGAAATAACTAACTATAAATCTTTCGCTATGAAACAAATTGTGACCGCTGGTAACGAACAATACTGTTAATTATTGCTTGTAGTGATCGCGCTCAGTAAAATTCTTCGAAACCATATTCGAGTTAGGTTAGGTTATCCCACTAGGCGTTTTACGAGCGTCGGCATCTCTCAAACGTCTGCGCAGCGTCAACGTTGCGGCGTCACGTCATCGCGTGACGAGCATTAACGTCCGCTGAACACAATGCTTGTCACGCGACGACGCGACGTCCATTGCATCTGCGCAACGTTGACGCTGCGCAGACGTTCGAGTGAAGCCGACGCTCGTAAAACGCCTAGTGCTCAGTTCACCGATATTAAAACGTTATTCGTTAATATTTTTTCAGACGTGTATCCGATTATTAACTGACAGAATTGACAGAGGCAGTGTTACCAGCCCGTACGATAATTATGGCGACGATTGATATTTAAAAAAATAAAGTGTCTGTTTGTACCAAAGAGATTTAAGACAAATAGAGAGGCCATCTGAAGAAATGTCAAAGAAAAATTGTGATCCCATGACTCAGTAACGCCATCTAGCATAGTATAGCAAAATTAGAACGGCTACGAAAAACATTTTTGTACAAAATGTTTTTCTCCAGCGTTAGTAACGCCATCTAGCTTAGAATAGCAAACATTTAAATACAAAAACTTGATTAAGGATGAATTTCATCAATTCTCTATCGATATAATATATCGATAATATTGAAAAGTGACTACATTTTATTTCACATTTGAAAAATACCAAACAATTTGGAATGATTACTAGATTCAATGTTTACAAGTTATTTATTTATAAAAATCTTTTTACAGACTAATTACTAAATTATCATTATTATGGGCACTTGACACGTCTAATAGTAGATTATTTACCAAGGAGATAAAGCAGTATCTTCTGTCGCGGGTGATGATTTAAATCGCGAGGGTAACGAAGGACTCGAGATTTACTCCCGAGCGTAGCGAGAGTGTAGACGAGTCCTGAGTGTAGCGAGGGATTTGTTCACCCAAGACTAAGACAGCTTTATCACCGAGGAAAATACTCTACTTTTCGTACCATTTGCGAAAAAATTAACACAATAATAATATGAGATAAGCATTTATTAAAAATAATGACAATTAAAAGTAAAATAAACTTAACGTTTATGTATTTGAAGAAAACGCGGCAAATTCCTAGACTAATATTTTTTGTCGGAAAAGCAAAGGCATCAAGCTCATACGGCCTCATCGGTTTTCGTAATGTTATTTGATAATCATAACTGCATACTAAATGCGTATTCCTTTTTCAAAAAGATGTATAATGCTTTATATATAAACTCAATGGTGTAAACACAGATGTAGTTCAGTATAAATTTCGGTAAGTATTCCAAATTTAAATCACATTCTCCCCCTAGAGGATGAATGAAATTCAGCACAATTTTCTTTCCCTGTTTTTAACAGATTAAAAATGACTATTGTTATGTTAGCTTTTTGTGGCATAGAATGTCACTTTTTTGAGCAAGTGGTACGAAAAATGACTATTGTTATATTAGCTTTTTGTGGCATAGAATGTCACTTTTTTGAGAAAGTGGTACGAAAAAACTTTTACACGTCAATCTTATTTTTTTTAAACTAGGTACATGAGGTCGGCGTTTCCTAACTGACTACTCTGAGAAGAAATGCCAAAACAAACTCAGAAAAGAGTCTGTGACCTCACAGACTCTTTCACCGATCACTAATGTTAATATGACAAATTAAAATTAAACCTTAATTAAAATTAAAGCAAAAGTTTACAAAACTGGTTTTATTTCATGGGACTTAGGTCCCATCAAATAAAATCAGTTTTGTTAATTTTTGTCTTCTAGATTTGTTCTGAAGACTGGGGTCGAATTTTGCAACAAACTTAAGTTTAATATTAGCATAAGTCTCTATGACAGATATTATCAAAAACAGTCTGTGATTGAGCATCGCAGGGCTCTCAAATGAGTGATTAACTAGACTTTCAAAAACATTTGAATTAAGGAATAATTTCAATACTTTTGTTTTAATAAAATCGATACTGTGCTTTGTAGAGACACCCTTACTGTCATTTTCGTTTATTAGTTTTCTAATGAATGTTTCAGTAGCTTTACATACGTCAAAAACGCTTTTACTAGAAAAATATAACCCACCCATATCTTTTATTGTAATTAGTTTATGAAAATCTAATTTTCTATTGGAAACCAAGCTTGACACACAAATTTCACACTTGATTTTCTTAGTTAGTATACGAGACACATAACCAGAAATATAGCCAATAATTTGATAAGCTCCCACAGAAACAGATGTTTCATTTAAAATACCATTCAACAAATCGCAATTTTCCCTAACTCTGAAATCAGTTTCGAATTCCTTCTCTAGAACTTCGTCCAACTGAAAGTCTTCAGTATCCACTTCCCTTAGTAAACAATTGCTATTAACTGTTTCTACGGAAGAACAAGTGAGAATGCTAAAATTATCCATTGGAGAACAGTTGCCCGAGAATGAATCACGTAATTCTAAATTGGCTAAAATCTTTTTATATGCTGCTTTAAATTATATAACATTAGGGTTGTTGTTATGACCCCCATGTCTTCTTATGCAACCAAAAAACAACTCGAGGTGGTCCTGACTGAGCCTGTATGTTGACAAATATTCAATTTAATGTGTCTTTATTAGAATTTCGAATAAAGTGTTTAGACTTTGAATGTTAATTAAAAATCCTAAAAATCCAGTTTTATTAATAGTATCAACTACTCGCTTTTTTATTATTTTTAAAATGATTCTATTTGGGAGATTGTGTCGCTTTATTTCTAGTCTTATTTTTATGTACTGTTTTAGGGATAGTATATAATTCTTAGCTAATTCAAAAAAACTCAAAATGGTAGATATATTTTTATAATTTACTGGCTGCTTTAAACCATATTTTCCATATTTATTACTGTTCATGACATCAAATAAATCATTTATAATAGAAATAAATTTTACTGTGCTAGAAACATCCTCAAATGCTTTTCCTATGAGTAGCTCATTGCAAAGCATTAACGCTTTAGCTACGCTCCTACTTAATAATTGGGTCGCTAATCGAACTTTCATTATTTGGTTTCGGAAATGTATATGCTTATTTGTTAATTTATTGGCAAAATGTAACTGTTCATTCGTTTGTAGTTTATTTAAAGACACCAATAAAGACCATTTTATTTTCTCATTTTGTCCATCATAAAATATCTTTTTGCTTTCGAACGTGTTTCTCACCAATTTTATCATGTGACTGGGATCAAGAAATATCGCAACACGTTCTTGATTAACTGGATGAGGAAAATCTGTTTTTAAATTATCCGGATCACTCAACAATTTACACCCTAAAACTTCTGCTGTACTCAAATTTGTTGGAGCACCATCGAAAGTAATACTGACTATCTTTACGCCTACTTCGTGGCATAAACTTAAACATTGCTTAATTAGTGTGGCTTTCAATTCTGCTTTAATACTATTTATGAAAAAATATCCTACTGGTATTTTCCACTTTTGGTCTAGTGATACCACCATGAAAACCAGTGCTTGAGAAGCTATTTCGTCTCTTATGTCACCAAAACCTAAATTGACAAAGCCTTCATAAGTTTTGGTGTTCCATATTTTTTGACGTCTAATTGAAATCTCATCAAAAACTAGAGAACAAATTAATTCCTTCCCCGTTTTGATTCTTTTTAACTTTAAAGCGCGAAACGACTCATTAGTAAAACCAGGTTGTGCATTTATACTAACATACCATCTACGTAATGTTCTTACATGTGGAAAAACTTTATTAAAACATGTTCTGGCATAATTGTACGCGGCAGGAGAGTAATAATGAAGAGTTAAAGCAAATTTACGCAGAGACGGACAAAATTTACGACGGGATAATCCTGCCTTCATGGATTTTGTATTGAGTCTATCATAGAGGGCTTGTGTTTCTGCTGTAGCTTTAAGGGAGTATGCCACGTTTTTTTGGATGTCAAACTTTTTTTCTAAATGGTTAACAAAGTCTTTCAAGTTTAATATTTTACGTTTTAAATATCTATTTTGTTGGCCTAGTGTTTTAATTTTAACCTGTTGATGCAGTTTTCTTTTCTGTAATTTAAAAAGTTGGGCTTTCAATGCAATTTTTCTTGGAGTGTCAAAGATAGACACAGAGTCTGAAATATCAACATTAACTGGTGTAGTAAGTCTGGTGGCTTCGGTATTTATTTCATCATCCTGAAATTACAAAAAAAAAAACGTCTGAGTGTGATTCGTACTCACTCTAAACTGTACTAAAAACGTTGTACTGAATCGGTATTATTTTTGTTGGTTACAGTATAAAAACTGAGATTTGCCTTTCCCTTCGTATCTTCTTTAGCTGAAAACTGGTTGCGAAACTCGATTGCTAATGTGGCCGAAAGTAATATTTCATTATTTTATTTTTTTCTTGGGGAAAAGGCCTAAAACAGTCGAGCAGACAGATATCAAAAGTCAAGTGAGTACTGGGAATTATAGGCAGTGTTCTAGTTTACCATACATACATAAAGAACGACTACGAAAAAAATATAAACGTGCTACTAACTTCTCTTGTAGTACAAGGTACCGATCCTTTTTTTAAATTTGATCGACCCGTCTTTCCAAAGTAAATGTCCTCGCTTTTAAAATGCTTGGAACATAATTTTGATGAAGCAGATGGAAGCCAATTTGCTTCTCTACGATCTTTTTGAACGAACTGTATCCATTTTTCACGTTCAACTTTATTTACATTCGGAAACCTAAAATAACATAAACCAATTTTACGTCTGCACATATACAAACAGATAAGAATAGCAAAATACATGTTCATACAAAAGTAATGCTTATGTCTAAAAAAATATCTTCCAGCATACCTCCGATAGAAGAGAAGAAAAAGATGTAGTCAGCGTGTGTAAAAGTAAAAGAGAAATAAAAAGAACAGTTCACTTGAGAAAATAAAACAAATAATATAAGAATACTACTTACATAGATACATAAAAACAAACATAATACATACATACAGAGTACTAAAATAAATAAATACGTGAGCGAACAGCACTATTGTTGCTAAATTGATATTTTATTTAAATTACTTATATAAGTTCAAATAGTTTTGAATTTTACTAACCTAATTAAATATTATCGATAACAAAGTCGATAAACATCATAACATCTCTGCAAGGCAGTAGTAAAGCTATTCAGCAATAGAGGGCGTTTATTACAAAATTATCGTATGTTCTAGAACTATCTATGAATATTATTTAATTAAAATTACTGAGAAATATTAAAAAATACTTACGAAAATAAACCGAAGTTAGGTCCAGACGTTTTACCATATCGTGATTTACAATATCGTAAAGCGCAACTCGGCATATTTATTTAGGAAATGTTTTTATTTTCTTGTCAAACGGACACAAATGCGTATTGACATGCAGACATGCCGTCATAGACTAAACGCCATATGACCACTAGGACAGAAGTATTGGATTACGAGTTTGTTCGTTATATCCCGTCTATATAATTTAAGGTCTTTGGTTTGTACAGCTTGGCAAAAAAGAGTCCGGAAAAAATGAGGGCGTCTGCTTAGCAGGTATGGCCACCCTGTATACTAGGACTAAAAGTGATAAGATACTTGTTGTTATAATCCACAAACACGAGATCCCGGAAATTCTCATCAGTCAAGACTTCAAGAGTTGATAGGCACACAGTCTTTTACTTTCATTGTATTTAGTAGATTGCGCATTATTTCGCTGGAATAACCTTTTATCTAAGAGTGCCATCATAATGACATAGTGAAAACTTGTTCAGTTTAAAAATTAATTAAATTACACTCAGGGATTGCCGATTGAACCCGATACACAAGACATAATGTTCAGTAATCGCATTTGCGGCCACCATCTAGAGTATTCACAACCATTCGATGGTTGGTATGCCTGTATCAAATTTGACATGAATGATACTGAGGGAATCCTGTTATTGCTGACAGTTTATAGTCGACAAGAAGGTGTCTTACAGCTGCTTACTGTCAGAAACTAATCAGAAGTCAGAGAGAGGTACTCTGAGAGAGGTACTCTCAGAGTACCTATAACATGTCGCATTCGAAAGGTACAGGCAATATCGAATAAACTTGAACAGTTGACTAATGAAGGCGTCAGGTATGTCTATGTGGGGTACATAACATTATCACTATTCAGAAGCCGTCACCTCCTTCTGCGAAGCAGTAATGCTCGCAAAGGAGGAGGCGGGGCGCGTGAGGGAGTGGCAGTCTCTGCGCCCTCACGTCCCTAGCCACCGCAGGAGGAGACGCCCCGGGCGTCGGGAGTCAATAGCGGACTCCCGGCCACCGTAGGCGCGAGCTTGCGGGTGGCGAGCAATGGGTAGCTCGCCGCCCGGTAAGGACCAAGCTCGGGTCGACGGCGCGCAGTGTTCCACGCGCGCCTCAAAGAGATGTCAGCAGCAGTGTAGGGGTCTACTAGGACCAATGCCTGCCGGGGTCGCGTGATTGTTCGAAAGAGATACCGTGACCCTGGCACATGGGCAACTGATGGAACACGGGTGGGTTTTAGTCAGTAAAAGTCTGACACGCCCTCCCGCTCCGCCCAGAGCGGGAGAAGTCATTTGATGATTTCCCATCCTGAAAAAAAAAAAAAAAAAAAAAGGTATGTCTATGTGGGGTACATAACATTATCACTATTCATAAGAATTAAAAATAAAAAGAAATAACACGCAAAAATTTAGATTTTATTTAAAAAGAAAAACGTGACATAACATCATTCGTGTATGCCTTTTCTGTGCTATGATAGATTTTTCCATTAACACTGATGTGTCAGTTTTACATTTCTTATTTATGAAATCTAAATAGTGTAAAAATCTTTCTTAGGCGTTCACGGCTCCCATTATAACCCGTCTCCTCAAACTATAGGTAATATATTACGTAAAATAGGCACCTGAAAAATAATAAATATAAATTATACTTTTTTTTACTGTGGTATGCGATAATAGTGTAGAGTTTTGTGTGTATTGGTGATTTTGGAACTCTTCAAATAAACACAAGCTCTAACGATTAATAGTTTATTATTATCACAATAGAAGTAATTTAAAGTTAAACACTGATACGCGGCGCGAATCGATAATGTTGTTCGATACCTGGATTGGCGCGAACTGCCTTGGGCGACTGAGGGGCGCATCGGGAGCGCGGGAGGAGGCGCGAGTTGAGCCGTTCGACGCACAGTTCGGAAACTTCGTTGCTCTTCGGAGATATTGTTTGGCAGAGCAGGCAAACTGTTGGTACAGCCTAGGTAATGCCGACATCACTTCCCCGCTGAGACCGGTTCATGGTCGATAGTGATCAAGATACCGCGGGAATTTAACGGTTCTACCGCTTCTTGTGGTGGTTTCCAGCTGCGGTAGTGGCGATGCTGGAGATGAAGCTGAGGGTGCTGGTGATGGTGGCTGTGGTAAAGGTGGTGTTTTCGAGCCATCATTGCTGTTAGCCATGACGGCTGGTTTTAGCCTATCTATGGTTACCCAGGAGAACAAGAGGAAGTACCTCCGACCATTGTGCATTGTTGTGGCACATTATGGCAGCTTTCAGCTGTCTGTGCATTCTATCTACTAGGCCGTTGCACTGCGGGTGATAAGCTGTCGTGGGACAATGGTAAGCACCAATGATAGACGAGATGGATTGGAAGAGCTGCGAGTCAAACTGTTTTCCTCGGTCAGTGGTTATTTTCTCTGGACATCCGAAGCGAGCGACCAAGCCAGAAATGAAAGCGCTAGCGCAGGTCTCTACTGTGATGTCTGCTAGAGGGTAGGCTTCTGGCCATCGAGTATACTTATCTACAGCTGTAAGGCAGTACCTGAAACCAGAAGAAAGTGGCATAGGGCCTATTAAGTCAAGGTGGACGCGGGAAAAAAGGTTCGAAGGAATAGGGAATGTGGAAAGAGGAGAGTGGGTATGGCGGGTTACTTTGTTGCGTTGGCAATCAGTGCATTGCTTCGCCCATGTTCTGCAATCGCGGCGAATCTTAGGCCACACAAATCTTTCTGACACTAGCTTGGCTGTAGCTTTGGGGCCTGGATGACTGAGATTGTGTAGATTGTTGAAGATTGCTTTTCGGAAAGTTGGTGTGATGAATGGCCTTGAGCGTGAAGTAGGCTGGTCACAATATATGTAGGCATCCAAAGTTTTTACTTTCTCTAACTGTAATGCCGTGTAGTTTTGTAGCAAACTCTGTAATTCTTGATCGTTTTCCTGTTCTTTTTCCAGATCTTTGTAATTAATGGTAGTGTCGATGCTTTCCAATCTTGAAAATGCGTCGGCGACTACGTTGTCATTTCCTGATATATGGTTGATGTCTGTTGTGAATTGAGAGATGTAATCGAGATAGCAGTGTTGACGAGGTGAGCAGTTGTCTCTTTTTGTTGTGAAGGCGAATGTGATGGGTTTATGATCGGTGAACACTTTAAATGTTCTCGCTTCGACCATATACATATAGTATTTTATTCCTTCATGTATTGCGAGCAATTCACGGTCGTATGTGCTGTTTCGTTTGAGCAGGAGATAACTTGCGAGAAAAGAATCCTAGTGGCTGCCAGCTGCCATTTATCTGCTGTTGTAAGACAGCTCCAATGGCCACATCTGAAGCGTCGGTAAAAAGTGCTAACTCAGCTTGTGGATCGGGATGCGAGATGAGAGTGGCTTCTAGCAGGTTACTTTTGCAAGCGTCAAATGCTTTTTGTATTTCCGGTGTTATGGCGATGGGCGTCGTTTCTTTAATTTTTGGGCCACTTAAAGCTTCATTGAGAGGGCCTTGAATTTGAGCGGCGCCAGGGAGAAATTTTCTGTAAAAATTAATCATCCCCAGAAATCTTCGCAACTCTTTTGCATTTTTAGGGAGGGGGTATTCCTGGATCGCCTTAACTTTTTCTGGGAGAGGACGTATACCAGCTGCAGATACGTGATAACCCAAGAAGGTAACTTCACTAACACTGAAGACGCATTTGCTGGTGTTAATTACTACTCCATATTTTTTTAATTGATTGAAAATTTTTGTTAGGTGTCCAATGTGTTCTATCTCCCCTTTTGAAAACACGAGGATATCGTCAAGATATCCAAACGTGAAGTCAAAACCTTGAAGGATTTCATCTAAAAATCTTTGAAATGACTGTGCGGCGTTCCTCAAACCGAAGGTCATGGCAGTAAATTCAAAAAGTCCGAACGGACTTGTGATTGCTGTCTTTTTAATGTCGTCTTCAAAAACTGGTATCCGATTAAATGCTATAACGAGGTCAATTTTTGAAAATATGGTGGACCCTGACAGCTGGTATGCGAAGTCGTGGATGTGTCTCACTGGATACCGATCAGGTATTGTACGTGCATTTATTTGCCTATAATCGCCACATGGCCTCCAGCCGTCGTCTTTTTTAGGCACGAGATGTAATGGGGACGAACCAGGACTTTCAGAGCGACGAGCTGTTCCATTTTGTAACATTTCCTCAAATTCTTTTTTCGCGATCTTAAGACGGTCAGGTGCCAATCAACGCGGTCGTGATGTTACCGGTGGGCCAGATGTCGTTCTAATGTGGTGCTTAGTGTTATGGATTGGCACATTCTATGATCCAGCTGGTCTTGTTATTTCAGGATAACATCGTAACAAATCGAGGTAAGTTGAATGACCTGTAAACATTTTTAACGACAGTATTTCGTGTGTTATGCCGTGAGATGAAGGCGCGCTGATGGTTATGTTTGTTATTGAATCGATCAATTTCTGTTGCCTGCAGTCGACTAATATAAAAACTTAAAAAATCGACGCCTATGATTGGTCGTGAAACATCAGCAATAATGAACTTCCAAGTAAACTCACGACGTAATCCAATGTTAAGATTTAGTTGGTGTGTACCGTATGTAGGTATCGGAGTGTCATTTGCAGCGACAAGTTCGTAGTTACATTTGTTTTTATACTGCAGCTGATTACGTAAGTACGATTTAGGGTAGGCACACACATCTTAACCTGTGTCTACGAGAAATTGTACGCCGGTACGTTTATCTGTGACAAACAGGCGGCGTTTACACGTAGAGCAGTCATCAGCCACCATTACTGACTGCTTTTGCAGTTTTCCGGCTGGAATTCACACAGCTGGACACATTTGGTGGCCTTCGCACCAAACTTAAAATGGTACCAACATGTTGAATGTTTGCTACGTGACTGAGATCGATTTTGGCGGGATTTCGAGCGGTCTTCGCGTCTATATGATAAGCCCGGGCGGGAAAGGTCATTGACCTTTTGCATTAAAAGCTGGACTTGCTGCGTTAGCTCGGTCATTTGTTTACACATAGTATCCATTTCACTCACCCCATGTGTTGACGTGGCCGCAACTTGGTGACCTCTCGGCACAACATCGTGTATTCTGTCGGCGAGATCAGCTAACACATCGAGACGCGCAGATGCCTGCGACGCGATTATAGACGGTATGTCGCTCGGCAACCGGCTCGACCATAAAGTTCTTAAAAATTCCTCAGGTACTTCCGGACCAGCGAGGTGCTGCAGGTGTCGGAGGAACTGCGACGGCTTCCTGTCGCCAAGCTCTTCATGTGTCAGCAGTTGGAGTACCTTTTTCTCGCGGGATTTCGAGAGACGCTTTATGAGCTCCGCCTTCAATTTTCTGTATTTACCGGTCGCTGGTGGATTCACGATGATATCTTCGACCGAGATGACTGACGACGTAATAAAATTTCGTTGTGTCCGCCGTAATATTGGATATCGCGAACTGGCCTTCTATCTGTGCGAACCAAATCGCAGGTTTCTCCGGCCAAAATGGCGGAACGCGCACGCCTACTCTGAACACATCTTGAGAATCAGTCTCTTTTGAATCATTTACTTGAATTTCCTCGGGATTACTCATTTTGTTGGTCACTAAAGTCTTTTACACTAGAATAGTTTATGAGTCCGCGTATTTCGCACAATGTTAGGTAGCACTAGTAGCACGTGTTAACTTCACGGGGTCACCACTGTAGAGTTTTGTGTTTATTGGTGATTTTGGAACTATTTAAATAAACACAAGCTCTAACGATTAATAGTTTATTATTATCACAATAGAAGTAATTTAAAGTCAAACACTGATACGCGGCGCGAATCGATAATGTTGTTCGATACGTGGATTGGCGCGCACTGCCGCTGCCGTGGGCGACTGAGGGGCGCATCGGGAGCGCGGGAGGAGGCGGCGCGTTGAGCCGTTCGACGCACAGTTCGGAAACTTCGTTGCTCTTCGGAGATATTGTTTGGCAGAGCAGGCGAACTGTTGGTACAGCCTAGGTAATGCCTACAATAGCAATAACAAAAAAAAAATACTTGCCTGTTTCTTTATAGTGTTGAACTTTTTGTCTAATTGCACACGGATCAAAATTTTTGTTTTGGTGTTTCTCCAGGTGTCGGAAAAATCCTTAATTTTTTCACCTTCATTAACAATTTCTCTAATTGTACTGTGAGATTTACCTTGAAGAAAATTTAAGACAGTCATATTAATTCCATGTAGGTACATTTTTCAATTTCAAGTATCAAACATCAAGAGTTAACGTACACGCGATTTGTCAAACTAGAAAACATAACCTCAATAATCTATTAGTAAATAAAACAATAAAATGGCTTGAAACTTATAATACCGATAAAACTTAGTATTAGAAAGGAAAACAATGACTGGCATTGACTAAAAGATAAATTTCTTGGATAAATACCTGTCGTATCGGCAGTTCTTTCGAAAACATTGTCAATCGGAGACAAAATTTGTTCCGCTTCAGATTCCGCCAAATTTCTTACGAAAACTTGGTATATCACAGCTCACACCACTACTTCTTATTGTTTTATTCATTTTTTATATGTACTAAAGCATTAATAATTGATGGTTAATTAGAAATAAGTAAAATATAACTGGAAACATAACACAATGACAGATTAGCTACTTGTTGATGATAAACAAAGCAGTGCTGTGCCACCAAAAATATATTTTAGTTCCAATGGTAACCACGACAGACTCCTTTTTGCCAAGCTATTGTAATCTATGAGAAAACTGGTACGATTAGTGTATCCAGACCAGACTCCTAGACCCTCTAGCATTGTATGTATGTACTTATTTGAGCCATATGGTAGCCAGTGTATTCATGTTATTTGGTAGTATATAAAATCAATGGGATTACTATATTATTCAAGACGTACGATGATGGATCAGACCAAATGAAACTAAAAAGATCAAACCATTTTTCATATTTTTAGTTTCAATTGGTCCACGTTTTTGTAAAAAGTTATTGTTTCACGTAAAGATAACTGTTTGCACAATAATTTTCTTGTACACATTAATTTCGACGATTATTACGAGGAAATCCGATTATTTAAAACCATAGAGTATGTAACAAATTTTGGAGTTGGCAACATTGGCTGATTGGAACCGATTCCGATCGATACTTCTCACATTAGGGATGGGCAAGTGAAAAAAATATATCAATATTTATCGTATCGATATTTTTAAACAGTATCGATAATTATCGAGTGAAAAATATCGATATATCGTCTGTTTTTACATGATTATTCATACATATTCCTAAAGCATTCGAATTTCGCAAAAAAGTATAGACTAAAATATAAGAAAATAGTATTTTTGCTTAATGCTCGAGCCTAAAAAATTATACAGGATAATTTTATAACCAGTGAGCAAATTTTTTTGGTGGTTCAGTATCAGAACACATTTCAACCAATTTTTTCAATACTTTTTTTTAATCAAAATCAAATCAAAATCAAAAGTCATTTATTCAAACTAGGCTGAGAGTCAGCACTTTTTGAACGTCAAAGTTACAAAAGACAGTCCCCTCAAAACGCCCGCCCTTCGACACTTCCTAGTGCTTTCGCTGGGAAGAAGAAGTGGCGGAACAAACTCCCCAGCAGCACAGCTGTCTGTTAAGTTAGAAGAACTTGATTCTATACAATATTGTGTAAGTAATTAATATTATAAAATAAAACATACATTATTCGCCATAATTATGTCAGCTAGCACACGCCATATACCAACAAAAAAAAAATTGAAAACTAAAGTCAAGCTGAAATAATAAAACAAAAACGTAAACAGAACTTAAAAACTAAATAAAGCCTCCAGGCATAAAGGGCGTGCCCGCTTACATGTTCAACGATGCAAAATGATCCATCTACATACATTGATGCATATAGCTAAGTTGAAGTTACAATAGTTAAACTAGCACCTACGGAGTAGAATAAAATAAAATAATTTTCATCCGACCTTAAATCAGTAAACTGTGGACACCCTACATATTTCGTACATAATATGATATCGACAATAGGAATAGGTCAGTAATTGCGCGATGGCGTAGGTACTTCGAAACTCTTAAAATTTAGACCGATCGAACATTTGGTAGGTACTAATAGGTCAGTAACCGCATGCCGGCGTATGTACTTCAAAATTCTTAGAATTTAGACCGATCGAACATTTGGTAGGTATGTACTAATAGGCCAGTAATGGCGCGCCGGCGTAGGTACTTCGAAATTCTTAGAATTTTGACCGATTGAACAGGTGATCGGTCGTTCACCTTCGCTGCCGCACCGGCGCCGCGCGCAAGTTACCATAAAAAACAGTTTCAAAATAGACATCTTTCGTTAACGATTACTTATTTTTTTTGTACTAAGATATATCAAAATAAAAATTGCATGATTATTATAACTCGTTTAAGTTTCATTTGTTAATTTTCTTGTGCTCGTGCTTTTTGGATTGTTCTTAGATCAGGTGAACGTGGCGGGATTTTTAAAAGTTAACGATACGCGAGGAGCATGCAAGTAGTAGTGGGTCGTTGTCGATTTTTTGACGGACGAAACGCAACCGTTTTTCCGACGACGAAAACGGTTGCAGAAAACAGTCGTCGTCGCAACTGGTTTGAAGAGCCGTCTTCAAACCAGTTGTTGCGACGACGACCGTTTTGTAAAAAACGAAACTTATCGAATATGGAATAGAATTGCGTTTTTGTCGCGTGAAATAGTCGCAGTTTCCTCGAGAAGTAGTAATAAAATATAGACTCTATACCATTGACAAAAAGTTCATTTTTTACTGTAAGAACTGTTTTGTAAACGAACGCGGTTCACTAAGGACGACGTCGCGACGAGTGTGATAGTTGAATCAATGCGTTCTCGACCGTATTTTCTTAGCTGTAAAATACATAATCGCATCTAGTCATTCGAAGACTGGTTTGTGCAACGAAGACTGTTTGGATCCAAGACGCAAAAACAGTTTCATCGTCGTAGTCGTCGCAGAACATAAAACGGTCTTTGGAACGGATTAAGGACGACGACGCGACGAGTGTGATAGTTGAATCAATGGGTTCTCGACCGTATTTGCTTAGCTGTAAAATACATAATCGCATCTAGTTATTCGAAGACTGGTTTGTGCAACGAAGACTGTTTGGACCCAGGACGTAAAACGGTCTCATCGTTGCAAAACATAAAACGGTCTTCGGAAACGGTTCGTTGTCGCAACGCCCACCACTACATGCAAGGAGTATATAATAACATTAAACACGAAACCAAAGTGGCGTTAAAAAATATCGAAATTGATACGAATTCGATACTCTAAAATAAATATCGATATATCGATATTTTTTGCCCATGCCTATCTCACATTATTCTATTCTCTTGCCCAAATAAATCTTGGCTGTTTCAATTCAAATCACGGTCTGGTTCATTTAGAATTAGAAGTTAACAATCTCGCTTTTAAGTGGGTTTTAAGTGTTTCTATTTGACAGTTTTGTTATAAAACAGAACGAAATCTTTTGGCGGCGAATTCCGCTCTAGAAGCTTAAATCTTACTTGTTGAGGTATGTTAGTATTATTTAAATTTTATGATTGTTTATTTATTTGGCAGTTAAAATAGGTTATAATAATTTCAAATGGTTAGATTCTTTGGTACGAATACTTGCTTAAAAGCACGAACATGTACGCATCAATCTATACATTTCGAGTTTAAAGGGTCCGGCTCGAAACGATCACTCGCAATTTTCAATTTTTACATGATTTATACATAATGATGTGCTAATTGATCGTATACTAGATGCAACTGAAGCGATTGACATCAGTACTACAATTGCAACAATTTCAATTGATGACATGGTGATGCCGGGGTTCCGTATGATGCCGTACGTAAAGAATAGCACCATCCGTTTACTTCCCGTGGGTGTCGTAAGAGGCGACTAAGGGACTTACTAGAGAATGGGCAGCAGTATTCTCTATGGATTTTACTACCATACTGCGATCGCCAACCCGCCTGCGAAGCGTGGCGATTAAGGCAAAACCTCCCAAATTGCGGGTGGCTCATGTATGTGTCTAAGTCTTTCAGTGTAAATGTTGTTGTATTGATTGTTTCGGGAAGACTTAAGGTGACTTCTCATTGTATGAAAAGTGGATACAATGTAAGGGGTGCTAAAACTGAAAATGTTTAAGTAGCTTTAAATATTGCCAAGTGTACAGTCCGCCCTAAAAAGCTGACCAACCTTTGTTCCTTAAGGCTGTATTCACATATTCAGTACAAAATCATAGTGTACAATTTATATTTCCACAAAACCAAGTAAACATTTTTAGTGCAAGACCCTATGGTGTATCAGATGTTTTGAGACAAAATATTCAAATTTTACAGGTGACATCTAGATTACCTAGTTCTTTTAAAGTTAATTTATTTGTGCAAACATGTGTACACATACAGAGATTGAACTGTGCATGCAAGATAACATAAAAAAAAAAATACAAGTTCCGACATGTCTGCCATATAAATTATGGCATGCAAATATTAATAATCAGATTGTTAATAATTTAGGTAGTCCAGTCAATATCATTAATTTACCTTGAATTTAACAAACATTAACAAATTATAAATGTTAACATTAAACAAGAAAAAAATAATTGCTTCTTCGTTAGAAATTACTTTAGTTGTTTCTTCAATTGTACATTTTTAAGCTCAATTTTCCAACTCTTTGGTAACTTATTATAAATTATGGGGGCCATGCAATGTAACTGAGTCACTTCGTTAATAGGTGGTCATTGTCAATGTCATGATAGTAGTAATAATATGTCAGTATGTCACATTTTAAGTAAATGGCAACAAATTATTAACTAATTACGGCATGTGACGCTGGCAGAATAATCGACATCGACTCAGTTGCCAAAAGGGAAAAAAAAAAAACTAATTACGTATTCGGTAAAGCTCTTAGCTGTTCTATTGAATATGATGAACTTGTAGATTTATTTACCTCGTTATTGAATGATTTCTGAATACAAATTTGTGAGAATTAAGCAGAATATTTCTAATTTGGGCTTAAGGTAAATAGATCTTTTAGAAAAGAATGTTAACTTTGTTTTGTACACAAAGTGTATACTATGTTTTGTACATGTATGGTGGTTACCATGTTCTGGAACAAGGGCTGTAGAGAATGAAATGGTTCCTTGTCCGGATACATTTTTTTGCGTACATGCCTACTTTAACTAGCTGATAAAATATCTTTACATAGTTAAAACAAAGTTGCTTCCCACATCTCTATGGTTAGATCTTTTAGAGTACCCAGCAGATTTTAATACGGTTTTTATCAATAAACAGAGTGATTAAAAAAGAATGTTCATATGTATAATATTCAGGTGAAGTGACTGGCAAAAGCAAGTATTTACTAAAAATAAAGCCCATTTCTTATTATAATAATTAGTCGGAAAACTTAGGAATATGTATATAATTTTTGCCAAAATTATGCACAGAAAAAATACAAAGGTAGGTCCAGGAGGCAGTAGTTTAGGCAAGTTGCCCTGTTATGATTACAGACATAAACTCACACCCGCATATTGAGGTAGGCAGAAACTACAGAACTACACCGACTCCAGCCCTTAGGCTATCTGTACATGACAATAGAGCCACACTGGTACTAGACTGCATGTTTATGTATACGAATGAACATCGCGCATACGCCACACTGCTAAAGTCATTGATGGTGATCTAACTAGTAAAGCAAACATCAACTAAACGCCAAAATATCTGTGCCTCCGGTGAAAACTGATATAACTCAAGTTGTATCAAATTGGAGTATTAAAATGCACTTGTATCAGAAAAAAATTCTCTACATTTCTGTCTAATTGACATTTTGATACAAGTCATATTTCCAGAGATAGTGTGATACAAGTAGGCCTAAAAAATTATGTATTAATAGTTAATGACGTGTAAAATAATTTAACTCCACATAAATTGTTAAATATATTGAAAAATTAGATAGTGCTCTGTGTAAAAAAATATGTCTTAAGTTATATTCCAATACATTTGTAAATTTTATGTTTAATAAATGTGATTAATGATATAAACTCAGTTAAATTTTTTTACACGAAGACATTGTGCGTAATTTACTGGTACAACTTCAGACATATCAGTTAACACAAAGATAAAAGTAAAAAATTGTTTGTTTCAAATGATACATGTGAAGTTATATTATTATATACACGTAAATAGTACTCAAAATAGGGCATAAAAATGTGTATAGTGATATTTCTTCTATTGTTTATATTTTGGGATGATAAGAACGTTTCTAGAGAAGGACGTAAAAGAAAGATCAGGTACTCAGGATCAGGAACTTAGAACGAAGAAGTGAAAGAACTGTCGTACGCAACCAAAGCAAGCTTATGTCACAAAAAGTGGGAAAGTTAAAAGACCAAACGTACTCAAAGATTTACCAGATTGTAGATAAAAATGTAGAGACAAGATTCCAAAGAGAGTGTTACAGATAGTTTTTAATGAATATTGGTCACTCGGTTGTTACGACAAAAGGGCACAATATATTAGTAATTGCATAATAATAAGTAAAAAGCGTACTTCTAAAATTTAACCAAAAAAGACAAGAGAACACACTAATAAGTATATGATTATTAATTTTAATGTTCGATACGACATTTGTAAAAAATGTTTTTTAGTTAATTTCGATGAAAGCAATAGGTTTGTCCAGACAATTTGAATACGGTAGAAAATTGAATTAATAGAAAATTAAATACGGTATAATAGTTCCAAGTGAAAAAGGGCGGGCAGCGAGTTATAAAAAAGTTAATGATGAGCGACTGGATCTTGCAAAACAGCTAATTTTATTATTTTCTGCGTATGAAAGCCACTATGGTCGCAGCAAAACTAATAAAAAATTCTGAGTTCCGATTTGACCTTAACCAAAATATAAACAACAGCTAACAACAACGGAACCTATAAGTAAAATGTTTACAGTCAGATTTTCAAATCATTGCATCTATTGTATAAGCAATCATCAGTGGTTACATGTCAGAAATGTGATAAGTTAAATAAAGCAATAGAAACGGCATCAACCGATGACAAACTTCACATTAAATGTCAATTCGAGGAACATCAAGCTGCAGCCGGCTTATGCGTATGACCAGAAAGAAAGTGACAAAATATATTTTAAAGAATCGCCCGACACCTTAACGCTTACATTTGACTTGCAACAATGTCTACCAACACCATACCTGAAGACGGGTTTGGGCTTTTATAAAAGACAGTTATGGACATACAATCTTACCATCCACGACTGTGCAAGTAATAATGTTTTTTGTTATATGTGGGACGAAAGTGTGTCCGGACGAGGAGCCAATCAAATCGCCTCATGTATATTCGTTTTTTTTAATCAAGTTCCCACTTAATATCCCGGTATTATAAAAAATTATCCTTTATTCTGACACTTGCGCTGGATAGAATAAAAACTCCATGGTGGCTACAATGATGCTACTTGTTGTTCATGACCTGCCTTATATTACATCCATAAAGCGCAAATTCTTGGTACCGGGCCATACAATAATGGAAGTAAATAGTGACCATTCTGCAATCGAGAGAGCTAAAAAACGAATGACTATGAACATCCATCATCCAAGAGATTGGGCGCAATTAATTCGAACGTTAGGAAAACCTGGAAAAAATTACCGTAGTTGAGATAACAGAATCTAATTTTTACGATTATAACGAATTTGCAAAACAATGTTCTTTTTTGTTTTTTTTTAAACGAGAAATTTGTTTGAGCCGATGCGATGTGAAAGTTTTTAAATATGAGAAAGACCAATTCCCGTCTCCAAAATATAAGACTGACATGAGAGCAGATAATTTCAAAGTCATATCATTTGCTAAGAGGGGTAAAATGTATATACGCACATCGGAAGTATTAGTAGATCATTTAATTCAATGCATTGGCCCATCTTTTATTTCAATCGAAAAGAAGAACGATTTGTTGTCAATATTACGATATGTTGATAGTAGATGTCATGAGTTTTATCAGAACTTGAAGACTAAAGCTGATGTCAGAAATATTGATCCCGATTTATATTCCAGTGAGGACGACTGAAAATTATCTGTATCCTACTTTTTTATCATTATATTTAAATTATGAATGACTAACACATCCTGCTCAACATTCAATAGTTTTAATAACCGATGGGTAGGTACAATTTTGGTAAAACGTTAAGTTTTATAAAAGATTTTCTAATGCATGTCGATTTTTACTTATACTGATATTGGGATATTGAGACGGGATCTTATTTAATTTGTAAGATTGTTAAAAATATAAATTCATAAAAGTGGCGTTACTTTATTAAAAACGTTGATTGAGACTAAGTTTCAGTTCAATTCTATTTCAGTAATATTTAAAAGTTTTACTTTAAAAATGTACAACAATTTAAGGTCATTGATTAAACACTGTTGTGCTAATTAAGAAAAGAAGCATTTTAGTTGTTTTCTTTTAAGAAATTTAAGTTTTTTTTTACTTTTTGTATGGCTCAATTTATTCAGATAATTATATTTTGTATCTTAAATATGTGTGTTTAATTTTTAATACCAAGAGCTTTAAACAAAATTGGTTACAAATATCACTTTACACGAAGATGTTGAATATATAAGTTTACTTGTAGCATTATACACAAAAAATAACATCGTGATAAGTGATATATCTCAATAAATATTAAATTAGGTAAACATTAAAGTTCTAGACTGATTTCTAACATAAAGTTATATTAGATTTGTTCAACAACATTTTTCTTGCATCAATATTATCAGTGTATATACTAAAACATATTTTATGATATCAGTCTTCACGAGAACTGCATGTGTGGTGTAAGTTGATATTACTAAACATACATTAGTTTACACAGACGTAATGTCGGTGCACAATGATGTAGTTGACAGTTTTTCTCAATATTTTCCTAATTTTCTAATGAAATGTTACAAAATCTTGTAATTTTAAAGAAAAACGATGCAACTTGTATTTAACATTAAGTGTTCTGTAAAATTATTAATACTAATATTTATAAATAAAATAGAAAATAAATAAAACTTTAAATCGCTTTACTGAAACGTAGTCATTTTGAAGTTGTATCAGTTTTCACCGGAGGCACAGATATCTGCTCCAAAAATTAATATTTTTAATATGGAAATACCTCAACTTTAACCAAATAAGCCAAAGTGTACTTCTCTACCTCTTATCTACATAGTATAAAACAAGCTCGATTCCTGCGTCTGTACACTTATATCTTTTTAACTACGCAGCGGATTTTAATGCGGTTTTCAATAATAAACCTTAAAATTATGAGTCGGCGCTTTGAGTGATCCTTGTTCATTGATTTTTCAGCGCCGACTCAAAATTTTAAGGTTTATTATTTTATGCTTTTCAGTTTTTCGGCGGTTTAATTTTTTGTTAAAAAGTTTTTTTTTTTTTTTTTTTGTGGCTTTAATGTACTAATAATACTTGGCAAGGTATACCCTATCCAACACAAAAAGAATGATCAAAATCGGACTACTCTGTATAAAGTTATGCGTGTACATTACAATGTGAACAATCAATCATCCCCTGTTTTCCGACCCTTAGGGTTCGATTTTGTTTTCCAAATTTATATGGGACCACCTTGGGAGTATAAACTTTCCAATAGAAGAAGAAATGTCACAATCGGACCACTATGTAAAAAGTTATGCGTGATCATACATTAAAAAAATATATATATATATATACGCGTCGAATTGATAACCTCCTCCGTTTTTTTCGTCGGTTGAAAATAGAGAGAGAGTGATTCAAGAGGAACTTTTTAGTATAATATGCGAGGGAAAGCTGCTGGCAAAAGCAAGTAAATTACAAACGTAGATTGAAAGAAATTCGTAGACTTTTTTTTATGTTTGGGTGGGAAATCTTCAAATGACGTTTCCCGCACTGGATGGAGCCGGAGGGCATGTCAGAATTTTACTGACTAAAACCCGTGTTCCTTCAGTTGCCTGTGCCAGGGCCACAGTAACTGAATTTCGAACACATCCGCAGCCCTGGCAGAAAATTCGTAGACGTAAAAGATAATTGAGGCCATGTGAGCCAGAGTGGCCTATATAAAAAAAATAAATAACAATAAAGGTGCCTAGGGTTTACATGATTGCTAAAAAATCTCTTAATATGTAAAATAATCAATATTACATATTAAGAGATTTGAGCACAAAATAATAATAAAATATATTTATTATCTAAAGTTACAATAAAATTATCTGAAATCAGAGTTGCTGTTTTTTCCTTAATGAAAACCATTGAATAAGTATTTAGGCCACTCTGGTTCTCATGGCCTCAATTATTATTATTATTCATTTATTTCGGACAGAATCCATATAGGTAACATCATTGTCATATCCGTAATTGTGTCCTAATCACAGCGGGCCCTATCGGAATACGAGCGCTGCGGTAGTCGTTTTTTACAAATATCGCAGCATTATGCTGAGATTATTTTTTTCATCTTTTAGTACTATTATGTTATTTGAACTTATTTGTATCTTAAACGTTCCTATGTTCTTCTTATTGTTTTATTTCCTGTGTGTGTCTCAAATAAAATATTTTTCTTTTTTTCTTCTTTCATCGTGATTTAGTCTGCAGAGAAGTCAAAGAAGAATTTCATGTGCTTACTCAATCAAGCGATCCGGTGCCTGGTGCGGCTCCGGCATCATGTACGTAAAGCCTTACACACTCCTTTGTTTACATTCATACATCTGGTCATACACGCCGGTTGAGGTACTGCGCTACTGTCGTGAAAGGATGATAGTCTGTGATTTACTGTAGGTCGGGCAAAGTGTTAGTGAGTTTTTCCATTAGGAATTTCTTAGTAACAGCCCGGAGTTTGGAATTTGGCGGTGTGATAGTCCTGTGCCTCGGAAAGCACGTTAAGCCGTGGCCCTACGCCAGAATCTCTCTCCGGTCGTCTCGGATTGCCGTCCCATCGGACTATGAGAGTGAGGGAACAGTGAGTGCTCCTGTGTCTGCGCACACACTTGAGCACTATAATATCTCCCGCGTCGATAGTCTCCGTTGAGATTGGCTGCCGTGGCCGAAATACGGTCTGGAGGACTACATACTGTCATGAGTAATGTATTACTTTTTCTGCTAGATCATAAAACGTTAGTAATCCAATTGTTAATATTCGCCATTTATCTGCATGAATGAATTAACAAACTCGCAGCGACAAATGCAGGCCGCCATCTTGCCTCTACATGATGCAGATGGCACATGCGGTAACAATCGTAGTAAAATGGGCGAAGTGAAAACAATACGTAGTTGAAAATCTCAACTTGTTGAAACTTGTGTACTGCTTTTTTTAAATAATTTGGCACCTTGATTGATAACGTTTGATAGACACTGTGAAACATGATATGGTTAGATAGGGAGTGACTGCCGAGATGACGACGTTTAGGGAAGGCCAGGATAATAGCACAAAATGAAATGATTGTATTGTTATCGGTCTTTGATAGGTATGCAAAGTTTCAAATTAATCCGATGTTTGACACTAGACTAACGAGGGAATGCGTAAGTAATCCAGGATCGGAGATTCTGAAAGGCATGTCCGTATTATTCTTTCGTGGGAATAAAAGTGAAGTTTAGCATTAGTGCCCGATTATCCGATCTCTACTCATAACACGGTTGCGTTAGTACTGTTTTATTAAATTGTCTAAACATGACTGAAATAAAATTCAAAAGAAATGATTTATTTTTCAAACTTCAAATCCATTATTTGCAACTAAGTGCAATCTTTCGGGTGTTGTCATGAAAATTCAACAAATTTGCTTAAAAAAATAGTCACACTTTCTTTAAGAAAAGTTCGTTTCAAATCTATACTATCTTATATATAGTGTTAAAAAATTAACTGCAAGAATTTCGTCCACTTACTCGACATCGAAAAACGAACACATAATTTTTTTTTTAATTTTTTTTTTGAGCATGTTAGTATTTTCACATAAATAAAACAATTTATTCAAATATTTTTTTGTGCGCTGTACGTAGGGCTGCGCTTGCGGCCATCGTACCGCGCGCGAGCGACTGTCTAGCGGTTCCCCCGCCGCCCGCTACTCTTCCCGCAGCTCTCGCTACCCGATCCGTTTAGTCGTCCGATATCCGTCGCGCGATACGGGTGTGATTCCCTGTGTCATTTACGGCAAATACGTGCGTTCGCGCAGTTTCGCGAATACTTTTAATAATGCCGTTTACGTATTCCAATCGAGAGTACTTAGATATGGTAGTGTGCTACATTATGACTGGTGAAAGTTTAGCTGCGGCACGTAACCGTTACCGTGAACTGTATGGTGAGCAACGACGAGTGCCTGCTGTCCAAACAATCCTAGGAGTCTACCAGCGCTTAGTCAGCTTCGTCCTCATCAAGCAATAGTAGGCCACGACTCTCAGGTGACATTGAAGATTGAGTGCTGGAATACTTCAACGACTGTGTATGGACATAGTGGCAACAACATTCAAAACGTGGACGAATTAAAAACTCGTATAATAAGTGCATTTGATTTAATTAAAAGTGACAGAGACACATTAATCGCAGTGCATGGTAACGTAATACGTCGTGCTAACTTATGCATTAGACAAAACGGTGAACACTTCCAGCACCTTTTGTAAATAAGGTAAAAATTAAGACCATTTGTAAATAATTTTTAAATTATTGTAAATAGGTTGATTCAAATTGTTTAAACATACCAGGTTATTGAGCTAACTTAATTTAAACAGTTAAAATATGCTATTTGTAAGTAGTTCGATAATTTGCCAGTCCAAAGTCTGTGAAATGAGATGGGAAAATTAGAATCAGTTGTTTACGAATTTGCGCCGTCGATTCGTGTCGCAGGGGTGAATGACTCACGCGTGCGGCGAGGCGGCCGCGGTGTCGTAGGCCGCCCCGGTGCGCATGCGGTGTACAGTGCGCATATTCAATAATTTTGTGCGAACTGAAAATATTGCAAATCTCTGAAACGGGTTGTTATTTTGAAATCTTTTTTCGCCAATATTTTTTATTTGTAATACTAAACAAGTTCTTACTTTTCTTGCAGTTAATTTTTTAACACTTTATATATAAAAATCTTGTGTCACGATGTATGTTGCCAATAAACTCCAAAACTACTGAACCGATTTCAATCAAATTTCACATGTACCCGTATTTTGGTCTAACTTACTGGATAGGATAGTTATCATCAATTATTCGCTTATGTCGTGAATGTAAACAAATAAAATGTATCAATTAATTGTTTCTTAAGCAAGTGTTTATTTACTGTTTAGTTTTATGAGGTTCTCATAGATGGCGGTGTACGTTGATTCATCAATAAAATTCTTCAATATTGTTTGACATCTAGGTTGCAAATACACCCAATAGATGGCGCTGTGTTCTGTTTCTTAGAATATAAATTCTATTACTTTATTTCACGTAATCTTTTATATATATAAAAATCTTGAGTCACGATGTATGTTGCCAATAAACTCCGAAACTACTGAACCGATTTCAATCAAATTTCACATGTACCCGTATTTTGGTCTAACTTGAAAGATAGGATAGTTTTTATCTCAATTACTGATCTCAATATTTGCAAATCAAATGTTTTTTATAGAACAATGTGTGTTCATTGGTTAGTTCTATGAATTCCTAATAGATGGCGTGGGTTTCAATTTCTAGATAATCTTCTTTACATGCTTAGATCTTTTAAACTACGCAAAGGATTTAACACTGTTTTCACCATAGACAGGGTGAATCAAGAAAGAGGTTTGTAAGTATAATACGCGGGCGAAGCCGCTGGAAAAAGCTAGTATTTATTTATGTTCACGATATAACCGTATTATTTTAATGGTATGTGGCTGATATTTTTATAATTATACTGCGTAGTATGTTACAATATTATTAACATTAATAACAAAAAAAAAAATGTACTATTTTTGAAAGAGAATTATTAAAGTCTTGGTGCCAAAAGACATTGCCCATTTTGTTAGGAGATATGGGCCCCTAGAAAAAAAACGCGGGCAACTGTGGTTTTAACTTGGTTTTAAAGAACAACAATTACCTTTTTAGATCCTGAAATCAATTTTCAGTTTTTCACCCTAGTTTCAGAGAAATGTAATTTTTAAAGATGATGAAATTGAGATTCCACTTATAAACAATTTGAATGATGTATTGATTTGACAGATTAATCTTTCTACTCTCCTCGCGTTCCAAGTTACGCAAAATCGATGTATGTAAGCGCGCGAAACAACCCTTCCGTAGAGCGTGGCGATTTCTTGACGCGCTAACAGCGATGTTATTGTGATTCGGAACGCGGGGTAGGTGTGGCCATGTTAAATATTTTGTTGATCGATTTACCAAATCGATTTGATAAAAGTCGATTTTTAACAATTGTGGTGTGACCGTTTTGTGGTAACTTTTGTTAGTGTTGATATTTTGCTGTTTGTGCAACAGTTGTAAACAGTTTCTCTTTGTAAAAAAACCGGCCAAGTGCGAGTCGGACTCGCGCACCGAGGGTTCCGTACAAACCTGTAGGTATCCTCGGTATCCTCTTTATGCATAAGGTTTATGTTTATGACATTAAATGTTTTATTTTAATTTTTATATTTGAGTTAATTGAATTAAAGGTAAATTGCGGTTTACGATTTATGACGTATTAAAAAAAAAAACATTCACTGGATCTCGTTCAAACCAATTTTCGGTGGAAGTTTATATGGTTATGTACAACATATATTTTTTTAGTTTTATCATTCCCTTATTTTAGAAGTTACGGGGGGGGGGACACACATTTTACCACTTTGGAAGTGTCTCTCGCGCAAACTATTCAGTTTAGAAAAAAATGATATTAGAAAACTCAATATCATTTTCGAAGACCTATTCATAGATACCCCACACGTATGGGTTTGATGAAAAAAAACATTTTGGGTTTCAGTTCTAAGTATGGGGAACCCCTATATTTATTGTTTTTTTTTCTATTTTAGTGTGAAAATCTTAATGCGGTTTACAGAATACATCTACATACCAAGTTTCAACAACATAGCTCTTATAGTTTCAGAGAAAAGTGGCTGTGACATACACGGACAGACAGACAGACACACAGACATGACGAATCTATAAGGGTTCCGTTTTTTGCCATTTGGCAACGGAACCCTAAAAACAAGCTCTTGCTTTCTATTTACATAATTAAACAGATAGTTTTGCATATGATTTATATTATTTACTAAAAGTGAATAACAATTTCAAATCGAAACGTCAATTGAGATATCATCAAACGTTAATTTTTAAACGATCTAGCCAGTTTTAGTTGGCCATATCATGAAATGCAACTAATTCATGAAATGGCTAGTCACATCATAAAGTAATCAATTCTGCGATCTGACCACGACATATGTATATATCCTCAGATTACAATTCCTTCGTGTTTTAGTTTATTTACTACCTATTTCTATTTTCTTTTTATTTTAACCCGCCCGCTGCTTATTTTAATCCGCGATTTGAATATACGTCTAATCAGTTACATGAGACCTAGATTATGACCGGAGAGAAGCTATTGTAAACATCTCTGGTACTTTTAGTCGGCGGAATAGTAATATATCGATATTTTCAATCGATTACTACCATTTAATTGACATAATCTGTGGTCTATCTTGACAACATTCAGGTTAAGTTTTAATGGCAGAACTACCTTTGATTCAATAAAATAATTATTAGTTACGGTTTTTAATGCTAGGGTGAAAGAGATGTTGATAAAATAAAATTGGACTTATAAAATTACGACTTAATTTTTGAGAAGTAAATAGTCTCTGCCCGGCACTGAAAATAAGGGGCCCATCGGCGGGCAATGTCTTTTTAATCAAAGTTTCAAGATCTGGCCATCAAATTCTATCGAGTCGCCATCTCTGGTTTGAATGTCCAAAGCTTTGGTATCTCATTCGTTCTCGAGACCTCCTCTGAGCGTAAACAAAGCTCTCTCTCGAACCATAGAGACCCACTATTTCGAACAATCGATCAATCGATTCTTCTCGAAGCATGCGAACTAGAACGTTCGGGAAATTCAAGGTTCAGGTATAAATACTGGCGCCAAGTGTCACCGCAGTTCAGTTCCTTTTTAAACGAGTGAATTAATACTATCTCCCGGAAAGTGATAGTCTCAGTAAAATCTCAGTGCAAGTCTTAGTACTACTCTCTGCGTCAGTCTCTACGTAAATATACCTGTGCATTTACCAAGTATATAACCTCTGCAAGTATTAATCAGTGCAAAATCATAACTTTATACACATGTATTTTTTGCTTGCATTTTATTTTATTTTCTTCATGTATTTTGTAAAGAAGTCATTGTGTATAAAGAATAGTTAAAGATTAGAATAATAAAATCTACATTTAATAAATTGTAGTTTGAAAAAAACTAAAAAAACATGCTTTTGAAACTAATTGAACTAAAAATTTGAAAATAAATAATAAAATATTATAAAGCTGAAGAGTTTGTTTGTTTGTTTGACTGAACGCGCTAATCTCAGGAACTACGGGTCCGAATTAAAAAATTCTTTTTGTGTTGGGTAGCCTATTTATCGTGGGAGGCTATAGGCTATATAACATCACGCTACAACTAAGAGGAGCGGAGCAGTAATGAAAAATGTTGCAAAAACGGGGAAAATTTATTCCTTTTGAGAGTTTCCGTTGCGTGCGCTGCGTAAACGGTTAAAGTAACGCAAAAATAATGTATGACGGAATTGTTCCTCTTAAAAAGTTCTAAAAAAAAGTCCGCGAGAGCATATTAAGCACCCCACGCATTTTGTACAACAATATGAATTTTTCAATTGAGTACTCCAGTTTTATTTTCAATTTAGCTAATTCGATTTTACCGGAAGGGTTTTATTTCCTCAGTTGCGATTAGAGAAATAAAATATGGCGGTACGAAGTTCGCCGGGTCAGCTATTAGTATTATATTTTATCAAGTTCTTGAAACATAGTAAGGAAACCGGCATGTCCTAGAACCAAAAATTTGAAGACATGTGACATCTACGAACCCGCACTGGGCCCGCGTGGTATATTATGGCCCACTCCCTGTCACCGGGAGGAGGCCTGTGTACAGCAGTGGGAACAATATAGGCTGATTATGATGATCAAGCTCTTCTAAGTGAAGGAAGAGACAGTTGAGCTGCTGAAGAGTTTGTTGCGTCAGTTTTTCTTCCCAACTTGCCGGGGGACTGTCTTCTTCCCAACGGGCATTTTGGGGACTGTCTTATGTAATTTTGTCATTCGAAAAGTGCTGACTCCAATCTGCAGTCCAATCTACGGAACAATGAGATAGCTTCGGAAAGCCTCTGATGCTCCCAGGAAGCTTCTGCGCTTTTAGGCGGAGCTAGACTGGTTTTATTAGCCAGAATAAAATAAATATAAAAAAGACCCTCATTCGGGGACCCACCCGAATGAGGGTCTAAGTGCAAAAAAGGGAGTCCCATCATAATCGAAAGGGAGTAAAACTGGCAGGCAATTCGATGCGACGGAAAGGAGAGCGAAAATTTGACGCGGACGAAGTCGCGGGCAAAAGCTAGTATAATATTATAAAGCTGAAGAGTTTGTTTGTTTGATTGAACGCGCTAATCTCAGGAACTACTGGTCCGAATTGAAAAATTCTTTTTGTGTTGGGTAGCCTATTTATCGAGGAAGGCTATAGGCTATATAACATCACGCTATAACCAAGAGGAGCGGAGCAGTAATGAAAAATGTTGCAAAAACGGGGAAAATTGCACGGGTAGGCGATTCGACGCGACGGGAAGGGTCGGGGGAGCACGAAATTTAACGCGGACGAAGTCGCGGGCAGAAGCTAGGGGTTCTATATAGTCTCGGCTTTACGGTTTTGCATCGACCTTCCAAATATCCTGTATATCATGCACTATGTATACTCAGAAGAAAAAAAAATAGGGACAAAATAAAAAAAATTCTTCGTTGGTCTTGTGGTTACATATGCTACTACTGAGCATGTTGTCCCGGGCTCATGATCTTATTGGGTTTTACTATGTGGCATTTTTCAGTAGCAGACCGGAGTCTGGATTTGTGCCCGGTTGATGGCAATAGGCTCGCCCCCTAGTGTGTGTAGTTACATTCTGCCTTCGATTTCAGCCGTAGTGTTATGTCATTCACTTTGATTTCATCCCAGTTTTTCCTTGCAGATACCACATGCTTCACGATGAGTAATGGTCCCTCTGATAGGGGGGCCATTTACGAGAACATACGCTGTTTTTTGGTAACCAGACCTCCGGCAGTTACGCTTCGCGTTGTTGGGCATCCGCTACCTGGGTATCTAGTAGCTGGACATCCGCCAGCTGGGCATCCGGGAGCTGGGCATCCGGCAACTGGGCATCCGCTAGCTGGGCATCCGGCAGCTGCACATCCGCCAACTGGACATCCGATAGTTGGCCATCTGCCAGCTGGGCATCCGGCAGCTGCACATCCGCCAACTGGACATCCGATAGTTGGCCATCTGCCAGCTGGGCATCCTCCAGCTGGACATCCGTCAGCTGGGTATCCTATAACTGGGCATCCGCTACCCGGCCATTCGGTAACTGGGCGTCCGCCTGCTGGACATCTGCTATCTGGGCATCCCCCGGCTGGGTATCCGCCAGCTGAGCATACACTAGCTGGGCATCCGCTACCTTGGCATCCGCCAGTTGGGGTTCCGGTACCTGGGCATCCGGCAGCCCGGGACAGCAACGCTCTGGTCCCAATCCATTCCAGCGATGACTACTTTCCACATGACGATGATTTTGCAACATACCATGTCCACCGCTTGAGGGCTGCTCGAAATATGCTCGAAGTTGTTGTTGGTAACAATTTTATGCCTTATGTTGGCGAGATTGACGACCCAGGAAACGAAGTTATAAGGTACGAATCTGATTTTGACTCATATTTCGACAGTGACAGTAGTACTACTGTTTCTTCATCGGGTGAGGAGTCTAACCAATCTGATTCAGAGGAGACACCCCCACAGGAGACTACCCCAATGGAGACCCCTTCACAGGAGACCACCCCACAGGACCCCACCCCACAGGAAACCACCCCCCAGGAGACCCCCTCACAGGAGTTCACCCCACAGGAGAACATGGATGTAGTCAAAGAACCTCCCGCTAAACAAAGGAAAACGAAGAAAACTAGAAAAACTAAGACAGAAGATGGAGACGCAGAGACTTGCCCCATCTGCCTCGATATTTGGGGTAACTCCGGCGCCCACAGATTGGTATCTCTAAAATGCGGCCATTTGTTCGGTGCTGAGTGCGTTGAACGGTGGTTGAAAGCTCAACCAGTCCAAGAAAGAACATGTCCTACATGCAAAAGTAAAGCTTCTATCAAAGATATAAGGTGCATATACGCAAGAAAGGTCATAGCGGCAGACACCACCGAAATCTCAAGACTACGTTCGGAAGTGGATACACTACAGGCCAACAACTCCCGAAACGAGTTAAATTTACAAGCAGCTAAAGTAAGTCAACGCGCTTTACTCGCGCAACTAGAAGAGTTGAGAAATAAAATAGTTTCGCACCAAGCTACGAATGGAGCACAGAAAGATCACCGTAAATTTGGTCTCGAGAGAAACTTGGAAGTTAGCAAGGATGGCGGCTGTAGAGTGCTTGCTTATAACTGCAGGTCATTGGAACTGCTTGCATCGCAGAAAAGCGCTAACTACCTGTTCCCTGGTTTCGGTATCAGGAAGATCAGTTGCGTGGACTACACCCTGGGTCAATTCGTGCATCTGCATACGAAACCAATCAGAGGCATTGTTTACTCTCAACCGAACGACATGCTTTTAAGTGTGAGTCTAGACGGCACTGCCAGGATTTTAGAGAGAGGCATGCCTAACGTAACTTTAAACGTAGGATCGCCTTTATGGTCCTGTGCTTGGGATCACCACAGGCCTAATGAGTTCTACGTCGGTGGATATAACGGTACGATACGGCATTACGACGTAAGGAACTTGTCGAGAGATATATACACTATATCAGGCACGACCGACAAGACCCCGGCCATCTCCCTCTGCTCAACGCAATACGGTCTCCTGTCGTGCCATTTAAACTCCTGTTGGCTTTGGGAATCAGTAAGTGGGCAGTGGGTTCCTAAAATGTTCCCTGTTAACGGCGCATGCCTGTCGATGTGCTACGACGCCGAATCGCAGAGAGCCATGGTTTCCTTGCGGGCTAAGCCTCCAGTAGAGGCTTCAAAATTGACTGTCTGTTCATTGGCACCGAATACTGAAGGACGGACGAACATAGTCGTGGATTATGTGATCAAAGGATCAACGCGCACTACATATATGGCGAAATCGACGTTCTGTAGAATACCGGGCGCCACTTGGTTGGCGGCCCACTCGGAGAGTGATAATGCGCTGTACCTCCATGGCTTAGACGGTACCAGAACAATGACACTGGCGGCTTCCGAGACCGCCTTAGACGTGATTTCCGCAGAAGTCAATGGCTTCAACGTCCTTGCTACCCTGTCGGAGAACAGGTGCAGGATTTATAGAGCTTTATAAACTATTTCTTGAATTTTAGTGAACTGACATTGAAATTATTTAAAAGGGATCGAATGAAATTGGTTTGTTGGTTTTAAAGCTTTGACAGACCATGAGAGAGTTAGAGGCGGGACTATATTATGTCAACTAGTGTGGAAGTGAATATGCCTGTAATCGTTAAAACAATCGATGTGTGCTGTCACATCTTGCGCAGGATTCGCTTTGGTGTTGCCAGTGTTTGGTTTTACGCGAAAGTGATTGGAAAAAACTGTAATATAATCTTATATAATTTTTAATAGATACTATAATACTATCAATTTGAAGGTGGTCTGTAGCTACGGTTTTCTAGAAGAGCCCACTGGCGAATGACGACACTGAAAGGTTGGTGTGTTTTCCGAGAGAGCGCTTTTCACACCGTAACGTCAAACCCCGCCATAAATTCCTTTACAGCCGTAATGTACCGGCCACCGCTCTTCTATGAAACCGACAACATTTTACGTGTTTTTTTCAGCCACCGACCCAATGGTACCGTAATTAATATTGTAGACTATCGTGTACTCCTCATTATAATCTACTTGTGCATAATCAATTTACCATGCGATATTCTATGGAGAATAAGAGCGCTTTTTATGTGATACTGTTGATATTTATCTTTATGTATATTACTGGTAGATGTTAGGTTACTTACAAATATGCAGTGTAAACCTCTAAGGACCGCTTGGTTTATATCAATTGCCGTGCCCCGAACCAGCTTATAAATTGAAAAATAAATACCTACGACGAATAGGGTTGTGTAAAGAAACAAAGACAAAAAACGCACAGGTTGTTAGTCAAAAAATACGACTGAGGGCGCACGAGGTCGAAAACATTTGTAATAATTCGACTAGGCGGGACTATTATTATTATAATGTCAAATACTGATGGGAATGACAGATTGTCATGACGTCCGATAAAATACGGAAGACGCTTTTCTGGAAAATCTTAGCTTTAGTGATTTTTGCTGCACGAACGCGCGAACTTTTCTTGGGTGAAAGTAATGTGAATCTCTCCGGGTAGACGGGTCAAGGACAATTTGACAGCCGGCTGTCGAGACCGCTTTGTTCCGTGCAATTCAGTGTTTTAGCAGCCCGGAAAAGTGCTTGAGTTATTGTGAAACGGTGGAACTGACTAATGTAGCTTATAACTTGGTTTGTAAAATTGACTTGTAAAGTATCGACTGAAAATTGGATTGTGATGTAAGGTTTTTGTTAAACTTTGGCGGAACTATTGCGAGTCCGAGCGATGCGGGGCTAAATTCGCTCCCGTGGCGTGCGTCAACTAACTTGCAACAATCGCGCTGTCGCATCTCACGCAGGATTCGCCTTAGTGCAGCCAGACTTTAATTTTATACTCGAAAGTGATTGAAAAAAAAATGTTATGTAAGATTTTTAATACTATTTGAATGTTGTCTAAGTCGACGTAAGCACGGAAGTACTAAAATCGCGGTGAAATATTTTCGCGCACTTGATTTTCAACCCTGAGTGTTGAACCGGGCGTCGACTCAGTCGAGATTCCAACAGAGTGCATCTCATCGCGTCGAAAACCGAAGTGTTTTGCTCTTCGATTTTGATCTCTCGGCGCTTTTCGTTGAAGATTCAGCCGCGATTTTATTATGTCTGTGAGACGTACGGTAAAGCTACGGTTTTCTAGAAGAGGGGTGGCCGCCATATAGCGTCCGAAAATAAGCGGCGAAAGACGTCACTAAAGTATTATGAATGTTAGTGGGTTTTCTGAGATAACGTTTCTCGACATCGTAATGGCAAACACCGCTGCCATAATTTTCATGACAGCCTTCTAGGAAAGCGTAGCCTTACACATAGTTTTATTTATTTAGTGAGCCATTGAGCCAATAGACCTGTAACTAATTAACATTGTGGACTATCGGGTACTCCCCGTATTAGTGGTTTACGTGTATAATCGATTTTAGATTTTAACGTTTTCTAAATACAGGAATTTTTGCAATGATAGCGCTTTTTATGTGATACCGTAGATATCCTTTTGTACTCATATAGCAGGTAAGTTTTAGGTTACTAACCTACAATATGCGGTCATTAACCTTTTGATCGCTTGGTTTTATGTCATTGGAGAAAAAACTGACACTTGCTCACTTCAGAGGTCACTGGTGCCAATGTACCAAGCATTTGACAGCTAGCTGTCACTATACGTTTTTTTTTTTTCGTAAATACGGTATATCTTTTGCGCATAATTATTTAATATTGCGTTGTGCAGCTATTGACTGCAAAAAAACGGAGACCCATTTATTTGCTAAAGATGGTAAAAGATGAAAATTGTGGAAGAAAGCTCTCCATACGACTATACTTACGTATTTATCTAGTTTTCGTTTAATTTATGATCAACATAAAAGTATACATAAAAAAAATGATGCCGATTGGTTGACCAGCGCTGCCACCTAGCGAGAGGGAATGGGAAGCCGTCACCTCCTTCTGCGAAGCAGTAATGCTTGCGAAGGAGGAGGCGGGTCGCGTGAGGGAGTGGCAGTCTCAGCGCCCTCACGTTCCTAGCCGCCGCAGGAGGAGACGCCCCGGGCGTCGGGAGTCGATTGCGGACTCCCGGCCACCGTAGGCGCGAGCTTGCAGGTGGCGAGCAATGGGTAGCTCGCCGTCCGGTAAGGACCAAGCTCGGGTCGACGGCGCGTAGTGTTCCACGCGCGCCTCAAAGAGATGTCAGCAAAACTGAAGGGGTCTGCTAGGACCGATGCCTGCCGGGGTCGCGTGATTGTTCGAAAGAGATACCGTGACCCTGGCACATGGGCAATTGAAGGAACACGGGTGGGTTTTAGTCAGTAAAGTCTGACATGCCCTCCCGCTCCGCCCAGAGCGGGAGAAGTCATTTGATGATTTCCCATCCAAAAAAAAAAAAAAAAGCGCTGCCACCTATGATGAGCTTCCAGTTTTTAACTTCAATGCCGAGCGCCCAGCGGCCATCTCATATGTCCACACCATAATATGGTACTTTGAGCATAGACTAAGTCAGAGGGTCATGGCCATCCGGCTAGTCCGGGGCAGTGTTGGGTCAATCAACTAATATTTTCAATCAATTGATTAGTCATGACTAATTTAGTTATGATTGATTTAGTCATGATTGATTTAATCATGACTAAAATAATTAATCACAATCAAAACTAAATAAATCAACCATTAGTCATTCAATCATTATTTATGATTGATGATTGATGACTAAACCAAAAAATGTAATAAAAACTTTTTTATTTATTTATCTGATCAACTTAAAGTAATATTGAAGACATTGACATAATGTTTGTAGATGTTAATCCATTGTCCCCAAAGGATCAGAACCAAGATGATGCGCAATTGTTATTATTACCGGATCATTTTAAATACTGTGTGCATACACTAAATGCTTACGTGCAAGTACGGATGTGCAAAGTTTATTGCAAAATGAAATAACTATATTAGGAACTGTACACAATCAAGTGATGTACAAATGTAACGAGCTGTGGAATTACGCGGGGCAGCCGAAATCAGCCGAAATCAAGATTTAAAAATAAATATTTTGCATGTTTAAATCCCACCGAACACAAGAAATGTACCCATTTGTTCAAAGCAGCAATTTGCTTAGAAATTAGTCAAGACATTGATGAAATGCAATCCGACGGTCAAAACAAAACAAGCACACAACAAAAAGAAGCTTTTTTTACTTCAATTCAGACTCCGGTAGTGAAAATAATGACTCTACCTACTACTCCGAGGAGAAAAGCTGATATTCTCATGACCAATTTTTTTCTGAAAAAAGTAGAAATGTAAGTCTATTACATCACTACCCATTAATCATAAAAATGATTTTGAAATACAATACTCCAATGCCGTCTTCGGGACCTGCAGAAATAATGTTTTCACACGCAACAATGACCAGTCTACCGAAATCTGATGAGCAGTTTGAAAACAGAGTTGTAATGAAAAGTAATTTAAATTATTTTAAACTTGATTAGAATAATTCACAATTCTTTAAAAATAAAAACTGATTCTGTTGTAAAAACTGTGTTTTATTTTGCTGTCCAAACAAGCATCGTTTAGTTTATGTTTTTAGCAAACATAAAATTAGTCATGTGAAATTTAGTCATGACTAATGACTAAAACTAACCAATCATCAATCATCACCCCGCGATTGAATTTTATAGTCATTAGTCGTTAGTCATGATTAACTAATTTAATCATTAGTCATCAATCATCAATCAAACTAAATTTTGCCCAACACTGGTCCGGGGATACCGCACGGTCTCCTGCGAGGCTTTAACCGTTGTAAACTGATAGACATAAACATGTAGAGTCATTATGTTTATGAGAAGAGACAACTGGATTGGCCTAGGCGAAACTAGTTCATCCTAAAATCGTTTTGGCCGGTGACATATACGTATAATACAAATAGTAGCATCTTCATGGGAACTTTACAGTATATTTAATCATCATAGAGCAACACGGACCAGAGGGGAGTAGCCATACGCAGGCGTTCCCCTCTGTCAAAGTACAAGTCCACGCGGTCCTATGCGTATAATAAAACTAGTTGCAGCCGCACTGCTCAGTAGACTAAATCTAGTTGCGCGACTAAATTGATGTCCTACAAAAATGACGAATTGTTCTGTATTTTGCTGCAAAAAGAGATCTGCCACGTCAAATTTACAATAAGATGGCGTTACCTTTCATATGTAACTAATATTTAATCACATTATTCCCATTTACTTCCATAAAACTTAAAAATTACAATATCATCGGTCGTGATGTTTCGGATTTGTTTACCAACACAGGCCGTTCATCAGTCGCTCGACCGATCCGCATATTGTATGAGGGCTCATACAATATGCGGATCGGTCGAGCGACTGATCCGAGTTTGTTTCCGAGTAGACGCTGTCACCGAGCGATAGTGTTGTTACTGGTTTGTTAGTAGATAGTTATCGATAAATTTGGCAAAGGAGTCTATATTCATACAGAGACATTTTTGAGAATAAGTTTTCTGATTTATTTAAAATATTATAATGTAAGCTGTATATTAATGTACATAGTTGTACAAATTAAAAATATTACAAAACTTACGAGTTAACACGTTTTATTAAAATTACTACTTACGTGTGAACTTCAACCATTATTTTTTTAAAGTGAAACTTTTACTTCGTCTCACACTTTTTCGTCTGTGTGTTGCATGTCGCGTGACGGTCGGCCGCGAATTAGGGATAAAGTGAAAGGCGCTCGCTGGTGCATGTTGTTGTTTATGGATTTATTTCAATTTTGAGTGCTTGAATTTATTATTTAACTTATTTCGTATGAACATTAAATTAAGTCTTTTTATTAAGCTATTGCATATATTCCGAAAATTTTTAGTTGAATATCTATAATGTGAAAAAAGTTTCACTTTTATCGTGGTTTCATAAAAACCACACAATCCTTTTTTAATTTATTTATTCCAGGTTTCCTAAAGATCCAAATTTAAGGGATACATGGAAGAAATTTTGTAATAATAGACTAACCTGGATTCCCACAAGAAATAGTGTCATTTGCTCAAATCATTTCAAGACCTCTGACTTTCATGTGTTGGCGAACAATAGGAGGAGATTAGTCGAGGGCACCAAACCAACTCTAACGCTACACTATATTCATATTCATATCTTTATTTGCATTCCATAATGTTAAAAGTTCTTATAAGTGGCTTAAAGCTAATGTACAATTATGGACCCTGTAGGGCACAGCAAAAAGTATTACAACTAATAATTCAAAAAATAAAATTAAAATAAAATAAAATCATAAATGAATACCAATTAACAATTTTAAAATAATTATCTATGTCATTAAATATTAATTAGGTATGTGCATCATTTATTAAATTGAGATCAATTATATATCCTATACTAAAATTTAGCTATGTGCGGTGTCTGTCTGTGTACAAATAATGTTTTTGTCATGTAAGTATTAGGGCATGCAAAAACCGGGTTGTTTATAAAAACCAATTTTTTCGGGTTTCTAATTTACAAAACCGGTGAAACCGGTTAAATCGGGTTTTTCGGGTTTTTTAATTTTTGTTAAATAAATGATAAATATGTCTGTAAAGAAAAGAAAATGCTGAAATCTAATCAAAATATGTATTTTACAACCTACGAAAAAACCGAGGAGGTTATCAATTCGACGCGTATATATATATTTTTTTTATGTATTACTACGCATAACTTTATACAGAGTAGTCCGATTTTAATAATTCTTTTTTTATTGGATAAGATATACCTTGCCAAGTATTATTAGTACATTAAAGCCACAAAAAGTTATAAAATAAAAACTTTCGTCGTCGGCGCTGAAAAATCAATGAACAAATATCACTCAAAGCGCCGACTCATAATTTTAAGGTTTATTATTTTTTGCTTTTCAGTTTTTTCGGCGGTTTAATTTTTTGTTAAAAAGTTTTTATTACAAACTGAAATAAGCTACAACTACTAAAAAGCAATACAAAAAGTTTCTTTTCTTTATACATAACATAGAATAATAATCATAAAGCTTATTATTTAGGAAAATAACATATTCTTTAAAACTTAAGGTATCTAACATACACAATTAGGAACATTTGGTAGGTAGACAAAGGCCTAAAATGACAGAATATTAAATAACAATTTAACTGTCATAAAATACAAACAGGCAAAATCAACAGTACTTAAAGTGAGATGAAAATAATTATTGAAATATCGCATAAAATAGAAGTCTTATTCCTAGTAAACCAAAACAAAATAAATCAGACATTCTTATAGATATAATAGATTATTAATTCTAAATTAAAATTACACAGCTAAATCAAATTACAATTTAAAAAAAAAAACCATAATTATGGCCATGTATTTTTTACTTTGATAGGACACAAGTGCATCGAGGGATTCATCATTTAGAGTACTACGGATTTATTACACACTAGCTTCTGCCCGCGACTTCATCCGCGTCAAATTTTTGCTCCCGTGACCCTTCCCGTCGCATCGAATTGCCTGCCAGTGGACAATACATTTTTCATTGCTGCTCCGCTTTTTTAGATTGTAGCGCGATGTTAGCCTGTAGCCTTCTTCAGTAAATAGGCTTCCCTACACAAAAAGATTTTTCAATTCGAACCAGTAGTGTTTGAGATTAGCGCATTCTACCAAACAACCAAACAAACAAACTCTTCAGTTTTATAATATTAGTGTAAATAGTATAGATGAGACCTGCTCATAAAAAGGCTCTCTCTGATTCCACACTTGTTGGAGGTATAGATTCCAAAGCTTTATATATTTTTATTAAGTGCTCTCCCATTTTTCCTCCACCGTCGTAAAGTGCCATCTCCACCCTCATTTTAGTTTCTAAATGAAGTTCTGTAGATGGGCTTGCACCAGAGGTATGTTGTTTGAGCGTCTTCTTTATTTCTTGTCCTATTTGGTCCTTGATGTACTATGAAACATTTACTACTGTATAGTCTAAGTTTTCCTAAGTCGTAGTTGCCGTCGGTTTAGTAGTCGAAAAATGATTATTTATAATGTTAACCGAAAAAACCGAAATCTCCGGTTTTGGTATCCCAAAAAACCCGGTTTTCAAATCAGTCGGTTATCCGGTTTTTTCGGTTATCCGGGTATCCGGTTTGCATGCCCTAGTAAGTATTCGTTTATTGTGTAGTATGCTTTTATGATTAATATTTGTTTGAGTTTATTTATAAATGTCATATCTTTGGTTTCATCTTTTAATGCATCTGGTAGTTTATTATATATTTTTATGCACATTACGTAGGGGCTATTTGAATGTAGTTTCATGCGCGAAGAGGGTAACATTAACATATTTTTGTATCTGACAGATCGGTCAGTATGTTTATCGCCGCGGGTTGTGAAAAAGTGTATGTACTTCCTTACAAATTTGCATATTTCCAGGATATAGATCGATGGTAAGGTGAGTATTTTATGTTTTATAAAAAAGGGTTTACAGCCATCAGTTTGTTCTATGTTGACTATGATCCGAGTCAATTTCTTTTGGATAATGAAAAGTGTAGGTGCGTCTGTGCTATTTCCCCACAATATAATACCATAGCAGAGCCATTGTATTGCCACTGTATTTGTCCCGGAAGTATTTTATATCACGGAAAAGGTAAAACAGCGTACAGTCTGCCTGATGTACTACACATTAGTCATAGTGGCGAAATGAAGCTTAGATTTCTCAACTTGAAAAATTAACAGTTTTAAACCTAATTTTCCAGAGTCATCAAAAATCATTCATTCTACCAAATGACAGACTATCATCTATGATGCTATTAGTGCCACTCTCACTATTCCTGATTCATTGACATCTCCGTGTACTTCGTCAATCAAGCAGACCCACAAAAATGTATTCATATTTATACAAAACTAATCCACTTTAAAAACCAGTGATAGATACAATTATAACTAGTTTTTAAAATGACGTAAGCCTTAATTTTATTTGTTAAATGATAATTATTTTAGTACATAATAAATAAAGTCAATCTTTGTTATAATATCTACCTTTGTATCACTTTTTAAAGGTATTATTGTATCGACAGTAGTTGCAACCATGGCTGTAAGCAACTTGTCAGTGTAGTTGCGTCATCTCATTGCACTGTTACGACACATAATGTATCTATGTGTGTATGAAATTGTTAGTGTTTGCTTTAATTTTTATGTGTGAGTTTCGTAGTAACAGACTATTATGTTTGTGTGAGAATTTGAGAAAGTGTGGGTAGAGCAGATTTCCCCCCGCAAAAAATGACAGACAGTTTTGTATCGGGAAAAATCGCTATGGCGTCTCCCCTCCGGTCCGCCGGTGGTCCGTGTTGCTCCATGTTAATCATTAATATTCTAAACAGGTAGCTCACTAGTCATGTAGTTTTGTTCATGTATGTACTCAATATTATTACTATACTCTGATGAATGCATTTTTTAAATTGTAGGTATAATTTCTCACTACCCACCGAAAATAATTATCTAAATATTAACTCTTAACGAATGCAGGGATGGCGATCCTCTATACGTATTGGTCCCATTAAAAAAAAAATGTGACAATGACGTGCCGAGAGCAATCTTGACAATACTTTTTAAAAGCAAACAGAAATACACCTTAACGTTTGCCTAGTAATCAACATTTAGATTCCAAACTAGATGCCAAATAATTGAGATCAGGGTGCTATGCTGGAATCATTTTCTGCTAATAACTATGGAATGTTGAAGAAAATATCGTTGTCATTTGACGCGCGTATGAATGGTTCGCCATCTTTGGATAGTAGTGTTTCCCTTGCTGCGGTAAGGTGCAACGGCGACATGTCGAATAAAAGACATTAATTATGTGACAAAAGTAATTTTAATATTAAGTCGGCAATGACTGTATTTAAACATTTTGATGTAACCAATAAATGTAGTGATGATCTCTGTGTCAAAGTCTCTGTTATACTTTTATTTTGCCCCCCATCGCTAGTTGTGTGACTGACGCTGGCATGGCCACCATCAGTTATTTTGTTAAAGTTTAATTACACAGCGACTAAATCTGTGACTTGGCGACTAATTCCGACAAAGTAGCGAATGAGAAAACATCTCCGCTAGGTGCCCTGGTTTTTGAGATATAAATGTGCCCAAACTAGGGAAATTCTCTCCAGGTCGGCCAACTTTTGAATCAGTATCCGTCAGATTCTGATATTTGGCGACTATTTTTTTTTTATGTTATCAAAATTAAAGTCCCTGATGGGGGCCATGCCAGTGTTAGTCACACTTGTCAGTACATTTTTCAACTGCTCAGATGCAAGCTTCCTTCCGCCACGAGGGCCTAGTGCGGGGTGTGCGTTACGATCGCTCCGCCAGATTATCCAAATATATTTTTTTTTTAGCCAAAACTTTTGTCGAAATTTGTCAAAATCGAATGGCACAAACCAAACCGGTGATGTCAGCGCAGGTGATGATGTGGTAGTAGTATACTTGTTTCTCGTTCATGTCGTACTGTGACTGTCGATTTTTTTTTTTTTTTTGTGGGGCATCTCGTAGTTAATCCTGAAAAGATTGTTACTACTTAAACGGATTGGGGCCCGGCGAGTTCTAAAAAGTTACCTTTTTAGGCCTCCAGCCGGGTGTGACTGTCGAGCCCACTGCACCGCTTATATACCCAGCGAACGTTCCCTTCTAAACCACTTCCAAACTTGGTTCTCAGTCGAGTTTGCCTTTCTAATTTATACAGTTCTCACGAGGTGCAGTTTGTTTACGTCTGGGAATGCAGTTTATTGCTGGGCTCGGCCGACGATTTGAAAGTTGTTTGAAAGGTATGTTGGGGCCCTTTATATGCAGGTCTCGACGCGTTCTAATGCACTTGCAGTTTGTGACTTGTACAGTTTGGTCTACTCTTGTACTTTGAAATGGAAAATTCTATTCCAACTCAATCTAGTTATACTTCAATCACAAATGTGTCTGTTTCTACGCAACGGTTGCTGAGTTTGCTGACTTTTGAAGAAGCGTCATTGTTGACTCGTCATTACGAGTACATGGAGTTTTTTCGGGTATAGTGTGTTTGAAATTGAAACTATATTATCCAGTACATACTATACCTATTGTGCCAATGTGTTTTGAGTGCGTGCAAACTTATTGTGTTAATTTCCAGTCTTTAGAAATATGTGATTATGTGTTCCCAGAGGATAAGAGGCGAAGTTTTCGCCCAAGTTTTTTTGTCCAAGATAGACAAGACTTATGCAACTGGATAGTCAAACTTCCATTCCTCAACAACAAAGAAAAACAAGATTTTTTTTACTTAGTTGATAAAATGTATGATGACGCAAAGCATGGAAAATTATAAATAAAACCATAAAACAATAACACTGTGTTTTATTGATGGATATGCATCAATGTGAACAATCGCTAAAAACATGTAGTACAATAAAAATGGTCGCGAAAACTTCGCCTCTTATCCTCTGGGAACACATAATCACACATTTCTAAAGACTGGAAATTAACACAATAAGTTTGCACGCACTCAAAACACATTGGCACAATAGGTATAGTATGTACTGGATAATATAGTTTCAATTTCAAACACACTATACCCGAAAAAAACTCCATGTACTCGTAATGACGAGTCAACAATGACGCTTCTTCAAAAGTCAGCAAACTCAGCAACCGTTGCGTAGAAACAGACACATTTGTGGTTGAAGTATAACTAGATTGAGTTGGAATAGAATTTTCCACTTCAAAGTACAAGAGTAGACCAAACTGTTCAAGTCACAAACTGCAAGTGCATTAGAACGCGTCGAGACCTGCATATAAAGGGCCCCAACATAACTTTCAAACAACTTTCAAATCGTCGGCCGACCCCAGCAATAAACTGCATTCCCAGACGTAAACAAACTGCACCTCGTGAGAACTGTATAAATTAGAAAGGCAAACTCGACTGAGAACCAAGTTTGGAAGTGGTTTAGAAGGGAACGTTCGCTGGGTATATAAGCGGTGCAGTGGGCTCGACAGTCACACCGTTTAAGTAGTCAGTGTGGTTATTAAACACTGCTGACAACGAAATTATGACAGTCAGTAGACTGTCATAATTTCGTAAGGGAAGCCGACAGGAATCGGCTTATTAGCTACCTGCGCCACTGATGCCCATTAGTGATCCACAAAACATATGGTTTCAAAATGATGGTTGCCCAGCTCACTATGCCCGTCCTGTGCGAGAATACTTAAACCAAGAGTATCCAGGGCGTTGGATAGGGCAACTTGGTCCTATTTTATGGCCACCCCGTTCACCCGATCTAAACCCCCTGGACTTCTTCTATTGGGGTTGTCTCAAAGACAGAGTCTACTCGAAACCCATTGCAACACTGAACGACCTTCGCCAAAAAATCACTCAGGCTGCGGATCATATCAATAGTAGAAGATATGCACGACGAATAAAACGATCTTTTTTAAGGCGATGTCGTGCCTGTATTAATGCCGGTGGTAAACAGTTCGAACATTTATTATAACTAGTGATCGCCCATTGGTCGAAATTCGACCGTACTTCATTGGAATAGAAGTACATTATTAAATGAAAAAAAAAACATATATATAATAATGTTGTATATAGAGGTAGGTAATATGCGGAAGGACGGTGACACTCGTTAATCAAACTCGCTAGCCTGTTGCACACTGCTTTAATTGTTAGACGTTAGCACCCGGCGCGGGGAGGGGCGGGACGCAGCCCGCTCGTCTACAGAACACTACACACATACATAACAAATAATAAATATTTAAAAAAATATGGTTATATTTGACATTCAGTAACACTATAGACAAATAATATTAAAAACAAATATTCTCGATATGATCATAGATTTTTAAAATGAAATAGGTTATATAATATTTCTATAAAATTAATTTATTACCTATGGTTATACTTGACATTCAGTAATAGTTAGCGAGCTGACGAGCAAAATTTAGATATGATCAGCACACAAGGCAGACGTTATTAATAATGATAATTATACCCTGAGAAACATCAAGGACCTCGTCTGCCACCATGATGGCGCTGCGTTGTAAATTTACAGCGTATCAACAATGTTTAAAAAAAAGGTGTGCTATATTATGCGCACACGTCTACCTCTGGGGCTGATGATCACAGTCTTCCTGGAAACAGAAAGAATCGAAAAGGCAGACATCCAGGGCTCTGACTTTTGTAGTATTCATTTTTTACATTTATTTTTATGATTAAAAAACTCTATATGTAGTGCACACTTGGCAGATTTGAATGGTTCGATTAAAAACAATGAGAAGAACCACGGAAAAATAGTCTGCCAACATGTTGCCTCTGCGTTGTCTATTGACAGTGCTCCAAAAATGTATAAAAGGTGTGCTATATTATGCGCATACGTCTACCTCTTTTTTTTTTCATTTTTTTTTCATGATGGGAAATCATCAAATGACTTCTCCCGCTCTCGGTGGAGCGGGAGGGCGTGTCAGACTTTTACTGACTAAAACCCACCCGTGTTCCATCAGTTGCCCATGTGCCAGGGTCACGGTATCTCTTTCGAACAATCACGCGACCCTGGCAGGCATCGGTCCTAGTAGACCCCTACACTGCTGCTGACATCTCTTTGAGGCGCACGTGGAACACTGCGCGCCGTCGACCCGAGCTTGGTCCTTACCGGGCGGCGAGCTACCCATTGCTCGCCACCCACAAGCTCACGCCTACGGTGGCCGGGAGGCCGCTATTGACTCCCGACGCCCGGGGCGTCTCCTCCTGCGGCAGCTAGGGTCGTGAGGGCGCAGAGACTGCCACTCCCTCACGCGCCCCGCCTCCTCCTTCGCGAGCATTACTGCTTCGCAGAAGGAGGTGACGGCTTCCCATTCCCTCTCGCTCCGTACCATGGCTCGCACCAGGGCTGGACGCGAGAGGTCGCCGCCGCCAATCGCCTCCACGAGGACACGGCGGGCGGTGCTCCGCCCAGGCAGGGCACACCTCCACCGTATGCTCCACCGTGATACGTCTACCTCTTGGACTGATATTTGAATTTCTTATGAAAACCAAGAAAATCGATGATGCAGACGTTCAGGCCTCTGATATTCCAAAGGCAGACAGTTTGATTTCTTTTTTTCAACCCGACGCTCGCGCCAAACCAAGCAGTTATAAAATATCCTCATAGTTCCTTTCGTGGTGTCTCTCTTTTATTTGGGAATATGAGTGAAAACAGTATAACTCAGTTCCGACCTTTTCCGTATTATGAAACTAAATATACAGAGCGTATATCTATATACATCCTCTCCTTTTATTTTGCACGCTTTTCCTCTCTCGCTCTCAGGCACTTTCACACGTTTTGGTTCAAAATCTACGTATTTCACACAAATAAAACGTGATTAAAAAAAGTTAAAGACTGTTCCTATCCAGATCCTAATCCTATTCAGATTACAATCAAGCATGCAATTAAAAAAAAAACTTTCTAATTAAAGTTGCGCATTTCGTTTCTGGTTAGCATTGAGAAAAAATATGATTGCATAGATTTCAGCTCCAGAAGTTTAATCGTTACCGTGAGTTTCGAGGATAATATTAAACAAATTTATAAGAATAAAAATATAAATAATAACAATAATCCCATTCAATACCCACTGTCCCTTGATTCCGTGAATTTCAAGAAGTTATACAGCTGAAAATCAGAGAGCAAAGAGTCTGCCACATGTTTTTTCGAATCCACAGAGTCATAGTGAATCGAATGGGCGCAATGAGAACCGCGTACAAATGACTTAGTAGAGCTTTTTTTTTTAACATTTTTACAACTCCGTCCCATGATAATGCAGAGTCCTGAATGTCTGCCTCTTCGATTTTCTTCGTTTCCAAGATGATTGTGACATGAACTCTAGAGGCATGCATGTGCAAATGATTTAATACCCCGATTTTTTTAAGCAACTTCAATCCGCTGTAACACGAAAACGCAGCGACATAGGACCTTAATTGATTGGACCAAATCGATTCGCAATGAGGATCAGCGACGATTTTAGTTAAATATGTAGAATTACAGTCATACCTAAACCAATTATTTCAGTGAAAGAATTATTCAAATTGGACCAAAAATGACGAAGTTAGAGCGGTTTTAATTTTGAATGTTCAAAAACGCCCGCCAATACGCACAATTTGTTGATGACGTCATTTTCCACGTTCGCGTCCGCGGCACCGCCGCGCACGTTCTTTCTGCCTTTAGTTACGTGATTCGCAGAACATTTAAACGAATAATGTCTTCTTCTAATATTGTATCGTGCCACGATGCGAAAATACAAGTGTTGCTACACCGGACAAATTGTTATTTTGTGTCCCAAAATACCCAAAAAATAGAAATAAGTGGTGTACTTTCATGAGGAGCGACGCCCCATGTCCCCTTAACTAAAAGTACTTTATACTGCATTTCAAAAATTTTGACTATAATAATTTATTTTAACTAAATCTATTTTTAATCGCGATAAAAAAAGGTGTGGATTAAAACTAGTAGTTATGAACTAAAATTCACACCAACGAACGCCTCGCCTTCACGTGCTTTAAACAGTACTGTATTTTTGTTTTCCTTTTCTTTTGCTCATATCTCGAAAATGGCGTTTCCTATCGCAAAAATAATGAAATTTTCGACCCCCTTTGTAACCCCCTCACATATAAATTTCAACACGTGGGTAATATTTTTTTTTTATTTTTCGAAGAAAATGTGAAAAATTCCATATAAAACACATCCATTGCGCGCGCCTCGCGTCTTGCCTTCACGTGCCTCGCCTTCATGTGCAAAAACAGTACTGTATTTTTGTTTTCCTTTTCTTTTGCTTATATCTCGAAAATGGCGTTTCCTATCGCAAAAATAATGAAATTTTCGCCCCCCTTTGTAACTCCCTCACATATAAATTTCAACACGTGGGTAATATTTTTTTTTTTTTTTCGAAGAAAATGTGAAAAGTTCCATATAAAACACGTCCATTGCGCGCGCCTTGGTCTTTCAAAAAATTCATTGCGTAGCACACCCAAGTAAAAGCTGAAGAGTTGTACGTTTAGTGTTGCATAGCCCATTTATCGAGGAAGGCTATAGACTATATATTATAATTATAAGGTCACGCAAAGACCCTTAGGAACCGAGCACAAAGAAAAACGTCACGCATACAAAGACCTCGCACGGGCAGGCGATTCGATGCGACGGGATGGGTTGGGGGAGCAGGAAATTTTACGCGGACGAAGTCGCGGGCAGAAGCTAGTAAGAAATATTATTTAAAATAGGTAGAGAGGTGCCTACACATTGTAGAAACACGAAAAAGGTACCTGCCTTCCAAATCAAAACATTCTAAAACGTAGTACCTACCTGTGCACTGGAATAAATTGTTTTTTTTTTTACTTTTCAACCATAAACGAATCAATCTTCGCGAGATTGTCCGATTGGGCCTTGGGTAAATCCGATTTCCATGTTTCCTATCTACCAATATCTATAAAACATAAATAAACAAGAAACAACGATTAAACTCCGCAAATCATAACAAAGCAGTGCGGCGCGTGGCGGGCGATCGAGCCTCGTGACGTCATCAGCAGTTTCGCGCGCGCGGCGTGCGTTTTAAAACTCCCTTTTTTTAAAGTTTAATAACTTCGTAATTTCTCGATGGATTTGAGTGATTCAAAAAGAAATGAACTCAGATATTTATATTGTATTCGATGTAGTATTCAAAATTGCTATATCCTTTTGTCGAATTGATCCTCATTATTTAAACTGCAATCCACCTCGACGTGAAACGTGTGCAAATCACATAGCGAAATGCTCGCCAGCTCCCTAACTATAAGACTATAGACACAAAATAAAGACAGATATTGTCGATTGGACCATAAACAAAAGAATATCTATGCATGCGAGTATTGAATACACGGTAATGAATAGTAGTGTGTGTAACGTGTTATTTATTGAAAATAATATATTTTTACGCATAATTTAAAAAAATATTATCATTCGTCACTTCTTCTCTGTATAAACTATAAGTGTGCGAAATTTCATACTCCTCCTTCCGCTCAATTTTCGTAAAAAGGGATCCAAAGTTTTCGCTTCACGTATATTAATATATAGATATTATTAATAATGCAATAAATTTACATTTATTGACACCATTTGTTTCATTCATTCAACATTTTCCAACAACAAAAATCTATTTTGGGCACATAGTAGAAGTGATTACTATTAACAACAACTTATGAAATTTGGTTCTTGATTAGAAAAAGTGTCATTATTTTTTTTTTTGTGGCTAGTATTCCTAAAGTATTATACCATTTTAAAATCTAGGTTAGTTGCGCTAATTTTTTAAAAAACTTGCCATAGTAGTTTCCATATTTTTTTTTTTACACTACGATGAGTTAAAGTGTACTGAACGTTAAAATCTTTCAAAATTTTAGGGAAATAATTTTTTTTGGTTGTTTTTTTTGTATAAAACTACGAAAATTCTGTAATTTTCAAAGATTATGGTGAATAGAAGTACTACTTAGGTTGCCGATACAAACAAAAAAACTGAAATATTTGAAAAATTGTGGTCATGGTAAAGTGTCATAAGGGGTATACATTTTCGAAGAATTTCCATTTTTAGGGTTCCGTTGCCAAATGGCAAAAAACGGAACCCTTATAGATTCGTCATGTCTGTCTGTCTGTCTGTCTGTCTGTCTGTCTGTCTGTCTGTCCGTCCGTATGTCACAGCCATTTTATTCCGAAACTATAAGAGCTATGCTGTTGAAACTTGGTAAGTAGGTGTATTCTGTGAACCGCATTAAGATTTTCACACTAAAATAGAAAAAAAACAATAAATTTTGGGGTTCCCCATACATAGAACTGAAACTCAAAAATGTTTTTTTTCATCAAACCCATACGTGTGGGGTATCTATGAATAGGTCTTCAAAAATGGTAATGAGGTTTTTATTATCATTTGTTTCTAAACTGAATAGTTTGCGCGAGACTTCTAAAATAAGAGAATGACAAAACTAAAAAAAATATATGATGTACATTACCATGTAAACTACCAACGAAAATTGGTTTGAACGAGATCGAGTGAGTAGTTTTTTTTTAAAACGTCATAAATCGTAAACCGCAATTTACCTTACATTCAATCAACTGAAATATAAAAATTAAAAAATATATATATTTTTAACCGAAAATACCTACAGGTTTGTACGGAACCCTCGGTGCGCGAGTCCGACTCGCACTTGGCCGGTTTTTTTTTAAGTAATTTAAAAAAAAGTAGAGGTATTTTTTTCTTTTTTTTTCTCGAGTAGTCATTAGTAGGTCTATCCTCTGGTGCCGGCTTATCGTTGAATTTTGGGACATGTTGTATATCGAAACCCTTTTTTTTTTTTTTTCCAGGATGGGAAATCATCAAATGACTTCTCCCGCTCTGGGCGGAGCGGGAGGGCGTGTCAGACTTTTACTGACTAAAACCCACCCGTGTTCCATCAGTTGCCCATGTGCCAGGGTCACGGTATCTCTTTCCAACAATCACGCGACCCCGGCAGGCATCGATCCTAGTAGACCCCTACACTGCTGCTGACATCTCTTTGAGGCGCGCGTGGAACACTGCGCGCCGTCGACCCGAGCTTGGTCCTTACCGGGCGGCGAGCTACCCATTGCTCGCCACCCGCAAGCTCACGCCTACGGTGGCCGGGAGTCCACAATCGACTCCCGACGCCCGGGGCGTCTCCTCCTGCGGCGGCTAGGGGCGTGAGGGCGCAGAGACTGCCACTCCCTCACGCGCCCCGCCTCCTCCTTCGCGAGCATTACTGCTTCGCAGAAGGAGGTGATATCGAAACCCTGACGTGATAGAGCAATTTTGAGGCCAGATTTGAATTCAGCGTGGTCAAAATCTTTCGGAAAAGTGTAGTCTGGTTTCTGGGTAAAAATTTTGTCGGCCTGTGTTATTTATTATTGTTGGAATATTTGTACCTAAGGTAAATAATGAAATTCGCTCACAATTTTTGCAGTTTGCAGCTCGGTATCAGGTTCTATACTTACATTAACGCATATAGTAGTCTATGACTTACATTATAATATCCAAAAACAATAATTTAGTCTGGGTTGCACTCCTTAAAGCTTTAATCTTTCCTAGGCGGATAGATTTCATCAAAAAAAAATTTCACAAACCCGCAAAACATTGACAGGTATCCTAGACGATTTTTGAAAGGGGGTTTATTTTTTAAGATTTTATTTTACCACTTTTTCGGCGTGACTATTATTTATATCGATGCCAATTTACAGCTTTCTGGAACTAAGCCTCTGGTTGAATTTAAATTCCTTGCTCTGAGCTGAGCTGTAGACAGACGGACGGACAGTGAACCTATAAAGATTCCTTGTTGATTACGGAACCCTACAAATAGAAGCACGAGTATGTAAACACCTAAGAATATTAATCAGAATCATCAATACTTTGAACTTTATGCTTACGTTTTTAAACAACCGCTTAATACAACTGGAGCCAAAATCTACTTCAGACTTCATAACTCGGCATCCGTTTTTAATCCTCATGCCAGCGTTGTGACAACACCAACACGGATCAATAAGTAGAGGACGAAATAGTGGAAGGAAAATGGTGATTGGCGGGAAAGATACAAAAAGTTTTCAATAATTTTATATTTATTAATATAATTCAAGATATGGATGAAAAACCAAATAATGTTGAAGAAATTGATGTTAACAGTTCAGATTTCTACGAAAATGTTAACATTGAAACAGCTGCTTTATTCCACGACGAGATCTTCTATGATTTGCTACTAATTGAGAACGAATCACACGAAAACTTTGAAGATGAAGAATGTGAAGATGAAACGGAAGAGAATACAACAAAAACATAAATACATATTTTAAAGTAATTACTGAAGACCTTGAAGCTAAGATTCATCAGTGAAAGCAAATGTAGGTACCTATTGTTCTGAAGAAGATGCGGATATAAAACACGTTAGACTGTGAATCGTTCGCCATGCAAAGACTGTTACTTGTCAGTGAAATTAGTGATATAGCAGAACAAAACTCTTTTATGTGTTCCCCGCCACGTTCAGGAATTACTTTCCAACACAGTTTATTTCAATTCATTATTTAGATATTTACTGAATACTGTAGAAAAAATTTAATTGTTTCGGGGTTCATTAGATTGTTTTTTTTTTATGTTTAACTAATATTTTGTTGATATTAATAAGATAATTTCATCGCCTCTCAGATGTACTTAGCTCGTATGAGCGGTAAACACTTTTGATGAACTTGTTATTGTTTTATGTATTTTTATTGAGATATTTAACTAATATTTTGTTGTTATTAATGAGATAATTTCATCGCCTCTCAGATGTACTTAGCTGAGAATAAGAGTAGTATGTTTAATGATTACGACTGAAGGACATGTATCCATGGTCAGGAATAAATTAAAAAAAAAAAAAAAAAAACAATAAGTAGACCATGGTCAGGAATAAATTAAAAAAAAAAAAAAAACAATAAATAGGCAACATTGAACAGCTGTCAAAAATACAATAAACAACTGTCAATTTTTTGTGAACAAAATAGCGGTGCTTGTGTTAGGTTCACAAAAAATCTTTTTTAATAAATAAATTGACGATTAATCCCGTTGATAACTATCTTAATACAAAATTTAACCTAGTTAGTGCATAGTTTAACTATCATTTAAGTCGTAAAAGGGTAAGTTTTTGTGATATTGTTGGATCGATCAACATGTGTGCGCCGTGAGGTCATCGTTTACAAAATTAGTTTACTTTTTTGGAACACGCATTTGATGTGATACTGGCTGTATTTAAAGGATATAGGGTATAAATAAACTCCTTTGATGATCGTTTTGGCGGGAGATAGTTATTAATAATCAAGAAAATAATAAGTTTTGTCACCAAATATAGAGTAAAAATGCCTCCGTTTGGCCTCATTCGACGAAGCACTACGATAGATTCCAGTGATTGTAAATGATTCATACGAGTTTCAAGTCATTTTGTACTTGAAAACACTTTATTTACAGTAATTTAGCATGGAGAAAGTAAAAGAACGTTCTAGAATCTATTTTGTTGACATAACAAATATTTTTTAAAGATTATTATTTTTCTAATTCGAGTATAATGTTAGTTAGGATTCGTCATCGAAATAGTAAAAACAGAAAATATTATGCACTAGAGATGAGATATACCTGCCAATCTCCATACCCGGCCTTCAAGGTATGGGTAATACCTGGACCAAAAACCGGGTTTCAAAATACCTGTAAGTATTTGGGTGTGTTAGGATTTCGATAAGTAAACGTATGCCATAGGTATGGCATACGTCCAATATTATGTAGGTACGACGTTTCAAGTAAGAGATATGAAGATGGTTATTAGTGAGTACTAAATATTATATGCAAAATAACATTAATTTTATTTAAACTGACTAACTAGAGTAGCTGCGTAGTTAAAAATCACTTTATTACACACAATCAATGATATATTATGTAAAGATACGCCACGTTCATACTGATCGGCGATCACAAATCGTTCCGTTGTTAGTACAAATGTTCTTACCTACAGATGTTTAGTAATTGTCAAGAACAACTGCGATAGATAATACGGAACGTATAATACAGAAAGAGATAGCTAGCTGTAGTGTGTTGCGCTTGAATTACACTAGTGAATCATAGAGTATGTGGATTTGCCACAGAAGAGACATTGATTATAACTGGGAATACTACACTGATAATAAACAAAAAACACAATTGTTATCTATTTACTCACAAATTCTAAACAATTTTGAGGTCTGCAGACCGGACTTTCGATAATGTATGTACCTACTCAGTGAGTATATGATATTGTACTTCTTTTTGTAGTAATCCAGACATATTGACTTCTTTCTCCTTGAAGTATGCTGACCCATTTACTTTTTGTGTAATCATCACTCGGAAATCTGACAAATAATAAAAGATAATCAGAAAATAAATATTTGATTACATACATTTTAATTTTACTAATAAAACATCTAATAACCCGCTATCACTAATCAAATTCTCATTTATAAAACGTTTAAAGCTACAGCTTATTATGATCATCATACATAATATTAATGTTAGAAAGACGCTCACAAAATAACAACAAAACTCACGTTGCGCATTCAAGTGGGTAACGAATGCTATGAATTGTGCCTACGATTTCGCTTCTGGTTAATTTAATCTATGACGCATGTTGTTTGACCTTGTCGCGCTGCAGTTGCCATCATATTTTCTATCCTTTTCTAACCACAATGTTAATAAATCGAAATTTATTTCTAAATGTGAAATATAATCGTGATATTTATACAAATATTCACTATTTTACTACATTACCTACTATGGTATGAAATTCCTTCACTCTTACTTATTTTGGAACCATAATTTTACACTTTCTTACAACACAACTTGGCATTTTCGATATAATACTTTACGCCACGGACACGCTTTGTTTCGCTCGCTGCTATTAGCCGACTAAATCAAATCACACCAAATGTTGTGATTTGACGGGAACAATTTTCGCACGCTAATGCCCCATCTATACATTAAAACATCATTGCACACAATATATTTTTAAGGAACTCTTTGATATGATAAAAATGTAATTCATAATATTTTTTATGCTATAACATTATTACGCAATTATATTCCCTAAGAACGTAGACATATGTATTTCTTCCACGTGAATTAGATCGTCCGAACGTTCCTAAAGCACGAATGACGCTTCGGGTCCTGCCATAAGCGGTCGGGTAGCTTCGGGTGGTTTCGGCGGACCGATGCTGCACGAACTGGCTGATACCATGTGGTAGCAGTTTGTTTCGTACTAGTCTATACGTATGGCGTCATACCTTCAAGGTATTTACCCAGTATTCCGGTCTGTACCCGGGCTGCGTACTGGGAAGCACATACTTGGTATATATACCTGTACCAGTATATACGCCTCACGTCTATTATGTACTCAATACTCAATGTCTTTATTGCTTTACCATAATGTGTACTTTATGTAAACAATGTGTTACAATTACCACTGTTATATTTTCAGAAAACCCTTCAATCATGGATCAGTTACTCCATCAAGTGGCCTCCAATATGGAGAAGCAACTGGACAGCGAGATTGAAAGGTAAAGAAACAAAGAAAATTCAATTAATAAATCACAGTTTAAAAAAGGTGCTCAAACTCATAGCATTTTTCCCTATCTATCCCTTAATTCCCCACTGGTGGGCAAAAGCCTCCCTTTCCCTTTTCACTATATGTCTGCCTGTAGTATTTAGCACTGTAGTGCCACTGAATCTCACTATCAATTAAGGGCCGATTTTTCAATCCTCAGATAAAAGAACCAAGAGCTACCTAAAGAATAAAGTTATTAGTCTCTTTGTTCCTCGGATAAGTGGTTGTCAGTTTTTCAATCGTTATTTTATTTAGGAATAACTACCTGACCGAATATCACATCTGTGAATACGCTAACTTCAGGGAGGTGAAACAAATATACAAAATAAACGAAAGTTAGAACGGGACGGGCTATTTCATTGTTTACTGTCAATGTTATAAAAACAATGTGCGGCAGCCAGATGTCCCTTTTTACGTTGAGACGTTGTTTTTTTGTTTGTGTGGTATTTTTATTTGTATTTCCGTGATATTTAATTGTATTAAAATAATCATGGAAAGCAAAGATGAATCCCACACTTTAAAGTGTTCGACACTCGGTCTTGAAATTCTTTCTTTTCTCTCATATTCTTTCTTTATTTTCATTCATATACCTATATTTATTAATTATGGCTTCATCCTCAATTGCTATTTCGTCAATACTATCGCAAACATCCATTTTCATTAAGTACACTTTTTAAAAACGAAAACTAACCTCAAGTTTGGTAACGCCAACGTCGTTTATCAATGGAACAAGCGGTTATCTGGCCGTCAAAGAGCCAAATAGATTTATTCCTCCGTTAAGGGAATTATTTGACCAATAAAGCCTATTTGACGATTGAACAACACAGTTTTTTACTATCTATTGAATAAACCCTATCCGTCTGTTTATCTGAGGATTGAAAAATCGGCCCTAAATCTCATAGCTGGAGCCCATTATATTCCTTTATAACTTAAACAATGAGTAATGACAGATTTGACTGAACTGGTAATAATTTTAGTATTAATTATTATCATGATCACTTTCCTGCCCTTATCCCTATTTTATTTGGGGTCAGTCTGTGCTGCTGGACAGTTTGTTCCGCCACTTCTTCTTCCCAGCTAAAGCACTAGGAAGTGTCGAAGGGCGGGCGTTTTTGGGGGGACTGTCTTGTGTAACTTTGACGTTCAAAAAGTGCTGACTCTCAGCCTAGTTTGAATAAATGATTTTTGATTTTGATTTTGACTTATTCTTCCACACTTCTCTATTAGTCGCCATCTCGGTTATCACCCTTTTTCTTCCCATATCATTTTTCACACAATCCTTTCATCAATTCTTTGACTTATAGCCTACCCACATTCATACTTATAACTTTCCTCACAACATCTTCCTCATTCCTCTTTATAACGTGACCATACCATGACCACCAAGTCCCACAAATATTTCAGTTATCGGTGCCACTTTCAAATTTCCTCTTATGTACTCATTTCTTATTCTGTTCATTCGTGTAACACCACACATCCCTCTTAACATTCTCATCTCAGCTGCATGCAATTGCCTTTCATTCATTTATTTTGGGGCCCAACATTCTGACGTATACACATCCAACCATTGTTTTTTAACTCTTGCCCATAAACAGTTAAAAATTAAAGCAATTTTTTTTCGTATCAACAATTCAAGACATTTTTTGAGCCGCTGTGCCCCATGTTTTGTCTCTTTATCAAAGTGGGGTACGCGAAACATGACTATTAATACATATTTAGTTTTGGCATTTTATTAAGCAGCTACATGAGTCGATTACGTTAAGCTGTGCTTAACGCGGTTCGTTCGTAGATGGGTGACCAACTTCACATACCAAAAGCAGTCCGTTTGAACAGTTTGTTTGTTTGACTGTATTTATTTATTTGTATATACTTTATTGTATACCACAAATAAAAAATTAACACTACAAAATATACAATGGGCGGCCTTATCGCTTGATGCGATCTCTTCCAGGCAAGCTTGGAATGGTCAATGATCAGCTTACTGTACATGGGGCCATAGATTTGAGAAACCCTCTAAACCCTCGTAAGTCAGGCGCACCACACTAGTTGAGAACCCATGACGAGACATGACATGATTATTAAAGCTATTTACTTTGGAACAGATTGGAGACCATGGACACAAGTGACCTGGAAGCGATCCGACAGCAGCGCATCGCCGAGATGAAGAAGAGAGCCAAATCCAAGCAGGAGTGGTTAGCTAACGTGAGTAATATTTAAATATAAAATTAGTAGCCCACCGGTATAAGGAACAGGATCCATGCTACCGTTGGTCAAAGCTACTGAGAGAAGATACTCCTAACGATACACGCCGTGTCCAAGAGTACCGCTTTCTGCATCAAGCCATCAAGTCATCCAGAGAGTGGATCGTATCCTACTACCCATACCGTCCATATCCGAATGTGGGTTGTGGAGGTCAGATAGGCAGTCGCTCCATGTAAAATACTGGTACTCAGCTGCATCCGGTTAGACTGGAAGCCGACCCCGACATAGTTGAAAATAAACTACGCTGACATACGTCATAAACTACGCTGACATACGTTTCAAAATTCGAAACACCCTATAAAAAAGGAAAATAAATAATAGTTAAAAAAAAAACTAAAAAACACGCTTCCTTAGAAAACCAAACTAAAAAGTAGAAAATAATGGAAAAAAAGCGTGGGGTGCCTGATCAATAAAAAAATACCTCAAAAAGCAGACAGTTTTTTAGAAGACAGTTTTTTTTTTTGCTGTCCTGGTAACCCTGGCAGGGATAATGGCACAAAATGAAATTATTGCATTGTCATTGGTCTTTGACAGGTGTGCAAAGTTTGAATGAAATCTGGTCGTTTAAAGTGGGTCAAAATCGCGCTATAAGGAGTCGGTTACAAACAAACAAACATATAAACATACAAGTAAAGCTAATAAAATAAAGCGTGTAAAAACGCAGGCAGATGCTATATAGATGTTTTCCGCTCAATTCCAGGGCCACGGTGAATACACAGAGATAGACGGCGAGAAGGAGTTCTTCACTGTCTGCAATAAAAGCGACAACGTAGTCTGTCACTTCTACAAGAACGACACGCCTCGCTGCAAGATCGTCGACATGCATCTCAAGCTGTTGGCCAAGAAACATGTCGAGACGCGCTTCGTCAAGCTGGATGTGGAGAGGGCTCCGTTTCTTACTGGTAAGATACTCTTTATTTATTTATAGTTAATTAAAACGGTACAACACCAATTAAATTAATTAACATAGAAACACATAAAAGGTTGGCAATAATTACAAAAAGTTTAACAATTACCTATATTACAATAATATGGCACAGTGGACTCCCTCGCATACTTTCTCTCACAGAACACCAGACATATGTGCATCATTTTATTCAATTCATCAACAAACACATCACATTCAGGGTTGGCAGTCAGGAGGGCATTTAGCATTTTTAAGGTGCGACAGACTGGGGATATTTTAAACCTTTTAGGTTTCCCACAAGTACTCTCTGTAGCGAAAGTAGCCTACTATCAGTCCGAAAACTATATATTCTGAATGTGACTTTGACTTTACATAAGGCCATCCCTTTTGACCCATCTACTCAAAACAGAAGACGTAAAGACATTGTAGCTCACTGCCCAGGAATCCGAACAGTTTTTGCCAGACGTCAATATGTAACACAGTCGGCCTACATATACAATAAAATTAATCTAAAATTACGCATAATTATATCCCCTACCGTTGTACGACTGCAAGCAAACTATAACTAAATGGCTTCATACCTTAACTTATGACGCAACGGAGGAAATTCTTGTCAGATCTGGCTAAACATGTCACAAACACTACACGCAAGCACTCACGCACCCCACACATACACGCACCCCCGCATACTCCCACACCCAAACACACCCACACACCACCTCACACACTCACTCCCACACCCACGCACCCATATGCATGCACCTATTACGGTTATTACTTTTTTATTATTATTATTTGTTTTATTTTGATTTCTTTTATAGTTGATTTTGTATTGTATACAGTCTCAACATTGTTGTGTTAGATTTGTAAGGGAAGTAGCGAGACAGCCCCAACACAAGTACTTCGGTAACTTACTGGGGCTGACTCAATTTCTGTTATAAATGCAATGTTTGTAGATGCAATAAAAACATTTTATTTTATAAAAACATTTTATTTTACTGGGGATTCGGCTCTGGCTACAGTCTTAGATGGCAGCCAGAGCCGAATCTCCAGTCTGTCGCTATCTGTTTATCTTGCTATCTTTGACTCATGTCACTTATGGTCGGCGCAGTGATTCTCCCTTGACTGACATAATTTCCACTGCTGGGCCGCCTTGAAATCGCCACGCTTGGCAGGCGGGTTGTCGATCACAGTATGGTGGTAAAATGTATAGAGAACGCTGCTGCCCATTCTCTAGTAAGTCCCTTAGTCGACTCTTACGACACCCATTGAAAGAATTGGGGTGGTGCTATTCTTTACGTCCGGCACTACACGAAACCGAAATGTTCTTCTGGTCTTCCCTATAAGCAAACACAATATCATTCTCTAGTAAGTTACTATAGCATAGTTGTACCATAGTCTGTTGTCCAAATACCCAGCTGTGGAGTTCAATAGGACAGCCTTTTACCAACTACATTAGGTTGGCTAGGTCCGTGAATCACTGACAATCTTTACATACCAAAACTCTCTTCGTTCTTCAGAAAGCGCGTTAAGGGACCATCCATAAATTACGTCACACTTTAAGGGAGGGAGCGGGTTGACGAATTGTGCCATTGTGTGACAAGGGGTGCGAGGGGCCCTAAATTTGGTGACGTCACATTTCAAAATTTAATATACATATTTAAAGTACTATTAAAACATGACATATGAACTGTGAAAGATTTTTTTTTAATAGTTCCAATTTTATTTGTTAAACTTAAGGTTTAAATTGTTTGGTTTGTGATTTTACACTCGCCCCAGCGTGATCGCGAGCTTTCATTGTTTTTATTTCATTTGACTTTGTTTTTAGTTCTGCTATGTTTTTTATTTGTGACGTCACACTAGGGAAGGGGGTCTCATAAATGTGACCAGCTGTGACAAGGACGGGGGAGGGGTTAAAAAATCATGAAATTTGTGTGACGTAATTTATGGATGGTCCCTAAGCCGTTGGTCCCGGTTGTAAATCAAAGACAGGCGTTACGGTTCTTCAGAAGCCCGGAAATCTGACAACCCGTCTTACCAAAGACTTTTACCCAATAACTGGGTTGTGGAGATTACATAGGCAGTCGCTTCATGTGGAATACCGGTATTGATCCGCATCCGGTTAGGTCTAACTTAGTTCGGAGAAGGCCAAGCAGATAATAAAGTTTGGGGTCAGTTCGGCTCCCAGTCTAACCGGATGCAGCTAAAAACAAGTATGTTACATGTAGTGACTGCCTATCTGACCTATCGGAAAGGTTTTAGAGGTTTATTAATTTAAAAAAACCGGCCAAGTGCGAGTCGGACTCGCGCACCGAGGGTTCCGTACAAACCTGTAGGTATTCACGGTTTATGCATAAGGCTTGTGTTTATGAAATTAAATCCTATTTTTTTAATTTTTATATTTGAGTTGATTGAATGAAAGGTAAATTGCGGTTTACGATTTATGACGTATAAAAAAAAAAAAACTACTTACTAGATCTTGTTCAAACCAATTTTCGTTGGAAGTTTATATAGCAATGTACATCATATATTTTTTTTAGTTTTATCATTCTCTTATTTTAGAAGTTACAGGGGGGGGGGGGGGACACACATTTTACCACTTTGGGAGTGTCTCTCGCGCAAACTATTCAGTTCAGAAAAAAATGATATTAGAAACCTCAATATCATTTTTAAAGAGCTATCCATAGATACCCCACACGTATGGGTACGATGAAAAAAATTTTTTTGAGTTTCAGTTCTATGTATGGGGAACCCCAAAATTTATTGTTTTTTTTCTATTTTTGTGTGAAAGAAGACGGTTTACAGAATACATCTACTTACCAAGTTTCAACAACATAGCTCTTGTAGTTTCGGAAAAAAATGGCTGTGACATACACAGACAGACAGACAGACAGGCAGACAGACAGACAGACAGACAGACATGACGAATCTATAAGGGTTCCGTTTTTTGCCATTTGGCAACGGAACCCTAAAAAGCGTACATCATTAGGTCAGTAAGTTTTTTCTGTAATAATCCTACTAATTTTACAATTTTTCTTACACACATACATACATACCGTTGAAATTTTTTTTCTTTTTTTTTACATACTGTTGACATTTTAAAATGTATTATTGGTTGATGACATAATCGATACATGAATTATATTGACTTGAAACTAATTAAATCCAATCAACTATTCATATTTGCACGCCATATTATGTGACAAACATGTCAGAAGCTATATTTTTTTATCTTGTATGTGTACACGTGTCTTTAACAAATAAATCTTATCTTAAAGAAAATCATAACCCTCCTTATTCTGCGCCGTAGTCGGGTTATAACTATATTATTTGTGTTCCAGTTCGGCTGAAGATCCGCGTGATTCCCACCATTGGGCTGGTTAAGGAGAACAAGACGAAGGACTTCATCGTGGGCTTCACCGACGTGGGCAACAGAGATGACTTCTCTACTGAGATGCTGGAGTGGCGGATAGCGCAGTATGACATGTTTTATAACACCACTCACTGTTCCTTCCCAAAAATCAAATCAAATCAAAATATCGACTGACCTGTTAGTCTAGTGGTTAGTGACCCTGACTGCTAAGACTGAGGTCGTGGGTTCGATTCCCACCCAAAACAAATCTTTGTGTGATGAGCACAATCATTTGTTCTGTGTCTGGGTGTAATTTATCTATAATATGTATGTATTTAGAAACATATAAGTATTATCAGTTGTCTGGTTGCCATAGTACAGGCTCTGCATAGTTTGGGATCAGATAACGTTGTGTCGGTTGTCCTGAGATATTATTATATTTTTATTTCATATAAATATCAGAAGCTAGGTGCATGGTTCCAATTTGTTGATTCATATGGAGAAGAGCCGGCAAGACACTACACGGTTACTCTTTTAAAAGTAATTGGCTTTTACAATGGTTTCAAATTACAGTGTTAATACGTATGGGAGGACAGTGTAGGACTGTCGAGAACTACCAGGTACTTAATAAAATAGAAAATTGCGTACATTCTACAAGACCTGCAACATTCTCACATTCACAAAATATACAGGATCAGTTTTTATCCAGTGCGCAAACTGTAACCATGAATTCAACATATCACTCTAGACCCCCCAGCGTAGAAAATTTTCGTCGGTTATACAAAAAAAAAAACAGCTGTTCCATACATTTTGACCCCGTAGGTATTGCATTTTTCTATGAAACAGCTGATTTTTTTTTTTAAACCGACGGAAAATTTCTGCGCATGGGGTCTAGTCTAGAATGATACGCTGAATTCATGGTTACAATTTACGCACTGGATAAGAAATCACCTGTATTAAAATCTACAATTATAGTACAAATTCAACACTGAAAACATATTTCCTATAAGCGTAGGCAGTAACTACGGAATCTCTACACACTCCTTTTGCCTCGTTTATGTTCATACATCTGGTCATACACACACGTCGGTTGCGAGTACTACGCACCTGACCGTTCTGAAGAACGTCACCAATAAGGTCACTATATGTCCTCCTAGGGCGTCCCCTTCCGGCGTGTCCAGTCACACCTGCCTTGTTAGCCGCCCTTCATTCATCATCTCAACATGACCATCTCATCTATCAAATTGAAATAATTTATTTTAAATTAGCTTTTGCCCGCGGCTTCGCCCGCGTGGAGGTCGGAAATTATTCCACGGGAACGTGAAAAAGTATTCTGTGTTGAAAAACTCAAAAAAAGTTGGTCAGTGAGTCAGAAAGTTAAAGCTAGTTACCCATAACGTAGATCTCTATGGAGAAGAACCGGCAATAAACTTCAAGGACACTTTTTATATTAAAATAATGTTACGGAAAATTGGTTACATTGTTTGTAACATTGAAATAACTAACTTATTGTAACAACATTTTGATTGTAAAGAGTATCCGTGGAGTTACTTGCTCGTTCTTCTCCATAGGACTACGCTTTGGAATGTGCAACTAGCTCTTTTTTTTCTGACTCACCGCCGCTTGAAATTCAAAAGTACCTGTAATTGGCTTATTTGCAACTAGCTTCTGCCCTCGACTTCGTCCGTTTCAAATTTTTGCTCCCGTGACCCTTTCTGTCGCATCGAATTGCCTGCCAGTTTTCGTCCATTTTTCGTTGCTGCTCAATAAATAGGCTACCCAACACAAAAATATTTTTCCAATTCGAACCAGTAGTTCCTGAGATTAGCGCGTTCAACCAAACAAACTCTTCAGCTTTATAATATTAGTATAGATAAATGATTTGAGTTGGAATGACGAACACGATTTTCTTAATAATAACAGTCGGCTTTATAAAAATAAGTGTTGCTCATTGCATTATTCTTTTCACTCAATACTCTAATTGGTGTATGAGGTGTTGCGTTAAATATGTTACATGTTGTAGATACCACTACAAAAACGAGACACTCGAATTTTTTCACAAACAATCGCCATTTTTATCAAGTCCTAATCTAATTAATTAATCCCATTTCTTCCCGTGTGTCGTAAGAGGCGACTAAGGGACTAACTAGAGAATGGACAGCAGCGTTCTCTATGCATTTTACCACCATACTGCGGTTGCCAATCCGTCTGCCAAGCGTGGCGATTATGGCAAAGCCCCCCAAATTGGGGCAGGCGTCTTTCCAGCTTTTTATTAAGTACGCGGGAGCGGGAGGGCGTGTCAGACTTTTACTGACTAAAACCCACCCGTGTTCCTTCAGTTACCTGTGCCAGAGCCACGGTGACTCTTTCGAACAAATCCGCGACCCTGGCAGGGCCTATGTCCAGCTGTGGACGTCTTTCGGCAGAAATGATAATATCTAATTTTACCTTTATTTCCTTTCAGGTCGGGAGTGATAGAATACAACGGAGACCTCTTGGTCCCGCCCGCAGAAGCGCGCAAAGCCCGCATTCTTCAGTTACAGAGCAAGAAGACCATCCGTGGCCGACCCGATTCAGACTCAGACCTGGATCTGAGCGATTAAGTACTATACTTACCACGGAGGCTGTATCATATCATTTAATAACTATGTTGAGATTGCATTTTATGATAGGATGAATCGTTCCAGCACGGTTTTAAGTACATACTAAATTATTTTAATTTTTGTCGCTAACTTATATTTTTGTGTATGGCAATAAGATGTTGTAGTTGGTGTTGCCATTGTGAAATTATTTGATTAATTTTTTAAACGGTTCTTATAGGTCTAAAGTATGCAGGGTCAATATAAATAAGCTAGCAGTACCATTATCCACGTGTTGAGTTTCGACATCTGAAACGAATGAAATAAAAAAAAAATGTTTTTTTTTCTTTCTTTGTTCAAAACTTTAAATTAGCCTGACATGTACATTAAGGCATTCCAGCGATTTATGTTTTGGTTTTCGGAAATTCGTAAAAAATTCTGTGTTCCACGAGAAATTTCAAAAACAGCTGAAGACTACGGAACTTTCTACAAAAACTTTTTTTTTGTTCCATGAGTTTTCGTTATCTATACCCAAACACGTGGGTTAAACTTTGCCAGCTAATTTAGTATAACCTGTATATTTTGTGCACTTTGAGGGCTCAATATGAGCCGTCGTATAACAATAATATAATACCTCTACTGTACTCGACAGAGGACAGGTAAATAATGAGGGCGTGTCAGACTTTTACTGACTAAAACCCACCCGTATTCCGTCAGTTGCCTATATGCCAGGGCCACGGTAACTTTTTAGAACAAATCTCGTGTTTTAACCTTAGCAAACATGGAATAGTCGAAATTATTTAATATTTTTCGCGATAAAAATCATTCCATTTCTGACTGCTTGCTAACAATATTGCCCTAAAAAGCCATAGCTATAATAGAATTAGAGAATGTCTTGAAAGGGGCAGACTGCATAAATTACGACTAATAGAGAAGTGTGAAAGACGGACCCCAAATAGCAGTTTTGGGGAAAGTCTCAAATGTAAACATTTTTTTTTTCACTCGCCTGTCCTACATTACAATGCATGTGTGGATGGTGCTAAACGATTGTAAACTTTATGGAGTACAAATTAAAGTTGGTTTTTGTTTGAGCAGACGTGTAGTGTTGCCAGTTACTGTTTTGGTAGTTTGGTAGTTTTCGCTAGTTGTGTTTGGGTTATTAAAGTATTTTGTGTGTGAATTAAATTAAATGTAAAACGCATATTATTATAACATTTTTATTAAACACTTTTTTTTAACAATATGGTTGTTTCCTTTTCATCGAGTGCAAGGTCTTTATTTTCATATGTAGGCTAGTGGCTAAGTAATAACAGCCACACGAATTGATCGATCAAGTTACGCTTGCTGCGGTTGGTTCGTGGATGGGTGTCCATCTTTACATACCAAGACACCTCCGTGCCTTGGAAAGCACGTTAATCCAATTGTCCCGGTTATCATTTGTGGATCTTAGACAGTCGTTACGGGTCGACAGAAGCCCGAAAGTTTGACAACCAGTCCTCATCAAGGGGTATCGTATTATCTAGTAACTAGGTTGAGAAGGTCAGATAGCCAGCCGCTCCATGTAAATTACTGATCTTCTGCTGCATCCGGTTAGACTGGAAGCCGACCCCAACATTGATGGGAAAAAGCTAAGCTGATGATGACAATAAACTTGAACCATCATCATCAATTATTAAAAGTTTATTATCACTAATGTTAGGTAATGACATTCCATTCTTGCGGACTATAATCTATAGCAGTCCACCAGCTGGACATTAGTCTCTTCCTCATTACATAATGTTAGAAATTAAAGTTAAAAAAGATATTTTGTTTTTTTCGTCGAATCGGTGATTCGTAAGATTCGTCGATAAGTTTGTATGGTATAATAAGCTTCAACCTAATGGGAAATGTAAATCTCAAAATGACGCTGTCGCAGCTAGTTCGCAACACAAGCTTGTAATACAAGGCGTTAGGTGATTTTATTATATTTTTACGAAAATGGTGCGTGTTGTGTTCCTAAAATCCTTCGGAATTGAAGACCAACATTACCTGAGAGGACCTAAAATTAGAAGATTTTTAACCTTTTGAATGTCTTAAGTTACACAGTTCAACATAAGCAATTGTGTCTCTAATTACGGCATTCGATGAGTTAAATTAGAGTTTGAGGATCTGTCGGAAAGATTTTGAAGAAAGTGTTTACGAGGAAATATTAAAGGTTCAAAATTCTGACACTCATTGGAATCACCGAAAATAACGACATAGTCAAATAAAACAAACCTCATTCATAAACACGAATTGAAATGAAAGAACGAAAAATCTTTGTTATAGGCCGTAGGCAGTAAGAACCAGCTATGATCACGCCATCTACAGTAAGCTTAGCCCGACCTTCCCCAACTGGTCAATTCGACAGCGTTATCGGTGGCCTCTCAATATGTAAGATCTTTATCTTCCATACCGCGTGTTAGTGTAAAGAGAGCATGACAATGGAGCGTGAACTATATCTGAATTAACGCTGCCATCTAGTTTGCAGTACTCTTCACAAATGTTTACCAGCAACGCGCTCTTCATTCAAACCTCAAAAGATCCTTGTAACTCTGTATGCCAACTCACAAGTGATTGTTCTTAGAATAAGTGCGTGAACTCAGTCTGCATAACTATTCACACGATCTCCGTACCGAATCGAACACCAAACAGTGTTATAAGAAAACTAGTGTTTAAAGGCCGTTAAAATGAAGCTTTGTAAGTTTCAATAAAATAGACGACCACCAGTCTTCAAGGTAGGGCAAAAAAGCATTATAACGCCGCAGCAGCCGCAGCAGTAATCTCAGTGCTACTATAACAAACGCAAATAGAATAACCGTTGGTATAAATAACATAAGTAGTAGATTTTGGAATACCGTGCGTGAACCCCACGCGCTGTTGTCATTGCCATCTCGCTCTCAGCTGTCTGACATAGGTGACATAGGTGTCATGTCATTCTACTTTTGACAGCTGAGCGAGTCGCTAAGTGCCGATTGTTACGTGCAGTGTTTTTCACGATTTTCTTTGTTAAAGAAAATTATTGACTTAACAACTAACTCTCCTAGTGCCGGAACTCTTCAAATCTAATCCTGAACTTCGAACACAAACCCTGAACAGTGTGCCTTTTTGTGATAGTTTGAAAAAAGTTTACATTTTTACGGAAATCTCGGTGGCGTATTGAAATATTTTTTCTAGGTAAGTTTTTGTGTATCATCGCTGGAAACATTTTCTATGAATCTATTTTTAGATCATAGACGTCGTTTATCGCTCGTTAGCCCTAAAATAATCATTTCAAGGTTACAACGTAGACTTTGAACTATCAAGACTGATGTTATGTTAATCAAAACATTAGTTTTAAGTCCAATTGTTTCAGTTACCTTTGCCTTATTTCAAGTTTGTAAACATTGAAAACTGGTTCTTGTGACGTAATGTTCGTAATTCGAAATTGCGCAATACTTCAAATTGTATAATCTATGCATATTAAAAATTGATGTTGTTCTTCGTCTTCGTCTTTTTAAGCTGCGCAACGGATTTTGTTGCGGTTTTCACCATAATTTAGAGAATTTATTCCACAAGATTTATGTGTATATAAAATTTAAATTAGTATAATCATTCATAATGAACTCAATTCTTTGTCAATTCATAAAAACCGTGCGTAGGGCCGGGACCGGAGGTCATATAATCAGCCTATATAGTTCCCACTGCTGGAACACAGGCCTCCTCTCTGTGACCCGGAGTGGGCCATAGTCCACCACGCAGGTCCAGTACAGGTTGTTAGTTGTCACAATTCTTAGAATTTTTTGTTCTAGGACGTGCCACTTTCCTTACATTGTTTTCTTTCGGATGTTCGCCGTTTTAAGGCAGTGGTGATGAAATTAAATACGCAAAGTAAAGTCTGTGTACTTACACCCTACACTCATAGGTCGGAGCCAATGCCAATGGCCACCACACCCTTAGTTACTCTTTCACTGTTAGTTGTGTAATATATGTCTCTTTTCCTCCAGTAGGGTTTCCATAAAAAGTTTGATTGCAAAAGTATATTTTTAACCCACGATGCAAGAAGAGAACTGTTATAAATTTGACCGCTATGTGTGTCTGTCTGTGACACCATAGCTTATAAATGGGTGTACTAATTTAGGTGCAGATATTTAAAAGTAGACTTTCTAGCGGTGTTTCTTAGACATCTGTTCAGCCGTTTTAACATGATCCTTCGATCAAAATATTACCTAAAAGTTTTTATTACACTTTGTTTTTTTACTTATTAGAGGTCTGTGTTTTGGTTGCGGTTTTTTAAATATAACTTTTTGTGTATGGCTTAAGGATTATTAAAATAACTGTATATAACTTTACTATGACAACACTGATACTAGGATCGGTGTTTTCGATAATATTTAGTAATATTTGAGTAAGTTTTCAGATGTTTCTGGCAGATACAGACTGAAGTATATTTTCAGGGTTCCATAGCCAACAAGGAACCCTTATAATTTCGTAATTTCTGTCCGTCCGTCTGTCCACAGCTTAGCTCAAAGACTTTTAACTCTAGAAATCCCGTACGCAAAATACGCGCTCAGACGTGGAGTTGCGGAAACCAGCCCGTTCTACCTATTACCTAACTCTAGAAATCTGTAATTTGGCATGGATATACATATTAGACACCCCGACAAAAAGGTAAAATAAAATCTTGATAAAAAAATTGTATACTTCCCCTACACGTAAAGTGGGGATGTTTTTTTTTACTTGTCTACCCCATCGTCATTGGATAGTTTTTTTTTATAAATATTGCAGGTTTGTAATTACAATTTTTCGATTAATGGGATCCATTTGCATTTGAAGCTTTGAAGCGTGAATTCTTGTTACTGTTAGTTGAATAGTAAACTAGCTTCTGCCCGCAACTTCATCCGTGTAAAATTTCTGTCTCACCCGACCCATCCCGTCGCATTGAATCGTCAGCCCGTGCGATGTCCTCGTATTCGTGATTATTTTTCTTTTTGCTCGGCTCCGAAGGATCCTAGTGTAATGTTAGTGATGTTATAAACAAGCCTTTCTCGATAAATGGGCTATCCAACACTAAACATAGTTCCATAGATTAGTATGTTCAACCAAACAAATACTTCAGCTTTATAATATTAACATTTGATTACAATTAAAAACGTTATAGTGAGTAAACTTTAAATGATAGACATATGCAGTCGCGGACTCTTTTAGAACTTTTAATGACGAAAAATTCCGTCCTGCATGATTTTTGCGGCACGCACGAAAGCTCTCAAAAGGAGTACATTTTCTCCGTTATTGCAACATTTTTCATTGCTGCTCCGCTCTTTTTGGTTGCAGCGTGATGTTACTGGCGTTATGCAGCCTAAAGCTTTCCTCGGTAAATGAACTACTCAACACAAAAATAATTTTTCAATTCGAACCAGTAGTTCCTGAGATTATTGCTTTCAACGAACCACACGAACAAACTCTTCAGCTGTATAATAATAGGTCTTTACCTATGAAAATGCCGTTTTGTATGAAAAAAATAAAATGATTTTTTTTCATTTATTTTTTATTTGTATTAATCGAAATAATCACCCATGCAATCAATGCATCTTTGCCAACGCAGTGGCAGTTTATTGATACCCTTTTTAAAAAAATCAGCTGGACGGGAGGCAACAAATTCTTCAAAGGCATTTTGTATTGCCTCTCGGGTATTGAATTTTTTTCCCGCCAAGAAGTTATCCAAATTCTGGAAAAAGTAGTAGTCTGTAGGCGCAAGGTCTGGTGAGTAGGGCGGATGACGGAGAGCTTCCAACCCCCGTTCTTGCAACTTGGAGACCGTCTGCTGTGCAGTATGAGGTCGCGCGTTGTCGTGCAGGAGCAGCGGAGACGAGCGATTGACCAATGCTGGTTGGAGATGTGGCAGCTTCTCCATCATTGAGTTCAGTTCTTCACAGTACACATCTGCAGTAATGCTCACCCCGTTTGGTAAGAAGCTGTGATGAATCACACCGGCGCTAGACCACCAAACAGTGACCATCACTTTTCTAGGGGTAAGTTTTCGTTTAGGGCATTGTTTAGGTGCTGAACCAGGATCCAACCAACTTGCTGAGCGCTTGCGGTTATCAAACAGAATCCATTATTCATCGCAGGTAACAATGCGGTTCAAAATTCCTTCATTTGTGTGTCTGTTGAGCAGTGCAAGGCACGTCTCGACGCTTACTTCGCGCTGGCGATCATTGAGTTCGTGGGGCACCCATTTGTCAAGCTTTTTTACCTTGCCAATTTGACGCAAATGGACCAATATTGTTTTGACGCTTTGAAAGCTGCTGCTAATTCAGCCGTAGATTGTGTATCATCAGCTTCCACAATCGCCTTTAATTCGTCATTGTCGACCAAAGTCTTCGGACGACTGCGAGGTTCATTTTTCAGGTCGAAATTTCCAGAACGGAAGCGAGCAAACCAATAACAGGTGGTGCGTTGGTTTGTAGTGATAGCTCCGTAAACGTCGTTGATGTTGCGTGCCGCTTGTGCCGCGTTGCTGCCACGACGGTACTCATATTCCATAATTACTCGAATTTTTAACGTATCCATGATGACGAAAACGATTGAAATTCGATGAAAATGTAAAACTAATCAATAAACAAATGACTACTTTTGGAAAAAGAATTCCATGTTTTTAAAATAAAATGAATTTGAAAATAGAATTCTTAGACAAACAAAAATTATTTTGATTTGAAATGGCCAGTACTGCAGAACGGCAATTTCATAGGTAAAGACCTAATATTAGTATTAGATGAAATATTTTAAAGATTAATTCCTCTTGCGATAAACATAATGATATTATTTTCAGCGGTATCATGGCAATTTACAACATAGTTTTAAGATAACATAAGTCAATACTTATCATGAGTGCCGCCACTTATCTCATATATTTAACTTTGTTACCTATTAGGCAAAAAAAAAAAAATATCTTAGGACAACCAACACAACGTTATCTCATCCCATACTAGGCAGAGTCTGTACTATGGCAACGAGACAACTGATATATTATATATACTTATATAATATAAGGTGTATCTATTCATACACGAAATATTTTAAGAGGTACAGCTGTAGGTGATAAAGAAGCTATAGCAACGAAAAAAAAAAAAAAAAAAAATTTTTCAAAGGATTTTTTTTAAAATTTAATATTTATGAATTATTTGACGCACATAAGAAATACTGGGATTCTCGCCACAGTGTTCTTGGTTAGCACGTGTGTTTTGAATTTGTAGTTGTTTTATTAAGTGATTGTTGATATTTTTGTGACTTGTTAGCATTTAAGTGTGTTGTCTTTGTGTTCGTAAACAGGTTTGTATTGTGATTGTCGTATTTTAAACTCGTTTTTATTAAAGATGGATAAAAACAAACCCCCTGATCCTGACCCGCCTGACATCCCAGATCCTTTATTACCTCTGTCCCCGAATCCTTTATCGCAATTTGCGGATGTTGTATGCAGTGTAACAGGGATGGATGTGTCCCCATCCCGACCGGGCGGATCTTCCCGTGAACGTCCTGGTAGCGAGGATGTCTTGACACCGTCTCCACCGAACGGGCAAGGGAAGAGTCAGATCGGTCGTTCCAAATACTCGGCAATGGACGGGGGTCCTTGCGTCGTCCACGTCTCCCGAATGGAGGCCCGGCCTAACTCGGGCACCACCTTGCATCCGGTTAATTTCGGAAGATTTTTAGTTAGCAGCAGCATTGCGAACATGGTTCGTGGTGGTGTTGATGGAGTTGGTAGAGGCCGCGTATCCGTAGAGTTTGCTTCTCCTCAGGATGCAAATTCTTTCCTGGTTAACGGTCTGTTGGCCAAGTGCTGTTATGTCGCCTCCATACCTACATTTAACGTCACAGGGATGGGAGTGGTGACTGGAATTCCATCTGATATCTCAGAAGAAGAGGCTATCGCCTGTTTGTCTGTGCCCTCGGGTTGTGGGCGGATCCTGAAGGTTCGTCGAATTGATAGGAAGGTTCGGAGAGACGGAGAAAATGAATGGAGGGCAGCTGAGGCCTGTGTCATTGCATTCGATGGACGGGTCCTTCCTAAGAGAATCTTTTGTTGTTACACTTCCCTTCCTGTTGAGCAGTATATATATCCCGCCATGCGGTGTCGCAGGTGTTGTAGATTTGGACATGTGGCTAATATATGTGGGTCTGAACCGCGCTGCAGTAAATGTGGCCACGGTCGCCCAGGTGATGGTTGCACCATTTCTGAGGGCGAGGCCTTCTGTATTCTATGTTCGGGCAGTCACTTCGCTAACGGCAAGTCATGCCCCGAGCATGGTGGACGGAGGGCCATTGGGACCATTATGGCTGGAGAATCCATGCCTTGTGCCGAAGCCGACAAATTGATTCCAGCAGCTTCTCGCAGCTGTGCAAATGTTGCTAAAACTCCGATATCGCAGTCTTATCGAAAGACGGTGCACCTGAGGCCTAAGTCTCATGCCCCTCTCTCCCCGTCTTGTGACAGAGTTGCTCATCGGCGGATTATTGGTTCCCCCCAACTTTCGCAGCCTGGCGGCTGCGCTCTCAACAAGAATGACACTTCCAGTAATAGTACCTCTTCTATTGTTGAACTGCTCATGAAACTTTTACCTATCGTTATTTCTTCTTCTACTACTAACACTCAGTCACCGTCCAACGTTGCCGACCGACTTATAACACTTCTTTTAGATATTGGAAATGGCGTCTCGCCAAATTTTCCTACAGTGGAATGTGAGGAGCGTGTGGCATAAAAAGCACGACCTCACATTCCTATTAAATGGGTACAGGCCTTTGGCTTGTTCCATGGCTGAGACTTGGCTTGCTCCAGGTCTTGGCTTCCGTGTTCCCCATTTCAGCATGTTCAGGTGTGACAGATCGGATGGCTATGGAGGGTCGGCTCTCTTGGTCAGCAACCGGGTCCCGTTTTCGCCTCATACTTTACCTTCACTTACAGGAGATATGAGCATTGCCGCAGGGACGGTTGAGGGTATCACGGTGTTCTCCATTTATGTTGCACATCCTCATCATGCTCATTTGATAATTTTGAAGGATGTTTTTTCCAATGTTCATGGTCCGGTGCTGGTTATGGGCGATTTCGACTGCCACCATTACAGATGGGGATCTGAACGCTGTGATACCTTTGGCTCGGCTCTGGTTGGGATCCTGGACGATTTGGATCTCTGCATTTTGAATGATGGATGCCCGGCGCGCAGACCTGTTCCTGGTCAGCAAAGGAGTTGCGTTGATTTGGCCTTTTGTTCGGTTGAGCTGGCGGCGTCAACCTCCTGGGAATGTACAAGCTTGTCGCATGGTAGTGATCATTGCCCTATCGTTGTATCCTTGCTTAATAAAACTTTTTTCGAGAGGGCTTCCCCTCCACTTTTGAAGTATAACCTGTCCAAGCCAGACTGGGCAAAGTTTGCTTCATTGTTGGAGGACAAAGTGGACATACTTCCGAGTTTAAATTCAAATTTGTCAGATCCTTCTGGTCGCTGCCATGCCAAGAGATGTTATCAGGGTTTTGTTACGGCCATCACCTCCAGTGCGGACTCCTGCTTTCCATTGAGGGACTGTGCCCGTGACGGGGTTCCTTCGCCTCCGTGGTGGGATCCAGAGTGCACTTCGGCAGTCAGGGATAGAAATGAGGCTGAAATATGTTATAATGGGAATATGAATACCGAGAATCTGTTGGCATATTTACAGATCAATGCCGGATCGAAGCGTTTTCTTCGTAAGAGGAAGCGTACGGGTTGGATTGGGTTTTGCACTTCCCTATCTCCCTCTACTCCAATTTCGGTTGTCTGGAGAAGTATTAATGGATTTAGACGTGGATGTTCCCCATCAATCTCTTCACCCATCACTGGGGAAACTGCTGAACATTTTTTTGACAGAATAGCATCATCTTGTGTTCCATTTTCATCCGAATGTGAAAGTGCACCCTTAGATGTTGTAACGGAGGATCCCTTTGATGGACCATTTGGTTTGGAGGAATTGGGTGTGGTGCTCAAACATGTCCGGGACTCGGCTCCTGGTATTGATGGCGTACCGTGTTCATTCATAACCCATTCTGGCGAGGAAGCTGGAATCTTCTTTTTAAATATCTTAAATTGTTGTTGTATTCACGGTTGGGTTCCGGATCAGTGGAAGTTGCAGATTATTGTTCCTCTGCTGGGGCCGGGAAAGCATGCAGATGACCCGAATGGCCTTGGGCCAATTGCTTTGTCTTCGGTCCTAGCCAAGTTACTGGAGCACCTAATTGAAAATCGTCTAGAGTGGTTGGTCGAATCGAGAGACTTGCTGCCGAATCATCAATTTGGTTTCGGGAGGGGGCTTAGTACAATGGATGGCATTGGTATATTAGTTACGGATATCCGCTTAGCCTTTTCTAGAAACGAATCCGTTGTTGCCGCATTCCTCGACATCTCCTCTGCGTATGACAATGTACTTCTTCCCGTACTCAGGCAAAAACTGCAACAGCTGAGTCTACCGGCCAAGATGATACGATGCATATGCGAGCTCCTGTTGTCCCGTTCATTGGTTCTGAGAGTCCAGGGTGAGGAGTTTGATGAGAGGGTCGTATGGAAGGGTCTTCCTCAAGGTTATGTTCTCAGTCCCATACTCTACAATCTCTATACGGCTGATATTGGGTCCTGCCTAAATAACAATTGCCAGATTTTACAATATGCCGATGACATTGTTCTGTATGTGACAGATCCTTCCATAGATGACAGTGCGTCATCTTTGTGCCTCTCTCTGGATTCTTTGAATCAATGGCTTTTAAGCCATGGGCTATCGCTGTCGGCACCGAAAAGTTCGGCAGTAATTTTCTCTCGAAAAAGACTCATCCCTCATATTGCTATAAATATTTCAGGCCACGACATTCCTATAGCTAGTAAAGTAAAATTTTTGGGCGTTATTCTCGATTCAAAATTAACTGGTAAAAATCACATAAATCATCTTATCCAGAAATGCGAAAGGGTTATCTCAATTTTAAAAGTGCTTGCGGGTGTTTGGTGGGGCGCCCACCCCTTCACTATGAAATTAGTGTACAATGCCTTAATTCGCAGTATTTTGGATTATGGGACATATCTCCTGGGTCCTTGTAACAAAGGTGCTTTGGCTGGGCTGGACAGAGTCCAGTCCAAATGCCTTCGGATCATCTCAGGTTGTATGAAGTCCTCTCCCGTTAACGCGTTGCAAGTCGAATGCGCTGAACCCCCTCTTGCCCTCAGACGGCAATATCTGGCCTCCCGTTTTGTGTCTAGACTAATAGCTAGATCCTGTCATCCTCTTATAGGAAGACTGAACGAGTTAGATGCCTTATGCAGAAGCTCAAATTACTGGAAAAACAAAGAAATCCCCTTAATCCTAAAATCCTATCGGCTACTCCTAAATTTAGCATGCCCGATCATCCAACTCCCCAGATTACCCCTTTTTAATTTCTCTTATGAAGTTTTAAATTATATCCCAAAAATTTTCTTTGATATTGGTATATCAAAAAAATCCCCATCAGCGAATTCGGCTTTCAATGCGGTGGTGGGCGAGCGATGGAATGGTTTTCAATTATTTTTTACGGATGCTTCGAAACTTTCCGATCTTAATAACATTGGTGCTGCGGTCTATTTCCAAAGCTCCAAAATTATCTTACAATTTAAATGCCCCAAGGAATCTTCTGTATTCACTGGTGAGTGTGTGGCTATATTGGAAGCTAGTCTCTTTATTGAGTCCCACCATAATATTCAGAAAGCCGTCATATTTACAGATTCCCTTAGCAGTTTGCAAGCTTTGACTCAAAGTCCCTTTAAAAGCAAACTACACAGCTCCCTTATTTTAAAAATTAAAAAATCTTTAATGTCCTGTGCTAGTAATCAAAAAGATGTTCAGCTGGTTTGGATACCTAGTCACTGTGGCATTAAGGGTAACGAATGTGTTGACGCCTTGGCTAAAGATGCTTGCTCATCTTTAACGGCAGACCTCACATACAACACTCATCAGGGTTATGATCTATTGTCCCTTCCAAAATTAAATCTACAGTGTTCCTGGCAGGAGCAGTGGAATATTTCAAGCAAGAAGAGAGGCAGGTTTTTCTATGCAGTACAACCGACCATTAAACCAAAACCATGGTTCTCCGGTTACAAAAAAGTATCCAAAACTGTCATATCTGTTATATGTAGAATCCGCTTAGGTTTTTGTTGCACTCCCGTCTTTTTACACAAAATCCGTGTCCGCGACTCCTCTCTCTGCGAGTGCGGACTGGCGGAGGGCACCCTTGAGCACATATTCTTTGAATGCTCTAACAACGTCCCACCTCTAGATTTGTATAACCGTCTCACTAAACTTAAGATCCCTCTTCCGATTAATTTCCCCTCCCTTCTAACTTATTCCTCTCCTGAACTGCTTTTGGCGCTGATGATTTTCATCCGCCACAATAATATAAAGTTATGATTCTTTTCCCAATCTGTGTGGATATGGTATATTTATATTTAATGTTCTAACAATTATAATATTTATGTACTTTACCTATATTTCTTTGTTTGTTTCAGTCCAATACTAACCCCACAAGATCAACATTAAGCCCAACTTGTATCATGGAAGATTATAAACTTTTTTTATTTATTTTTTTAAACACGCACACTTGCTATTTCAATTCACTTTAGACATTGGCAGAATAGTCGACATCGGCTTTGCTTGCCATTATAAAAAATAGAATAGAATAAGAAATACTGGCTCCTTCTTATTTTTTACGGCCCGAAACACCGCGGCCATGCTCGTGCCGTCCGGTCATCGCCCTCGCAGCGTCAGGCGGGCCATTCATAGAATTTGGAGTAAAAGTTTTATGCAAAACGTCTCAAGTAGTTTTAAAATTATAATAATTACGAAAAATCAAAAACGCTTAGATATAAAATTTCTTTTTGCTTCTATAGCTTCTTTACCACCTACAGGTGTACCCCTTAAAATATTTCGTGTATGAATAGATACACCTTATATATGTATTTCTAAATACATACATATTATAGATAAATTACACCCAGACACAGAACAAATGATTGTGCTCATCACACAAAGATTTGTCCTGGGTGGGAATCGAACCCAGGACCTCAGTCTTAGCAGTCAGGGTCACTAACCACTAGACTAACAGGCCAGTCCAATATTATTATTTAATAAAAAACGGTCAACTGCGTGTCGGACCACACACGATGAAGGGTTCCGTAGTTGGTATGAACCAATCCCAAGAATTTCTATATATCTATATCTATATATTATATATATATACAGTTACAGTTTTATTATAAGTATATATATATACTTATAATAAAACTGTACAGAGGTCAATTCTGTACATTGAATATACATTCAAAATTAATATTGGAGGATGAATGGTGATCGATACTGATGCCAAAAAAGCAATCGCAATCGATAAATTTTTTGTCTGTCTGTCTGTCTGTCTGTCTGTATGTGCATGCATGGGTCAAAAACGACTGAAGGGATTTTAAACAAATTTGGTACGATTGTAGTCCATACTCCTGGGCAGGTTATAGGCTATATAACATAACGCTAAGACACATAGGAGCTGAGCAGTGACGTTACCCGCGGGATATTTTCCGACCTCCACGCGGGCGAAGCCGCTAGCAAAAGCTAGTACTTGAATAAATGTTCTCTCAAACATTCATACCTGTCACAGTCAATTGTCCAACTAAAAAATGTACTTTACTCGTGGTTTTGATTTATTCGTGTATAAAATAAGTCTCATAAACAGCTGTATTACTTCATCCTCTTCTCTTTTAGAGCTCCAAGGAACAGTCACCATTCTTCTGTCCTTATTCCAATTTATTTGTGGTCGTTGCAACATATCTTTCTCTTCCACACTTCTTTATTAGTCGTCATCTCAGTAGTCACCCCCTTTCTATCCATATCATAATTCACACAGTCCATCCATCGTTTGTTTGGTCTCCTACTCTTATAGCCACTCCAAGGCCAGTAGACCGACGTATTTGTGATATCTCCACGCGTTCCTGAGAAAAAGGGTATTGGTAGACTGACAGACGGACGGACAACTAAGTGATCCTATAATTCGACGTTCAGACGAACGTAATAAAATCGTGGCAATTTTAACGAGTGTTTTTTTAACTCTTGGTATTGAACATTGAGAATCCGACATTGACACCGAATCGAGCATTGAGAATCTTAACACTACTATCTACTTCTAATATCTATCTAGTTTTGCTGTGCCCGACAAGGTCTACTATTGTGTCTAAATCCAATGTTTACCTACTAAGGGGCCATCCATAAATAACGTCACACGAATTTCATGATTTTTGACCCCTTCCCCCGTCCTTGTCACAGCTGGTCACATTTATGAGACCCCCCCCCCCCCCTCCTTAGTGTTACGTCATATATTTTACATCTAAAAATAATTATTAAATTAAAACAGCAGTTCCGAAATTAGTTTTATTTCAATTTAAATGATTTTTTAAATAAAATTAACATCAAATCAAACATTGCAAGAAATTTGAAACTTAAATCTCTACAGATAAAGCTGCAAATGTTTTTGAGTTTTTCGTTAATAGTTCAAAGTTCGCGTTTTACTTAACACTTAAGCTAGCTTCCCACGGTCCGTGATATCGCGGAAAGATGCGGATCATCTCGCACGACACACCGTGGGAAGGGTCTCGTCCGTGGTAGCACAGGACGTCTGTGGCGGTGCGCCGGTATCCCTCGCGAGGCGGTAACTTCAAAGGTGCGGTGTGACGCGATCCGAGCGCGTACGACGCGGTCCGACAGACGTCCTGTGCTACCACGGACGAAACCCTTCCCACGGTGTGTCGTGCGAGATGGTCCGCGTCCGTCCGCGATATCACGCACCGTGGGAAGCCAGCTTGAAAGAACCCTGTCTGTGTACGTCCGTGGTCGTCGGCTGTGCGTGACGATCCGCAGAATCACGCACCGTGGGAACGCAGCTTTAGATTAAAGTAGATTTTGAAATGCGACGTCACGATATTTAGGACCCCTCCCACCCCCTTGTCACACAATGTCACACTTCAACAAACCCTCCCTCCCCCTTAACGTGTGACGTAATTTATGGATGGCCCCTAAGCATATACGTTGTGGAATGCAGTAATGAACAGAGTGCAGCGTGAGTGAGACTCAGTGGACCAAGAGTTCCGTTTTTCCTTTGGAGGAACCCTTTTTTATTTTTTTTGTTGGTGGGAAATAATCAAATGACGTCTCCCGCTCTGGGCGGAGCGGGAGGGCGTGTCAGACTTTTACTGACTAAATCCACCCGTGTGCCTTCAGTTGTCTATATCGTCAGTGAAGTTCTAACAGTACGGAAGTCAAAAATGGCTACTTTACAGGAGAGTGAAAAAACTGTATGAAATGAATGTAACTTACGCATAAGGCCGTATTGTGTTTAATTATTAATACAAATAAACTCTGTGATGATTTGAACTCGTGAAAATCGCAAGAATCTTTTCTAAAATCAAAATCAAAAGTCATTTATTCAAACTAGGCTGAGAGTCAGCACTTTTTGAACGTCAAAGTTACAAAAGACAGTCCCCCCAAAACGCCCGCCCTTCGACACTTCCTAGTGCTTTAGCTGGGAAGAAGAAGTGGCGGAACAAACTCCCCAGCAGCACAGCTGTCTGTTAAGTTAGAAGAACTTGATTCTATACAATTGTAAGGAGGTAACATTACGAGACACAAAATATTAAATAAATGATTTGCCTTATGTCAGCTAGCCAACCCAATATTCCAAGAAATAAACTGAAATCTATACGCAAGCAAAAGCAAAAAATATTGTTATAAGGTCAGCCTCCTGGCATAAAGGGCGTGACAGCTTACATATGCAATGCTGAATCACGTTCACATAGCTGTTACGACCCGAGTTACAAGTCGAGGCCATAAAATGACAAACTAGGACCATCGGCGTAAAAACTAATAAACAGGTAGGTAATTAACAACAATACCAACATCAAGGTCAGCAAGACGACCAGTCACCACAAGCAGCACCCGTTCACGAGCATAACGCAAAGATCAGCCATTACCCCCCTCGCCTTATTTGAGGGAAGGGGGTAACCCGACCCCCGACGCTACCGCAAGCATTGACATCTAAGGGAGCATGACGAACTTGCTGCCGGTTGCTCAGGCAAGAATTGAATGACAACTTGTCGAGGTCGCTAGCCAATCATTTTATGCAATACTAATCATTATAATATGTCAAAGCATAGAACATGTCAAAACCAATAAATACACAAAAAAAAAGACTAACACAGTAAAAAATAATAATATAATAACAATTATATTACAGCTATATAACCTATCACTAGGTACGCTAGTACTGGAGAAAGAACACAAACATTGTCTTGAGTTAATCACAGCGACCAACTAGTTTTGTCATTTAAATAGTCGTTGATGGAATAGTATGCCTTTAGACACAGGTTGGATTTTACTTGAGCTGGATTTTCCATTGAGGTAATTTGGTGAATTCCGCAGTGTTGTCAGTAGTTGTCACTGACTTACGTCATGTTTCATTTAATTAATATAGGTAAAGGAGATAATATGGAGAAGGGAAATCATAAAATTGTTTAACAAAATGGTGTTAAAAGTTTATTTTATAAAAAGAAATAATAATAATTTGTATTATAAAAAATGTTTTGCTTAAAACGAATCAACTTCTTATCTATAATCAGACTTTTATGAGATCAATAGGGTAGGGAATCATAGTACCCATGACAGTCAGAAGGAATAACAGTCTTTAACTCCTGTAAATGTTTCTATTTAGTTACTGATATTTTGATGCGACTTTGGTAGAGTTTTGGTCTAGGGGGTAAAGTTTCGGGCATTACTACTCTTCGTCGAATTCTGCGTGGCAGATCTTGATAATCCTCCTCAAAGTTCAATTTATATTTTATGACTCCACTTGGATTATACTGCAGTGCTCGTATGTCCGTTACTGTAGGATCATTGACGGAGCGACCAGGCCGTATGGAGTCATACATGAACGAATTCTTGTCTGAGAAGTCGTCGAAAAAACTGTAGTCTAAATATTCAACCAAATTAGGTTTTTGCGGTCGAGCTTGTTTTGATAACGTCGCAAATTGACTTGGTAGAAAGATCTCCTGGTGTTTTAATTTTTGCTCGATGGAACTGTGAACCGCATCACACTCCATCTGTGTGTGACCTTTCTCCAAAAATTTTTGTTCTATAACGACGTTTTTTTCCATCGATAGTTGAAGCAGAGCATTCGATAGATAAACATTCCGATTCTGTGCCGTACAACCATCAGAATATAAAATGATTGGCATGCATTTCTTCAGCAGCGTTTTTTTAAAACAGTCTATGCTGCATAATATAAACACAGAAGCAGTCAAACCAGCGTTACTCTCGTCAAACCAATAGCAGGTAACTTCTTTGTTGGCAAGATTATACATCGTAAAATTATGCACACATAGTTTAGTTTTAAAGTATAAAGCACTGGCTTGAAGTTGTGGACATAACTTTACGGCCTGTAAATCTTGTGTAAAAACATGTACGTCATCCAATTGACGAGCCCTCTCTTTATCTTTCACTTTCTCGCTTCTTGCCATGTCTTTTTTCTTAATATGTGATCGATAGTCTTCCTCTGCTATGTTGTCTACCTTGTACGAACAGCAAGTATCGCACTGATCTTTTTTAGGCGAGAACAGGCTTAGATTCAACTCATCAAAAACTCTGCACATAGTCCAGCGACTCAGTGGTCTTTTCGACTCTTTTTCGCACTCTTGGATGTACAACCTAAAAAGACAGTTCTTGTTTTCAACAATTGGCTCTAAATACTGTTTCGATGTAGATGCCCTGCAATAGTGCGAGGGCATTTTTGATAACGAAGCGAAGAACTGTTTGAGGAATGTCATGTCTTCTTTCTTAATAACGCGTTCATCATTGTCGTCGGTTGGTCATGGTGTTGTTTTAGCAATTATGCCATGTTCAGATCTATCGATCCAGCATCTTATAGTCGACTCTTTCAAACCCAGAGTGTTCAAAAAAGTCTTCAGACAAACTTGGGTACGTCCCTCTGATGTACTGAGAAAGTACTGTTTACTCTCACTTCTACGAGAATTAGATTTTACTTTTAGTTGCTTTTTTTTCACAAACGGAGACGTGAGATACAACGTATTGTTTCCGTTGCTCCCAAGTCATGCTTTTCCAGAACTTGCCAAAAATGTTCTCTCTTTCGATGTCAGACAAGCTACAACAGCCACGTAACTTAGACTTCGAGCAAAACGTGGAAGTGCAACGTGAACCAATTGAACGTGCTGGACGTGGCACATCTTGGAGCACTTTAAATTTCTCTTGCCCTGAAACTTTCCTGTCTCTACGGTACCCCACATATTCTTCACCCTGCATACGCTTCAGTTTTGTTGTGTTTTTATTCCATTTTTTAGGGTGTGCGAATCCCTTCGATTTCCTTTTTCTATTAGAATTTATATCTTCGATCTCACTGTCAGACGGTAGCTGCTCCAATAGCGACGGTGAATTGCCGGCAGTCGTGGAAATGGGCTGTACTTCTTCATTTAAACAGGTTGGTGGAGCTGAAGGTAAGAATGTTTCTTCAATGTCATTTTCAGGTGGTTGTGTCGCTTCTAATGGCGGTGAAATCTCAACAGACGAGGACAAAGGCTCCAATTCTTCTCTTGGCAGCAAATGTACTATGCTAACTTGTTCAGATGAGGAAAGAGGTATGGTATCCTGAATGTTTTGAGGGAGATCCAGCAAAGGCGGAGATGGAGGCTCGGAAACTATTTCTATTGGTAAGTTATTAATATCGATATTTTGTAAGTCAGTCAATGTTACCGGTAATATCTTCTGTCTTTTTGTTGGTACTTGTATCTTTAAGTCGCTGCAAAGAATCAACATTTCATCATCAAGTTCTTCGCTATCACTTAATGGAAAATCCATCTTGTATTTCTATGCAATCCCTTAAACCTTGAAAAAAGAGAAAGAAAGTAGGTAAATATAATGGAAACACAACGTAACTCATAAAAAATATCACAGTAAACACTGCGTAAGTCACGACTACTTTTCGATTAAAGTTTAGGCGACTAATAATCGTCATCTATCTATACTTATTAATATTATAAAGCTGAAGAGTTTGTTTGTTTGTTTGTTTGTTTGTTTGATTGAACGCGCTAATCTCAGGAACTACTGGTCCGAATTGAAATATTCTTTTTGTGTTGGGTAGCCTATTTATCGAGGGAGGCTATAGGCTATATAACATCACGCTACAACTAAGAGGAGCGGAGCAGTAATGAAAAATGTTGCAAAAACGGGGAAAATTTATTCCTTTTGAGAGTTTCCGTTGCGTGCGCTGCGTAAACGGTTAAAGTAACGCAGAAATCATGTATGACGGAATTGTTCTTTTTAAAAAGTTCTAAAAAAAAGTCCGCGAGAGCATATGTCTATATTTTAAGGTTGACTCACTATAACTCAAAGGGAGCGATCAGCAACGAAAAATGGACGAAAACTGCAGGCAAATCGATGCGACGGGAAGGGTCAGGGGAGCAAAAATTTGACGCGGACGAAGTCGCGGGCAGAAGCTAGTTATAAATAAACACACTTGTTTTAACAGTTAAACCGTGACCACATAACATTAAATCGATATTATTAGGAATAAAACATCAAGATAAAATGCAAATAATACCTTAAATCGAAATCACAACATTGGAGCACTTGATGCACGACAAGTTTGCACGTGAATAGCTGACATACGCAATGTTGGCACCACCAACTGAGATACGCAATGTAACACGACTGAAGGACATGTATCCATGGTCAGGAATAAATAAAAAAATAAAAAAAATACGCAATGTAACTATTTTTCAAATAACGCGTTGGTATTGGTCAGGAATCGTGTTTTGATTGGTCGACACGATGCGCGCCACAATGCTTTATCCAATGACATTCAAATCTCAAAACACTCATAAAATGACTTACGTACTGTTAGAACTTCACTGACGATATGCCAAGGCCACGGTACCGTCAAAAGAGGCATCTTTACCATATTTTTTTACCTTTATGCAATTTACTCTAACACGGAGTTAGTTGTTTAAGTTTTTATTGATTTATATATTGTAAAAAAGGTGCGTCTCTTTTGGTTGAACCAATGAATTCTACTAAATCTCACATAGTATCGCTATATTAACCAAAAGTATGAGCAGGGTAAAATTGACACATTTTTGGCAACTTTACCTAGCCTACGTTTATACTGAACGTGTGTCCCAAAATGCACGCGACGTAAAGTTACTAATAGTCCCGGCGCTAAAAAAGCGATGTATTTATTTTCGAAACTACCATCTTCGTTTATCAGGCACTACCAATACATAGGGAAAGTTGCCACAAGAATTTCAAAATTATCATAGAAACGGGTGAATGCCATCAGGGTTGTCAAAAATAATAAAACATTAACATTAAAAAAAAAAATATTTATTAAGAAACCAAGTAATAGGGACTTTTGTTTATGCATTACAGTTTAATATCTATTGTGGTTGTAAACACAATAACAAAAACTATTCTAGACATTAAAACTTTGCCTAAAAACAGTAAACAATTAAATACTATGCGTATTTATAATCAAGAATATTCGTTAAACAGTATAAAAAAGAACTCTCGCAGACACAGAACAAATACTGGTGCTCTGGTTCCCTGGGTGGGAATCTAACTCACGACCTCCGTCTTAGCAGTCAGGGTCACTAACCACTAGACTAACAGCCCAGTCATTGAATTTTTTACACATATGTTTCATAAACGAATAGAAAAAAAACGATAGGTATTATATTTAAAGTCCTGAATAACTGAACGAAAGTCCAAAACAGTTCCCACATAAAAGTAGATTACTTAGGCGTGCTAAATTTGACAACCCTAGACATAGGTAAAGTTGCCTTCGTGCTAAGCGAGGTAACTTTACCTAATATCAAGCATCATTACCTTTTCCAATAATTCAAGAAATAGTAAATTTATAAGATTGAATCATTGCGATACACTATAATAACAATATGCCACATACTATTTAATATAAGTCACTTACTTGCACATTGATTTTCTGTAGGAAAAAACAATCTTTATGCGATGACGCTGCAAACATAATTGACCACATAGAACGAAATAGCACCCTATTTTGAGAACTAACGAAGTGGCTAGCTTAAAAAACTTTTTGGGATAGCACAATTTAATATAAAATCAACCAATATGCCTAAAATTACGACAAATGCCCTAGACAAAAAAATATTTAATTAAAACTACTATAGGGTATGCTTAGGTAAAGATAACCACGGAAGGTAAAGATGCCTCTTTTTACGGTAACTCTTTCTAACAAATCTCCATTCAATTATGCTGACATCTCTTTGAGGCGCGCGTGGAATACATTTTTTTTTAGAGGAACCCTAAATCTCAAATAATTTGTCACTATCTCTCCAAAGTCTTGTGAAGGTTATCAGAAGTCAAAACAGTCAGACGATTGACTTAACAATGTTTTATGAATAAATGTGAACTTAGGTTTCATTAGAGCAGTGACCTCTTGAGTTCACGCTGAAACAATGAGTGGATGTCATAGTGAATTGTGTTGATTCATACTCGATATATGCAAAATGCATGAATTACAAAAGCATAGTAAAGAATTCCACATATTTATTCATGATTTAATTCCTTTATGACTTACACATAACTGGCGAAATTTGGGCGTAGGTACACCTCTGACTTAGCCGAAAGACGTCCACTGCTGGCCATAGCGCCTCCTCCAATTTGGGGGGCTTTGCCATAATCGCCACGCTTGGCAGACGGGTTGTCGATCGCAGTATGGTGGTAAAATGTATAGAGAACGCTGCTGTCCATTCTCTAGTAAGTCCCTAAGTCGACTCTTACGACACGAAATGGGGTGGTGCTATTCTTTACGTCCGGCGGCACACGTAACACTCATTAATAATTAGGATTACCAATTGTCATCATGTTTATCAAACTAATTAGTAATGAACAAATTATTAACAGGAAATAATTTAAATGCTCACTTAGAACAGATAATTTGTAAACATGTATAAAGTTTTTAATTTAAACTTATTTTGCACGCGACTTCGTCCGCGTAAATGTCGGTTATCGCGGACGCAGACGAAGTCGAGGAATAAAAATTAACCTGTCCTTTCTTGGGGTTCAAACTTACCCCGTACTAAATTTCATCAAAATCGGTTCAGTGGTTTCGTCGTGAAAGCGTAACTGACAGACAGAGCTACTTTCGCATTTATAATATTAATATAGATTAGATAACTATTTTTATGAGTCGTTTTATTTAACCTTGAAAAACATTTCAGTAGTTTACTTTAGCATTAACTAATTGAAACATGTTGACATATAGCTACAAAACAAAAGAACAATGTCAAAAACAGATGTTTGGCATTGTCCGAAAAATCAAAGTCTCATTCCAGGAGTGGATTTTGACTGGCCTGTTAGTCTAGTGGTTAGTGACACTGACTGCTAAGACGGAAGTCGTGGGTTCGATTTGTTTGATTTGTCGTGGGTAGGGTCCCAGGACAAATCTTTCTTTCTTTTGTGTGATGAGCATAAATTAATTGTTCTGTGTCTGGGTGTAATTTATTTACAATACGTATGTATTTAGTAGTAGTAAGCCGTCGCTCCATGTAAGATTTTAGTTTTCACCTCCATCCGGTTAGATGGGAAGCCGACCTCAATATACCCCCACCAATATATACCATGTTTTAAGCAAATAAATATATTATTATGATTATACTTGAGAAAAGGCTGGGTAGATGACGACTACTTTACACATAACATCACGCCTTGTTTCCCCGCAGGGTTGGGCAGAGGTGTACCTATAGTACACCCACATGTCGCCAATTATGTTTAAGTCCCATGTAATAGGGGGCGAGCCTATTGCCATCAACCGGGCTCGAATTCAGACTCCGTGTTGAGAAATTCCAGATGGAAAAACCCAATAAAACTTTTTTTTGCTCGGCCTGGGAAGCGAATCCAGGTCCTCATGCTCTGCAGTAGCACTTGCGGCCACTAGACCAACGAGGCAGTAAGGTTTCACCAAAATCCATGCATCCTCAAACGACTTTATATGTATAGGAAATTTTTTTAACCAGTGCGCAAATTTATTTTGGTGGTTCAGTGTCAGTAATAGAACACATTTCAATTATTTTTTTCAATCCTTTTTTTAAATTTTTTATCCGACCTTAAATCAGTAAACTGTGGACACCCTACATATTTCGTAATATGATATCGACAGTAGGAATAGGTCAGTAACCGCGCGCTAGCGTAGGTACTTCGAACTTCTTAGAATTTTGACCGATCGAACAGGTGGTAGGTACTTGTAGCTACGCTTGGTCGCTCACCTAGGCCGCCGCACCGCCGCCGCGCGTAAGTTACCATAAAAATTAGTTTCAAAATAAACATCTTTCGTTAATGATAACTTATTTTATTTGTACTAAGATATATCAAAATAAAAATTGCATGGCTATTATAACTTGTTTAAGTTTAATTTGTTTTGCGCACTGGTTAAAAACTTATCCTGTATATTAAAAATAAAAGTTGGAAGTAAGATTTTCAGTCGCCGTTCTGGAAAAAAGAAAATAAAGCGATTAAACTGGCGTTTCGTTTTTCTAATGAAAGGAACATAATGATTAATTAAAACCTCATTGTGTTATCGGATTTGCACAGGTAATAAAGGTGGGTAGTTATTATTACACACTACTGGTAACACAGGACCGATGACGTAGGCTTGTGTCTCCCACGTGACCACTGTGTCTTGGAATGCTATAACAATTTTTTTGTGGGTAGGAAGTCATCAAATGACGTCTCCCGCTCTGGGTGGAGCAGCAGGGCGTGTCAGACTTTTACTGACTAAAACCCACCCGTGTTCCTTCAGTTGTCTGTGCCAGGGCCACGGTATGGAACGATATACCTGAAGAAGTGTATGATTATAGTGGAACCGCTAAAGTAACCATTGAAATGCAAATATTCTTACCCCAACATGTACATAATCAGAATATCATGATCCCAACTGCTGGGACTCAGGCCTCCTCTCTGTGAGAGCGGGTGGGCTGTTACCCACCACGCGGGCCCAGTTTTAAAAGTTTATCTCTTGGAAGTTCATCACTTTTCACCTTTCTCTCGGTGAGAGTTGGCTGCCATACACCACGCGGGCCTAACGCGGATTGGTAGATGTCACATGTCTTTGAATTGTTGGTCCTAGGACATGTCGGTTTCCTCACGATTTTTTCCTTCACCGTTTTGAGAGCAATGGTGATGAAATAATTTACACAAAGTAAAGCGCTTGTGAAGGTTTCAACGTACGACTCCACTACTTAAATATTGTATTAATATTGAACTGTCTAAGTCCATTTTTAGGGTTCCGTTGCCAAATGGCAAAAAACGGAACCCTTATGGATTTGTCATGTCTGTCTGTCTGTCTGCCTGCCTGTCTGTCCGTCCGTCACAGCCACTTTTTTCATCAAACCCACAAAAAAATAAAAACTTTCATCAAAAAAACTTTCGTTAATTTTCATCAAACCCACACGTGTGGGGTATCTATGGATAGGTCTTCAAAAATGGAATTAGGTTTCTAACATCATTTTTTTCTAAACTGAATAGTTTGCGCGAGAGACTCTTCCAACTTCCAAAGTGGTAAAATGTGTCCCCCCGTAACTTCTAAAATAAGAGAATGATAAAACTAAAAAATATATATATGATGTACGTCATAAATCGTAAATACGCAATTTACCTTTCATTCAATCAACTCAAATATGAAAACAAACAAAAAAAAAAATTAATTTCATAAACATAAACCTTATGCATAAACCGTGAATATCTACAGGTTTGTACGGAACCCTCGGTGCGCGAGTCCGACTCGCACTTAGCCGTTTTTTTTATTATAAACTCCGGTCACGTATTATTCGTACATAGTTTACGTACTTTATTTATTTTTAACAGCAGTGCGTGAAGAACGTCCAGACGTATGCTAATGATGTGTCAATTCATTGATAACGCGTCGTCTCGTTATCACACGACCTTGAACTAAAACATGGTCAAACGTTGACTCTAGATTGCGTAGCACAACATCACGCTTGTTCCTCGAAGGGCTGGGCAGAGGTACATGCAATGACAAAATCACAAGTCCGGAAATTCCAAACAACCGGTAATTTTAAAAACGCATTTAGTCGTTTCATCTAGTCTATTTTTTTATCCCAATTTATTTTGGGTCGGCGCAACATGTCTTTTTTGACTCTTTTAGAATTTTAAAAGAGTCAGATGCACTTGATGATCCATAAATGTACGTAATTTTTGAACATCATGAGCATTCTTTATACTTTTTGGATGGCGAAGGATTTAGATTGTGGTCAGAGCAGCCAGGCGAGTCAGTTCACAGAGAATTTTTAAACGTTTGGTACCGCTACAAAATCAACCGGATAGAAATGATGCATCCTATCAAGAAAAATGAAGAAAAGGGATCGTAGAATACTCCTCTATGCATATTTAAATTTCATAATACATATTTTGATATATTTTTTGTTTCAAACTGTATTATTCTTTTCATTTTCCTTATAATATTTCACAGTTTTTCTATTTCCATACTTACCTTTCTGTAATAATAAACGAAAAAAAAAGAGAAAAAAAAAGGAACCGCTGTACCATCATGTCCACGTCGTGGTTCTGGGTTAGGTTGAGAGTGGTACAATAGGAAATACATAAAAAAAAAATACTTTCAAACCTCGAAACGCTGAAACGTGTCGTCAAAAATATGTAAAAATCGGAAAAGTAATTGTTGAAAAAAACCGTCAAACGAGCAGCTAGGATTTCATTCGAAGTGGATTTGAAAACTATTAAATCGCTGGAATAAGATGCCGTGAACCATTTTATTAGGCATTTTCATGGAACTTCTTGGTTGTCGAGGATAGGTGTGATGTTATGAATTGTAGTAGATCCGTATATAAAAGTAATTTTTAGTACAGCTGTTTATTATTTTCTATCATATCATTTAATCCGTTTGTAAAAGTATTAAGGCTTATAAAATATTTTTAGATATTTACGTAATTTTATACAAGCCAGTTGTGGGGGTTATCAGAATATCTATTTTTGGCTATCTGTGGAGTAGTGCATATAAAATGTTATAGGCTGATAAGATGGTATTATGCGTTCTCAAACATTGACAGGGTTTAATTTAAAATAGCTTGCAATACCAACGTATTGGGTATCGATATAAAAATATCCACACTATATTATAAATGCAAAAGTAACTCTGTTTGTCTCGTTTTCCTGCTAAAACTACTGAATCGATTTAAATGAAATTTGGTACACAGATAAAGGACATAGGCTACTTTTTATCCCGGTAGTATGTTCCCGCGGGATAATTTCTGACCTCCACGCGGGCGAAGCCGCTGGCAAAAGCTAGTAATAAAATAAAAACTGGACCGGAAGTGCGAGTCGGACTCGCCCACTGAGGGTTCCGTATAAAGTAGGTACTTATTATTATCAAAAATTGTTTTTTAATTACTTAAATATCATTTTTAAATGATTTAATTAGAAACGTATAGTTTTCAGTTTTTTCCATATACTTGTAGTGTAAGACGGTATTACTTGCCACATAATTCTAGGTCAACGGGAAATACCTTATACATTTTGATTCCCTTGAGAGTGTCGAAATATACGTTTTTTGCGGCATAAATACGTTAACTTAGAAGTTTGGTTTTTTCACAGCTTCGAGAGGCTTTAGACTTGAGTGTATTGTTTTAATTTCAACTCAATACCTCCACGCGTTCCCGAGATAAAGGGTCTTGACAGACAGACAAACGGACGGACAACAAAGTATGAGGGTTCCGTTTTTCCTTTTGAAGTACGGAACTCTAAAACAACATTCCAACTTTGTTCCAACTCCAACTTTCCATTATGGCAACCAATCGACTGTTATGTTATAGTTTTTGGAAATTTATAAAAAATATGTATTATGAAAAATTAAATGATGCTGATCGATTAATATGTGTGTACATGAATGATTAAATAAATGAATAATAAAATATAAATTGCTGTTCCATACATTTGTCTACCCACTATTTTATAGAATCAAGTTCTTCTAACTGAACAGACAGCTGTGCTGCTGTACAGTTTGTTCCGCCACTTCTTCTTCCCAGCTAAAGCACTAAGAAGTGGTGAAGGGTGGGCGTGTCGGGAGATTTTCTTATGTCATACTGACGTTCGAAGTGCTGACTCTCAGCCTAATTTGAATAATTGAACTATAATTTTTATTTTCACCGCGTAGGTATTGCACTTTTCTATGGAACTGCCGATTACGTTTTGAAAACCGACGAATATCTACCCTAAAAATCTAAAATCATGTACTTAAATCATAGTTACAGTTTACGCCGACCTTACTGTACGATTAGATCTTTTAACTACGCATCGGATTTTAATGCGGTTTTCATCAATAGACAGAGTGATTCCAGAAGAAGGTTAAATGTATAAAACCCAGGTGAAGCCGCTGGCTAGTTCATTAAGATTTCATTACATTTCCACAGAAGGTCATCAATCTAAATGCTATAAAAATAGCCTGATTGCTAATTATAGCTCATAGCGCGCCTGCCAACTATGTGATAGCGTGATAACGTCTTTGCGCAAATGATAACGAGTGATTACTTGTGTGTCCTAGGATTGATAGCCGACATGTTTTTAAAGTAGTCTATTTGATTTTCACTCTCATTTAGACATTGGTAGATGGGTATTTGCAGTATTGAATTTTTGCAGTAGGTATTCTTGTTATTGTGGTTTGATTATTACAAAATCACGGATTTTGTTTAAAAAATAATAGTTTAAAAAAACTAAAAACACGCTTTCATAAAAACTACGTGCTAATTATACGTCTGACACCAGGCTGTATAATTACATGAACCGTGATAGTTAGAGAGTTGAAATTTTCACAGATGATGTATTTCTGTTGCCGCTATAACATCAAATACTAAAAAACTATAAAATAAATATTTAAGAGGGCTCCCATCCATACAACAAACGTGTTTTTTTAATAGTTTTTGCTGGGTATTGATAAGGGTAACAGGTAAACGCTTGAAATATTTACAGAATATTTAGTTAAATATTCACTTTAAAAATAAGTAATTAAATAAAAATAAAACACATATTTAAGGGGGGCTGACAACAAACGTGATTTTTTTGCCGATAATAGTACGGAACCCTTCGTACGCGAGTCCGACTCGCACTTGGCTGGTACTTTTTTCAATTATTTTCTACTTTTGTTTGGTTTGGTTTTCTATGGAAGCGTGTTTTTTTTTTTGAATTATTATTTATTTTATATTTTGTAGTTCGGCTAGCTACAAATGAGTGTTTTTATTATTATTTTTTTGCCATCTTGGTAACCCTGGCAAGGATAATCGCACTTTATGAAATTATTGTATTGTCATCGATCCTCGATAAGTCTACAAAGTTTAAATGAAATCTGACCGTTTGAAGTGGGTCAAAATCAAGTTCAAAGGAGTCGATTACAAACATAATTACACACTTAAAAACAAATATACAGGTGAAGCTAATAAAAGCGTGTTAAAAAGGGTTTATTCACAACTATGGTAGTGACACTCGCTCTATGTAAAATACCTTATATTTAGTGGCTTCGGGGTTTTTTTGTTTGGGAAATCATCAAATGAAGTCTCCCGCTCTGGGCGGAGAGGCAAAGCGTGTCAGACTTTTACTGAAAGAAAGAAAAGAAAGAAAGAAAGGAAAGTAAGAAAGAAAAGAAAAGAAAAAAAAGAAAAAAAGAAAATTGTGTTTACTGACTAAAACCCACCCGTGTTCCTTCAGTTGCCTATATGCCAGGGCCACGGTAACTCTTTCGAACAAATCTCGCGACCCTGACAGGAGCGGCTTCGGCACTCATTGGAATCCGACCACAACAGATAAATCAATAAAATCAAGGAAGATGGAGTAATGGAGTGTAAATAAATGATGTATGCGCTCAAATAGTTTTAAGCAGTTCAAACATTGTTTTTGTGTAATGCGTGGGATCTATTCTTGTAGTTATAGCGATAAAAATAACTAGGAGCGTCGTTTCGATCGAGAGTTCGTATTTATTTTATTATTTACTAGCTTCTTGCCTCGTCTTCGTTCGCGTCAAATTTTTGCTCCCCTGACCCTACCCGTCGCATCGAATTTTGATCGTAGCGTGATGTTATATCCCTGTTAGGTAATAGGTAGAACGGGCTGGTTTCCGCAACTCCACGTCTGAGCGCGTATTTTGCGTACGGGTGGGAAATCGGTTATTCGATCCACCCCAGCTCCTCGAGAAAGGCCAGCAACGCCTTGATGTTGCTGACTATCTCACGTAGGGTACCTGGGTTACCGAAGTACTTGGCCCTGTATGTGGCGATCGCCGGGCAGTTTAGAAGCACGTGCGCTGCTGTCTCGTCGTCCTCAATGCAGGCCCTGCACAGCGGACTGTCTGTAGCTCCTATGACAAATAGATGTTTATTAAACGACCCATGGCCAGTTATTGCTGCTGTAACCATACGCAGCTGTCGTTTGTCTAGCCGAAGGACCTGTTTTGTGAGTCGGGCATCGATGGTAGGTAAAGCCTCCTTGGCCTGCCTGCAATCATTTTGGTCCACCCATTGCTTAAAGTGTAGATCCCTGGTACGTTTTCTTACCAGCGTAGAAACCCAAAGGGGAGTGGCGCGATGGGTTCTGGTCCCACCGGTGTCATGCTCGACCCCCTTCTGGCAAGTTCATCGGCGGCATCGTTACCAAGCGAACCGCTGTGTCCTTTTATCCACTGAATGGTTATATTATTGAGGCTACCCACCTGGTTGAGGCGCTGGTGGCACTCGTATATTAACCCAGAATCAATCGAGTGACTGTCCAGCGCTTGCAGAACAGCCATACTGTCTGAGAGTATGCGGATCGAGTGGTCTTTAACTGCCCTGGCCATGATGGCTGAGGCGGCAAGAGTGATCCCAATGCATTCCGCCTGGAACACTGTGTTGTGAACTCCTAATGGTGTGGCTATATGTATGTTGAAGTCCTGCGAGAAGACTCCAGCACCTGTGCCACTGTCTGTTTTTGATCCGTCCGTGAAGATGCGCAGCTCAGTGGGGCGCAAACCCTCACATCGGCGATCTTCGTGCAGCTGGATTCTGTATTTTTTATCAAAAATGAATTGTTTAGGCACCCGGTCCATTATAGCTTTAGTAATGGGGAACTCATCGTTGAGTTCCTTAAGCAGCGCGGTGTGTTGTGTGTCTCTCTTCCTCCAGAGGTTGGTTGCGTTCAGACGCGCCGCCGCCGCCATCGTGGCTTCCTGCTGTATGAACAGGTGGAGCGGTGGTAGTCCCAGCATGGCTTCCATGGCTGCAGTCGGAGTAGTCCTCATGCAGCCCGTGACCGCCATGCAGGCTAGTCTTTGCATGCGTTGCAGTTTGTTGCAGGCTGTAATAAGCTTGGTGCGGGGCCACCAGACCACAGCCCCGTAGGTGATCATGGGTCGGATCACTGCGGTGTACAGCCAAAGTATGATTTTGGGGGATAGGCCCCACTTCTTACCTATCATTTTCCTGCATTGCCAGAATGTGATGCAGGCCCTGTTTAGTTTACTGTCTAAATGGCTACTCCAGTTTAACTTACTGTCAAGAATGACCCCGAGGTACTTGACTTCGTTGGCCAGCTGAAGTTCTGTATTGAACAATTTCAGTAGGCGGTAGGGGCCTAAAGCTCGTTTATGGGTGAACATGACTAGCTCCGTTTTAGTGGGGTTCACTGAGAGGTCATATTCACTGCACCATCTCTCTACGATACGTAGTACTTGTTGGGTGAGGTTAAAAATCGTGCTCGTCACCTTCCCTGAGACAAGGATGGCGAGGTCGTCCGCATAAACTATTGTGTAGTAATGATTGGCATTGAGTCTGGCAATTAATTCGTTAATCACCAAATTCCATAGAAGGGGTGACAGCACCCCTCCTTGGGGGCAGCCTCTGGCAATCATGGCCAGCTGCTGCTCATCCTCTAGGCGAACCACGCGCTTGCTTAACATGTTTGTGATCCAGTCTATGAGTACCTGTTCAACTCCATGTCTGGAGAGGGCGCTGCTGATGCTGGAGAAGTTTGTTTTGTCGAAGGCTCCTTCAATGTCTATGAAAGTGCCCAGGCAGGTCCCTTTCTGATGTAGCGCTTCCTCTATCTGGCTAACTACCAGATGAAGCGCCGATTCGGTGGACTTACCCGAGCTGTATGCATGCTGGTTACCGTGCAACGGTAGGGTTCTCAGAGCGCCGTCCCTCAGCTCCCTGTCGCACAGTCTTTCCAGGGTCTTTAGAAGAAAAGAGGTCAGGCTGATTGGTCTATGGGATTTGGCGTTTGTGTAGTCGCCCTTACCTGGTTTAGGGATGAATATTACTTTCACTTCCCTCCATCCTTTGGGAACGTATCTAAAGGCCAGGCACGCTCTCATTAAAGGCACCAGTCTTTCTGCGATGAGGGTTCCACCCCACTGTAGTAGGGCGGGGAACACCCCATCCGGGCCAGCGACCTTAAATGGATGGAAACTCCGGATGGCCCATTGAAGTTTCTCCAGCGTGATCACCTTGCTAGCATAAAACCAATCATTGTCTGATGGTGTTTGAGTCGCATCTTGCCAGTCGATTGCTTGCGAGAAAATACATCCCGGGAAGTGTGTTTCGATAAGGACGCGTCTCGTTTCTTCTAGCGAGGATGTGAGAGTGTTGTCTGGCTTGCAAAGGGTAGTTGGCCCTGGTGTAGTTTGTTGCGCCAGTACTTTCCTTACCCTGTTTGCTTCCTGGCAGGACTCAATGCTACCAGTGTATTTTCGCCATCCCGAGGTGCTCCTGAACCTGATGCATTTTTTGTAGCAGGATTTGGCTGCGTAGTACTCATCCCAGTCCTCATCCGCACATGTATTCATTGCTCTATTCAAAGCTGTCCTTACCTTCTCGCGCTTTCGCTCCAGATCCGCACCCCACCATGGCTGTTTGCCCGGTGTACTACGAGGAGTCGTCTCTGGACACGCAGTTTGGTAGCTGTCTATCATTGATTTAGTGAGGTGTTCTACTTGTACCTCAATCTGTGTAGTGTCCGCAAATGACGTCGGATCGCTTGGTGTCGCAAGTTTGGAAACTAGGCTGCGTGTGTAGGTACCACGATCTGTGTTGCGCGGTTTGCGGCGCGGAGCTGCTGGCGGGACAGAGGCCTGGATGTCGAAGCGGATCCATCTGTGGTCGGAGCAGGAAGCCTCCCTGGAGACCTGCCACCCAGTGGTAATTTCCGCCGCGGCCTCTGTTGCCAGAGTGAGATCTATGATTGTGCGGCTTCGTCTGGTTACGAATGTCGGTTCGGAGCCAGTGTTTAGTAGGGATAGGTTAGTCGAGAATAAGTAGTCAACCAAGGCCTTACCTCTTTCGTTTTGCGTTTCCATACCCCACAGCTGGTGGTGAGCATTGGCGTCGGCACCGATGATGACCTCAAGCCCGGAACTCTCGCAATAGCTCACGAGGCGGGCGAGGTCATGCGGGGGCGGCGCCTCCGCTTCGGGCATGTAGGCCGAAGCGAAGACGATTGCCATCTCCATGGCGCCGTCACGCTGTATAATCAGCTTCACTGCAGAGATATCTCTGCAACAGAATTCAGTTAGAAGCTGTGTTTTAAGGTTTCCTGTTACATAGATACACGATCTTGGTTGATCGTGATCAGTAGTAACCAGGAGCTTACCGCCAAGATTGGAGAGTCCTTGTATGCGGCCCGCTCTAATCCACGGCTCCTGGATCAGGGCGATGGCCGTTTGTTGCACCTCCAACCACTTCCGGAGCTGAGCCGTTGCGGTCTGACTGTGGTGGAGGTTTGCTTGGAGGATTTTACATATCGACGAGGAGGACGCCATTGCTGGTCGATTCCTCATAGTCTTCCTCCAGATTGAGCCCGGCAAGCAGACCGCCCTCTTCGAAGTCATCCCCCTCCCGGCACGAAGCCGGAGACAAGGTAATGTCGTCCGACTCCTCGCCCGAAGAAGGGACAGCTCCCAAGGTGGCGGCACTTGGGGCGGCCGATTCTGGTACAGCAGGTTCGGCCGCGGTTGCTACCGGGTTATATCCCTGTTATACCCTTCATTAATAAATAGGCTACCCATCACAAAAATAATTTTTCAATCAAACAAACAAACTCTTCAGCTTTATACCTAATCTATACTAATATACTATATAATATGTTTGTTTGTTTGTATGTTTGTTTGATTGAACGCGCTAATCTCAGGAACTACTGGTCCGAATTGAAAAAATATTATTGTGTTGGATAGCCTATTTATCGAGGAAGGCTATAGGCTATATAACATCACGCTACAAGTAAGAGGAGCGGAGCAGTAATTAAAAATATTGCAAAAACGGGGAAAATCGCACGGGTAGGCGATTCGACGCGACGGGAAGGTTCGGGGGATCAAGAAATTTAACGCGGACGAAGTCGCGGGCAGAAGCTAGTATTAATATAGATTTACTGGCTTCTGCCCGTGACTTCGTTCACTTGAAATTTTAGCACAAAAAAGGTACCATTTGGTGCTGGATGTAAAAAATAGCACCACCCCATTTCTTCCCGTGGGTGTCGTAAGAGGCGACTAAGGGACTTACTAGAGAATGGGCAGCAGCGTTCTCTATGCGTTTTACCACCGTACTGCGATCACCAACCCACCTGCCAAGCGTGGCGATTATGGCAAACACCCCGAAATTAGTAGAGGTCTATGCCCAGCAGTGGACGTCTTTCGGCTGACATGATAAATGATGGATGATGACTAAAAGGCATTATATTCCATCGCCCGCCCGCGCTATTTATTACTTCGTTTACACATACCGTTCTTTCCTATTTTTTGTTTTCATTTTGCTCGGCTCCTATCGGTCGTAGCGTAATATTAAGTAGCCCATAACCTTCCTTAAGAATTGCGGTATCAAATGCAAAAAGAATTTTTCAAATCGTACGGGAGTTTCAGAGATTATTTCTACAAACAAACTCACACACGTTACGTCTCTATACAAGTATTAGTGGAAAAAAAACATGTGTGCAATTCACACGTGGTAGAAGTGAAACCTTCATAATTTTGGCTTCAAGATAATGAGACGAATGTAAAAAAGTCAAATGTCTATGTGTCCAAAAAGCCTGTGATAGTTTCACTGTACTTTTACATTTATAATAACTTACCATCTAAAATAATTCCAAATTTTTTATGCCATATCTACCTACATAATTATTGTATGCCTATAAGGCAGGACATATTGATACTTTAATATATTGTTAAGACCTGTAACTTACATGTGCCCACAATAAAGATACTTTGACTTTGACTTTGACTTTGTATTTTATTTCATCACCACTTCTTTCAAAACGGTGAAGGAACAATCGTGAGGCACATCCCAGAACCAAAAATTCGAAAATTTATGACATCCACGAACGGGCACTAGGCCCGCGTGGTGGAATATGGCCCACTCCCTCTCACAGAGAGGAGGCTTGTATCTCAGTAGTGGGAACGTTATAGGGTGACTGTGGACTGCCTGAATTCATATCTGTGGGGGTCTTCAAAATGTTCCAATAACGAAAACCATACATAAATAATTGTTTGGGTTCCTACGAGGAGATTATTGGGACATTGACCGCTACTGCCATGCTAAAACGCGATAATTAACTACTGAGCCTATTGTTAATTGATTCGCCCGAATTTATTCGCCCAAAACTGGTGAATCGACAAAGAGCAGTAATTTACATTATTTTCTGAAATAAATAATAAATTATTTTCTGTAGGTGATTCGAGCGAAATATTTTTTTAGTTTGTTTATTTATTTTGTTTTTTTTTTCAACCATGGACTATATCGATGTCCGAAATAAATAAAAAAAAATATTGTGGGCGAAACCAGACCTCCACACATACGTATTAAGGCATGGCATGTTTTAAAATTTATGCTAGTAGTAAAGTTAATTCGGTTTGCGCCTAATAGTATCTAATAAGAATTATACAATTTTTTCGTAACTACCCTATGAATATTATAAAAGTTTGGATCTTTGTTTCTCAATCACACAAGACTGGCAAAATATGGCACACAGATCGTTTATAACCTGTAATAACAGATAGGCTACTTCTTATCCCGGTACTTAATTTTGGACCTCCACGCGGCTAAACCACTGAAAAACGAAGTATAGAATAACATTCAAAACGTGCCAAGTGCCTTATACGTAGTTGTCGATTCGCCCGTAAATAAAGGTACGTTCGAGTCTTCTACAGAAAATAATATACACAATAATTAAGAACGCCTTGTGTATCCTTCCGTAAACACAAAGTAGCACCTTCAGAGGCCGGGTGTTTCCTTTGGGATTTTTTTGGACAATCACGCATTTATTTCATACCTATGTTATTTAAATATCATCTTCTTTTAGCGTGTCGATAGCAATCTAAATATAGTCCGCCCAGAATTTGGCTACGAGCTTGCACTTTCGAAAGCGCCCAAACAGTAGAACATGCTGGACAAAATATGAAGTGCCGCATTGTTTGTAGGACAGCACCACATTTACATTCCAGGGCGAAGCCATATATGAATTTCCACTAAAACAGGTTCCCTTTACTTCGGCCTACTTGAGTCCGGAGCCTAATTAAAGACTTCTAGGAAAGCCAAGGCAACTCGTCCAGGTGCGAGATTTTCAGTACAATAAATATCATTACCATATGAACTAGGTAAATAAATGGCAAAGTCCAAAAAATTCAAAACACGGTTTGGCTCTCAATGTGTTAAAGTGTTGTTTCGCCCGTAAATTCGTGCGAATGAACTCATAAGGCAATAATTATAGCTTCTAGGTCATCGTTATCACTGAGTAATTGTGAGTTACGCGTCTCTTTGCAAATTCAACTGACATAATTATCTATAAGCCTCTTATCACCGCAGTAATAAAACATTGTTTATCATTGTTATTTGACTTGACACTTGACAATGACGTTCGTAATTTTGAAGGTGCCTGCCTGAGCACACTAATTATTTTATATCTGCGGGGTAATTACGTATTAACATTAGCAGCAGCAACAGCATATCAGCCCAAAGACGCCCACTGCTGGACATAAACCTCCCCCAATTTGGAGGGATTTGCCATAATCGCCACGCTTTGCAGGCGGGTTGGCGATCGCAGTATGGTGGTAAAATGCATAGAGAACGCTGCTGCACATTCTCTAGTAAGTCCCTTAGTTACTACGATAGTACAGTAACAGAAGCAATGTCTTTCATTTTGATAGTTTAACAACGTTCATTGCGTTATTTACCTTGTTGAGCTCACAATTTTTTCCAACTTATGAAGCAGTGGGTTCGTAATAAATATCCTTTAAAATTATTCGGTTTCTGATCAGTAGTGTGGTACGTAATAAGGGTGCTGTACTAATATTAGAAAGACGTAAAATATGTCTGTTTGTATGAAGCGGGTAATCTCGGGAACTACCAGTCGGATTTCTATTTTTTTAATTTGTGACGTGTATAGAGAGTAGTGAGGCCTTTGCCCAGCAGTGGGACAGCAAAGGCTAATATAAATAAAACATATTATCCAATTTTTAAGGAAGATTGCAGACTATTTAATATCACGATACGAGGTCGTATCGTAGGAACCGAATAAAAGGAAAAGAAGTCTGAAAGAACGCTTATAAAATACGAAGTTATATCGCCGGCAGACGATGCGATGCGATGCTAACGAAGTCGCGGACAGAAACTAGTCTTAATTGAAATCTATACTAATATTATAAAGAGGAAAAGTTTGTATTTCTGTTTGTTTGTTTGTAATGGATAAACTCAATAACCACTGGACCGATTTAAAAAATTCTTTCACCATTAGAAAGCTAAATTATCTGCAAGTAATTTAGGCTATATTTTATTTAAAAAAAAAATAGGGTTCTGTTAGGGTATCCTTTTTTTGTATGGGAAATCATCAAATGGCTTCTCCCACTCTGGGCGGAGCGGGAGGGCAGACTTTTACTGACTAAAACCCACCCGTGTTCCTTCAGTTGCCCATATGCCAGGGCCACGGTAACTCTTTAGAACGAATCTCGCGAGCCTGGCAGGTGTTAGGAATAGGATATACTTACTAAGTAATCCCAGATAAAGGTCAAGTTCTGATTACTTAGTGGTTTTTGAGTTAGCTTCAATAATATGTATTTTTTCCACTTGGTGTATGTTGTTGATGTTATAATAACTTCTTGACGCTGTTATTTACTTAGCAAGTAAAGGTATATGAATTTGTGTAAGATAAAAAGTAAAAAATAAAGATTAAAAAAAAACACTCAAAGAGAAATCTAACTTTTTAGCAAGTCGGTGGCAGTAAAACGAAAATACTATACTAAAGGCACCGACCCGACCACTCGAAATTAAAGTATTTTTTCACTTTGTAGGTTTTTTTTTTGGGAGTTGGTTGCTTTTTCAGTAAAAATGTTTTTTTTTACATAAAATGTATCATATGACACTCGGCATTTCATGGGCTTCCGATTAGTGAAACAATTTTTGTAATCGGATTTCCGAAGATTACTTCTACCCCTATCTACATACAAATTCACTAACGTTTTTATGATATTACAAAAGAGTTTTTTTTTTCTATGGTATGACGTACCAAAAATGCAAAAAAGCTTCACTTCTCCAAAACAAAACCTACGATGAGACAGAAAAGCTCAATAAATAAAGTATACGTCAAATCACAGCGCCAGTCGAACTCACGCACACACGCAACCGCGCACGCACACACACACACAGTCACAACCGCACACGCACGCACACTAACATGCCCACACAATCACACTTTTTAGCTTTACACTACTTTTATATAATTTTCGTTATGTATTGGCTTTAGTCATAAAATTGTAGTAGAAGAATCAAGTCAATACTGTGTACAATACTGTTATAATATCCAATGGGGACTGGCACTGTACTCCCTTATACAGGTTATTCTATATATGTTAGGTTATTATATTTCAGTTGTAGTTTTAGTACACTCAATTTGTCAACCCTTTAAACTGTACTACAATGCTCAGATGAATAAACAATTTTAATAATGATAATTATTATTTTTAATTTCAACACACTTAACTTGAATACGGACACGGACGCCCCAGTTTCGCGTCATTAAGGTCGATTCTATTTCTATTGGAACGCACCTAATCAATTGAACTAGTTAAAGGTATTTCGAATAGGGAAGGACATAGACGGCTGCACGCTAAGAATTGATTTTAGTATTATAATTTGTTAGTTTGTTTGTATATTTAGTTCTTTAGTCTCGATGTTCTTGTTCCACCACCTCAATTCTTCCCGTGGGTGTCGTAAGAGGCGACTTAGGGACTTAGGGGCCGTTCAAGTATTACGTAAGCACTATAGGGGGGCGGGGGGTCTTTGATTTGCTTATTTTTGATGAGATGGGGGGTGGGGGTCTAGATGGTGATTACGTGAGCAGTAGTTATTTACGTTTTTACACATATGGCAAAACTACACATTGTGTATGTTTGAAAATGAAACGCGTTTTTTGGAGATTCTCACAAATAATGTAGACGTTTAGGTACTCGCTTAGAACCGAGTAGGGAAATGACCGCGCTCTATTCACTTGACTATTCCTTCAACCTATTGCTTCGTTTCGCTACGATTGACGGTTTGACGTATTTTAAATGAATATTATGCGCGTTAAAGTCCTCTTTCCTAAATCCATTTTCTTATTTCTAGAATTATAACCGGTGCTCATGAATCAATAAAAACACAGAGTACATTAAAAGAAAAATGCATATAACGATGTTTACGTAAGTATGGGGGGGGGGGGGGTAAGAGCTTTGCTTACTTTTGCTGACAAAGGGGACGGGGGAGTAAAAAATTGTAATAAATGTGCTTACGTAATACTTGAACGGCCCCTTACTAGAGAATGGGCAGCCGCGTTCTCTATGCATTTTACCACCATACTGCGATTGCCAACCCGCCTGCCAAGCGTGGCGATTATGGGAAACCCCCTCTTTGGGGGAGGCTTTTGTCCAGCAGTGGACGTCTTTCTGCTAAAATGATGATGATGAAGTATCTATGAGGTTAACTAGCTTAAATGGGTAATTCGATTTGCACGAATTTGTTCGCCGAAAACGGGCGAATCGACACGTTTATTTTAAAAATAAAAAACAGTTTGTTCGGAGTTAATTTATTAATGGGTGAATTGACAACTCTATAAATACGTATTAGGCAACAGGCGCATTTTAAATTTTATGCAGTTAAGTAAAAAAAAATTCGTCCTCAAAAATAAAATCATTCAGATCCAGCCCGTCGTCCCTTGCTACCCTCTACCAGCGATGCCCTAAGCCGAGGTCCGTCCCACAAGACGTGCCCTTAGCGAGTAATTGCTCTAGTTTTAAGTTTTTAAGCCCTGGCTGGAGGTTTTCATTTATTAAGGTAGCCATGGTCAAGCAGCCGACAGCCTCATAGGTTGACCTGTAAGATGACATTCCAAAAAGGTGATACGTAAAATCACGACTTTTCCCATGGGGGTAGGCAGAAACTACAAAACGCTGTGAACAAGGTGATGTTTTTCAGAACGGTCAGGTGCGTATTACTGGTAACCGGCGTGTGTGTATGACCAGATGTATGAACATAAACGAGGCGAAAGGAGTTTGTATATGTAAGTAAGGATCGTAGCACGTGGCGTTCCGTACTTTCAGGGCTACCCACATGGGATGTATGTAGTATATGTAATACTAGCTGACCCAGCGTACTTCGTACCTCCTCAGAATCAATAAACCCATGTTAGGTGAGCTCCTACCAAGTTATGCCAACCTGGTACTTCGAAGACATAAAGCGTTTTCTAGCTATCACACACCCATGTTAGGTGAGCTCCTACCAAGTTATGACAACCTGGTACTTCGAAAACATATTAATAAGGATGATTTTTTACACCTTGGGTCCGAAAAACCCAAATATCTTACGGACCCCTATTTAAAAAAAAAACTTTTTAACAAAAAATTAAACCGCCGAAAAACTGAAAAGCATAAAATAATAAACCTTAAAATTATGAGCCGGCGCTTTGAGTGTTCCTTGTCCATTGATTTTTCAGCGCCGACTCAAAATTTTAAGGTTTATTATTTTATGCTTTTCAGTTTTTCGGCGGTTTAATTTTTTGTTAAAAAGTTTTTATTTTATGATTTTTTGTGGCTTTAATGTACTAATAATACTTGGCAAGGTATACCCTATCCAACAATTAAAGAATTATCAAAATCGGACTACTCTGTACAAAGTTATGCGTGTTTATACGTTACAATCAGTGAGTGAACAATCAATCATCCCCTGTTTTCCAACCCTTAGGGTTCGATTTTGTTTTCCAAATTTATATGGGACCACCTTGGGAGTATACCCTTTCCAATAGAAGAAGAATTGTCACAATCGGACCACTATGTAAAAAGTTGTGAGTGTCAGTGAGTGAACAATCAATCATCCCCTGTTTTCCAACCCTTAGGGTTCGATTTTGTTTTCCAAATTTATATGAGACCACCTTGGGAGTAAACCCTTTCCAATAGATGAAGAATTGTCACAATCGGACCACTATGTAACAAGTTATGCGTGTTTATACGTTACAATCAGTGAGTGAACAATCAATCATCCCCTGTTTTCCAACCCTTAGGGTTCGACTTTGTTTTCCAAATTTATATGGGACCACCTTGGGAGTATACCTTTTCCAATAGAAGAAGAATTGTCACAATCGGACCACTATGTAAAAAGTTGTGAGTGTCAGTGAGTGAACAATCAATCATCCCCTGTTTTCCAACCCTTAGGGTTCGATTTTGTTTTCCAAATTTATATGAGCCCACCTTGGGAGTATACCCTTTCCAATAGAAGAAGAATTGTCACAATCGGACCACTATGTAACAAGTTATGCGTGTTTATACGTTACAATCAGTGAGTGAACAATCAATCATCCCCTGTTTTCCAACCCTTAGGGTTTGACTTTGTTTTCCAAATTTATATGGGACCACCTTGGGAGTATACCTTTTCCAATAGAAGAAGAATTGTCACAATCGGACCACTATGTAAAAAGTTGTGAGTGTCAGTGAGTGAACAATCAATCATCCCCTGTTTTCCAACCCTTAGGGTTCGATTTTGTTTTCCAAATTTATATAAGCCCACCTTGGGAGTATACCCTTTCCAATAGAAGAAGAATTGTCACAATCGGACCACTATGTAAAAAGTTATGCGTGATCATACATAAAAAAAAAAAAAAAAAAATATACGCGTCGAATTGAGAACCTCCTCCGTTTTTTTTCGTCGGTTGATAAAATATAGCTGATGTTACTCGCAGATAATGTAGCTTCCTAATGGTGAAAGAATATTTAAAATCGGTGCAGTGGTTTTTGAGTTTATCCATTACAAACAAACAAACAAAAATACAAACTTTTCCTCTTTATAATATTAGTATAGACAATTACGTATTTTAATTTCTTTTTCAGACGCATCCTCAACTAAAGAGAAGTTTGAGGTTTCGGGGATAAAAAACTAATGATGGTCTCTCCTTTCCAGATGTTGACAGTGATGTGAGTGCGTGACGTCACAAGATGGCGGTGGGCGAGGCGCGCGTCCCTCTGCTGCACGGCGACCGGCCGGCGCCCGCGCATCAGGCTAAGATAGGTCAGTTAACCAGTAATAATACATAATTCTTCATTTGTACCAAAGACATTAAATTATATAGACGGGACATAACGAACAAACTCGTAATCCAATACTTGTGTCCTAGTGGTCATATGGCGTTTAGTCTAGGATGGCTTGTCTGCATGTCAACACGCATTTGTGTCCGTTTAACAAGAAAAGAAAAACATTTCTTAAATAAATATGCCGAGTTGCGCTTTACGATATTGCAAATCACGCTGCGGTAAAATGTCTGGACCTAAGTTCGGTTTGTTTTCGTAAATATTTTTCAGTAATTTAATTAAATAATATTCATGGATGGTTCTAGAACATACGATAATTCTGTAATAAACGCCCTCTATTGCTGAGTAGCTTTACTACTGCCTTGCAGAGATGTTATGATGTTTATCGACTTTGTTATCGATAATATTTAATTATTGGTTTCTGTTATTTTAGGTTTCCGAATGTAAATAAAGTTGAACGTGAAAAGTGGATACAGTTTGTTCAAAAAGATCGCAGAGAAGTAAATTGGCTTCCATATGCTTCGTCAAAATTATGTTCCAAGCATTTTAAAAGTGGAGACATTTACTTTGGAAAGTCGGGTCGATCAAATTTCAAAAAAAAAGGATCGGTACCGTGTACTACAAGAGAAGTTTATACATTTTTCGTAGTCGTTCTTTATGTATGTATGGTAAACTAGAACATTGCCTATAATTCCCACTACTCACTTGACTTTTGATATCTGTCTGCTCGACTATTTTAGGCCTTTTTAAAAGTTAACAAAACAACTTTAACAAAACAAGTTAACAAAACAACAACAGCAACTTTTGCCTTAATTTTATTAATTAAAATTAAGGCAAAAGTTGCTGTTGTTGTTTTGTTAACTTGCTTTAATTTTAATTTATCAAATTAACATTAGTGATCGACTGATCGGTGAAAGAGTCTGTGAGGTCACAGACTCTTTTCTGAGTTTGTTTCGGCATTTCTTCTCAGAGTAGTCAGTTAGGAAACGCCGACCTCATGTAATAAAAAAAAAAAAAATAAGATTGACGTGTAAAAGTTTTTAGACGTTGACACGTCTAAAAACTTTTACACGTCAATCTTACTTTTTGTTTCACTTGACAGTGCCCATAATAATGATAATTTAGTAATTAGTCTGTAAAAAGATTTTTATAAATAAATAACTAGTAAACATTGAATCTAGTAAGCATTCCGAATTGTTTGGTATTTTTCAAATGTGAAAAAAAAATGTAGTCACTTTTAAATATTATCGATATATTATATCGATAGGGAATTGATGAAATTCAGCCTTATTCAAGTTTTTGTATTTGAATGTTTGCTATTCAAAGCTAGATGGCGTTACTGACGCTGGAGACTAAAATTTTGTACAAAAATGTTTTTCATAGCCGTTCTAATTTTGCTATACTATGCTAGATGGCGTTACTGAGTCATGGGATCACAATTTTTCTTTGACATTTCTTCAGATGGCCTCTCTATTTATCTTAAATCTCTTTGATTTGTACACATAAAAAAACATACATAAATATTGGGAAAAATAATAATAATATAATATTCCACAACTATCACACAACGCCATCTAGTCCCAAGCTAAGCAGAGCTTGTGTTATGGGTACTAGATGACTGATAAACATACTTATATATTTCTAAATACATACATATTATAGATAAATTACACCCAGACACAGAACAAATGATCATGCTCATCACACAAACATTTGTCCTGGGTGGGAATCGAACCCACGACCTCCGGCATAGCAGTCAGGGTCACTAACCACTAGACCAACAGGCCTGTCATGTTGCGCCATCGACCGACTGGAGCTAAGTCTACTGAGTATACCCGATTCAGCGTCAACGATCGACTGGAGCCAAGTCAAAATTTAAATCAAAAGTCATTTATTCAAAATTGGCTGAAGATCAGGACTTTTAGAACGTCAATATTACATAAGACCGTCCCCCGGCACGTCCGCTCTTCACCACTTCCTAGTGCTTTAGCTGGGAAGAAGAAGTGGCGCTACAAACTGCCCAGCAGCACAGCTGTCTGTTAAGTTTACTTGATTTTATACAATAGTACATAGGCAAAGTAATTATCATTACGATACACAGAAATTCTCTGTCATATGCCAGCTAGCCAGTCCAGTATACCAACAAATAATATGAAAACTATACTGAAGCAAAATATAAATGTATAATGATGAGTATACCCGATGTAGCGTCGCCGACCGACTGGAGCTGAGTATACCTGATTTTAGCATGACTCATGAGTCATGAATCAAAGAAAAACCGCAAGGTGCTGCATTTTTTTCTTCCTATCCAAAATGTTGTTACTAGGAATGGGCAGCAGCGTTCTCTTTGCATTTTACCACCATAATGCGATCGCCAACCCGCCTGCCAACCGTGGCGATTATGGCAAATCCACCCAAATTGGGGGAGCCCTGTGTCCAGCAGAGAGAGTGAATGATAATGATGATGCTGATGACATAAGATGCTGCTAAAAATAAATGTCGTGGTTTCGGACTTTGGATCCAGGCAAAAGGTATAGATTACTTTGTGAAATTTATCGCATCATCGATAAAATCTATCTCCCATAGATACATAAGTACAGATACTTCAAATAATATGACGGTGAAGACTAACTGATAAAAGAAATAATAGTGTGGTTGTTAGTGGGATATTACATAATAATGATGTTTTCCTGTTCATTGATAATAGTGTAGTGATGGGAAAAGTGCGGATATTAATAATTCAGTCCGATTCTTATGCACATCACCACAATTAAGCGGGGTGAAAGTGCGTAGCGGAATTTGTAGTAAAATCATCATTTCAGCCGTAAGACGTCCACTGCTGGACTTAGGCCTCCCCCAATTTGAGGGGCTTTGCCATAATCGCCACGCTTGGCAGGCGGGTTGGCGATCGCAGTATGGTGGTAAAATGCATAGAGAACGCTGCTGCCCATTCTCTAGTAAGTCCCTTAGTCGCCTTTTACGACACCCACGGGATGGTAGTAAAATACGAAGATTTAATCATTTTGTAACGTTTTAAATCGATGTTTGATATTTCTAAAAGAGTAAACGTGGACTTTCTTGCTGGGTCTTCTCCATAGGAATCAACAAATTGGAACCGAGCACGTAGCTTCTGACGATTCATGTGCCCTTGCAGGCTTATGTGAAATAAAAATATTTTGATTTGATTTGATTTGATGATGCCCCGTGTGGTACCGGACATAAAGAATAGCTTCACCCCATTTCTTCCCGTGGGTGTCGTAAAAGACGACTAAGAGATTTACTAGAGAATGAGCAGCATAGTTCTCTTTGCATTTTACCACCATACTGCGTTCGCCAACCCGCCTGCCAAGCGTGGCGATTATGGCAAAGCCCCCCCAAATAGGGGGAGACCCATGTCCAGCAGTGGACGTCTTGCGGCTGAGATGATGATGATGTGATGATGATTGATGAAACGTGAAAATAGTCGACGTATTTGGGTCTTCTGCTCGCAACTTAGTCCGCGTGGAATTTCTTGATCCCAAAACCCTACCTATCATATCGCATCGCTTGCTCGTGCTATTAAGTCGTTTTCGCTCAGCGTTATTTCTTTGTATTTAATGGTTTTCCACGGTTCCTACGGGTCCAAGCAAGACATTAAGTAGCTTATATCATCAAGAATGTTAGAAGAATTTTCTAACTCAGACTGGCAGTTTCAGAGATTCGCGCGTTCAAAGAATCAAACAAACTCGGCAGCTTTATTATAAGTGCTGAAAGTTTGACAACCAGTCTAAAGCCTCGGTCACACACCGCGAATACTCACTGCGAGTGCATTCACAGCAAATAATGATCGCAGCGACAATTCGCTGCCTGCCTGTCACACAGCGAGTTCTACACGAAAATTTCGAGTCTGTTGGTGCGCAAATTCAAAATGTCGTCTGCTCGGATGACTATTCGCAGCGAGTACCCTGTCACACACAGCGAATACTCTCGGCGAATGCGCATTCGCCGCGAGTAAAATTGAACATGATCAATTCAAATCGCGGCGACTGAATGTATTCGCAGCGAATAGCCTGTCACATACAGCGAATACTCGCGGCAAGTGGGCATTCGCAGCGATTAATCGCTGTGTGTGACCGAGGCTTTACCATGAGGTGTCTGTATTTTAGTACTCAGTAACTGGGTTGTGGAGATCAGATAGGCAGTCGCTTCATGTAAAATACTGGTACTCAGCTACATCCGGTTAGACTGGAAGCTGACCACCAATAAGAAAAAGACCAGACAGATGATTATTTAAGAATTTTTAATTTGATGTAACTGTAAGCTCGCACATTCCTGCCAGGGTCGCGAGATCTCATCGAAAGAGTTACCGTAGCCCTAGCACATGGGCAACTGAAGGAACACGGGTGGGTTTTAGTCAGTAAAAGTCTGACACGCTCTTCCGCTCCACCCTAGAGCGGGAGACGTCATTTGTTGATATCCCATGCACCAAAAAAAAAAACTCGCTTGTCCGATGTTATCCGATAAATAAGACCGTTATCACATCACTACGCATCTCTGTCACTACTGTAGATAAGAGTCAATTGATAAATAACTACTATAACTTGCTATCAACGATATCAATCGGTATTATATTAGTAGTACGCACTATGTGGGGCAGCCTTATCAAATGACCGTGTTATGACAGTGAAATTAACATAACTTCAAGCATGTGTTCTCGCGAGAGGGAATGGGAAGCCGTCACCTCCTTCTGCGAAGCAGTAATGCTCGCGAAGGAGGAGGCGGGGCGCGTGAGGGAGTGGCAGTCTCTGCGCCCTCACGTTCCTAGCCGCCGCAGGAGGAGACGCCCCGGGCGTCGGGAGTCGATTGCGGACTCCCGGCCACCGTAGGCGCGAGCTTGCGGGTGGCGAGCAGTGGGTAGCTCGCCGCCCGGTAAGGACCAAGCTCGGGTCGACGGCGCGCAGTGTTCCACGCGCGCCTCAAAGAGATGTCAGCAGCAGTGTAGGGGTCTACTAGGACCGATGCCTGCCGGGGTCGCGTGATTGTTCGAAAGAGATACCGTGACCCTAGCACATGGGCAACTGATGGAACACGAGTGGGTTTTAGTCAGTAAAAGTCTGACACGCCTTCCCGCTCCGCCCAGAGCGGGAGAAGTCATTTGATGATTTCCCATCCTGAAAAAAAAAAGAATGTGTTCTCCGAAGGGGTACAGAGTTGTATAAATGTATCATATGCCTAGGCAGATAAAGGCTAGCCTTTCCCAACTGTGTGTCTGCCTGGGTTCGGACCCACGACCTACAACTCGTAGTCTTGGCCGACCACCACTGCACCTATGTCTACTAACTGTAAGGGTCGGTTCACATCTGACGGAAGATGCGTCGCGTTTCATCGGTCGCGTTACGCCAGAACAGACAATTATATGAGAAAACATTCAACCTTTCACACTTAACCGATGATGCGTTACTGCGTCGAGCGTACAGCGTCTGTTCCGTTTCCGTCAATGCATTGTCGGCCGACGTAAAGAGCGGCACCGTCGCGCCACGCGTATATTGACTGATGCATTCAGACTAGGCGTAGCATCAGCGGAGATCGTTTGTGTATTGACCGTTCGAAGTTTTCTTGCATTGAAAATGTTTGATACATAACGGTTCATCACGGAAATGCAAAATTACGCCCGACGCATCTTCCGTCAGATGTGAACCGACCTTAATACGGATGACAATAAACGTTATTCTATTTTTTGTTATGTGTTTATATTATTCGTTCCCCAGAGCCCCCCATTCACAAGCCACTGGACCACTCGAGCTTGGGCGGCGGCACCACCGTGGTGACGTCACTTATAGCTGGCGCCACTGCCGGCGCGATCGCCAAGACTGCCATCGCGCCGCTAGACCGAACTAAGATCAACTTTCAGATATCGTAAGTATAAATTTTGTCATAATCAATATGTATACTAATATAATAAAAAGAAAAAGTTTGTATTTTTGTTTGTTTGTAATGGATAAACTCAAAAACCACTGGACCGATTTTAAAAATTCTTTCACCATTAGAAAGCTACGTATCTACGAGTAACATTGGCTATATTTTATTTTTTTTAAATAGGGGTCCGTAAGATATTTGGGTTTTCGGACCCAAGATGTAAAAAATCATCCAAAAAAGTTCCTTATTAATATGTCTTCGAAGTACCAGGTTGTCATAACTTGGTAGGAGCTCACTTAACATGGGTATGTGATAGCTAGAAAACGCTTTATGTCTTCGAAGTACCAGGTTGGCATAACTTGGTAGGAGCTCACCTAACTTGAGTTTTATTGATTCTGAGGCGGTACGAAGTTCGCTGGGTCAGCTAGTAGGAAATAATGAGGTTTGGTGGGCTGGCCATGTCTGTCGAAAGACCGATGGCCGGTGGTGCAGATGAGTCTTGGAGTGGAGACCGCGTATCGGCAACCGTAGCGTGGGACGCCCCTCAGCTAGATGGACCGAAGACCTTAGGAAAATGGCTGGGGTAGACTGGATGCGGAAGGCGGAGGACAGGGTGTTGTGGCGCAACATGGGAGAGGCCTATGTCCAGCAGTGGACTGCGATACATTGATTGATTGAATATAGGAAATAGATACTTGTCGTAATAGTAGTTGGTTTTTGGGTTGTAGTGTTGCAAAGGACTCGAGTCATCGAGTCGTGGACTCGAGTCCTCGAGTCGTAATTTTAAAGACTCGACTCAATTATGCAAGACTCAGTGTGCTCAAAAGGTTCGGAGTCTAGAGTCAAGCCGAGCCCGAGTCATTTACAAGCCACTTGATTCTTAAAAACGACTCGAGTCTTAATAAAGGACTCGAGTCTTAAAATGAATTCGAGTCTATGAATAACTCGTCAGATTATTTGTACGCATAATTACATAATAACCACTCATTAGAACTTATCATTCTTCTATTAGAGTCTTTTTGAATGATGAGCTACAAGTTTCATCTTCATGTTCCAAGTTTTTCTTTAAGACTCGAGTTAATTTTAAGACTCGAGTCCTTTTTAAGACTCGAGTCCTCTTTAAGACTCGAGTCCTTTTTAAGAATCGAGTGCTTGACTCTAGACTTCGAGCCTGTTGAGCACACTGAGTCTTGCGTAATTGACTCGAGTCTTTAAAATTACGACTCGAGGACTCGAGTCCTTTGCAACACTTATGTTGGTTTCTACGAGTTTCCACAATCAGGGATCAGGTTGTCAGGGAAGATTCTTGTATGGGCGAAAGTAACAGGTACCAGTAAGAAGGACAATTGCAATCTACCAGGCTTATGTTAACGAAATGTTTTGAATTTTGCTGACGATTTCATAGACGTGTTTTATAGTTAAAATACTGTATTTGTATTGGTTTTAATGCACCACAAGAAAGATCATTTGCATTTTGATCAATTGTATAAGCTACTTTTGAAAATTTTATTTTGATTATTCGACCTCGAACTGGCCGCTAGTTTTGTAGGCTTCGGTTGTACGCGCCCTGGTCCTGGTGCCCATTATAATTGTTTGACTGACGAAAAAAAACCGGAGGAGGTTCGCAAGTCGACGCGCATATCATAAGTAATCTTGAGTCGGCGCTAGTTGAAGTTGTTGTCTTTGGATCTGTATTTTAGTGTTTGCCACCGACTTCCGAAATGAAAGTTACTTTTCATTTTCGCGAGTACAACTGGCGCCGACTTAAAATTACTGAAGTGTTAGTTACTTATACATTAAATAAGCACTTGATATTAAGGTTAAATAAAAAATGTATATATTTTTTTGCTTTTCAGTTTTTTCGGCGTTTATATACCTGTACATTCCATGGCAGTTACAGAACCGTATCAGGTTTCCACATTCTTTGGTCTCCATTGCTCTGGTTGCAACATAAACTTATAATTTCTACCTTTCTTTCTACGCAGACAGATCCCCTACTCGTGGCGAGCCGCCATCAACTTCCTACTGCACAGCGCCCGCACCGAGGGCTTGGTGGCACTATGGCGCGGGAACAGCGCGACCATGGCCCGCATAGTGCCGTACGCCGCCATACAGTTCACCGCGCACGAGCAATGGAAGAAGGCACTAGGAGTTGACACGCCACAGACTGCCAAGTAAGTCAGTGACATAGTCCGGGAGGGACCAGTCAGATGCAGGGCCTGGAGGCTGAGGAAACTGCTGGGCATACGCCTCCCCCAAGCACCGCCACTTCGTCCGTTTCTGTGCCTCCCGCATCCATCGCATTCCTGCGGCCTTCACCAGGTCATCGGTCCATCTTGTGGGAGGCCTTCCAACGCTACGTCTTCCAGTATGGTTTCGTAAATGCTCTTTAAATGCACAGGCGTCACCCAGACCAGGACAGAAACCTTTCGGACACCCAGATCTTACGCAAATGTTTTAAACAGACCAGGAGACAAATAACTTCTGCAGGGAGGTAGTGCTGGTTGGAATATCCGCTGACAGTCGCCATGGCCTACGCACTATGGTCCACCTGAAGGTCTTTGTGCGGAAACCAAACCCTTTAAGGGGGGGACGGTAAGGTTAATTCGTACAAAAAAAGGCATGTTTTTGTGATTTATTTGTGACGACACAGTTAAAATCTCTTTATTAAAACTAATGGTACAGTATGGCAATCGAAGAATACTGTGTAAGATTTTCACGAAGAAATATAAAAAAATACGCCAATGGCAGCAATTATTCGGACGTAAAAAAAAGAATCGGAAAAAAGTAGAATTACGGTGCCCCTCATGACTTGGTGCTGGATCATCTTACCTTACCTTCCCCCCCCCCCCCCCCTTAACATAGAACTAAGAACTTTGTGTGGACAGTGCACAGCACTGTGGCGCGTCAAGTGCACGAGGTACGCTGCAGTACCACAGGAACTTGCAGTATGCATAGGTCCAACGGTAGCTTCTGAGCTCCTAGCCTTTTGGGACCCGAGTTTTTCGGTATAGGAGCTATTCGTGAACCCATTCTTCCGCTATAAAAGCCTTTCGGGACCCGAGTCTTCCAGTATAGGAGCCAGAGTCAGGCAGGTGTGATCAGTACATAGTGTCTATATTTTAAATCAAGGAGAGTTTCTAGCCCATTTAAGCAAGTTAGCAACGTGTTGAGCTGGTGGTCATTTACCTTATTTTGACTGTTCCTACGAAAAAAAGGGGGTGAACTGTAATCGCTCGCTTAACAGAGTCTTTAGGTGGCGACTGACATGAATTCGCTCGATGTCAGCACGTTACAAGTCGAATATACGGCATGTCAGTACAGCGAGCCGAGCAGATCGATGCCGAGCGCCCACACACGAGCGCGCTCCACCCGGCTGTCCATTTTTTGGCGTCTCCCTTTGAATGTTATATTACATGTCAGTCGCAAGCGCGAGCACTGCCGGGAGCGCACGCATTTGGCGTTTCGCACTAGTTGCTCTGTTTGTGTCATTTATTTTGAGCGCGGTAAAAGTTTTTTATGGACAAATGATTTCTTGATCTTTCAGAATATTCATCAAATTAATCCGCCAGCTTCTTTTTCATTTTGAACTTTGTTGCCCAAATACGCTTTCTTTTCTTCTTTAAACTGCAATAACGGATTAAAAGGAACGCAGCACAAAGTACTTCTACGTCCACCATTTTGACTACTAATGCTGGGGATGGAGCACAGTCAAGCATATATTCATCGCGAAAATTCAGGTTTCATGAGCATTTGCTCGATGCGAATATTCATGACGAGCAAATGCTCATGTCAACCTTTAAAGTAACAATAAAGAAAGTACTTGAGATGGAAGAAGACCAACTAAGCCAGAAACTATATTAAAACACTCCCAACCCCCCCGTTCCTGTAGAGCCAGCCCCGTGCTGCACCTGGTGGCGGGCTCGCTGGCGGGCGTGACGTCACAGTCGGCCACGTACCCGCTGGACGTGGCGCGCGCGCGCATGGCCGTCACCAACGCCGCCGAGTACGGCACGCTGCGCGCCGTGTTCGTCACCGTGGCGCGGAACGAGGGGCTCCTCACGCTCTACAGGTAAGCTTCGGCAAAGTCACACTCACATTCAACGTATCTGTAGCGACATCAATGCTATCGAAATAAATTGTAAGATTGTAATAATTAATTTTCCAAAAGGACCTTTTACAAGAAGTTGGTTTTAGAAAAAAAAAATAGTTTAAAAAGCGTGGAGTGCCTGATCAATAAAAAAATACCTTAAAAAGCACCCCACGCTTTTTTCCCATTATTTTCTACTTTTTAGTTTGGTTTTCTATGGAAGCGTTTTTTTAGTTTTTTTTGAACTATTATTTATTTTCTATTTTTTAGGGTGTTTCGAACTTTGAGACGTCGCAAAATTCGAAACACCCAGCGAAGTTTGTGACGTATGTCAGCGTAGTTTTCGAAGACAGTTTTTTGCTGTCCTGATAACCCTGGCAAGGATAATGGCACAAATTTATGAAATTATTGTATTGTCATCGGACTTTGACAGGTGTGCAAAGTTTGAATGAAATCGGGTCGTTTAAAGTGGGTCAAAATCGCGCTATAAGGAGTCGGTTACAAACAAACATACAAGTGAGGCTAATATAAAGCGTGTAAAAACATGTGTGCAATTCACACGTGGTAGAAGTGAAACCTTCAAAAATGTTGGCTTCAAGATAATGTGACGAATTTAAAAAAGTCAAATGTCTATTTATCAAGTCTGCTCGAAAAACGTCAAACAGAAAAGTAAACTTTCTCAAGGATCACCCTTACTTAAGGATTTCCATTACCCCAAGTGTTAGAGCGAGACACAAAACATAATGACGTTGTTGTGTCTGTCTCTTTTTACTGTCGCTTTTTCGTTTCATAGACTTTCAAATCACAACGGTGCTAAAGAAGTTTTCACTTCAAAAATAGTTTTAAAAAAAAACTAAAAAACACGCTTCCATGGAAAACCAAAAAGAGTTTTCTATGGAAGCGTGTTTTTTTAAACTATTATTTATTTTCGCTTTCTTAGGCTGTTTCGAATTTTGTAACGTATGTTTAGAGTAGTTTTCGAAGACAGTTTTTTTGCTATCCTGGTAACCCCGGCAAGGATAGTGGCACATTTTTTTAAGATTATTATATTTTCATAGGTCCTTGATAAGTTTGCCAAATTTCATGTTAATCCGACGTTATAAAGGGGGGTCAAAAACATGTTCAAAGTTTCCGTTACATACGTTTGAAGCTAATAAAATCCACGCGGACGAAGTCGCGGGCGTAGTGCAAGCTCATAAATTTTGCGGAAATAATTCTCTTAATGATATGGAATATCCCATTTAATCTATGGGTAAACCAAATCAACATGCATTGGGTAACTTAGAAGGAAAACCGCAACATGTTCCGTTGTGCAGTTCTGAACAACTAATCCGAAACACAGACATTTATGTATAGATTACAAACCAGAGCGTGTGCCCGCACGACGGCATTCACACTCACTCCCAAACCTTTTATATTATTTGACCCCTTTAGGAGGTGAATTTATAAATATCCCTTCTTAGTGTTTACCTACGTTATTGATGTGTACGCACAAGAGTGTGCGTTCGGAGCTAGCGGTGAAATCTGTAAGTGAATTACTTAATTAATTTGAATCGATTTCCCATAGGCGACTTAGGGACTTATGTACTAGAGAAATGATAGCAGCGTTCTCTATGCATTTTATCACCATACTGCGATTGCCAACCGAAGCGTGGCGATTATAGGAAACCCTCCCAAAGGGGTGTACTACGTGAGCTCGACAAATGGATGTGCGAATAACACTTGTGCGACAAAACTGTACTGCGACTCACAATAGTTCGAATGCACGCTTGTGCGACACACTCGAGCTCACATAGTACACTAGGTTAGGTTAGGTTAAAACCGTGACCTCCTACTACCTGCTAGAAACGACTAGATTCAGTGTGTCGCACAAGCGTGCATTCGAACTATGGTGAGTCGCCGTACAGTTTTGTCGCACAAGTGTTATTCGCACATCCATTTGTCGAGCTCATGTAGTACACTCCTCCCAAAGTAGGGGAGACTTATTATTATTATTATTATTATTTATTTATCGATTAGACAACATTGGTCCACTGGTTAGTAACGACTTATCAACTAAGGGTAAGTATTTATGAATTGGAATAAAACAGTAGGTACCTATTATATATTCATACCTGCCGCACGAGCAACCTGACAAAGTGTCTAAGTATAGGTGCATCGTGTTGTTCGGCTAGGGTTTTCAGGATACTGTTGCTGCTAGCCCTCATTCTGCCTAATAAGGATGCGGTCTTTTTCCTCATAATAGCATGGAAGTCGTCGGTTCGTGCTACAGCAAACATGCTAGACGCGCTGCAGAACCTGGGCAACCTCAACAGCATCCTGAAGCCATTATTATATTGCACACGCAGAGCATCTAGAGCCCTCCGCGTACAGTTGACCCACAAACTGCCCGTATAGAACGCTTGACAATAAGCTTTAAACAGGGTTATTTTGACCTCGTTACTAAAACGAGCGAATCTGTGAGCCAACATGTTGCATCTGGCTGCTAGTGCCCTGCGCTCACGATCAATGTCTACCTGATCTTTGAGGTCCTCAGTGACATAGTGTCCCAAGTATTTAAATTGAGTAACCCTTTTAAGTGGTTCTCCGTTGAGAGTTATTGAAGGCTCGTAAGTTATATGTTTCCCGGGAACATCAAAGATCAGGTATTCACTTTTCACTACATTATATAACAGGCCGTGAGTCGCCGCATACTTTCCACAGATGTTCAGCATCTCCCTGATTGAGCCAGCCGTTGGACCCAGCAGCACCATATCATCAGCGTAACTTAAATTATTGACGCTAGCGCCATCTATTTTACACCCAACTGGTCTGCTGCTGAGTTCAACGATCAACTCATTCAGATACAGGTTGAAGAGCTTAGGTGAGGTTAACCCCCCCTGCCTCACCCCACACTCCAACCTGTACGCTTCAGACAGAACATCTCCCCAACGAACTTGGTTTAACTGGTTAGAGTACCAGTACTGGAACAAACCCGTCAACTCAGGTGGTACACCCGCTCTCCCGAGCTTCTCCCAAAGGACATCATATGACACAAGGTCAAACGCCCTTGAGAGATCAAGGAAGCAGGCATACACCGGAGTACCTCTATCCTTATAGTATTGGACCGTCTGCTTTAGACAGAGGATAGCACTCTCAGTGGAAAGTCCAGGCCAAAACCCAAACTGTGCGTCATGTAAAGTTATCCACTTGTCAAGTTCTTTGTCAAGCAGACCGTCCAACACCTTTGCTATAATAGTGGCCAAGGATATCGGTCTGTAATTCGCCTTGTCCGATACATCCCCAGTTTTATTTTTCACGATCGGCACCACAACTGTTTTTAGCATATCGGATGGAAGATATGAGTGGCTACTGCAAAGCGTGAAAAATAACGCCAACACTCTAGGCAAATGTACCCCCGCACACCTGAGGTGCTCGATGCTGAGACCGTCGTGACCTGGAGACTTCCCCTTAGCCATTTTTTTAATTACTTCAGCTACATTCTTGGCAGAGAAACGGATCGGTTCATAATCACGACTGGTCTCACCATCGATCACTCCCTTAGCCGGTCCAAGTGGAGACGATACCATAAATCGATCCTTAAACATGTTGGCTATGTCTCTCGGTGAACCACATTCCCCCACACTCACAGGGACTCATGTGTGGACGTCTTTGGGCTGAAATGGTGATGGTGAGTCAGACTGATATGATTGTTACTTCTAGGGGCTACACCGCGACCGTGCTGGGCGTCATCCCTTACGCCGGCGTGTCCTTCTTCACCTACGACACCCTCAAACATAAGTACTTAGGTGAGTTTGACTTTCTTTATTACTATAAAACTCGTCTTCCATATTCCAGTTCTTGTTTTAAACATTAACCCCTTTATTCATAAACGTTAATTAAAGTTAAGAGACGTTTAAAAATGTATGGTTAAATAGTAGCTAATCATTACTTAACTTTTTAAAGTTCAACAAACAAGTTTCAACTTAAATTGTAATCTACTTTTATTATGTCACAGTTAAGTTGATTTCGGTACAAAATAAACTGTAGTTAAAAAACTTAAGGAAGTCGGTTGTTATTTCTTTTTAAGTTGTTATTTTTAACTTTTTAGTTATGGTATGTACCTCGCACTAATCTAATCGCGTTATTCGTTCAGTTATCGCGCAAATACTTAATGCAAATTTAAGACTTCTATGGTTTTCATATGAATCTAGTGTTGGGTTTTTATCCGGATAAATACTCAAAATGGATAAATACTCGATAAATATCCGTTTTTACTGAGTATTTATCCAAAACAGCGGATAAATACTATCTCAAGTTTTATCAACGAAAATTTTGTCATTTTACAAAGAAAACGATTGAAATTCATTACAATTTAGAAAAAAAGAAGTTTTGTACCGTACTTTAACAGTTAAAAAGCCTATATTTACAATAATTTCACTCAATCATGAAGTTATGTCGCTTTTTCTGTCGTCACACCAGTTTTATTTCTGTGAATGCTTGTGTGTGATCTAAAAGACCTTTCTGTTGCGACATAGGTATACAGTGTTGAAAGAACTGCTACACACTAGTTTACTGCTAGTTTAGTTAATTTTGCCGAAAAACATATCTCTTTCCACTAGGCTTTTTACTTTGGGTGGGCATCATCAAATGACGTCACCAGCTCTGGGTAGAGGAAAAGAGCGTGTTAGTATTTTACTGACTAAAACCCACCCGTGTCGAAAGAACACGCCTACACGCAGTTGCCTATGCCAGGGCCACGGTAACCCTTTCGAACAAATCCGTGACCTTGGCAGACATCGGTCCTTCAATAAAGCTTCAGTGGACCCCTTCAATAATGCTGACATCTCTTAAAGGCGCGCGTGGAACACTACGCGCCGTTGACTCGAGCTTGGTCTTTACCTAGCAATGGGTAGCTCGCCGCCCGCAAGCCTGTGCCTACGGTGCAACAACAACACACACAAACTCCTTTTACATTAACTCAATCGTCACTTAGGAGAAAGAACGAAATTTGTAAAGTTCCCTTCACACGCTTTGCTTTCACCAAACGTTTCTTTTACTACCTTGGGCCATTTTTATATAACAGAATCAACAAAACTATCCCTTTACATCAATCCACCTACGAAATGGGCAAGAAACAAATAACGGACTTAGTAACCAAATTGAACTACGACGACACCGAACATCTGCTCTCCTCTCAATCGTAGTGACTTCTCAAAAACCCTGTATTTAAACTCAAACTCCGTTATTACTTTACACACACACCACACCTACATTACCAAACACATACACACACACACACACCATACCTACATCACGAAACACACTATACTAACCCTTAGTTATAAGTTAAATTCGTTTGCTCCTTATAGTACTATAGTAGTCTACTATAATTGTTTGTACTCATATGGGAACCTGGGCTGGCGAACCTTAATACAGGTTACTATGTAACCTAGCTAGGACGCCAGATTCAAATTATGTTACTTTTTGTCTTTAAATTTTACCCTACACTGTGACTTATATTTATTGTAACAGACTGTACCTCACTTTTTAAAATAAAATTTTTTGTATTTTGTATTTGTATTACGGTGGCCGGGAGTCCATAATTGACTACCGACGCCCGGAGACTCTCCTGCGGTGGCTAGGGGCGTGAGACCGCAAAGATTACCTCTCCCTTACACTCGGCTTATTTTGTTAGTGTTCTTCCAAATAAAAGATTTTCACCAACAACCTTTCCTGGCCTTATGCAACGAATGTAGGCATTACTTCCACAGTCTGTTGAATGTTGAACCATTTCGTCATTACGTTTATAAAATCTATGGCATCCAGTTCTTTGTCTTGATTGATTGATGAAGCAAATCGTCATCGTAAGAACGATCCCAAAAACGAACGAACGAACGATCTCTTATCCCAAATAAATTGGGATAAGAGTAGAAGACTACTCTTATCCCAATTTATTTGGGGTCAGCGCAACTTGTCTTTTTCTTCCACACTTTGCACACACATATTATTCACACAGTTCAGCCATCGTTTCTTTTGTCTTAATGGTCTCCCTCTACTCTTTTAGCCATCGACATTCATACTCAAAACTTTCCTCATTCCTCCGTACCACGTGCCATGCAACAAGCTTCTGAGTCAAGCAGATAGGCGGAACATTTTAAAGGCAATCGATACCCTTTTTGCCACTGCTGAGAGAATTTCATTCTTGGCTTTATTAGCAAGAAACTTAATAATAGACAAAATAAACCTCATTTTAGATTTCTCATCCCAGAAGATCTTATACACTAGGTGGGCACTTGTTGGACTCTATTTGAAAGAGAGAAGTATTGATCGACGCAATCCCACGAAAATAACATCAAGCAAATCTGCTTGTGTCATGTGACATGACAGTATCTTCTATTGTTAACACTAAAAGAGCGGCTTTTGTATTTACCAGGTTGCCCATCTTGTGCAGCACGGCAGCTTTAACTTCTCTTCTCCCAATTTCCTTTGTTTTACAATGCCTGCTATAATACCAGCTCTTTTGATTTTGTTATAGATTTTATTATATCTGCATAGTTTATAAAATTGTTGAAATCTTCATATTTCAGACCCATGAGTCAGCAAATTAATAGTGCGTGCTTCGCACTTTCAAGGATCAACATCTTATACTGATTGAGTTTCTAGCGTGATCACCAACAACACCAAACTTTTCTTCGCCTTGTTTATAATGTCTTTTAGAATTTCTTCACGGAGATATTCACGTGTGTGGCGTTTCTGTACACTCTAATTAAAGAAACGTTCTAAAAATATATCTAAAAGGATGTTCTATTAGAGTCGGTGGGACTTCTGGTACAATTACAGTCCTGGCATTTGAGGTCAGATCTAAATAATGTAAATATTATACATATTTTGGAAAGCCTAAATAACAATAAAAGTCATTAACATTTTAAAATCAACCATCCGATGCGCAAAAAAGATGTTTATCGTTCATTTTGAGTAAATATCCGATTAAAACGAGTATTTATCCGTTTTGGATAAATACTCGAGTATTATTATCCTCCGAGTATTTATCCACTGCCCATCACTATAACAAAACAACCATCCGATGCGCAAAAAAGATATTTAACGTTCATTTTGAGTAAATATCCGATTAAAATGAGTAAAAACGAGTATTTATCCCTTTCGGATAAATACTCGAGTATTATTATCCTCCGAGTATTTATCCACTGCCCATCACTATATGGATCCCATGGTGAAAATTACTGTTTTAATTACGAGATCAGATTTAATTAATGTGTAACGAAATTGACTACCTGTGTATTTTTCAGTGACAATGTAATTTAATAAGAAAACTACTGAATACGAATAATTGTGTCATAATGTTCTTAATATATCTGCACACACACCACTCCCTCCCCCACGCAGTGTGCCTTATGAACCATTTGTAACAAACATCCTCTGAACCAGTGTTATGTAGATAAATAATGATTTAATTCGTTTATCTGTTTCCAAACTAAATTGTGAATGCAGTACCAGAGATTGTTTCGACGTTCTAATTGCTACCTATCGGATATACATCTCCGAACCCAAATTGTTGTCGACTTTGACGTCTTGATCGCCAAAAACATAAGAAAATATCCCAGAATAGGTAATCTCCTTTATGTTGGTCTTTACTGACATCGGTTAAGGAAAACAACGAGAAAACTTGGGCTTAGTATATAAATGAACGTCGAAATCTCCAAGCCGTCTTGGGCAAGTTTTGTGATCAATTCTCGGTATGAATAGTGAGTGATTTGTGCCCAGCCCAATATACCTGGGCCCTAATTGCGAAACACACAATTTATCAGAATCTGAATGGGATTGAAGATTATTATCTAAACCATTGCGTCATTTGTTCGAATAAATTGTGGCTCAGCAACGTAAATAACGCAATGAATGTTGTTTAACTATGAATATTAAACCAATTCCTACCGACAAAAAGTTCCGCAATCACCCCTCTGATTTCAACAGCAGTTTCTCTCTTTCAGAATATTTCGGCAAGCCTCAGGGCACGTTAGTGAACGTAGTTTTAGGCGGCATGGCCGGCGCCATCGCGCAGACAGCGTCCTACCCACTGGACATCGTGCGGCGCCGCATGCAGACCGCGCGCCGCCGCCCCGACGGCACCTACCCGTATGCCAGCATCGCGGACACTCTGGCACTAGTCTATAAGTGAGTATATTGAGTGGACACACCGCGTCCTACCCGTATGCCAGCATCGCGGACACTCTGGCGCTAGTCTATAAGTGAGTATATTGAGTGGACACACCGCGTCCTACCCGTATGCCAGCATCGCGGACACTCTGGCACTAGTCTATAAGTGAGTATATTGAGTGGACACACCGCGTCCTACCCGTATGCCAGCATCGCGGACACTCTGGCGCTAGTCTATAAGTGAGTATATTGAGTGGACACACCGCGTCCTACCCGTATGCCAGCATCGCCGACACTCTGGCACTAGTCTATAAGTGAGTATATTGAGTGGACACACCGCGTCCTACCCGTATGCCAGCATCGCCGACACTCTGGCACTAGTCTATAAGTGAGTATATTGAGTGGACACACCGCGTCCTACCCGTATGCCAGCATCGCGGACACTCTGGCGCTAGTCTATAAGTGAGTATATTGAGTGGACACACCGCGTCCTACCCGTATGCCAGCATCGCCGACACTCTGGCACTAGTCTATAAGTAAGTATATTGAGTGGACACACCGCGTCCTACCCGTATGCCAGCATCGCGGACACTCTGGCGCTAGTCTATAAGTGAGTATGTTGAGTGGACACACCGCGTCCTACCCGTATGCCAGCATCGCCGACACTCTGGCACTAGTCTATAAGTGAGTATATTGAGTGGACACACCGCGTCCTACCCGTATGCCAGCATCGCGGACACTCTGGCGCTAGTCTATAAGTGAGTATATTGAGTGGACACACCGCGTCCTACCCGTATGCCAGCATCGCGGACACTCTGGCGCTAGTCTATAAGTGAGTATATTGAGTGGACACACCGCGTCCTACCCGTATGCCAGCATCGCGGACACTCTGGCACTAGTGTATAAGTGAGTATATTGAGTGGACACACCGCGTCCTACCCGTATGCCAGCATCGCCGACACTCTGGCACTAGTCTATAAGTGAGTATATTGAGTGGACACACCGCGTCCGCGACGCATGGCTCAAATTTAGTACTTGATTCTTTACCTTTTGACAGATTGATCTGATATTTGGTACACACCTTTACTTCTGATGACAATACAATTTATAATACTCAAAATCATTGTACATCCAAGATGGCCTCCGGATTAGAATTTAGTTTTTTTTTGTTAAATCAAAATATTTTTATTTCACATAAACCTACATGGGCACTTATGAAACGTCAGAAGGTAGGTGCACATTCACAGTTCCAAATTGTTGATTCGTATGCAGAAGAGCCGGCAAGAAAGTACATGGTTACTCTTTTTTAATTAATTGGTTTTTACAAGGGTTTCAAGTTACAGTGTTAATAGGTACGAGCATGGGAGCACGTTGTATAAATTAACTAGCTTCTGGACGCGGCTTCGTCCGCGTTAAATTTCATGCAATTCAATAAAATAAAAATAGAAAAAAAAAAGACAAATAATTTAAAAAAAATATATAGAGGTGGGTCACCCTTTATCATTTAGGGGTATGAGAAATAGATGTTGGCCGATTCTCAGACTTACCTTCCACTCAAAATTTCATAAAAATCGGTCCAGCCGTTTTGGAGGAGTTTGGTAACAAACACTGCGACACGAGAATTTTATATATTAGATTATAGTAAACTATAGATTTTCTTAGCCATCTGATTATTAATCTTTCTTTTTCTCAGATCGGAAGGCTGGCGTGGCTTCTACAAGGGCCTCAGCATGAATTGGGTGAAGGGCCCGATCGCCGTGGGCATCTCATTCGCGACATACGACCACATCAAGAGCACTCTCCGAGATATCGCGGTACATTTCAACAGCTAGTCTATACTTAGGGCCAGATTGCTTTGACTGTGACAATCGCAATCGTTTTCATTTTGACAGGTAAAAGCAATTGATTATACTTGTTGTTTTTTGTCGATGGGTAAAAACCTAAAATTGGTATATAAAAGATAAATGGTATATTGGGAAAATTATATCTACGTTAATTTGACAAAATGGAAGCAATTGAAAATTTATTTTGTGACTCACCCTGTATAATGTCACGCGATCTGTCAGTAGTCAAATGAAAAAGAGAAATATGGTGTTTGTATTATAGATGTTGTTATAAGTAGATGTTAAATATTTTCTCGAACTTCAATAAGCCGGAATATGGTAGCACTATTGTCTCTGCCCAACATTGGGCATAGAGGCGTGACGTTTACTCAAATGTTTTATACTAAAGATACATTCCGAATTATGCCATAATCACTCACAGCGCTCACATCAATAATTTGCGTTCCGATAAACGCTAATTTTTGACGATTTACGGGAACATACCGGGTGTAAGCACACTCAAATCGATTACAGCGCAATTCGGAATGCACTCAATGCTTTCAATATTATAAATGTGACTGAATTTTGACAATAATATTCTATGAAAATGATATTATAGAAAATATTCATTCTCTAGTCTGCAGATAGTCCGTCAGATGTCAGAAAGTTTTGAAAAGTCTGACAAGACGTCTAATGTTAAGATATTAGAAAATTAAGTTAGACTTTTTTGTGTGGTAAAACGGTAGATTTTCAGATGTCAAAACAATCATGGTCTGATGTTGGTATGTTGGTTTTCAGATGGCAAATAATGAAATTCGCACACATTTCTAACACTGACGGAGTATTTCATTTTGTTAAATACTATATGCAGACTAAAATTTAGTGTTTACACTCACACACACTCAAGGGCGAAAATTTTATACTCATAAATACATACTACGCAACCAAATAGTTGCGGGTTCCTTTCGCTGCGGCCCGCAACGCAACTTTCTCGCAACTACATATTGTTTGTAGCTAACGTTATATCAACTACAAAATGCGTCACTTTTTAACACTTTTTGTCCTTGCCGGGGTTACCAGGATAAAATCAAAATCAAAAGTCTTTTATTCAAACTAGGCTGAGAGTCAGCACTTTTTGAACGTCAAAGTTACATAAGACAGTCCCCCCAAAACGGCCGCCCTTCGACACTTCCTAGTGCTTTAGCTGGGAAGAAGAAGTGGCGGAACAAACTCCCCAGCAGCACTGCTGTCTGTTAAGTTAGAAGAACTTGATTCTATACAATTGTAAGGAGGTAACATTACGAGACACAAAATATTAAATTAAATGATTTGCCTTATGTCAGCTAGCCAACACAATATTCCAAGAAATAAACTGAAATCTATACTCAAGCAAAAGCAAAAAATATTGTTATAAGGTAAATAAAAGTACCAAAATAAAAGCCTCCTGGCATAAAGGGCGTGACAGCTTACATATGCAATGCTGAATCACGTAATGATAGCAAAAAACGGTGTTCGAAAACTACGCTGACATACGTCACTAACTAAGCTGACGTGAGTCTCAAAATTCGAAACACCCTAAAATTAGAAAATAAATAATAGTTTGGTTTTCTATGGAAGCGTGTTTTTTAAACTATTATTTTATCGTTGCGGGCCGCAACGCATCGGTTTGTTTTCGTCCAGACTTGGCTAAATCACCGTGTAGAGTATTTTTACGCACACTGATATTATTATATTAATTTTGTTATAGATTTTATCTTACAAATAGACAGTGGTTCTTATAAAATAGCCTCTTGGGGTGAGGATATTTAAACGTACATGGGGCACACCCTTTTTTGTGGATGAGAAATCATGAAATGCCATCTCCCGCTCTGGGCAGGGCGAAAAGGCGTCAGACCTTTACTGACTAAAACCCAGCTGTGTTCCTTCAGTTGCCTTTATAGGCAAGGACTACATGGGGTGGGGGGTCACCCTGGACAGTCAGCCGGTTTGCTCTCTAGGATTAACTAGTCAGCAAAACGGCACGGAAGGAAAAAGAGAAGCAGAAGGAGTCAAATAAAATTAGCGAGCCAAACTCCACAGACGTAATGAACTTGAAATGATCACTGACACAAAATAATTACTAATTACCTTTTGGGTTCAATGACCGCAGTTGGAACTTGAAGTATGTCAGAAAATTAGTTTTCTTTTTGTTATACTATAGTAGTAATGTAAGTAATTCTTTATTGACATAATTAGTTATAGAAATTTGCTTGACTTCTGAACTAGGTGTACCTGTACGTCAGGGGTCAGAAATATCGTTATATCGTGTATCGTGTTGTATCGTGTATCGTTATATAGATATTCATCACGTCTGTGATATTTGCAGAAATAGCAGTAATAATACAATACCAAAGGTCATTCCGCCAGAAAAAAATCACATCTTTATTTTATCAAGTTAAAATATCGCATGTCTATGGAGTTTCGGTAACTAATTTAATTTGACCCTTATTCTTACCACGATAGGAGCTCATATAGTTCTTCACGATACGAGAGAAACATTTGTTATTTCCTTTCATCCTTTCTAAAATTCTATTAAATAGATAGTCACCTAAATTACAGTATTTAGTGCATTTTCTACTTTATTTATAAGTCCTAATTATTTGAATTTGTTCATTTTAGTTTTTAAGTATAATTTTCTTTATTATTTTGTCCTTTTCTTGTATTATGACAAATGATTTTATGTCTGTAAGTAGGGTTGTACAAATACTTTTACATGTCAATGATATTTTTTATAAACTAGATGAGGTCGGCGTTTCATATCTGACTACTCTAAGAAGAAAGGCCGAAACAAACTCAGAGGTCACAGTCTCTTTTAAAGTCCAGACATAATCTTGGTCACATCATGTGAAGTCTGTAAATACCTGTTTTTTTTTTATTACCATACAACCTGATGAACCAATTGAAAAAAAAACTTAAGGACATTTGAATTTTGGGGAATTCTTTAGCGCATCATCCTCAACTCCTTATTTTTTATACAATCTTGGAAGTTGATTGACCTGCAGGTCATTCCTCTTAATTAAAAACGTCCAAAATCTAATCGCAATCTCATCTTGGTGACAACCAAATGTCAAAAACTTGTCAAAATATGGCAACTCGAGGTATTTTTGACAGATTGAAACTGTGGACGTTCTTAAAATGACGAGAATTTCTCCTCTCACCTCCAAGTTTCAAAAATAATAATATCTTAGGACAACCAACACACCGTTATCTGATCCCAAACTAGGCAGAGCCTGTACTGGCAACCAGACAACTCATAAATATACCTAAATATTTTTAAATACATACATTGACTGGCCTGTTAGTCTAGTGGTTAGTGACCCTGACTGCTAAGACAGAGGTCGTGAGTTCGATTCCCACACAGGACAATTCTTTGTGTGATGAGCTCAATCATTTGTTCTGTGTCTGGGTGTAATTTGTCTATAATATGTATGTATTTAGAAACATATAAGTATATTTATCAGTTGTCTGGTTGCCATAGTACAGGCTCTGCCTAGTTTGGGATCAGATAACGGTGTGTTGGCTGTCCAAAGATATTTATAGATATTTATTTATATTATAGATACATTACACCCAGACACAGAACAAATGATTGAGCTCATCACACACAGATGTATGTTAAAGGGAAGCGTTTCTGAGAACCACTGTCTATGTATAGGACAATATAGCAGGTCCGTCTCATTGCAAACCATTTTATAACTTTGTTATTCATCTTCGAGCTAGTATTTTATATTTCAAACCTTATTATCACTGTGATAAAGTTCTTTATACAAAGACCAACTTGCATCACAAATCAGTTCTAAAAATCGTTCTGTTTCAGCCAATCATTTGAAATTGATAGAGATAGAATAACAAAATCAGCCTATATTGTTCCCACTGCTAGGACACAGGCCTCCGTTAAAGGGAGTGGGCAGTAATCTACCACGCGGGCCCAGTGCGGGTTGGTAGATGTCACATGTCTTCGATTTTATGGTTCTAAGACATGCCGGTTTCCTCACGATGTCTTCCTTCACCGTTTTGAGAGCAGTGGTGATGAAATTATTTACACAAAGTAAAGCGTCTGGGTTTGAACCCACGACCTACAATTCGTAAGTCGCAGCCGTTACCACTGCTCGTAGAGATAGAAGAACAATATGATAGTAATCTACTGTAAATCGTACTTTACATTTTTTTTCTATTTTTCTTTCCTATTTGTTTACCATTTTTCTTTGCTATTTCTTTTCCATTTTTCTTTCTTATTTCTTTTCCATTTTTCTTTCCTATTTCTTTTCTTCTTTTTATGTTCACGCATTTCTGTTGTGATAAATTTTGAAGTGAAAACTTCATTACACGCTTTTTCTGGTGACGCTGAATCGGGTATGCTCGGCTCCAGTCAGTTAAAATTGACTGAATCGGGTATACTTGGCGCTGAATCGGGTACACTCGGGTTCAATCGGCCAGTAACGACTGAATCGGGTATATTCGGCGCTCAATCGGGTATACTCGGCTTCAATCTGTCAGTAACGACTGAATCGGGTATACTCGGCGTCAATCGTAAGTTTTCACTTGTAATGTGTGGGTGGATAAGAACATATACCATTTTTATCTTCTTCCTTCCTTCTTTATTTCTTTTTTTCGATTTCACTTCGTCTACTAGACAATTTAAAAAAGACAATACATTATTGAATTGTCAAAATGATTGCCATTTTTGTGTGCTCTACTTAGGTAGCCCGCCTGAAAAGCAGTCTTATCGCATGGTATCCTGTTACCCAGTAATTGGGTTGTGGAGGATAGGCAGTATTAATCTGTATTCGGTTAGACTGGGAGCTGACCTCAACGATGATGATTTAAATCAAGGTCATTGAGTTAGTTGGTTCAGACTCTTTAGTGTTTCGAAATTCTGTATTCCCTGAATTTGATCTTTTAATTTGTAGTTGTGGCTGTGTAGTAGCTTGGTGGTAATAAGCACACATACCATTTTTGTCTTCTTCCTTCCTTCCTTCTTTCTTTCAGTCAAACACTTCGTTTGCTCGACAATTTAAAAAAGACAATTATTATTATTGATTTGTCAAAATGGAACGCATTACCAGGCTTTCTTATTGCGTGGTATCGAATTACCCAGTAACTGGATTGTGGAGATCAGATAGGCAGTCGTTCCATGTGAAATACTGGTATTCAGCTGCATCCGGTCAGACTGGAAGCTGACCTCAACGATGATGATTTAAATCAAGTGGTTAATCATTAAATTAATTGGTTCAGACCCTTTAGTGTTTCGCATTTCTGTATTCCCTGAATTTGATCCTTTATTCTGTAGTTGGTGGCTGTGTCTACAATGTGGGCAATATTTCCATTTGATTTGGTTGACCTTTCATATGTTTTTCGCCTGGATATATAGTTGCAAGTGAGAAACCTCTTCACAATTCTTGCTGCAAATTTTTTCGATACACTGTTTTTCTCATTCACTGCTATATTTGTAGGAATGATGATAGAATTTTTATTTTAAACACACAAATGTTATCAAAAGTTTAACAACTTAGAAAAGTTGTCAATTTATAAACATTTTAAAATCAACGTGCCGACATCAATCGTCGGGCAGTAGCACACACTTCAGCTCAAAAAGAGAAGGCATACACTTCGATGCGTAGGTGTGCATTGAAGAACACTCCACTCCCCTCGCTCGGGAGGACCTCCAAAGACGGGCCTCTAGTTCTGGAGGCCGAGAGACTTATTCCTCGGTCATGGGGCCTAAAGCTCCCAAACCGATTCCATGAGCACGCGAGTCGGGCAAGTAGCCCATCAGACACACAAAACTCGTCTGGTTGGACGATTCTCTCTCATACACCTGGTCCGCAACATTTCAAATATTAGTCATCATTCCTATTTATTTTTCTTTGAGATTTATTTCTTTTCTTTTACTCTCTCGTTGTGCTAGTGGTAGCAAGCGCTACTGCTGACTATGAGGTTCTGCGATAGATTCCCTGGTCTTGCAAACTGTTATTCAGTTTTTTCAAAAGATATTTCTCAGTAGCTTTTCGTAGTCTGGATTTGTTCCCGGTTGATGGCAATAGGTTCGCCGTCGCCCCATATTACATGGGACTTAAACATAACAGGCGAAATGTACTAGGTACACTTCTACCTAACCCGTTGGGGAAACAAGGCGTAATGTTATATGTCATATTTCAGTCCCTGAAATTTCAATTATTTTTCTTTGTTTTTTTCCTTTCCTCCATTTTCTTTCTTAATTCTATAGTCGATGACTATCCATGGTAAAACTTTAGTAAGATTATAACCGTGTGTAATTCTTTAACTGCCCCGTTGGTCTCCTGCGAAACGTGGGGTCCAGGGTTCGATAACCAGGTCGGGCTAATTGTTATTTGCTTTTTCCATTACGAATTTCGTGGTAACAGCCTTTTTTTTGTGGTTGCGAAATCATCAAATGACGTCTCCCGCTCTGGGCGGAGCGGGAGGGCGTATCAGACTTTTACTGACTAAAACCCACCCGTGTTCCTTCAGTTGCCCATATGCCAGGGCCACGGTAACTCTTTCGAACGATCCTGTAGTAACAGCTCTGAGTTTGTAAGTTGTAGGTGTGATACCCCCGTGCCTCGGAAAGCACGTTAAGCCTTTGTTCCTGCGCCTGATCTCTCTCCGGTCGTGTAGGATTGCCGTCCCCTCGGACTATGAGAGTGAGGGAACAGTGAGTGCCTCTGTGTCTGCGCACACACGCCTGCACTATAATATCTCTCGCGCCGATGGCTAGTCTACGTTGAGATTGGCCGCCATGGGCGAAATATGGTCTGGAGGGCTATAATATAATTCTTAATTCTTCTTCAACCTGCACTTGGTGCCCATAAAACATCACACGTGGCTGAGTCGGGCCTCGTGACGTCATCAATGACTAGTAGAGCTATTCTATACTCAAATACTTGGCTCCAATACTAATGTTATATTCACTTATATGTAAATCAACTTGATTCTAATACTAATTCTTTGATTTTTGAATGATGTAGCAAAACGTCATAAAGTTGTAACGCAAAATGAACTTTATCGTAGTGTGAATAAAGTTATTTTTTCAACGATAATTCTTTACGTTTTGTAAATGTCCGGTAAGTTTCCAAAAATGGTTTTAATATTAATTATGTTTTACTCGTTTTTAGTTTAAAACTACTTTTGTAATGAGACGGACTATTACTAGTCTAAATTGTATATACATGGTGAAAAAAGTAAAAAATTAGCTGGCAATACTTTACCAAAGTGTTGGGTATAAATATCGACAATTAATTGAGGAAAAAAGTGTAAATATGTTTTTTTTTAACTTAATGTTAATGATTTTTCAAAGTCGTTAAAAACATCACGTGGGTAAAGTATTGCTAGCCAAGTTAATTTGACCCTCAATAATTGTTGTTTGTAATGTTATAGAAAGCGATCTAATATATTATATAGTTACTCTTTATTGCCAATATCTAAAATGTTACTACGAACTTTCGTAATTCGTTTAAAAATATTTTCATTTGATTTGAGAATGGCATTCGGACCAAATCAAATCAATTTTTTTTTATGTCACATAAACCTACATGGGAATTTATGAAATATCAGAAGCTAGGAGCGCAATTCAAATTGTTGATTCCTATGGAGAAGAGCCGGCAAGAAACTACACGGTTACTGTTTACTGTATCGTATTACCCAGTAACTGGGTTGTGGAGGCCAGGTAGGCAGTCGCTATATGTACAAATACTGGTACTCAGCTGCAGACGGTTAGACTGGCAGCTGTCCACAACAAGATTGGAAAATAAGGCAGATTAATTTATAAATATTGGCAAGTTAGAATACCTACATACTTGAAATATTTTTAAGTTTCATCATATTTTTAATTTATCTTTTTTTTATTATACTTTTATGAATATATTACTCATATATTGAAAAATGCACGATAGTATGTCACGTTTGAAATGAAATAATGTATGAAGTTTATAAAAAATAAAAAACATGAAAAAAAATCTGTTAAGAATTCAACGTTTCGTTATAATTTTTAAGCAATTATGTTATTTTATGAGATTATTTAGCAATACTTTAATAAATAAAAAATATACAATTTTTTCTAATAAATAGTGCAATTTAAACATAAATGTGGGCATTTTTAATAAAAAATCGTGCAATAATAAAGCTCAACATGGTAATTGTAAATTTTACGCAACCCTAATCTTGTATTATCTAGTCCTTCTATATTATGCGGAACCCTTTACACGAGCGCGACTCAAGCTTTTCTTTTTATCTTATAAAATATGATAATATATTATTTTGTTGTTATTTTCTAAGTAACAGTATTATAGTAGCAGCCCTGATCTGTGTCCGGTTAACGGCAATAGTCTCGCCCCCTATTACATGAGAATTCAACATTACTAGCGAAATGGGACACATCTGCCTAACCCCTCTCCCTTTTGGGACTAAGGCGTGGTGTTATGTTAAATTACAGCAGTTCATATGATATTTGAAGCTAAATCAGACCTACATAAACCCTAGATTTTAACTGAATATCAAAGTTCTTCCATAGTATAAAATAATTCTAATAATATAGGGTCAAATTAAATACGCTAGCGAAACTCCCGACGTGATGGATAGATTGACATATAAACATGACACAATTTTTTTTTTGGGTCATTGACCGTTAGAGTTTGAAAGAAATAATAATATTTTATTCGAGACACGCGCAGGACATAAAAACAATAAAAAGAACAACTACACAACAACAACAAACAACAACAAACAACAACAATAAACAACAACAACAACAACAAACAATAACAAAAATAACAACATCAACAACTACTACTATTCCTCCTCCTCCTCCTCCCTCCCTCCCTCTCTACTACTTGAAGTATGAGTTACGGGTTATCATAATGAGCCTATAATGTTCCCACTGCTGGGACACACGCCCCCTCTTGTCGAGAGGGAGTGGGCAGTGACTCACCACGCGGGCCCAGTGCGGGTTGGTAGATGTCACATGTCTTTGATTTTTTCGTTCTAAGACATGCCGGTTTCCTCACGATGTTTTCCTTCACCGCTTTGTAAGCAGTAGTGAAGAATTAATTTACACAAAGCAAAGTGCTTGTCTGGGTTCGAACCTACGACCTACAATTAAGACCACAACGGTTACCCTCAAAAAAAAAATTTTTTTTTTGTTGATAATGTTTAGATATTTGGTAACCAAGTCTGGGGAGTTTTGCTTGTTGATTCAACTTGGCCCTGTATTATTAAATTATAATATTGTTAATAATAATAGTTATTTATACTGTAGGAAAGTAGTTTCTGTTGTATGTCACGCTTCTACTTGATGTATCGCATATAGTCGGTGCGCTTACAAAAAACGCTGTTTTGATTTTTGGTATTTGATGCAATTTTGAACCTTATTTCAATACTCACAAGGCGTAAAAACATATTTTTAATAACTTCACATAGCGGCATTTGTAAGCGCAACGACGATACGTAAGTTTAAATTCGGAATCTTAGATAATTATCAAGTTAGGCAACTTTAAACTCACTGCCGTACATGATAAAGTTCAAATTTCATTTCTATCACATTTAAAATCATTTCGTTGTTTATTCTGACATACTTGGGAAAGGCTAAATAGATGATGCTCAATCGAATATGAACTTAGAAAACAGGGCGCTAAAGTAGAAAGTTGAGTGAAATTGACTAAGATTCTGAATTTCAGTATAGTTTGTTATACCACGATTTTCAATGTTCTTGTGACTCGTATAGACTCAAATAAATGTTTATAATATAACTCGGTATGTTTTATTTATATTTATAATAACTAGCTGTACCCGCGGCTTCGCCCGCGTGGTGTTCAGAAATCATCACACAGGGACTACTCAGACAAAAAGTAGCCTAGTGCCAGCTATCTACCAGTGAAAGTCCCATCAAAATCGGTGCAGCCGTTTCAGAGATTAGCCGGAACAAACAGACAGACTGATAGACAAAAATTAAAAATATAGGTTTTTTGCTGTGAGTACGGTATATACTTACTTTCATATGCATTTAGTGAAAAGCTGTAAATTTGAAATTACAAACAGACACTACAATTTTATTTATTTGTATAGATAACAGCCGTACGGGTTGATCTTCAAACATCGGTATCCTTTACATATCTAGACTCCTCTATGCCTCGGATATATACAGTTAAGCCGTTGGTGCCGGCTGTCACCATTACCGATGACGCTACAGAGTAGTAAGCTCACCAGCACTCTCAAGATACACAGACCGCGGTCTTTCCGTTCCATGACCCCAATCCAAGTCTGCCCCGACCCTTGCTAGAGCCAGCGCGCGCTGCTGAGCCTGTAGCTTTAAATTCTTCCCTAAATAATAATAACTCCGATCCAGCCCGTCCCTTGCTGCCCTCTACCAGCGATGCCCTAAGCCGAGGTCCGTACCCCACAGGGGGTGCCCTTAGCGAGTAGTCGCTCTCGTTTTAAGTCTTTAAGCCCTGGCTGGAGGCCTTAATTTATTAAGGTAGCCACAGGCAAGTCTTTTTAAGCAGCCGACAACCTCATAGGTTGACCTTCGAGATGTCATTTCCAAAAAAAAAAATCCCGGCTGTCTTGCCTAGATTTTTGACAGTCGTTATGGGTCGTTAAAAACCCAAAAGTATGAAATCCAGTCTTATCAAGGGGTATAGTATTACCCAGTTATAGTTTAGGAAGTCAGATATACAGGATACATTTTTAACCAGTGCAAAATTTTTAATAAATTAAACTTAAACGAGTTATAATAACCATGCAATTTTTATTTTGATATATAGGAAATATTTATAACCAGTGCGCAGTTTTTTTTTGGTGGTTCAGTATCAGTTATAGAACACATTTCAACTATTTTTTCTATACTTTTTTTTTAATTTTTATCCGACCTTAAATCTGTTAACTGTGGACACCCTACATATTTCGAACCTAATATAATATCGACAATAGGAATAGGTCAATAACCGCAAGCCAGCAGTAGGTACTTCGAACTTCTTAGAATTTTGACCGACCGAACAGCTGATACCTACCAGCCGAGTACCTACTCGTAGCTACGCTCGGTCGTTCACCTTCAATGCCGCGCGTAGGCGTAGGTACTTTAAACTTCTTAGAATTTTGACCGATCGAACAGCTGGTAAATACCTACTTGTAGCTACGCTCGGTCGTTCACGTTCGCCGCCGCCGCGCGCAAGTTACCTTAAAAACCAGTTCCACAATAAACATCTTTCGTTAACGATAACTTAATTTTTTTGTACTTTTTAGAAGTACTAAAAGAAAGTTCTTTAAAAAAAAAATCCTATATAGGCGCTCCATCCGGTTATACTGGAAGCCAATCCCAAAAAGTTGGGAAAAGCCAGGTAGATTTACATTGTCAGTCAGGATTTTGAAATAAAATACATTTTAATCATAATAGATACTTATATTCACAAGATTGCTTATATTTTCATAATTATTATTTTTAATATCGTAGCTACATCACTAATAATAATATTGCACAATTTTAACTTAATAATAACAATTATTGACTAGAAATTCTTATTATTTACTTAATAAATAACACTAAAATGTAACTTTTTGGTTAAGTTTTGACTAACTAAGGAATTATTATCATTAATGAGTCTAAGATAAAATAAAATGAAGTTTTCATTATTTATAACCTGAAAAAATTTAATCAGCATGATATTTTCAGCGCGATTTACATAATTTGACTATTATAGTGGGCAGTATATTTTTATGTATGTATGAAAGATGAACTAGTGATGTGACGGATCGTTAAAAATTTATATCCGCGGATACGGATCCGAATTCGGATATTTGGTGTCAAGATTCCCGGAAACGGATCTTCACTTTCTTACTCAATACGTCCACCAAAAATGTAACGGATACGGATCTTTCTTCTCTCTTGGATATCCGCGGATACGGAGACGGATTCGGATATCCGGCACATCACTAGTACGAACGAATTAAGACTAGATGGGCTTGAGTATTTTAATTATGAAAAATGGTGCACTGTCATAATTTATTTATTTGACACATTTTTGGAACATATGTGGCAATGGATTCGAAATAACCTTCATAATGATTCAGATTCTAATAAATAGTGTGTGATGCAATAAGGGTTCATATTCTGACCATGGAATGGGATGAGTAAGAAAGGTATAGGGCTTCAAAATATTAGAAATAGAATTAGAATATGACTAATAAATTACTCCAAAAATAAAACAAAAAAAAAAAAATATCTGTCACCTCCGACGATTGATTGTGTGTTTATATGTGTATATGTGCAGTGATTATAAAATATATAGATTAGTAAACATAACATAATGTAACGGACAAAGTTTGATTTTACTCCCCATAAATTTTCATGCCCCGGGGCTTGTACAGGATTTTTTTTAACCAGTGCGCAAATTTTTTTTTGGTGGTTCAGTATCAGTAAGAGAACACATTTCAATTATCTTTTCAATACTTTTTAAATTTTTATCAGACCTTAAATCAGTAACCTGTGGACACCCTACATATTTCGTTATACTATTGTCTTTCAATAGTAATAGGTCAATAACCGCGCGCCGGCGTAGGTACCTACTTCGAACTTCTTAGAATTTTGACCGATCGAACAGCTGGTACTCGTAGCTACGCCCGGTCGTTCATCTTCGCAGCCGCGCCGGCGTCGCGCGCATGTTACCAGTTTCAAAATAAACATCTGTCGTTAACGATAACTTAATTTTTTTGTACTAAGATATATCAAAATAAAAATTGCATGGTTATTATAACTCGTTTATGTTTAATTTGTTAAAATTTGCGCACTGGATAAAAAGTTATCCCGTATGTGTGAAAATCGGTTCTTAAGGAGTAAACTCTAAAATAAAACATTTTTTTTCTAGTTTTCTATAAATCCTTTTACAATGAAACAAAGTTTCGGTGTGAACTTCTTTTTCACTTTCCATTTTGGAATGACAAAATAGACCTAATCTCGAGACCTTCACAGACTGGGTTGCCAACTTCAAAATCTTTTATGTGTTAACTGAAACTGTTTTTTTTTACTACTATCATACTACTTTTAATTTCAACTAACAATAAAAAAATAAAAAGTAGTAAATCATAATATATGGCTGATACCTATATTTTTTGTTGTAGTTGGTTTCATTATATTATTTTTTTTCAGTAGACGGTTTATATCGATTTTCACATAAAGTTGAATTTAACACATAAGAGGTCTTAAAATCGGAACGACGTTAATAAAGTGTACCCAGAAGCAAAAAAAGTAAAATTTTCTATTTTAGAGTACACTTGACAACCCTAGGCACAAACCAACACACTCCATTGGAAGAGTCTTCGTGTAGGTGCGTGGCTATCGATGGTCATCTTCCGTGCATGATATCTCGGATTCTGAAGGTCACGGGGTCAAAACTCAAAAAATAGAGAGGCAACTCCTCTCGTCACCTATGTGTCATAGTGCCCGGGATGGTTGATGTGATGGTAGTACCTCCGCTGGTAGTCGCCCTGCGGCGCCTGCAGGTACTGCGGGTACACGCCGCCGTACAGTGACGTCAGCACGTCGTAGGGCGGCGGCTCGGGGGGCGAGCGCGCGCGCGCCGGCGCCGCCATGCTGAACAGCGCCTCCGGGTCGCACACGAACTTGTACACGTAGCGCTCGCCTGCACACGGGGGGGAATTATATCATCATCAACATTTTTTTTTACTTGTAGAACTTTCTTTCTTTTTTTTCTTCCCTTTATTTGCCACTTTCTACTAAACCTAACCTTATCAATGCCGTGAAACTCTTTAATTGGTTTAAGAGATATTTGTCATCATCTCACTATCAATGTGCAGTGGATTCTAGTAACTTTGACGCAACTGCATTGGGCTGTTCATTGATAGTGAGATGAACATTCTTCGTAACGCATATAATTTAATAATAAGCTGTTGAGTTTCCTAATAAATAAATAAACATTATAGCCGAAAGACGTCCACTGCTGAACATAGGCCTCCCTCAATCTGTCAGGGTAGCGAGATTTGTTTGAAAGTTACCGTGGCCCTGGCATATAGGCAACTGAAGGAACACGGGTGGGTTTTAGTCTGTAAAAGTCTGACACGCCCTCCCGCTGCGGCCAGAGCGGGAGATGTCATGTGATGATTTCCCATCAACCGAATCTGAAAACCCACCCGTGTTCCTTCAGTTGCCTATATGCCAGGGCCACGATAACTTTCAAACAAATCTTGTGACCCTAGCAGGAAGGTCCTGTTGGCCTAGTACTGAACTTTCTGTTATTATTTTTATTTTGTTATGTTTCTATGAGTGTGTTAATTTTAGTATGTGCTATTCCATCATATTACTTTCGGACTCCCAATAAATATTCTTTCATTGCGTACCTGCGACTTTCTGCATGATTCCCTTCTCGTAGTAGTATCGAAGCGACCGCGACAGTTTGTCGTAGTTCATCGCGGGCCTGTTCTTCTGAGCGCCCCAGCGACGAGCCACCTGCGAACAGACCAGTAGTAAAGATCCCTGGTCGAAGAGAGGAAGGAGGTACGAGGGGTTCAGGGTTTAATTGCTTAGCAACTAATTTTGCAGATAAAGCATAGCTCATTACATACTGTCTACTTCGTTTAAGTTCATACATCTCTGGTCATTCACGCTCCCCGGTTACCAGTACTACACACCTGACCTTTCTGAAGAACATCACCAATAAGGTCACTATATGTTCTCTTAGGGCGTCCCCTTAGGGCACGCCACAATTGCGGCGGTAAGTCCCCTCTTTGAGGAGTGGATAGAGAGGCACCACGGCGTCCTCACCTTCCGCCTGACGCAGGTTCTCACCGGGCATGGGTGAAAATTATCATGTCTTTCTCGTACTCAAACGTCCATTACACGGAGATGGTACGTACACTAGCTGTTTGCGGTGATCTGCATATGTTTTTGCGTGGACAACCAGGTAACTTATCAAGCTTTTAACTTTGTGATTATTAATGATACAGTTTTGAAATTTGTTTCATAGATTCTTTACATAAAAATACTAGACCCGTGTTTCGGGTTTCGCATAAACAAAAATTAATGTTGTATATGTACGTGTAAAGCATAGGTGGATCTAGACACGCGGTAGCGTGTCAAGCCAAGTTCAAGTAACAGAACTGGCGAGCAGCACCGTGTGTAATATTACACGAACCATTTGGAGCCACTTTTGACCCCCTCATAACTCAAAAACTGTTTCACATAAACGTGTCAAATTTGGCTCATATAGTGAAACTTGCAAGATTCATATGTGCTTTAAATTTCATAAGCACATCTCAAACAGTTATTTAGATATTAACGTCCAAAAATCGTCATTTTTATCACTGACTGACCTATAGATCAAAACTCTAACCCAGTTCCAGATGACCTAGAAAGTTCAAATTTGGCATGCAGATAGGTAATTAGGTGAATACAAAGGAATAATTCAGAAACTGGTAAATTTTTATAATTTTATTTTAATTTTTCACTTAATTGATTCTATTAGGAACACTTATAAAAAAAACCATTTTGTTATAAATTTGTTATAAATAAGTACCTACTAATAATTTATGTACAAAAAGTAATGATATTCCATCAAAAACATAAATGTGAAATGAGAGCCAAGTTCAATATATGCCTTGGTTGTTGAATAAAACGACAAAAGAAGTGAGATCTAAACTAAATGGGTGCCAAGTGCAATGGTCAGTCATATCATTAGTCAATGGTATATCATTTCTTCTTATAACTTAGGATAATAAATTGTAGGCTAAGGTCTGACTTGGCTAGTTTTCATATACGAATTATATTATAGCCTTCGCAAGTTCTAAACCTGTTTCTAGTCGGCTCTTATTTTATTATTTCGAAAATTGGGTTGCTAGTAGAAACTAACCATCGAACATAATAATTCATATATGAAAACTAGCCAACTCAGACCTCATGCTTCAATATATTATCCTGAGTTATAAGAAGAAATGATATTTTATGTAGTTACAAATAAATTTCAGGACTGACCATTGCACTTGGCACCCATTTAGATCTCACTTCTTTTGTCGTTTTATTCAACAACCAAGGCATATATTGAACTTGGCTCTCATTTCACATTTATGTTTTTGATGGGATCAATATTATCGGGACCAGTGAGTACAAAATCTGATCTATCATCTGCCTAGCCTTTTTCCCTTTTTGGGGTCGGCTGCCAGTCTAACCGGATGCAGCTGAGTACCAGTATTTTACATGGAGTGACTGCCTATCTGACCTCCACAACCCAGTTACTGGGTAATACGATACCCCTTGGTAAGACTGGTTGTCAGAATTTCTGGCTTCTGACGACCCGTAACGACTGTCTAAGATCTACGAAAGACAGCCGGGACCAACGGCTTAACGTGCTTTCCGAGGCACGGAAGGGTCTTGGTATGTAAAGATGGTCACCCATCCAAGTACTAACCGCGGCAAGAGTAGCTTAACCTGAACGTTCAACCCGTGCGGCTGTTATTACTTAGCAACAAGCCCTTCATATTATCAATTATCGGTGGATCAATATTATCGGACCCAGTGAGTCCATAATCTGATATAGTCTTTAGATAATGTAGGCGTATGTGCGCAGACATAGGTGCACTCTGGGTCCCTCTCACCTCCTCAGGCTCATGCAGCTTGAACTCCAGCCCTCTGCCGGTCCAGGCGACGCAGCGCGCCCCCTCGGCCAGCAGAGAGACCAGGAACTGCCACAGCTGCAACGCCCCCCGACGACCTCCACCTGGAAACGACCAATTAAATGCTAGAATTTTTTGGACTTAACCATTTACGAGGTCATTATCATTACGTCACGATTTTTGGAGGCCTCTCTCGCCCCTAGTGTGGCGTCTTCATCATCATCATCATTTCAGCCGTAAGATGTCCACTGCTGAACATAGGCCTCCACCAATTTGGGGGATTTGCCATGATCGCCACGCTTAGCAGGCGTGTTTGCCTATTCTCTAGTAAGTTCTAATATTATATGCAATAATATAATATGTACTATAAAATATTTCTATATGATGGTACGGAACCCTCTTTTTGGATTGGAAATCATCAAATGACTTCTCCCGCTCTGGGCGGAGCGGGAGGGCGTGTCAGAATTTTACTGGCTAAAACCCACCCGTGTTCCTTCAATTGCCCATGTGCCAGGGTCACGGTATCTCTTTCGAACAATCACGCGACCCCGGCAGCCACGCGACCCCGGCAGTCACGCGACCCCGGCAGAACGGAACCCTCAGTTCGCGAGTCCGACTCGCTCTAGACCGGTTTTTTTCTTTCTTAGGCTATCTATCTCTTATTGCACGTGCAATATTTTGTCTCTGCATCACCGTAAGTTTGACTGGTAGAAAGTACCTTAGGTAGTAAGTCCGCCTTTAAAACAATTTTTTTTTACTCTTGCATAAAATAATCTAAATCAGATCCAGGCTGTCTATTGCCCTCCTCCCAGCGTCGCTCCAGTTTTTATTTGACTTTAAGGCATCAAAAGCCGACAACCTCGTAGGTTGACCTATGGCAAACTTTATAAAAGACTTATCTAGTCCCTGATCACTGAATCTACACCTTTTTTTTGTGAGTGGGAAATCATCAAATGACGTCTCCCGCTCTGAGCGGAGCGGGCGGGCGTGTCAGACTTTTACTGACTAAAACCCACCCGTGTTCCTTCAGTTGCCCATATGCCAGGGCTACGGCATCTCTTTCGAACAAATCTCGCGATCCTGGCATACTAAATCTCCACCTTAATTTCGTAACATCAAGTTCTGATCTGTACTGACCAGCGTGTGTTGTGGTGACGTGCTGGTGGGGGGAGGCGGCGTCTGTCCTCGTCGACGACGTCGGCGCGGACGTGGAGCAGAGGGAACTGCTTACTGTGGACGGAAGCAACAGTAAATTCATTATTACATAAGTAAACACTATCCACCAGTCACACCTCCTTGTGAATACTTTTTGTTAGCTATCCTTCATTCATCCTCTCAACATGACCAAACTATCTAAGCACACTTTTTTTAATTTTATCACTACATCTTCTTTTAAACCACACCGTTGTCTTATCTCATCACTCGTCAGCCTATCATTCACAGTCACAGCACACATACTTTGCAACGAACGCATTTCCACAGTATTTATTCCACTTTAATGCTTCTTTTGTCACACCACACATTCACTTCCATACATAAGCGTAGGCACCAGGATTCCTGTACATTCATTATTATCATAAGATCATCAACAATTTATTCGCACCCAAAGCTTTATCAAAGCTTTTGTCTAGGTGTCTGTCAGGCAGAAATATAAAGCTAGCTGCCCATTCCAAAGCGCAGTAGTTTGTTTTGGGTCGTTTTCAAAATTAATGTACATTTTGTTGTAATTATGTGTCCATGCAACTTATTGGTAAAATAAAATAAAATAAAGTTCAAAATGTAAACATATAAATCAACATTCAGACTAGTTACTAATAAAATAACAAACATACATATGTTTTTATTTGAAAATTGCTTCTATGGCTTTATAAAACTAAGTTTAATTCCTGTCGTAATTTCTTTCCCATACAAAAGTGCAATGTCCACCAGTCGCGCGTGTAGTAAAAATGCAGAAAATAATAAATAATGCACGCAATAAGTAACCTGATTCAACAATGTCTTGTCAGATGAACGGGTAAGATATATGGAATATACTATAAAACTATGTAATTATAATAAATCATTTATTTATTTACCCACAAACACGTGTCTCATATTCCATTCCTTTGTGTAATTCTTTCTTGTAACGTTGATATTTTACAACAATAGAAGTAAATTCCAAATTTAGTAAGGCAACTCTATACGTCAAAATGGTTACAACGAGAGGGCGCTAGTTTCTTTCGGCCGCGCCATTTTGTTTTGTAACTGATGGCTTCACTTCGTGCGCGTCGTAAAAAGGACAATAAGAATTTGTTTTAAAGTGCCAAATTACGTGAATTCGGTAAGTACTATACTTTACATTGCAGCATGTCAGTGAAGTTGATGGTAAGTTGTTGTCAAATGCATGTTTCACGAATAACTCGAGGGTGAAATTACAATATTATTATTATTTATAGGTTAGGGACACGTTCGTTTTATTCATTTGTGTGACCATTGTGTTATTATTTTTGTGTCGCGTTACACAATGGAATGGGTTAGGGCTTGTTTACAGTATTCAATTATGTAAATAGTATTTCCATTTTCCGTTTTAGGAAAGATGCCGTTAACGCCTGCTGAACGGCAAAGACGTTACCGAGAGCGTTTAAAAACAAATCATCCACAAAAATGGAAGGAAGTACAAGAAAAGAATTTGATTAGAACTAAAAATAAATACATACCAATAAGTCAACTTTCTGAATCTGAAAAAATAGTTAGGCGAAAGGAATGGCGAAGGTCTAAGCAACAAATAACTGAAGAAAAATCGGATGAAACTAAATGTTGTCGAAAAGTGTATAAAAAGAGATATAACAAAATAACACAAGAAAAGAAAAAAATAAAAGAAAAAGCAAATACATTAATAAGAAAAAATAAAGCACTGAAGAAAACAATATATAGGTACAAAATTCTACAAGCAGCGCATTCACAGGACAATTATCAGGATAAAGAGAATATTTCAAATGTTAGAGACCTAACGCCAAACTCCAAAACTGAATCCTTTGTTAGTTCTTTGAATATTTTGCTTTCAGAAAAGAAAAAAGTTAAAAAGGAATTATTTCATAAAAATATATTGTGCGAATCAATAAAAAATCAGTATGAATTAGCGTCAAGTACTGAGCAAAAAAACACAATAAAAAATATAGTTGTGTCTGTTGTCTAAATGTGATTTCGATTCAGACCTTTTGTATTTTGTTAAAGACAATAGAATTTTAAATACCCATGTTGAGTTAAACAGCGAAATAAAATTTCTTAAATTTTTAATTGTGATTTTTGTACACGTGTTTAACATTAAAACTGTTGATTGTCAAATTATTAAGAAAATTAAAGATTTTTGTTTTTCTATATTATTAAATACAAGGTTTTTGAGTTATTGATTGTTAAATATTTTAATTATAATATGATTAAAACGTTAAGCGTATGTTAAAAATGCAAGACTGCTAAAACCAAATAAATGTGTTTTAATTTGTATGACCTTGTTATGTTTAAGACATTTACATTTACTTGACATTTACTTTCTAAGTTTTTTTATACGTGATTTTGTCTGTTAATAAGATTAAACTGATTTACTACTACCAAATTGATTTTTAAATACTTCATTGTGACTTTGCCCTTATTCTTCATTTGTGTTACTTTTGTGTCACGATAACACAAAATAAACACAAAAGAAATGTACATTAATTTTGAAAACGACCCTTTTATTGTGCAAGAAAATACATGGGTGATCTTTACTTGTATCCTATACTTACCGTATTATGAGGCATTATGAAAGAGCAGTTCGATATCACTACCCCTTGTATTTTCAATTCCGTAGAACAGGCGTAAGCAGTGCGTACGTAGAGACAGGAGCACTGACTGTTCCCTCACTCTCATAGTCCGATGGGACGGCGATCCGACACGACCGGAGAGAGATCAGGCGCAGGACCAACGGCTTAACGTGCTTTCCGACGCACGGGGGAACAACACCGCCAACTTCCTAACTCCAGGCTGCTACTAGACTAAGAAATTCGTAATGGAGCACTATGACCAAGTTGGGAATCAAACCCAAGACTCCGCGAACAGCAGGACCACGAGACAAACGAGGCAGTTCACCGTGATATTATTACGTTCGTGAACGTCGTGAAGCTTGAGATTGGGTCTGATGTGCCATATTAGCGTCCAGGTTGACTGGTGTGCCTGACTCACCTATCTTCTCGTCCCAGTGCTGGTGGTGCTCGGTGCTGGTGACGGGCTCGTCTCTCTCGCGAGGCTCCTCTGGAACTTCTTCCACACATTTCCCGTAGGAACTGCACCTGTAGTGAAGGACATCATTACATCTGTTGCGTACCGTTTATTATCTGTGCGACTAACGGAATGCGCGTGTAACGAAGTGACATCTGACATGACAGTTTTGACGTTTGACACTTTTTCTTGGAATTTGGTGGGAAAAAAGGGAACTCGTCGCCGCTTGAGTCTCGCGATCTTTTTGTAAAGTAATCCCTTATCCGGTCGTTTTGGTGGACAATGGACCATGACCCAGTTGTTTGAGTTAATAACCCCTATCTTGGTGTAATAACACGGGTTCATTTGTTGGAAATACCACGTATAAATAGTTGAAAGTCAAAGTGTGACGCTGTTGGGACGAGTGATTTGAAGACCGCATGCTGTGATCGTCTCCAGCCTAATTGGAAGCGGAATCTAACCTGAAGAATACTCGTAACGTCACCACACAATACAGATACACTCACTTACATACAGAACTCCAGGTTGGCACCAGAGCAGTGTCCTTCAACCATGAGGTAAGTGCTTTTGTTGTATTTGTAATTGTTCACTTGTATTGTCTGCTCCGCGTACGGCGGACAGTACGCTAGCCACTCTTGTCTCTAGAGCCCCAAGGTTATCACACTTCCACTGCGCATTTAAAACCTTATGTGGGCCTAGTCTGGCAACGTACATTTTGGTATGCAGAGGCGTGGTTTTAACCTACAAAACCACCAAATTGGTAATTTTACAGTAGGCTAATTACTTGGCAGTCTCTATAAGGGAAGTAGTAATTCGCTGTAAATATTTGTTATCGGTAATTAATTGTTTGTTTGAAATAATTTGGAATTTATTGAGTCGAGTAACTCATATTGCCGGGGGTCAACCAGGGTTGCATATGCTAGTAGAGTTGAATGAATTGGGCTATGTTACAACCCCTTGTTTGTGTTTGACCTCTGTGTTGCATTGAATGTCAGGAAGACATTAAAATATTGAGTTTTGTACCATTGATATGGTTGTTTGTGAAGGTTAATATTTGAAATTGGCATTTTTGAGTGTATTACCATTGTTTTGAACTGGAATAAAGGTTCATTATTGTTGTACCACACAGTGGTTTGTGAACTTAATTTGGAATTGAATGTGAAATAGAATTTTGAACGTTGATATTGGGTTTGAATTAAAATAAAAGTTTATTGTTGAATTGAATTGAAACCAATTTAATGTTATTTCTTGAGTTACTGATTGAAGTTTGTTATTTGATAATTTAATTGTTTTGTTTATTTGAATGGTTTTGTTTGTGCAATGGCATACAGATGGAAATATTGCAGTGCCGGACACCTGTCCAGGTCAAGCCGGAGACCTCGGTTGTTTCAGGTCCCGGACTATTGAGTAGATTGCCTGCTTTGGAACTGCCACACTTGACGGTCGCTGGGACCACTGGTACGGTTTCCACAACCTGTTTGCAAGTTTGGTTGATGCACGCTCGGACCTCAGACCCGCCCTAAAGTTGGCCTGTTTGTTGTCTGTCCTGGAAGGTGAGGCCCGAGCCTTGGTACAGCATCTGTCGTTGACTGACTCAGCCTACCCTACCGCTTTGGGACTACTCACCCAGCGGTACCAAATGAACGTTGTTTGGCTGATGTTCATATTGCATTGATTTTGGGGTTACCGGTCATTACTGGATTGTCAGCATTGCGTACTGACCTGTTGAACCCGTTGGTGGTAGCGACCAACGCTTTAAAGCAATTAGACTTGCCGGTGGACCAATGGTCTTACCCTTTGGTGCATGTTGTGCTGCGGCTTCTTGCCGATTTGAGGGCTCATTTCGAGCAAAGGTATGGTGGGGATAGTGTTACACATCTCCCCCCATTTGGTGACCTCGTCCAATTTTTGGAGGATGAGTGTCGGTTTGTGGACAACTCTGGCGTTGCCACTGAGTCATGCCAGCCGTCTTCCCGGCCACGAGACCAGGGACGGACTAGGGCTCGCGGGCCTGTTGATGGTCGCCCCGCCGCTCGTTTTGCTGGCACCCAGAGTCGTCCTGGTTGTGAGTTTGTAGGGACACGGGGCATGGCATGGCAACTTGCGCGGCCTTTTTGAAGTTGCACGTGAGTGCCCGCCGCCGAATTGCCAATGCACGCCGCCTGTGCTTCTCTTGTTTGGGGGCTCACTTCCATCGGGACTGTCCCAATCCCCGCCCTTGTAGAATTTGTGGGGGGTCCCATTTGGACATATTGTGCGCTAACGCGAACCACGCTGGCAGACCAGCCTCTGATGAAGGTTCGCGTACGGGGGGGTACCATGGAGTTGGTCACCGGGCTTCTGCCTCGCCGGTTCAGAACCGGGGAGAGGCCCGCAATTTTGAGCGCCGCACTCCACCCCCCGCGCAAGTTGATCGGGAGCCGCGCAACCGCCATTTGGTCTCCCCGCGTAAAGGCGATTACGCAGTTGTTGCTAGGCAGCGCTGGCCAGACCAGCACCGCCTTCCCTCCCCTCCATTGGCGGAACGTCCCCGGTTGAAGTCACGCCCCCCGCCATTCGGGCATCCGGTGGGATATGCCCTTCCAGCGATGGCGCGTGGCTCGGGACACCGCGCGGACGAGGAGTTTGAACTCCATCCTCGTCGGGAAAGACTTGGGTCTGGGTGTGGCGATCGGTCGCCGCCCAGGCATTGTTAGGACATTGGCGCCTGCCCCGCTAAGGTACCTCTCAGATCGACACGGTTTTGTTGCCAACGGCATCGGTCAGGTCTGGGGGCCCACGGGGGACTCTGTTGTGGTTGCCTTTTGTGTATTGTTTTGTTGTTTGTTTGTATTGTTTTGGGCAAAATTGTTTTCTTGAGCGCCTTTGGCCTGCGGGACTTGGCTGGGACGAGCCAATTCGGGACACCCGGTTGGAAGATTGGCTCCAATTTGTATCCGCACTCCCTTCAGTCAACGAGGTCGTGTTGCCCCGCGCTATCCTCCCCCCTGGGAGCTACACTGCTACCCTTGTTTGTGATGCGTCTTCGCACGGTTATGCAGCTGTTGTTTGTCTGCGCACCGTCTGCGCACGGGCCAGGTGAGTTTGTCACTGGTCTTGGCCAAGAGCAAGGTGGCCCCCCCCCCCCCTCCGGACGGCACTGACCATCCCTCAGTTGAGTTGTCGGGGGCGGCGCGTCTTGTGCGTCTGTTGAACCACGTTGCTCACACTTTGGGTGGAACTGTGGACATTCGGGCTTCTTGCGCCTGGACGGACAGTCAAATTGTTTTGTGTTGGTTGAAGACGTCCGTCCACTCTTTGGAGGTCTTTGTTGCGTACCGAGTGTCCCAGATTCAAGATTTGAGACGCCTTTGATTTGGAGGCACGTGCCTGGAGATTTGAACCCAGGCGCCGTGGCCTCACGTGGATGCATGGCACCCCGCTTGTTTGCTTGCCCCCTATGGTGGGGACCAGACTGGCTGACTCATACCGAGGATGATTGGCCTCGATTGCCAGTCTTGATGTCGGGTCCTTTGCCCGGGCTCAAGGTGCTCGTTGTTGGAACAAAGGACCCTGAGTTTGTTGAGTCGATTTGGCTCCCTCGACAAATTGTTGAATTGTTGTTTTTTGTTGTTGAATTGTTGGTGACTGATCGTCACATTAAGAACTCGCATGCCGGTTGCAATGCGCTGTTGGCCATTCTGCAGCGAGAGTTTTGGATATTGTCGGGAGCCGTTAGTAAGTTGAACCCCTTTTGGTCGATACGGGTCTTTTGTTGTTTGGTTGTTGACGGTTGAGGCACTTAGCCTTCCTTATGGGGCCCGTCACCCCTTTTGTTGCCTAAGGAGGGCCATTTGGTTGTTGTTGTTGTTGTTGTTATTGTTGTTTGGTTGTTTTGTTGTTTGTTATTGTTTTGACCCTCCAGCCTGCCCCCATTGGGGGGGTATTTTGAGGCCGTGGTGAAGGCGGTTAGGGACTCTGGCGCAGATTGTTGGGAGACACCGTTCTCACCTTTAAGGAGTTAGCTACGGTATTTTGCCGCTTTGAAGCTGTATTGAACTCGCGTCCATTGTGCCCGCTGTCTACGGACCCGAACGTCTTGGAGGCCCTGACCCCGGGCCATTTTTTGATTTGACAGCCACTTGTCGCCCTGCCGGAGCACCCTTTTGTCGATGTGAGCCAAAATTGGCTATCGCGGTTTCAGTTGGTGCAGCAGCTCGCTCAGAGTTTTGGAAGCGTTGGAGCTTGGAGTATTTGCACATCCTCCAGCAGCGCGTCAGGTGGACTGATAAAACGCAACCTTGTCGGGATTGCCAAGTGATTAGCGGACGGGAAGGCCCGTCCGGGGGGGGTAGATGTTGCGAACCGTTTATTATCTGTGCGACTAACGGAATGCGCGTGTAACGAAGTGACATCTGACATGACAGTTTTGACGTTTGACACTTTTTCTTGGAATTTGGTGGGAAAAAAGGGAACTCGTCGCCGCTTGAGTCTCGCGATCTTTTTGTAAAGTAATCCCTTATCCGGTCGTTTTGGTGGACAATGGACCATGACCCAGTTGTTTGAGTTAATAACCCCTATCTTGGTGTAATAACACGGGTTGAATTTTGGATATATCTTTGTTGAAACTTTGAGGTTAATGTGTGACGCTGTTGAACAAGTGATTTGAAGACCGCATGCTGTGATTGCCTCAAGCCTTGTTGAAGCGGTTTCTAACCTGAAGAATACTCGTAACGACACAACACAATACATATACACTCACTTACATACACAGATCCAGGTAACCGGTAAAGCAGGTGGTCGTCGCCCATCAGGTGAGTTCCTTTGTTCGTTTTATTGTAGTTAAGTTACTTGCAATTGTTCTCTTTTGTTGTATGGTAAGTGTTTGATTTGATTGTCTGCTCCGCGTACGGCGGACATTACGCTAGCCACTCTTGTCTCTAGAGCCCCACGGTTATCACACTTCCACTGCGCATTTAAAACCGTATTGTGGGCCTAGTCTGGCAACGTACAACATCATCAATCAGTCTATACCGTTCCCACTGCTGGGACGCAGGCCTCCTTTTGGTGAGAGAGACTGGGCCATACTCACACTGGGCCCTCATGGTGGATACCACGAGGGCCCAGTGCGAGTTGGTAGATGTCACATGTCTTCGTATTTTTGGTTCAAGGAAATGCCGATTTACATCCGTCACTTCACACTTCAGGTCCAGTAGAAAACCAACGTCAGGCACTAGTTGTCTGGCATTATTGCTGAACTGGGCCTTTTTGGCGCAGCCGTGGGGCACACTCTAATACTAGTTTGTCATCGCACCTTACACTTTTATATTTGAATTGTTTTTATTTTTTTTTCTATGTTTTGTACTCTTTCTAACCTATATATTGTGTGCTTTTAGTCTGTGCTAAATAAATGTATTTCTTTCTTTCTTTCTTTTCCTTCACCGTTTTGAGAACAGTGTCGATAACTTTATTTACATAAAGAATAGAAAGACATACAGTTTTGTTATGGCTTTTAGAGTGTCCCTTTTATAGCCTTGGTCTAAGATTATGAGCTCGGAGAAACCTCGGCGGCGCGGCTAGAGGCGGCATGGGCCACACTTTCTATATAAACTAAGTGTGTCACCACTTTTTTGTACTACGAACTACGACACACATTACGGCTTTTTAGTAAATAAATTTAGACCTCCAGAGGCGTCCAGACCAGGAATAACAGGGGACAACGACTCTTGGCTAAGTGGTAATAGACGAACGGTCGCTCCATGGGTTTATGGGATCATCTTTACATACCATACCCGTGCCGAAACCCCACCGTTCTTGCTAAGCCGTTGGTCCCGAATCTCATTTGTGGATCTATGACAGTCATCACAGGTAGGCAGAAATCCTAAAGTCTAGCTACCGTTCTTCCTAAACGGTATTGTATTACCAAGTAACTGGATTAGGAAAATCTAAAAAGCAGTCGCTCCATGTATAAGAGGTATTTAGCTGCAGCCAGTTAGTTTGGAAGTCGACCGAAATATAGTTGGAAAAAATTATAAACTATCCTACTACACGCTTAGGGCACCTGTGGGGTACGAACATCGTCTTAGGGCATCGCTGGGGGAGCGCAACAAGGAACAGGGTGAAGATCATGATGAATTAGGGACGAATTGAAAGCTACAGCCGTGGTGTACCGTGCCTGAATAGCACCATCCCATTTCTTCCCATGGCTGTAGAAGGCGACTAAGGGACTTCCTAGAGAATGGGCAGCAGCGTTCTCTATACATTTTACCATCACATTGCGATCACCAATCCGTCTGCCAAGCGTGGCGATTAAGGCAAACCCCCCCACATTTTGGGATGCAGGAGGGTCGAGCAGGCCACCAGGTCTGATAGGCTTGTTAAAACATACCTGTGCAACTGTTCTGTGTAGTCCCTATATTCTGGTCTCGTCTCATCTCCTTCGCCTTTACATCTGTTGGCAGCAAATACAATGAATAGTTAGGTATACTAATTATGAGTCAACTGGAATAGGAGTATCATATTACCCAGTAACTGTGTTGTGGAAGTCAGATAGGCCGCTCCATGTAACATACTGGTATTCGCAAATATCTTGCAAATCTGGTAGCGTCTAGTGACGGGTCGTTGTGCTCCCTAAAATAGGATTGAGCTATACGATGACTGATACATACATGCCGTCTGTTGGGACGGGTCAGCTCAAAGCTGTAATGGCTCTTGCTTCAAAAAGCCCTTCCAGACATGGCTCTGCATTGTTATACTCACATAAAATTCTAATAATATAATGTTTGGACTTTAAAAGAGACTATGACCTCTGAGTTTGTTTCGGCGTTTCTTCTCAAGGAACAGTCAGCTAGGAAACAGGACAGCGAGCTACCCATTGCTCGCCGCCTGCAAGCTTGCGCCTACGGTGGCCGGGAGTCGTTCTTAGGTGAGTCTGTCTACGGAATAACGTATCTTAGATAACCGGCGGCTACTTACGGTTCAAGTTGATCTATCAAGGTGTGCGCGTGCGTGTGTGCATGCCTCGCGTACAGCTGGGGGTGAGTGTGTGTGTGAGAGTGCTCGTAGGGACGTCCCGTCGAAGTCGGGGTGGCAGAGTCTCTGGAAAGAAAGAGGATGGTCATGTTGTGAGGGATTCTGTGGCATTCATAATGACTTAGGGCACAAGCCATTTAAGAGTTATATAGTGGCACCTATATAGCCACAAGAGAACTACGTATCACACTGATATCACACAGAATGTTGCATCAGAATCAGAGCGTTTATTTGTGAAACATAGGTATTGTTGCGTACCGTTTATTATCTGTGCGCCTAATGGAATGCGCGTGTAACGAAGTGACTTGTCATTTTTTGACGTTGACAATTGACAGCTCTCTTGATTTGCCGCTAAAATAGCCCCGTCGCGTTTTTGGGACGCCCGGCGCCCGCGACGCTTTTGTTGAAATTAATCCCTTTTAAATCGATCCGTTTGTGACAATTAGTCGTGATCCAATTGTTTGTGTTAATAACCCCCAATTTGGTGTAATAATACGGGTTTAGTTTCTTGACATTGAAATAGTTTGGAGGTTAAGTGTTTGAACCGCATGTTGGAGTGAATCTCTGACCAGTTGCAGCGGCCTGGTGTTCTGGAAAACCCACTTACACGTTACTACACGATACATATACACTCACTTACATACACAACTCCAGGTTGGCACCAGAGCAGTGCCCTTCAACCAACAGGTGAGTTCCTTTGTTTGTTGTATTGTAAGTGCTTGATTTGATTGTCTGCTCCGCGTACGGCGGACTAGTTCGCTCGCCACTCTTGTCTCTAGAGCCCCACGATTATCACACTTCCACTGCGCATTGAAATCCTATGGTAGGGGTCTAGTCTAGCCTGGCAGCGTACATTTTGGTAGCAGAAGCGCGGTTATAAGACATATAACCAACAAATTGGTAATTTACAGTAGGCTAATTACTTGGCAGTCTCTATAAGGGAAGTAGTAATACGCTGTAAATATTTGATAACTATAATTAATTGTTATTTGAAATAATTTGTTTGAATTTATTGAGACGGGTAACCTGATGTTGCCAAAGTCAGCCGGGCTAATAAAGTGGATTGGATTGGGCTGTGGTGCAGCCCCTTGTTGTAGCCCCTTTTTGTGTCTGATCTGTGTTGTATTGAATGTCAGGAAGACATTAAAATATTGAGTTTGTACCATTGATATGGTTATTTGTGAAAATTAATATTTGAAAAATTATTGGCATTTTTGAGTATTACCATTGTTTTGAGTTGGAATAAAGGTTTATTATTGTTGTACCATTAACAAAGTGGTTTGTAAACTTAACCTTTGGAATTGGATAGAATTTGAATATTTGGAATTGAATTTGAAGTTGAATGTTGAACGTTGATATTGGGTTTGAATTAAAATAAAAGTTTATTGTTGAATTGAATTGAAACCAATATATTGTAATATATTGTTTGAACTTTGTTACTTAATTACCTTTTGCTTGGTTTATTTATTGATTGAAGTTTGTTATTTGATAATTTAATTGTTTTGTTTATTTGAATGGTTTTGTTTGTGCAATGGCATACAGATGGAAATATTGCAGTGCCGGACACCTGTCCAGGTCAAGCCGGAGACCTCGGTTGTTTCAGGTCCCGGACTATTGAGTAGATTGCCTGCTTTGGAACTGCCACACTTGACGGTCGCTGGGACCACTGGTACGGTTTCCACAACCTGTTTGCAAGTTTGGTTGATGCACGCTCGGACCTCAGACCCGCCCTAAAGTTGGCCTATTTGTTGTCTGTCCTGGAAGGTGAGGCCCGAGCCTTGGTACAGCATCTGTCGTTGACTGACTCAGCCTACCCTACCGCTTTGGGACTACTCACCCAGCGGTACCAAATGAACGTTGTTTGGCTGATGTTCATATTGCATTGATTTTGGGGTTACCGGTCATTACTGGATTGTCAGCATTGCGTACTGACCTGTTGAACCCGTTGGTGGTAGCGACCAACGCTTTAAAGCAATTGGACTTGCCGGTGGACCAATGGTCTTACCCTTTGGTGCATGTTGTGCTGCGGCTTCTTGCCGATTTGAGGGCTCATTTCGAGCAAAGGTATGGTGGGGATAGTGTTACACATCTCCCCCCATTTGGTGACCTCGTCCAATTTTTGGAGGATGAGTGTCGGTTTGTGGACAACTCTGGCGTTGCCACTGAGTCATGCCAGCCGTCTTCCCGGCCACGAGACCAGGGACGGACTAGGGCTCGCGGGCCTGTTGATGGTCGCCCCGCCGCTCGTTTTGCTGGCACCCAGAGTCGTCCTGGTTGTGAGTTTGTAGGGACACGGGGCATGGCATGGCAACTTGCGCGGCCTTTTTGAAGTTGCACGTGAGTGCCCGCCGCCGAATTGCCAATGCACGCCGCATGTGCTTCTCTTGTTTGGGGGCTCACTTCCATCGGGACTGCCCCAACCCCCGCCCTTGTAGAATTTGTGGGAGGTCCCATTTGGACATATTGTGCGCTAACGCGAACCACGCTGGCAGACCAGCCTCTGATGAAGGTTCGCGTACGGGGGGGTACCATGGAGCTGGTCACCGGGCTTCTGCCTCGCCGGTTCAGAACCGGGGAGAGGCCCGCAATTTTGAGCGCCGCACTCCACCCCCCGCGCAAGTTGATCGGGAGCCGCGCGACCGCCATTTGGTCTCCCCGCGTAAAGGCGATTACGCAGTTGTTGCTAGGCAGCGCTGGCCAGACCAGCACCGCCTTCCCTCCCCTCCTTTGGCGGAACGTCCCCGGTTGGAGTCACGCCCCCCGCCATTCAGGCATCCGGTGGGATATGCCCTTCCAGCGATGGCGCGTGGCTCGGGACACCGCGCGTACGAGGAATTTGAATTGCATCCTCGTCGGGAAAGACTTGGGTCTGGGTGTGGCGATCGGTCGCCGCCCAGGCATTGTTAGGACATTGGCGCCTGCCCCGCTAAGGTACCCCTCAGATCGACACGGTTTTGTTGCCAACGGCATCGGTCAGGTCTGGGGGCCCACGGGGGACTCTGTTGTGGTCCGTGCCATTTTGGACATGGGAGCCCACGGTTGCCTTTTGTCTATTGTTTTGTTGTTTTGTTTGTATTGTTTTGGGCAAAATTGTTTTCTTGAGCGCCTTTGGACTGCGGGACTTGGCTGGGACGAGCCAATTCGGGAAACCCTGTTGGAAGATTGGCTCCAATTTGTACCCGCACTCCTTGCAGTCAACGAGGTCGTGTTACCCCGCGCTATCCTCCCCCCTGGGAGCTACACTGCTACCCTTGTTTGTGATGCGTCTTCGCACGGTTATGCAGCTGTTGTTTGTCTGCGCACCGTCTGCGCAACAGGCCAGGTGAATTTGTCACTGGTCTTGGTCAAGAGCAAGGTGGCCCCCCCCTCCGGACGGCACTGACCATCCCTAAGTTGAATTGTCAGGGGCGGCGCGTCTTGTGCGTCTATTGAACCACGTTGCTCACACTTTGGGTGGAACTGTGGACATTCGGGTTTCTTACGCCTGGACGGACAGTCAAATTGTTTTGTGTTGGTTGAAGACGTCCGTCCACTCTTTGGAGGTCTTTGTTGCGTACCGAGTGTCCCAGATTCAAAATTTGAAACGCCTTTGATTTGGAGGCACGTGCCTGGAGATTTGAACCCAGGTGCCGTGGCCTCACGTGGGTGCATGGCACCCCGCTTGATTGCTCACCCCCTATGGTGGGGTCCAGACTGGCCGACTCACCCCGAGGATGATTGGCCTCGATCGCCAGTCTTGATGTCGGGTCCTTTGCCCGGGCTCAAGGTGCTCGTTGTTGGAACAAAGGACCCTGAGTTTGTTGAGTCGATAAAGCTCCCTCGCCAAATTGTTGAATTGTTGTTTTGTTGTTGAATTGTTTGTGACTGATCGTCACATTAAAAACTCGCATGCCGGTTGCAATGCGCTGTTGGCCATTCTGCAGCGAGAGTTTTGGATATTGTCGGGAGCCGTTCTTAAGTTGAACCCCTTTTGGACGATACGGGTCTTTGTTGTTTGGTTGTTGACGGTTGAGTCACTCTAGCCTTCCTTATGGGGTCCGTCACCCCCTTTTGTTGCCTAAGGAGGGCCATTTGGTTAAATTGTTGTTGTTGTTGTTTGGTTGTTGTTGTTGTTTGGTTGTTATTGTTGTTTGGTTGTTTTGTTGTTTGTTATTGTTTTGACCCGCCAGCCTGCCCCCATTGGGGGGGTATTTTGAGGCCGCGGTGAAGGCGGTTAGGGACTCTGGCGCGGACTGTTGGGAGACACCGTTCCCACCTTTAAGGAGTTAGCTACGGTATTTTGCCGCATTGAAGCTGTGTTGAACTCGCGTCCATTGTGCCCGCTGTCTTCGGACCGGAACGTCTTGGAGGCCCTGACCCCCGGGCCATTTTTTGATTTGACAGCCACTTGCCGCCCTGCCGGAGCACCCTTTTGTCGATGTGAGCCAAAATCGGCTATCGCGGTTTCAGTTGGTGCAGCAGCCCGCTCAGAGTTTTTGGAAGCGTTGGAGCTTGGAGTATTTGCACATCCTCCAGCAGCGCGTCAGGTGGACTGATAAAACGCAACCTTGTCGGGATTGCCAAGTGATTAGCGGACGGGAAGGCCCGTCCGGGGGGGGTAGATGTTGCGTACCGTTTATTATCTGTGCGCCTAATGGAATGCGCGTGTAACGAAGTGACTTGTCATTTTTTGACGTTGACACTTGACAGCTCTCTTGATTTGCCGCTAAAATAGCCCCGTCGCGTTTTTGGGACGCCCGCGACGCTTTTGTTGAAATTAATCCCTTTTAAATCGATCCGTTTGTGACAATTAGTCGTGATCCAATTGTTTGTGTTAATAACCCCCAATTTGGTGTAATAATACGGGTTTAGTTTCTTGACATTGAAATAGTTTGGAGGTTAAGTGTTTGAACCGCATGTTGGAGTGAATCTCTGACCAGTTGCAGCGGCCTGGTGTTCTGGAAAACCCACTTACACGTTACTACACGATACATATACACTCACTTACATACACAACTCCAGGTTGGCACCAGAGCAGTGCCCTTCAACCAACAGGTGAGTTCCTTTGTTTGTTGTATTGTAAGTGCTTGATTTGATTGTCTGCTCCGCGTACGGCGGACTAGTTCGCTCGCCACTCTTGTCTCTAGAGCCCCACGATTATCACACTTCCACTGCGCATTGAAATCCTATGGTAGGGGTCTAGTCTAGCCTGGCAGCGTACAGGTATTTATATAAAGACCTTAGGTTATTATATGTATGTGCGCTGTTTTGCCGTGAAGGCGTACACATATTGAAATAAAAATAAAACTACTAACATAAGAAAAAAACAAGATTAAACTCTTTATGAGAAAAATTTGAAAACAGTCTTTAAATTACATTCAATATAATAAGTGTTTATAGCTTATTAACATTTAAAAATAATTATCATTCATAGCTACCTGCGTCGTGCAAGTAGAGTTTACCGTTTGTTGAAAAAAGGTTATTTTCAGCATTTATGACAAACTAGCTGTTCGCGTGCATATTTGATTTAATAGCTTTTGTTTTCGCGCGGAACCCTCTGTTTTTCTACAATCAAAGTAACCTAAGCTATATTCCTTATAACATCAGCTATTTGCCAGTCCCAACAAATTCGGTCCTGCCGTTTCAGAGATTAGCCGGAACAAACAAACAGATTTTTTTTTGGTGTGAGTTCCGTGTATACTTTCATTATACATTTAGTAGTGAAAATATAAGTCAATCAGTAAAATCAAGAGTGACAGAATTTACCTGTGCTGGTAGTGGAGGCCCCAGGGAATGGGGTACGGCTGCCCCTGCTGCGCCATATCACCACTCCTCAAGAACTGCCTTCCCCGAGGTGATCATCGCGAGGACCTGTAGACAGGATAGCATATTCATTATCAGGGCCACATGCATACTTACATATGAAACTCACGCACAAAGCCACATACGCACACACAACGCGCTCGCGTGCACACACACTCGGTTTTCCAGATGGTCGGGAAACCCGGGAATGTCCCGGAATTTTACGTCTTGTCGCGTGTCCAGTATTTATCTTTTACAGTCCCGGGTTCCGCACACCTACTTACTAGTTTTTTATAAAGTTCTAAGTATACTCGTAACTAGAGTTTCCAGTACGTAGTATTTAGCCTGCTCAAAAATTTTGCAGAACTTTGACGTGTCTTGCTCACAAATTTCGCCATTTTTACGAAATCTTGGTGGTCTTGGCCACAAAATCTAATCAAAATGGTAAAATCCAGTGATATGTAAAAAAAACAGTTTCATAAATCGTAGAGGGGTTTTCCTTTTGTTGAATTGTCTCGGAAATGATAAGCCTTGATCTGGCAAGCCTAACACACACATTTCCTAACTTATATGAACTGTCGGAGGAGAGCACAAACAGTCTTATTTTTATGGGTTCGTACCCAAAGGATGTCAACGGAGCCGTATTCCTCAGCCTCCTTGTCGTCAGTCTGTCAGCGGGTTGTATTTCAAGAATCGTAATAGGTAGGATGTACCGTGTGGTGCCGGACGTAAAGAATAACACCACCCCATTTCTTCCCGTGGGTGTCGTAAAAGGCGACTAAGGGACTTACTAGAGAATGGGCGGCAGCGTTCTCTATGCATTTTATCACCATACTGCGATCGCCAACCCTGCCAAGCGTGGCGTTTATGGCAAAGCCCCCCAAATTGGGGGAGGCCTAAGTCCAGCAGTGGACGTCTTACGGCTGAAATGATGATAGGTAGAATAGTTAACATTTTCACAGAGTATTGTAGGCTTAAGTACATGTTATTTAGCCTTACGACTTACGAGTTGCTGGCTGTGGGTGCGAACCCAAGCAGGCGCTGTACTTTGTGTAAATAATTTCATCACCACTGCTCTCAAAACGGTGAAGGAAAACATCGTGAGGAAACCGGCATGTCCTAGAACCAAAAATTTTAAAAAGGCATTGAAATCTGCCAATCCGCACCGGGGCGCCAGTGGTGGATAATGGCCCATTCCCTCTCACTGAGTAAAGGCCTGTGTCCCAGCAGTGGGAAATTATAGGCTGGTTAAACTTTAGTATCGTATTGATTATTTTAATTATGTATATTCTTACGTGTTACGGTAACAAATCATATTTTTATAAACATAGAGTTGACCTGCACGATTACTGACACATGCGTGCACTGACTGGACAGGTCCACTCAATCTGTGTGGTTCTTTCCTCTAAAGACCATTTCAGACAGCTATCTACATGGTCTTCACATGACGACTAAGATTATGTCTGGACTTTAAAAGAGACAGATAGGAAACGCCGACCTCACCTAGTTTTTAAAAATATCATTTACGTGTAAAGTGTTTGTACAAACCTACTTACAGAAACAAAATCATTTATCATACAACCCAGCATTGATTTGAAAATGTTGAAAAAACGTAAGTTAGCGCATCTAACTTACGGAAAAATAATGTAGTTTTAGTAAGAAAAAATAAACCATTATTGATAATTTTGTTAGACATCTGCCTCTGGTATTGAGTCTGTAAAAATAGAAATAAAAAATGTACCCTGGACTGCGTAGCGTCGTAATGATATTTCCCGTTGCGATATTACTAAGGTTGAAACAAATAAGCAATGCAGCTCTACTGGATATTTTTTTTTGCATGATAAAATATCACAATAGATGACTCTTTATTCACATTACAATCTAGCCTATTAGCTAATTTAAATATATTAGTAGTAATTTTAATAAAACTTGTACTGCTAAATAGCTATATAACTAAGAAATCGTCCAATAACGTCTTTCTTATTTACTGTAAGTTATGGGGAAGACACTTGATTCACGTGTTCTTTATAAAAGTTGCACACTGCACTAAACTAACCCAAAGGGTTTAACCCTTTTTAGTCTTCGTACTAATTCAGTGTTGTCAAGGAGTTGAATCCTCGACATTCACGAGATGATGAAGTCTGTGTTCATGAGCTTCTACATATTTTTGTATAACTATGTTTACGACATCCATTTTGAGGTCCCGGTGAAGGTCCCTGTTTCTAATGTACCAGGACTATATTGGACTACCTACTCTATTAGAAAGTGGCTCGATTTTTTTGTTGACTAGATTTTAGTGTTTGCTGCCTCTTTGGTCTGGTAGTCGCGAGCGCTACTACTGAGCATTAGGTCCTGGGATCGATTCCCAGCAGGGTAATTATGGGCACGCCACAATTGCGGCGGTAAGTCCCCTCTTTGAGGAGTGGATAGAGAGGCGTCACGGCGTCCTCACCTTCCACTTGACGCAGGTTCTCACCGGGCATGGGTGCTTCGGTGGGTTCCTGTTGTTACATATCTGCTTAATGAATGAAATGGATAAGGCAGATCTGATACAATTTATTAAATGAAAAATAGTAAACTGGCTTCCAGAGTAGAACGCTGCAAGAGTTATGCCTTCAAGAGTAGTGCCTTCAAGAATAGTCTGGCTTCCAGAGTAGTGGCTTCAAGAGTGGTGTCTTCAAGAATAGTGCCTTCAAGAATAGTCTGGCTTCCAGAGTAGTGGCTTCAAGAGTAGTGTCTTCAAGAATAGTGCCTTCAAGAATAGTCTGGCTTCCAGAGTAGTGGCTTCAAGAGTAGTGTCTTCAAGAATAGTGCCTTCAAGAATAGTCTGGCTTCCAGAGTGTAGACAGTCTTCCAAAGTAGTGGACCGTCAGCGGTTCGAATGCCCGTTTTTATATCAATTCTTGTAGCCATCATCACATCTGACAAGTATAGTCGGCCAGGACATATCCATGAGTGCGTGTAGCTGGCCACATGAGTGCGTAAAGAATTTTATAAATATAATTTTAAGTTAAGTTAAAGCAAACCAAACCAACCAAATTATATAAACCAAAAAGTAGCCATTCATAGACTAAGCAGAAAAGTAACTGACAGTTGACAATTTGGCTTATCACAACATGAAAATTTGAGTTAATATTTTATTTCAGCTATTTTTAAGTTAATAAATCGTGTTTAGATCGATTTGCTGAGTGTAGACATATAAACAAATAAAAATAAGTTAAGCATGAATAGTGTAAACATAGAAACAAATAAAAAGGATGATAAATAGGTATTAGGAATTATGAATTAAAGTGTAAGTATAGCATGAACCTGCCGGGGTCGCGTGATCTGCCGGGGTTGCGTGATCTGCCGGGGTCGCGTGATTGTTCGAAAGAGATACCGTGACCCTGGCACATGGGCAACTGATGGAACACGGGTGGGTTTTAGTCAGTAAAAGTCTGACACGCCCTCCCGCTCCGCCCAGAGCGGGAGAAGTCATTTGATGATTTCCCATCCTGAAAAAAAAAAGAAAAAAAGTATAGCGTGAACACTATACTGTTCAGGATAAAGCGGGAGAAAACGCCCGGGTGTTTCCATTGCGGGGATCGTCTGGAGGACACGGTGGAGCATACGGTGGAGGCGTGCCCTGCCTGGGCGGACCACCGCCGTATCCTCGTGGAGGCGATCGGCGGCGGCGACCTCTCGCGTCCGGCCCTGGGTCGAGCCATGGTACGGAGCGGGAGGGCATGGGAAGCCGTCACCTCCTTCTGCGAAGCAGTAATGCTCGCGAAGGAGGAGGCGGGGCGCGTGAGGGAGTGGCAGTCTCTGCGCCCTCACGTCCCTAGCCGCCGCAGGAGGAGACGAAGTCATTTGATGATTTCCCATCCAAAAAAAAGCAGGGTAATTACGTAATATACCATCAGTAAGAATGGCATTCATTTTGACAGTTCTACAACATTAATTGCGTCATTGAATATGTAGGGCTATAAGAGTAGATGGAGACCAAAGAAGAGATAGATGGACTGTGTGAATTATGATATGGATAGAAAGGGGGTGACTACTGAGATGACGACTAATAGAGAAGTGTGGAAGAAAACGACACATATTTGCACGCCACATAAAATTGTAGAATGTAACGGGGCCATTATAGTTATAAGATCATGCATTGTAAACCTACATTCTGGCAAATAAATGAATTTAAAGGTAATGAAATTACCCACGACTGAGCAATATAAATTGCCCGTGTAAGCGTATTAAATTTAACAAAACAGACACCACAACCAAATCCGCGTTGAATGGCACTCCCTCCCGGAAATGACTGTACAGTCAACCGTCTTCAAAGGTGACACGAGAAATGCAAAAAGCATCCTTATTGGTAAAAAATATTGGCGATGTAGATGTCACATCATCACCATGTGCGTGTGGTTGACTGTAGGAATCAATCAGATTGAAGACAGGACCAGCCTGTTTAAGTAATTTTGAGAGTCTAACTCAAATACTGGGAAGGAAAAATGAATTGATTCAGCGGCTTGTAAGTAAGAAATAACGGCTACACGAGTCATTCGATCAGGTTAAGCTACGTTTGGCGAGGTTGGACCGTGGATGGGTAACCGTCTTTACGTACCAAGACCCCTCCGTGTTTCAGAAAGCATGTTCAACTTTGTATTTGTTTTGTAGCTGTAATTTAGTATTTTAACTGTAAAAGCACGTCTGTAAAATCAAGTTTTCGAACGAAATTCTAGCTAGCTCACAACTGTCTATTGCCTAAAATTAAATGTGACAAAAAATAGGAAACAAATACGTAATATTATTTATTCAATATCTGGATGACCGAGCTTTGCTCGGTATTTTTTGGTAAATTTTGTTTAAAATAATAAGTTTATGTTCAAGTTGAATCCATAAAGTTGGTCATTGAAAACACGACTAAAACGAAATTTTATAAAAATGAATCCTAGATAGATCGATTTATCGCCCCCGAAACCCCCTGTATACTAAATTTCATGAAAATCGTTGGAGCCGTTTCCGAGATTCAGATTATATATATATATATACAAGAATTGCTCGTTTAATGATAAGATAAGATAAGATAAGATATAAACAGGCAACAAAAGGTCCACACTGATAAAAACAAAAATACTTAAAAGGTGTTAGTAACAATATATCTTATAATCTATGTTAGTACTTATACACTACTACGGACAATGTTGTCTTGATGAGATGTCCTATTATGGGGCTCTCATCAGGCCTGGGGGTCTAAAAAGGCCACATTAAGCATTTCTGCTAAAACTAATTCATATTGTGAATTCCCAGCAATACCTTAGCAATTCCTCTAACTTTCGTAAAATGGTGACACATATTAGCGATATCATACTCAATTCAATTCATATCCGAATCACATTTGGTGTAAATGTTGCAGCATGAAAAAAATAAAGACCGTAATTTTACCGGTAAATATTTCTTTGAAGATTTAATAAATACAAGTGATTATTTCTAACTGTTGAAATGTTATTTAATTACAGTATGCATAAAAATTATAAGAATGTCACAAATAAGCCCTGAAAAGGGAAACTAGAAACAATAAAAACTTTATAAGCTGGCAACGAATACATAAAAGTTTTCTCTTCAGATATGTGTACGTCATAATTACTCTGTGGTCATAATAATCTGTGGTTACATCAACAAAATAAAACTTAAATGATTTCATGTAAATTGGGTCATTTTTAATACAGAGTAAGTAAATACTTGTTTATCTTGAATCAATATATAATTGTATCATTGTGCAAAGGTATTTAATTGGACGTAATAATTTGTAGGCATAGAATGGCGTGCAGCTGGTCCGAGACACAATCGAAGAACATTCTGCTCGAGCTCGTCTTTCTGCATTGATAATGGGAGTTCTGTCGTTGTTGAACCCTTTATCGAGATCACTGCAGTGTCTAGTGCTGGCGAGACTCGTGTGCCAGCACTAAGCTCTACCCCGGCCGATGTTACAACAGCGGCTTTGACTCGTGGAACTCAGCAATCAAGATACCGAAGTGAGTGGAGTTTTCTAACCCTACAGCTATTTTTATTGCGACTAAGAGTTATGATGACGATTGAAAATGATTATGATGTTATTTATATAACGTATTTTAGGTGCCCTCTGGCTCGACATAAAATTGAGTACCCACTATCGATAACATTCATGAAATATATAACGAAATAAAAAGAGGAAAATAAACTATATTTTACCATTTAACTAAACAATAACTAAAGAAGCTATTGGGCTCCAAGTCTACTATTATTGCCAACCTGTCATCACTGTTGTTCTTAGGGTGTCTTAAACAATGTTATTATTATTTTCAATTTCATTTTATTTAGCAGTTATGTTAATTATTGACTGATGATTTGACTCTCTTAAAAACCACACATTTTCTTTTTTAGCCTGGTGGAGTTGTTCCAAGCAGTCATCGTTTGCCTCTGCAGCTCCGTGACTAGCATCAACACAAAATATTCATAGAAAAATAAACTGATTAACTATAGTGTTTATGTTAGTTTCATTATTTGATTATTGCTAGATTTTTACACAGTACAACATGAGAATTGTATTAAAATAATTTAACGTTGTGTATTGTTTTATTTAAATAATAGGTATAAAGATAAAATGTATGTCCTATTTTAAAGATACACACTACCTAATAAAATTGGAGTGAAAGTAAAGTAATATAAGGCCTATGTCCCCCGTAGGTTGTAGATTTTTATTAGGGTTCTGTAACCAAAGAGTAACCAGGATGGGACCCTATAACTAAGCCTCCACTGTCCATTGGTCCGTCCATCTGTCTGTGAACGGGCTGTATGATGTGGAAAATAAATATACCTACATATTTCCTCTGGAAACGTTTATTACTTACTGGGTGCAAATTACAAAAAATAAGCTAGGTGTGAATAGTCTGTACTTTTGAATAATTCTTTTTTTCAACTGGGACAAGTGTTACGAGTTATATGATAAATGATTTTATTTCTGTTAGTAACACAACATAACATAACATCACGCCTTGTTTCCCCGAAGGGTTAGGCAGAGGTGAACCTATAGTACACCCACATTTCGCCTGTTATGTCTGTTAGTAGGTTTGTACAAACACTTTTACATGTCAATGATATTTTTTTAAACTAGATGAGTTCGGCGTTTCCTAAGTGACTACTCTGAAAAGAAAGTTACTGGTACCTACAGCTATCACACTGTTTTATACACTAACTTGGTGTTTCATATAGTGTACGCCCTTGGTAACCTGTGATATGATCCAGATGCATAAGTACTAAGTGGATCTACTCAGTGCCTGTGAAATATGATTGTAGTAATTTGTAACATTCACAAGAGTAGATGGTAGTGTCCATTTAGAACTGCTTCATTAAAACTGACTACTTCTTTACTATTCTTGAAGGTAGGTTGTATGTTTATTTCATGTAAGTTGGATCGTTTTTAATACAGAGTAAGTAAATACTTATTCATCTTAAATCAATATTTAATCGTTAATCGTTGTTTATAAGTATACGTTGTGTTGTGTATATGGTGTGCGCCCATATTAGCCTGTTGTGTGATCCAGATGCTTAAGTACTAATTGGATCTACTCAGTGCCTAAAATATGAAGATTGTAATAATTTGTAACATTCACAACACTAGATGGTAGTCATCATCATCATCTCAGCCGCAAGACGTCCACTGCTGGACATAGGCCTCCCCCAATTTGGGGGGCTTTGCCATAATCGCCACGCTTGGCAAGCGGGTTGGCGATCGCAGTATGTTGGTAAAATGCATAGAGAACGCTGCTGCCCATTCTCTAGTAAATCCCTTAATCGCCTTTTACGACACCCACGGGAAGAAATGGGGTGATGCTATTCTTTATGTCCGGCACCACACGGGACAGACTAGATGGTAGTGTCTATTTGGAACTACCTTTAAACTGACTACTTCATTACTATTCTTGAAGGTAGGTAGTACTCATGCCAGCGCGGCAGTACGTATGTACGGCTCCAGCTCATGGACCTTATCACGACATATATTTTGCCTATTTAACGCAAAAAACCTGGAGGACCCACATTTGAAACGCTTTGTCCATTTTCGAAGTGCCACAATTCGTTGATGACTTAAAATGGACTACATATCACGAGCGTGCTCAAGAAAATGTTCTTAAGGCCTAAATTTGCCATTATTACGATATTTTTTCACAAAATCCCAAATATGATTTGTAAAATGATCCTCTTGACTAACTTCTTATGATTCTGCTATTTGACATTAAACTTCATTATAGCAATTCATATTAAGTGTACCATTTTACGAATCTCCATACAAAACTGTCAAATAGATGAATTGTGTTTAACGAATTGTACGCAGAACATATTATGAATTGTCAGTTTGTGACCATTTTACGAATTATAATATGATTCATAATATTTTCCTATTATGATTCCACCAAAGTGGCCTTTTTAGACCCCCTGTCAGCTATCACCTTCAGGAGGCTGTTGCCACTGCCATGCAATCTGGCGAGCAGAGACGCACTTTCCTTCCGTATGACAGCTGAGAAGCTGTCGACTTGGGCTTTTGCAAATATCTCTGATGCACTGCAGTAACGTGGCAGCCGCATCCGCGCCCTGAAGGCGTTATTATATTGGACGCATTTGGTATAGTTGATGCATAGGGCGCTCGAGTACAGACATGTGCAGTATGATTTACCAACTAGGTGCTAGAGTTTCTCTGAGAGATTTGTTTAAAGATATTGGTATTCTTACGGTGGCATCACAATTCATCTTCGCCAACATCTTATATATTAGGCAAAATATGCACATGTACACTAAAAACAGTGATTTTCATAATATTAATACTAGAAATAAGGACAAACTACGAGCCCCCTTTCACCGGCTTCATAAGGTTCATAATTCTTTTGTTGGTCTTGGTATTACCTTTTATAACAAGCTTCCCTCTGCTTTGCTAGATTTGCAGTTTAATGAGTTTAAAGCTAAAGTAAAATCCAACCTTTGTTCAAAGGCATACTATTCTATCAACGACTACTTAAACGATAAGAATAGCTGGTCGCTGTGATTAACTCAAGACAATGTTTATGTTCTTTCAATCCAGAATTAGCTTTCCTACCGACAGTTTATATGGGTAGTTCATATAATTGTTTTTTTTTTTAATTTAACTGATTTTTTAAAATTTATTTTTATTTTATTTTAATTTCATTTACTGTGGACATAATCTACTCATTACAATGATTTTAAATGAGTTGTATTGCAACATGTAGTTAGCTAGCGACCTCGTCAGCTGTTAATAATATTCTTGCCTGACCAACCGGCAGCAAGTTCGTCATGCTCCCTTAGGTGTCACTGCTTGCGGTAGCGTCGGGGGTCGGGTTACCACCTTCCCTCAAATATGGCTGACCTTTGCGTTATGCTCGTGAACGGGTGCTGCTTGTGGTGACTGGTCGTCTTGCTGACCATGGTTTTTGTTATTGTTACTTGTATTAACTGCTATTTTATTTTGGTCCGGAGGTCCTTAGTTTAACTATTGTAACTTCAACTTAGCTGTATGTATCAATTTGCATCGTTGAATATGTAAGCGGGCACGCCCTTTATGCCTGGAGGCTTTATTTACGTTTTAAGTTCTGTTTACGATTTTGTTTTATTTTGTTTTATTATTTATTTCAGCTTGAGTTTAGTTTTCAGTGTTTTGTTGGTGGTATATTGGCGTGTGCTAGCTGACATATGTGAATAATGTATGTTTTGTTTTATAATATTAATTACTTACACAGTATTGTATAGAATCAAGTTCTTCTAACTTAACAGACAGCTGTGCTGCTGGGGAGTTTATTCCGCCACTTCTTCTTCCCAGCTAAAGCATTAGGAAGTGTCGAAGGGCGGGCGTTTTGGGGGGACTGTCTTGTGTAACTTTGGCGTTCAAAAAGTGCTGACTCTCAGCCTAGTTTGAATAAATGACTTTTGATTTTGATTTTGATTTTTTAAAAAGCGTGTGTTTGACCGCTTCTGTACATCGAGCGAACCTACGGGCCAATATGTTCGCCCGTACCGCCAGTGCCCTGCGTTCCCGTTCAACATCACCATCATCGTTAAGGGGGTCTAAAAAGGCCACTTTGGTAGAATCATAATAGGAAAATATTATGAATCATATTGTAATCCGTAAAATGGTCACAAACTGACAATTCATAATATTTTCTGCGTAGAATTCATTAAACACAATTCATCTATTTGACAGTTTTGTATGGAGATTCGTAAAATGGTACACTTAATATGAATTGCTCTATTGAAGTTTAATGTCAAATAGCAGAATCATAAGAAGTTAGTCAAGAGGAACATTTTACAAATCATATATGGGATTTTTTGAAAAAATATCGTAATAATGGCAAATTTAGGCCTTAAGAAAAATTTTTTGAGGACGCTCGTGATATGTAGTCCATTATAAGTCACCAATGAATTGTGGCACTTCGAAAAATGGACATAGCGTTTCAAATGTGGGACCTCCAGGTTTTTTCAGATAAATAGGCTAAATATACGTCGTGATAAGGTCCATGAGCTGGAGCCGTACATATGTAGGTACTGCCGCGCTGGCATGAGTACTACCTACCTTCAAGAATAGTAATGAAGTAGTCAGTTTTAAGGTAGTTCCAAATAGACACTAACATCTAGTCTGTCCCGTGTGGTGCCGGACATAAAGAATAGCATCACCCCATTTCTTCCCGTGGGGGTCGTAAAAGGCGACTAAGGGATTTACTAGAGAATGGGCAGCAGCGTTCTCTATGCATTTTACCATCATACTGCGATCGCCAACCCGCTTGCCAAGCGTGGCGATTATGGCAAAGCCCTCCAAATAGGGGGAGGCCTATGTCCAGCAGTGGACGTCTTGCGGCTGAGCTGATGATGATAACTACCATCTAGTGTTGTGAATGTTACAAATTATTACAATCTTTTCATATTTTAGGCACTGAGTAGATCCAATTATTACTTAAGCATCTGGATCACACAACAGGCTAATATGGGCGCACACCATATACCTACACAACACAACATATACCTATATACAACGATTAACGATTAAATACTGATTTAAGATGAACAAGTATTTACTTACTCTGTATTAAAAATGATCCAACTTACATGAAATAAACATACAACCTACCTTCAAGAATAGTAATGAAGTACCTAGTTAGTTTTAATGAAGCAATTCTAAATGGACACTACCATCTACTCTTGTGAATGTTACAAATTACTACAATCATTTACTTAATCATATTTCACAGGCACTGAGTAGATCCACTTAGTACTAAAGCATCTGGATCATACCACAGGTTACCAAGGGCGTACACTATATGAAACACCAAGGTAGTGTATAAAACAGTGTGATAGCTGTAGGTACCAGTAACTTTCTTCTCAGAGTAGTCACTTAGGAAACGCCGAACTCATCTAGTTTAAAAAAATATACCAAACCTACTTACAGACATAACAGGCGAAATGTGGGTGAACTATAGGTTCACTTCTGCCTAACCCTTCGGGGAAACAAGGCGTGATGTTATGTTATGTTGTGTTACTAACAGAAATAAAATCATTTATCATATAACTCGTAACACTTGTCCCAGTTGAAAAAAGACTGATTCAAAAGTACACACTATTCACACCTAGCTTATTTTTGTAATTTGCACCCGGTAAGTAATAAACATTTCTAGAGAAAATATGTAGGTTTATTTATTTTCCACATCATACAGCCTGTTCACAGACAGATAGATGGACGGACCAATGGACAGCGGAGGCTTAGTTATAGGGTCCCGTCCTGGTTACTCTTTGGTTACGGAACCCTAATAAAAATCTACAACCTACGTGGGACATAGGCCTTATATTACTTTACTTTTACTCCAATTTTATTAGGTAGTGTGTATCTATAAAATAGGACATACATTTTATCTTCATACCTATTATTTAAATAAAACAATACACAAAGTTAAATTATTTTAATAAATTTACAATTCTCATGTTGTACTGTGTAAAAATCTAGCAATAATCAAATAATGAAACTAACATAAACACTATAGTTAATCAGTTTATTTTTCTGTGAATATTTTGTTTTGATGCTAGTCACGGAGACGCAGAGGCAAACGATGACTGCTTGGAACAATTCCACCAGGCTAAAAAAGAAAATGTGTGGTTTTTAAGAAAGCCAAATCATCAGTCAATAATTAACATAACTTCTAAATAAAAAAAAATGAAAATAATAATATCATTGTTTATAACACTCTTAGAACACCAATGAAATAGTAGACTTGGAGCCCAAAAACTTCTTTGTCTTCAGTTACTGTTTAGTTAATGGTAAAATACAGATTATTTTCCTCTTTGTATTTCGTTATATATTACATGAATGTTAATGATAGTACTCAATTTTATGTCCAGCCAGAGGGCGATCATACGTTACATAATTAACATCATAATCATTTTCAATCGTCATCATAAGTCTTAAGTCGCAATAAAAATAGCTGTAGGGCTAGAAAACTCCACTCACTGTGGTATCTTAATTGCCGAGTTCGACAGTCAAAGTCACTGTTGTAGCATCGGCCGGGGCGGGGTTTCTGCTGGCGCACGAGTTTGGCAGGAACTAGAGGCTGCAGTGATCTAGGTAAAGGGTTCAATAGCGCCAGAGCTCCCACTTTCAATGCAGAATGTCGATATTTATTGTTGACATAACCACAGATCACACATATTTATAGAGAGAAAAACTTTAAGTAAGCATTGCCAGCTTATAAAGTTTGCATTGTATTTAGTTTCCCCATTTTAGGGCTTATCTGTGATTATTTTATAAGTTTTTATGGATATTATAATGAATAACATTTCAACAGTTAAAAATAATCAACTATATTAATTAAATCTTCAAAGAAATATTTACCGGTAAAATTACGGTCTTTATTTTTTTCATGCTGCAACATTTACACCAAGTATGATTCTGATGTGAATTGAATTGAGTATGATATCGCTAATATGTGTCACCATTTTACGAAAATTAGAGGAATTGCTAAGGAATTGCTGGGAATTCACAATATGAATTGGTTTTAGCGGTATTGCTTAATGTGGCCTTTTTAGACCCCAAGGTCGTCAGCAATGAGATGTCCCAAGTATTTAAACTGATGAACCCAACGAATCGGGACATCATAAATTCTAATTGGTGGAACATCTACTGGACTTTTCTTGCCAACGGCCTAATAGTTCTCAATGGTCATGGCTTACAATTTTTTTTTTTTTAATCATTGCGACCATTGGTGGTTACTCCAACCAGCCCACCTCCCTCCAGAAGTTGACCACATCTCCTGTTCTGTTAAGAACATCCGTGTAAGATCTGGGTGCCCCGAGAGTATCTGTCCTAATCTGGGTGACGCCTGCACATTCGAAGAGTACATGCGCAACGGTTTCCTCAGCCTCCATGCAGGACCTGCACAGGGGGCTGTCCGTTATGCCTATTCTGTAAAAGTGTTTGTTTAGTGGGCAGTTCAGTGATCGTCTCGGTCACCAGATGCATGGAATGACGGCTAATAGAGAAGTATGGCAGAACAAGACATGTTGCGCCGCTAATCAATTAGGATTAGGGCAAGAGAATTAGTAAAATTATTCTGATCCAGCACGTCTCTTGGATCTACCAGCGATGCCCTAAGACGAGGTCCGTACCCCACAGGGGGTACCCTTAGCGAGTAGTCGCTCTTGTTTTAAGTTTTTTAAGCCGTGCCTCGAGCCCTTAATCTGTAAAGGTAGCCACAGGCAAGTCTGGTTACGCAGTCGACAACCTCATAGGCTCCACGACGATTGAGGAAGTCGTGCAGTATTTGAAAGTGAAGACCAACTGGACTCTGAGGGTCGAAAGGTTGGAATCGCGTCATAACATCAACTTTAAGTCGTCGGTAGTACGAGTTCCAACCCACCATCTACTGACCTGCTTGAGAGAGGACTTTTGGCCGAAAGGTGTCGTATATCGACGTTTCCGAGGACGGTTACGCGACACCACGCAGCGGAACATGACGCCGTCATCATTACGTGTATTGTGATAGTTTTAGTTTAGTTTTATAGAATACTAGCTTTTGCCAGCGGCTTCGCCCGCGTGGAGATCGGAAATTATCCCGCGGGCACATACTACCGGGATAAAAAGTAGCTTGTATCCTTTCTCAGGCTCTAAACTATCTGTGTACCAAATTTCATTTAAATCGGTTCAGTAGTTTTAGAAGGAAAGCGAGACAGACACAGACAGAGTTACTTTTGCATTTATAATATTAGTATAGTATGGATATGGATAGTATGGAAGTATGGATAGTATGGATGGATGTATTAGTTTATAGTTATTGTTTTTATATTTCGTTTATTTCATTTTACATACATATAAATTATATTTTTAAATATTAAAATAACAAAAATCATAAAAACATTTAAAAATATAAAAAATAGTAGCCCACCGGTATCGGGAATAGGGTCCAAGCTACCGGTGGTCAGGGCCGCTGAGAGAGGAACCTCCTCATTATACGTGCCGTGTCAAGTAATTTATAGTTTTTAGTTTTTATATTATTTTTATGGACTATAGTAGCCTGAAATAAAGGATTGTATTGTATAGGCTGATCTACGAAATGTCATTCGAAAAAAAAGAGAATGAGGAAGTAGGTAGGTCGTATCGTCTCACAAACACGCTCGTCGCTTGGTATGGGAGTGATTCTTCCAGATATAATACTCTATGATTGACTGACAGCTCGACAATCTGATTACTGACACGCCAAACGTCAGGCGGAGCCGGGAGGCGTGATTTGAATAGCAATGACTATGTTCGCCGCGGTACCATTCCCGAGAAATGCCGGGTTTTTAAAGATTTTTTTTTGCAAAATAAAAAAAAAGACTTACAAGAAACACTAAAAAAAATTACTTTAATTTCGGAAGTTGGTCTTTCAATCGGTATTTTGTAAATTTCTCTTTTCGAAATTTAAATTATTTTGCACTTTAAAGAGTAATTTTTAAAAGGCAGTATTTTTTTCAGGTATTTTTTTTTTGATAAATGTAAGTTTTGCTATCTCTTACTGACACATAAAGACAAGGCGTGACGTTTTAGAAATGTCAAATGAACTTACGTTTCGTTTTGACGTCTTGAATTTTGCGTGATTTTAGGCTCTCGCAAACAGGAGTGACGTATCAACGCGACGAGACAGCGCGACGCGATTTCCGTTTAACAATTTCTATAAAAATCTAATGTAAATTGTTCTATAAGACTCGCGTCGCGCATGTCTGAAGAAGTCTTATGCATGATGAATTTAGTCCGTCATAGTTGCATCGAAGAAAATCTTAGTTCAACTAAATTTTACAGCTCTAATTTTTTTTCATCTCTTTCTTGTTTCATAACAAAGAAAAGGAAAGAGCTTAAATTAAGTTTAGTTAGTTCACAACAGAATCAACACCACTTACAAAAAACTTCTTCGAAGACACTTTCTTACAAAATAAACGTCTTAAAAATCGATCCCGCGTTCATAATCCGAGATTGTTTGGAATCTAATCGTAGGGCGGAAGTAAATCCCGCGCTCATTTCCCGGGGCGACGTCCCGGCGTGAATCCTGGGATCGGGGCTTAAATACTTTCCAATGAAAATTGAATTTGATTGGTAACTAAATTGTGGAAAGGAATATTTTGTGGAGTAAATCTATTTGTAATATTGGTTTGGGTCACGGTCAAGAGTAAGTGTCAGTTTCACTGCGTTTGAGCAGTGGTGGCCTAGTGATAATAGTCGCGACCAACGAGTTGTAGGTCGCAGATTCGAACCCAGTCAGGCCCTTTTCTTTGTATTAAATTCTTCATGCCATGTCATGTAACATCACATCTGTGAAGATTACATTAAAAATTAAAAAAAAAATAACTAAAAAACACTTTTTTGTAGCTAGCCGAACTATAAAATAGAAAATAAATAATAGTTTAAAAAACGAATAAACACGCGTCCATAGAAAACCAAACTAAAAAGTAGAAAATAATGGAAAAAAAAAGCGTTTGGTACTTTTTGAAGTATTTTAATTGGTATCAAGCACCCCACACTTTAAACTATTATTTATTTATTTATTTCTTGTTTTATAACCGATAAATATTTTCGATAAGTCCCAAAATCTACTATCAGGTTCTGAAGTAATCCTATTTATCTTTAATTTACACACAATATTCTAATAAAGATAAGAATTGATGCAAAGATTGAATAAAATCCCACCCTTAGGGGCGAATATGAGATATTTTTATTGAATATTAAAATATATTCAGATCAGGTAGTGTTCAAATTAAAATGACAATAGATAGGTGCGAAAAAATTGGGGCTTTGTGGTATCAATCAATTATTGCCTTGTGTAGCAATGATTGGCAGGCGCGCTATATTTTAAGGGGTGGTAGCTGAATGATAAATTCAAAACCTTTTTATTTTACTTAATCCTACATGGGCATTAATGAAACATCAGAAGCTAAGTGCACGGTTCCAAATTGTTGATTCCTATGGAAAAGAGCCGGAAAGAAACTACATGGTTACTCTTTTAAAATATACTCGTAGTTTAATAGAATAAGAATAAGAAATTTTTATTTGTAAACACAGGTAGTTACATGGTGTGTGAGATGTTACAATATACTTAGCTACGTTCTCTGTGTTTTGCCAAAAAGCGTACAAACATGAACACATAAATGTCCTAGTTGAAAGAAAAAAAAAACAATTTGTCAGTGAGTGTACCATGCTTTGAGTAACTTTTGAAGCTACTACAGTCATTAGCTAAGAAGAACTGAAATGTAAGTTAACATATACATAATTGTTTAATGTAATTGAAATAATAATTTAAAAAAAACCTATAACACATTTTCAATCAATTAACTAAATAATAAAGAAAAATAAATCAAACGGCGGTCAAAATAAAATATCATTAAATAATAGATGTCAGATACTAGATTATCACAACAGAATTAGAATAGGTATATAAATAAACAAATGTCAGTAAAAAAAAGTCAATAATTCAATCATAAACGTCACAAAATATCAATCGGATGTCAGAACCGTAAATTGCAATAAACCAAAAAACAAACAATGAAACAGATATGTCGATCATTAAAATTATAGTAATATTTTTTCCTTCAGAAACTCGTTTACATTATAATACGATCTACTTACCAGAAAGTTCTTTAAATGTCTTTTGAATAAATGAATATTTAATATTTTAATTGATTCTGGTATATGGTCATAAATAGTTGGTGCCATACAAAAAACACTATTATGCATCAGAGCTGTTTTGGACTGTCTCGAGCACAGTATAGTGACGTGTCGTCGACTCCGGTTATTTCTGTCAGATAGCTTTGGAAATAAATGAGGGTTGGTTTTAACGAATACTGCAACTTCGAAAATGTACATACAGGGTAGTGTAAGTATTTTACATATAGATAAGATGGTAACAGCCAAAGTCAAAGTCAGAGTCAAATAATTTATTTCAAATCCTATCCTACTAATTAATCTTTATATCTTTAAACGAGCAATTCTTGTATATATATATATATATATATAATCTGAATCTCGGAAACGGCTCCAACGATTTTCATGAAATTTAGTATACAGGGGTTTCGGGGGTGATAAATCGATCTAGCTAGGATTCATTTTTATAAAATGTCGGTTTATTCGTGTTTTCAATGACCAACTTTATCGATAATCAACTTGAACATAAACTTATTATTTTAAACACTATTTACCAAAAAATACCGAGCAAAGCTCGGTCATCCAGATATTATCCTACTTTATCCTACTAATATTATAAATGCGAAAGTTTGTATGTATGGATGTGTGGATGTTTGTTACTCTTTCACGCAAAAAATACTGAACGGATTTCGATGAAATTTGGAACACAGTTAGTTTATATTATAAACTGGATTAACACATAGGCTACTTTTTATCCCGGTAGTACGTACCCGCGGGATATTTTCCGACCTCCACGCGGGCGAAGCTGCTGGCAAAAGCTGGTTAAATATTACACGAATAGAAAGACCCCGGTATACGCGTGGTTCCTCGATTTATCCAGAGCTTTTGACCTCGTCTCATATGATGTTCTCTGGAGGAAGCTGGAGAGCACGGACTTACCAGGGGAACTCGTCAGCATACTCCGATACTGGTACGGGCACCAGGTCAATAGTGTCCGATGGGCGGGTGCAATGTCGGACCCTTATGTTAGTGAATGTGGCGTAAGGCAAGGCGGTCTCGTCGAGCACTTCCGACGTTTGGCTCCCAGACTGGAGTGGGCTGGGGCTGCATTAAAGCGGCTCCTGCCCAATCTGGGGGGTCCAAACGCCTCCTGCCGGAGGCTCTACACGGGGGTCGTGCGGTCCATGGCCCTCTACGGGGCACCGGTGTGGGCGCCCTCATTGAGGCTGCGCCCAGCGCGCCGGTTGAGTGCGGCCCAGAGGGTCATGGCCATCCGGTTAATCCGGGGATACCGCACGGTCTCCTGCGAGGCAGCGAGCCTCCTTGCCGGAGTGCCGCCATGGGATCTGGAGGCAAAGGTCCTCGCCCACATGTGGGAGTGGCGCGAGGAGGCGAAACGCCGGGGCGAAACTCCGCTGCCGCGACAAATCGCGGCACGGCGGACAGAGCTCCGGTGTGATCTCATGGCGACATGGCGGGTACGATTGTCGCAACCTAGTGCTGGGCACGCCACAATTGCGGCGGTAAGTCCCCTCTTTGAGGAGTGGATAGAGAGGCGTCACGGCGTCCTCACCTTCCGCCTGACGCAGGTTCTCACCGGGCATGGGTGCTTCGGTGGGTTCCTGTTCAGGATAAAGCGGGAGGATACGTCCGGGTGTTTCCATTGCGAGGATCGTCTGGAGGACACGGTGGAGCATACGGTGGAGGTGTGCCCTGCCTGGGCGGAGCACCGCCGTGTCCTCGTGGAGGCGATTGGCGGCGGCGACCTCTCGCGTCCGGCCCTGGTGCGAGCCATGGTACGGAGCGAGAGGGAATGGGAAGCCGTCACCTCCTTCTGCGAAGCAGTAATGCTCGCGAAGGAGGAGGCGGGGCGCGTGAGGGAGTGGCAGTCTCTGCGCCCTCACGTCCCTAGCCGCCGCAGGAGGAGACGCCCCGGGCGTCGGGAGTCAATAGCGGACTCCCGGCCACCGTAGGCGCGAGCTTGCGGGTGGCGAGCAATGGGTAGCTCGCCGCCCGGTAAGGACCAAGCTCGGGTCGACGGCGCGCAGTGTTCCACGCGCGCCTCAAAGAGATGTCAGCAGCAGTGTAGGGGTCTACTAGGACCGATGCCTGCCGGGGTCGCGTGATTGTTCGAAAGAGATACCGTGACCCTGGCACATGGGCAACTGATGGAACACGGGTGGGTTTTAGTCAGTAAAAGTCTGACACGCCCTCCCGCTCCGCCCAGAGCGGGAGAAGTCATTTGATGATTTCCCATCCTGAAAAAAAAAAAAAAAAAAAAAGGCAAGGCGGTCTGACCTCGCCTACATTGTTCAACATTTATATGAACGAGGTGATCGTCTCGCTCAGCAGTCAACATGTCGGATGCTATGTAGACGGAGTCTGTGTCAACAATATTAGTTATGCCGACGACATGGTGTTGCTGAGCGCGTCGATTTGTGGGCTGAGGAGACTTCTCAGTACGTGTACTGAATACGCCCGTGGACATGGACTGATACTTATATAATGGGAAGAAAAGCCAATTCATTGTTTTTCAGGCCATCGGTGTGACGAGTCCTTTAAATGTACCGCCTGTTCATCTCGAGGGTGTTCCAATGGACCGAGTGGACCAATTTAAATATCTGGGGCATCAGCTCACCGAGGACCTTAAAGACCATGCGGACATGGAGCGAGAGCGGAGGGCGCTGTCTGTGCGAGCCAACATGATAGCCCGCAGGTTTGCGCGTTGTTCTGTTGGTGTGAAGGTCACGCTTTTTAAAGCGTACTGCACGTCCCTTTATACCTGCAGCCTGTGGGTTGACTACACTGGCAGGGCATACAGCGCCCTCCGTATCCAGTACAACAATGCGTTCCGGGCGGTGTTGGGGCTGCCCCGTTTCTGTAGCGCATCAGGGATGATCGCGATGGCGCACACTGATTGTTTCCACGCTGTTATGCGCAAGCGGTGTGCGTCTCTGGTGCGCCGGGTGCGGGGCAGCCCTAATGCCATCCTGGCAATGATCGCTGACCGGTTGGACTGCCCTTATATACGGCATGGATGTGGCAGGCATGTTGCTGTTTCAATGCCGGTTAGAAAATATTAATTATTGTATTTTATGTGTTTTATTTATTTTTTACTTTTTTTAAATGACAGTTTGGTGATTAATTTAAATTTTAATATTAATTGATTTTGGTGTTTTTCTATTCCTGACTGTTAATTCTTAATTTTTGACTGTTTATTTTTAATTATTAATTTTTATTTTGATTTTAATTCAAATTTTTTATGTGTATTGTGTTTATAATTGTGTGCTTAATAATGAGTCCATTGTAACTTGAGTATGAATAAATAATAATAAAAAGCTAGTAGGCACATAAAAGGCACTTTTGAACGCATAGAAATATAAAATCTATGTTTGAATGTCAAAATGTACAAAAAATGTAGAACTGATTCTAGTCGCCTTCCAAAAGGTAGTTTCGTATTTAATACTAGCACTTCGCCCGCGACTTTGTCCGCGTGACTCACAGGAACTGTACATTTTTTTCGGGATAAAATATAGCCTATGTTACTTGGTGATAATGAAGCTTTCTATGGGTGAAAGAATTTTTAAAAGCGTTTCAGTAGTTTTCGAGTTTATCTATTACAAACATACAATCCAAACTTTTCTCTATATGATATTAGTTTTTAGTAAATAAGAATGGATAAGAATCTCCACCGTTACTCTTTTAAAATGCTTTGCAATATTTTTAACTGACTTCAAAAAAAGGAGGAGGTTATCAATTCGTCTGTATTTTTTTTTTTTTATATTTGTTACCTCATAACTTCTGACTGGGTAAACTGATTTTGATAATTCTTTTTTTATTTGAAAGCTGGTGCTTTCCGAATGGTCCCATTTTAATTTGGTTCCATTCGGACAATGGAGTCCATGTGAAAACCATATAAGTCTTAAATTTGCATTAGTGCGGGGTATCGACCATAACTAAAAAGTTAAAAATTTAACAAAAAATAAAAAAAACAGACTTCCTTAAAAAAAAAACACTACAAAGTCTAAAATAACTTTAATTTCGGAAGTCGGTGGCAAAAAAACCTTAAATACAGATCGTTAGACACCGACTTTCGAAATTAAAGTTATTTTTGACTTTGTAGTGTTTTTTTTTAAGGAAGTCGGTTGTTTTTTTTTTGTTAAAATTTTTTTATATTATCATCATCGTTTCAGCCGACATACGTCCACTGCTGGACATATGCCTACGGGAGTTTCGAAAGAATCGGTGTTTTTTCGACGTGCTGAGATGCAATCTATTGGATTCTTAATGCTCGGTTCAACACCTAGAGTTGGAAATCGAGTGCACGATAAAATACCGCTACGATATTTTTACGTTCATGCAAACGTCACTAACAACCTTTTTTTTGTGGGCAGGAAATCAAATGACGTCTCCCGCTCTGGGCGGAGTGGGAGGGCGTGTCAGACTTTTACTGAATAAAACCCACCCGTGTTCCTTCAGTTGCCCATGTGCCAGGGTCACGGTATCTTTTTCGAACAATCTCGCGACCCTGGCAGGGTTACTAACGACCTTTAAAGATCTACCAATGACAACCGGGAACAACGGCTTGATGTGCTTTCCGAGACACGGATGAAGGAATCTCGATATATAAAATCGATGGTCACCCATCCATGAACTGACCGCGGCTAGCGTAGCTTAACGTACAATAAATACTATCCGAGACACTACATACCAAGACTCTTCCGTGTTTCCTCGGAAAGCACGTTAAGCCGTTGGTCCCGGCTGTCTTTCGTAGATCTTAGACAGTCGTTACGGGTCGTCAGAAGCCCGAAAGTCTGACAACCAGTCTTACCAAGGGGTATCGTATTACCCAGTAACTGGGTTGTGGAGGTCAGATAGGCAGGCGCTCCATGTTAAATACTGGTAGTCAGCTGCATCCTGTTAGACTGGAAGCTAACCCCAACATAATTGGGAAAAGGTTAGACGATAGGTAATGAATGGTCACCCATCTAGGAATTGACCGCAACTAGCGTAGCTTAACCTTAGCGTGCAGTTGTAATTATTAAGCCACGAATTTATACGTCTATGCATGGCTTCAGAAATGAAAAGCTGTATTTGTAGTACTACTATTTGTGAGTACGTGGTGGAGGGCGGGCGGTGGGCGGGGCCGGAAGTTGGAGCGCCCCCGACGTAATCTGTGTGTTCCAAATTGAGAACAGACAGGATCTGACGTCGTATAGTGTCATAGATAGTCATTTGATTTGTTTTGATGAAGTACCGTTTTTATAGAGAACTAGCGTTTGCCCGCGGCTTCCCCCATTATTATAAGAGGACGTACTATCGGAATAAATTATCACATGTCCTTGTCATAAACTTTCATGCAAATCCGTTCAGTCGTTAAGGCGTGAAATGTAACAGACAGAGTAAATTCTGAATTTCAAAATAAGGGTTTTCCCGCGACGTCATCTTTGTAAAATAAAAAATCAATAAACAACATTGTACGATTTTTTTCGTCAGTACTTCTGTGAAGTTTCGAATAAACAACATAACATCACGCCCTGTTACCCCGAAGGGTTGGGCAGAGGTGTACCTACAGTACACCCACATTTCGCCTGTTATATTTAAGTCCCATGTAATAGGGGGCTAGTCTATTGCCATCAACCGGGCACGAATCCAATAACACTTTGCATGACCTGGGAATCGAACCCAGGACCTTACGCTCAGCAGTAGCGTTTGCTACCACTAAACCAACGAGGTAATCGCATAAACAAATGTATCTAATATTAGTAAAATTGTTTCTCCATACAAACTCCGGGGCCCCTTTTCAAGCCCTGAGGGGCAGAATTTTGGAAAATCCTTGCTTAGCGGATGCCTACGTCATAATAACGATCTGCGTGCCAAATTTCAGCGCAATCCGTTCAGTGGTTTCAGTTGTGTGTTGATAGAACAGTCAGTCAGTAACGGTTGCCTTTTATATACAAATAGTTTTTCTTTAACAATAAGATTTGTACAACATAGCTTCTAGTGATAGAAGAGTGTCCTTTTAAGCAAACAATTGCCTGTGTTAGGACAGTCCACTCTTCCGCAACTTAGATTAAAGTAACGAGTACATAAAAAAAATGCCAATACATCAAAACGTCCCAACAAAAGAAGATAGGTACGCAAACTGAAAAATATTTAGTTTTAAAGCCAACACCAGTTTATCTTGTACAGAGACTATTTCAAATCGCAGGGCTTATGGCTAAGAATAATAGTTGCACTGGTTAATCGTTCAGGTTAAGCTACTCTTGCAGCGGTTGGTTCGAAGATGGGTGAGCATTTTTACATACCAAGACACCTCCGTGCCTCGGAAAGCACGTTAAGTCGTTGGTTTCGGCTGTTATTTGTGGTCTTAGACAGTCGTTACGGCTCGTCAGAAGCCCGAAAGTCTGACAGCCAATCTTACCAAGGGGTATCGTATTAACCAGTTACTGGGTTGTGGAATCTCGATAGGCAGTTCAGCCGTAAGACGTGCACTGCTGGACATGGGCCCCCCACAATTTGGGGGGCTTTGCCATAATCGCCACGCTTGGCAGGCGGGTTGTCGATCACAGTACGATGGTAAAATGTATAGAGAATGCTGCTGCCCATTCTCTAGTAAGTCCCGTAGTAGCCTTTTACGACACCCACGGGAAGAAATGGGGTGGTGCTATTTTTTACGTTCGACACCACACAGCACCACACGGGTAGGCAGCCGCTCCATGTAAAATACTAGTATAGCTGCATCCGGTTAGACTGGAAGCCCCTGCCCGGCTATGTAGTTGATGACACCCAGATAGAAACAGTCGCGGGCAAAAGATCTACTTATACTAAAATTATAAATACGAAAGTAACTGTGGCTGTCTGTTATGCTTTCACGACTAAACCATTGAACACGCGCGCCTCAAAGAGATGTCAGCAAAACTAAAGGGGTCTGCTAGGACCGATGCCTGCCGGGGTCGCGTGATTGTTCGAAAGAGATACCGTGACCCTGGCACATTGGCAACTGAAGGAACACGGGTGAGTTTTAGTCAGTAAAGTCTGACATGCCCTCCCGCTCCGCCCAGAGCGGGAGAAGTCATTAGATGATTTACCATCTACAAAAAAAAAAAAAAAAACGTCAACCGATTTTGATGTCATTTGGTACGGGGTAAATTTGAACCCCAAGAAAGGGCATAGGCTACTTTTCATTCCGGGACTTCGCGGACGATGTCGCGGGTAAAAGCTAGTAGTCTATAAATAACATTGTATTTAGTTTCCCTGGGGGAACTAAACAAATAGTTCAATATCGTTAATGAGCTTCGTCATCGTCACCTACATATGTGGGGTGTTGAGGGAATGTGGGGGAGTGCGAGGAAAGCGACAGTGTCGGGGAAAATATGGGGCTTATAAAGCAATCTTTTTGTCTTTAACTGTAGGTTTTGTCACTTTCACGAGTATTGGTCAACACTCTCGCTCAAAATAATTTATAAGCACAGAAGGATAATAACGTACCTTGCTATCAGTAGGAATCGGTTTTAATTTTGATAGCTAAACAACATTAATTTCGTTACTTATATCATGCGAGGCGAGTTTGGTTACAAGACGGCGATATATAGACGCGGGGAATGTTTGCTTCGAGCACATGGCTTAAGCGTCCTCCATTTCTTGCTACAAAAATAACAACCGACTTCCTAAAAAAAAAAACACTACAAAGTGAAAAATAACTTTAATTTCGGAAGTTGGTGTCTTAGGATCTGTATTTAAGGTTTTTGCCACCGACTTTCGAAATTAAAGTAATTTTTGACTTTGTAGTGTTTTTTTAAGGAAGTCAGTTGTAATTTTTTTTATAAAAGTTTTTTATTTTTAACTTTTTAGTTATGGTAGATACCCCGCACTACTCTAATCGCGTTATTCGTTCATTCGTCGCGCAAATACTTAATGCAAATTTAAGACTTATATGGTTTTCACATGGACCTCATAGTCCGAATGGAACCAAATTAAATGGAACCACAAGTGAAGCACCAGCTTCAAATAAAAAAAAAGAATCATCAAAATCGGTTCACTCAGTCAAAAGTTATGAGCTAACAAACATTTTAAAAAATACAGTCGAATTGATAACCTCCTCCTTTTTTAGGTCGGTTAAAAAACAGCGACTCACTAAACGCGGTGAACGTTTAATAAAAGAAGCATACTTTGAGACATGTACTCGAAGCGAGTTCGAGTACATGTCTCAAAGTATGCTTCTTTTATTAAAACTGCACTGACTTGTGTGTAAACTTACACTCGCAATGCTTGCATGGACTAAAAAGCTGACACTCGAGTGGAGGATCAGGCGCGTACACTGTAATGCGTTACATTACAAAATAATACTTTTTTAAAACTATTATTTATTTTCTATTTTTAGGGTGTTTCGAATTTTGAGGCGTATGTCAGCGTAGTTTGTGACGTATGGCATCGTAGTTTTCGAAGACAGTTTTTTGCTGTCCTGGTAACCCTGGCAAGGATAATGGCACAAAGGGTATAGCAGGTTAAGTATTGAAAATGTGCCCCCAGAGCCAAATGTAATGAATATGATATTGTTAAGTACGCTGCTCATTTGCATTACTATTTATGTAGTTTTTGACTGCCTAGCTCTAACTGTCATTGAGTAACCTTGGAAAATGTCCTAATAACAGACAATTTTTGAAACTTTTCGTTCTCTAAAACTAATAGAGCTAGGAATGTGATTCCAAAGGCAAACTGTAGACAACATTATGACAAATATTACGTATATCGATCTTACTTAGTTTGCTAAAAATAAATATTTTTTTTTAATGAAATAATTTTTCTTTGGCTATTATTAGTAGAGTTCTAAAAGAGTGACCACTTTTAAAAAAATCTCAGAAATAGTACTTAGTGTGTTGATTTTACTGTTACAAGTTTCATCGAAATCCCCCACCTGCAACATATTCAAAAAAAAAAAGAAAATGTTGCTCAGGTCCCTATTTGTGACACTACACATACAATTTTTAAATGATATGTTTAATAATAATAATTTATAATAAGAAAAAGTTATTCTCCATCCACTCTGCTAACCCCGTAAGAGTTTGGCGTACAGTTAAGTACGCAAATCCAATTCAAAATATGCAGATCCAAGTGTATTTTTATTCAAGACCCTTAGTACAGACTGTGCCCGTATACTTCGTGGCACACTTATTTAACACCGATTGATATACCCTTCTCGCTCTTCCGCATTGGCGGGAGAACACACAAGAGCGAGAAGAGTATAACAAACAGTGTTCAAGATGTTTGCCGGGACCTATACAGTGTAATGTAAACGTTAAAAACGTAAGTACAGAAACGATAGATTTTCATTCACTTATAACTGTCTACAAAACATGTAAAATCTGTTTACGGATATTTTGCACTGTACACACTTCATGCATGTTATATAAAAACGTTTGTGGAAGCTTGGATTCCCTGTGTTCGATTCAAATGTTACCGCAAAGCGAGTTCAAACAAGCTTGTGAATAGCTTATCAATACTTTATTTTTCTACAAAGTTGATGTTTTGTCTATTCGTTTTAAGTATGTACAGCGCAAAATATCCGTAAACAGATTTGACATGTTTTATAGAGTTATAATCGAATGAAAAATCTATCGTTCCTATTCTTAGGTTTTTAACGTTTACGTAACACTGTGTAGGTCCCGGCAAACATCTTGAACACTGTTTGTTATACTCTTCTCGCTCTTGTGTGTTCTCCCGCCAATGCGGAAGAGCGAGAAGGGTATATCAATCGGTGTTAAATAAGTGTGCCACGAAGTATACGGGCACAGTCTGTACTAAGGGTCTTGAATAAAAATACACTTGGATCTGCATATTTTGAATTGGATTTGCGTACTTAACTGTACGCCAAACTCTTACGGGGTTAGCAGAGTGGAAGGAGAATAACTTTTTCTTATTATGTATTATTATTATTAAACATATCATTTAAAAATTGTATGTGTAGTGTCACAAATAGGGACCTGAGCAACATTTTCATTTTTTTTTGAATATGTTGCAGGTGGGGGATTTCGATGAAACTTGTAACAGTAAAATCAACACACTAAGTACTATTTCTGAGATTTTTTTAAAGTGGTCACTCTGTTAGAACTCACTAATAATAGCCAAAGAAAAAATATTTCATTAAAAAAAATTATTTATTTTTAGCAAACTAAGTAAGATCGATATACGTAATATTTGTCATAATGTTGTCTACAGTTTGCCTTTGGAATCACATTCCTAGCTCTATTAGTTTTAGAGAACGAAAAGTTTCAAAAATTGTCTGTTATTAGGACATTTTCCAAGGTTACTCAATGACAGTTAGAGCTAGGCAGTCAAAAACTACATAAATAGTAATGCAAATGAGCAGCGTACTTAACAATATCATATTCATTACATTTGGCTCTGGGGGCACATTTTCAATACTTAACCTGCTATACCCTTTATGAAATTATTGCATTGTCATCGGTCTTTGACAGGTGTGCAAAGTTTGAATGAAATCTGGTCGTTTAAAGTGGGTCAAAATCGCGCTATAAGGAGTCGGTTACAAACAAACATACAAGTGAAGCTAATATAAAGCGTGTAAAAACAAACGTTGCAACTCAGTCTCCACCATGCAGTAACAAACATACCCCCATATCGACAGCTAACGAGCCCCTTAATATTTAACTACAGTTAAAGCTCTCTGTGTCCCCCGGGGGTCTCGACTGTATCCCGGGGGGACCACATTGTGCACGGTACTTAGCTCATGATGCAGTTGAAATGGTAGATGTACACTTGTTTTAGTGGTGGGGCAGTGTTTTGGGTTCTATTTGACCGTGTGTAGGTATCGCCTTCCGGAGACAGCGCGATAATAATATCATGTATGGATTTTTGTCATGGACTGACATTCGCAAATGTCCTGCAGATCTGGTAGCGTCTTGTGACGGGTTGTTGAGCTCCCTAAAATAGGGTTGAGCTACACGATGACTGATACATACATACCGTCTGTTGGGACAGGTCAGCTCAAAGCTGCAATGGCTTATTCTTCAAAAGGCTTTTTCAGAAATTGCCCTGCATTGTTAGACTCACATAAAATTCTAATAATATAATGTTTGGACTTTAAAAGAGACTATGACCTATGAGTTTGTTTCGGCGTTACCTCTCAGGGAACTGTCAGTTAGGAAATGCCGGCGCCATCTAGTTTTAAAAAACATTGACCAAAAAATGGTGACGTGTAAAAGTGACTTATAAGATCTACTTCCATAAATAAACATTTAATTTAATTTAATTTAATTTCATGCCCCAATTTTCTGGAGTGTCCCAAGTGCCCGTTCACCTGCACCTCAGATGATCTTAAAAATGCCACTGATGCCGCAATAAACGTGGCCACCTACTAGGCCCAAACGACATCGTATAAAGTGTATGAGTACCATTGACTCAAAAAGATAATTTACTTCTAAACATTGGTAGCGACTGGTCTAGTGGTCCCAAGTACTACTGCTGAACATGAGCTGCTCTGTTCGATTCCCGAGTTATTGAGTTTTCCTATCTAGAATTTCAGGTAGCAGTAAGGATTTGTGCTCGGCTGCTGGTGGCAATATGCTCGCCACCTATTACATGAGACTTAAACATAAAGATAAGATAAGATAAGATTTCTTTATTTGTTTAAAAATTGTATACATACAGGAGCATGCAAGATATTATATTATTTCAGTCCAGTCATGTTTAACCGTAAGAATCGGCGTACAAATATTTTCATGCATAAAAAAATTTTAAGACATAAAAGAATTAACAATAAGAGAAATCAAAAAAATTGCATATATTACACTTACAAAATTTATAAATTAGAAATTATTTTTATTTTAAAATGTCAAAAATTACATATTTAAATTGTCAGGAAATAGGTAAAATTATTCAGTCAAAAAACACTTTTTCGGCTAGAAATTCGGAGACACTATAATAAGATTTTTGCAAAAGAAAACATTTTAATTAAATGGCGAAATGTCGGTATACCGTACGTACAGCTCTGCCCAACACTTCGGGGAAACAATGCTTGATGATGTTATGAATATTGGTATTATCATAATCATCGTTTCAGCCAAAAAAGGCCACTGCTGGACATAGGCCTCCCCCAATTTGGGAGGGTTTGCAATAATCGCCACGCTTGGCAGGCGGGTTGTCGATCAGGTCGATCGCAGTATGGTCGTAAAATGCAAAGAGAACACTGCTGCCTATAGTCGCCTTTAACGACACTCAACACTCGACAGCTTATAATGTTCCCAATGCTGGGACATTATAAGCTGTCCTCCTCCCTAAAAGAGGGAGTATTGGTAGTCACAAAACACAGGCCTCCTCTCGGTGGGAGAGAGTGGGCCGTAATCTACCACCCACTACAGTTTGGTAGATGTCACATGTCTTCGAATTTTTGGTTCTAAGACATGCCGGTTTCCTCACGATGTTTTCCTTCACCGTTTTGAGAGCAGTGGTGATTAAATTATTTACACAAAGAAAAGTGCCTGCTTGGGTTCAAACCCACGACCTATAATATGAAACATGGCTTCTCTACACGGACACAACTATTGAACTAAAGGTGACAGAAAAAACACACACTATTTCTTTTAACATCGACACCCTATTCTCTAGCTCTTTGTACTAACTTGTACTCGAATCACAATGGGAACATGGCCTATTATGTGTCGCCCCCAATTTATTAGCTGATTGTGTGTTGTGACGTCACAGTACACAATAGACAGAGTACACAACACAACACACCTGTGCTTGTCATTTCATTGTTTATTTCTTTCACTATTTGCTTAAAGGGGAACCGCCAATGTAGTCCGCGTAGTTCTTTTTACACGCTTTACTATATTAGCTTCACTTGTATGTTAGTATGTTTGTTTGTAACCGACTCCTTATAGCGCGATTTTGACCCACTTTAAACGACCAGATTTCATTTAAACTCTGTAGACTTATCGAGGACCGATGACAATAAAATTTCATAAATTTGTGCTATTATCCTTGCCAGGGTTACCAGGACAGCAAAAAAATGTCTTCAATCAAAACCTACCAAACAGCAACATATGCATCATTCGTAGCCTGACATAGGGCTCCTTTCCCGTTTAGTCTATGACATTTTTGGTTTGTGCTGACGCGACAGACTGGTGACAAACGGTCAAAGGTTTCAGTTTGGAGATGGAACTATACACAAACTGAAACCGTCGACCTATTCACAGTTATTTTGTCTCTGATTTTGCATTACCGTCCAAATTCGGTCGTTTTAGCATTCAGTTCTCAATAGGCAGTACCTTTCAAAATCTACATTTTTGACTGTGGTTTTATAGGTTTTTTACACAAGTTCGGTGTCTGATGACAGATCTCAAATAATTTTGACATCATCATTCTCCTGCCCTTATACCAATTTATTAGTGGTCGGCGCAACATGTCTTTTTCTTCCACACTTCTCTATTAGTCGTCATCTCAGTAGTCACCCCCTTTCTATCCATATCATAATTCACACAGTCCATCCATCGTTTCTTTGGTCTCCCTCTACTCTTATGGCCATTGACATTCATACTCAATACTTTCCTCACGACATTTTCCCCATTCTATCATAACACGTGATCTTCATAAAAGTTGTGTGGAAATCGGTTGTCATGGTATCATCACAACTTTTCAGTTATTGTTGCCACTTTCAGACTTCTCCTTATGTACTCATTTCTTATTATATCCAATCGAGTAACACCACACATTCCTCTTAACATTCTCATCTCAGCTGCATGCCTTTCTTTCATCTCTTTTGTGGCCCAACATTCTGACCAATACAAGACAGCAGGTCTGACCATGGTTTTATATATTTTTCGCTTAAGTTTAAGGGGGATGTGGGAGTCGCAGATATGTAGTTCCTGTGACCTGCCGCCATTTCATCCATCCAGTGTTTATTCTGTACTTATCCGTCCGATCTATACTTAGACATCGTTTTGCACGAGTGAACCGAGATACCGAAAGTCGGAGCAGACCAGGCGAAGCACACCATCAAGCGCTATGGCTCCAGAACTGGAGAGACCGCCGAAATCGCAGAACATTTATTCGGTTTTGGTTCTACTGATTTTCAAGCCAACATTTTCCAGTTTCTGTTGCCACTTCTCCAATCTGCTCTGGATCTCAGTCACATCTTCATCGACAAGAATAATGTAATCGGCATACACCATCTACTAATCTCACAGTATTTTGGAAAATGATGGACTATATTTTCGGACTATTTACGAAGACAACAACGAGTAATTGTCACAAAAAAGAAATAAACCATTTCACGCTAACTCCCAAAACAAGTTCGTACTAACTTGTTTTTGGAACTAGCTACGACAGGGTGATTTCAACAGTTTTCGTCCTCATTTTTCCAGACAACATTTAAGTGATTTGCAACAAATTGCGTACGTTAATATTCAACCGCATTCAAAAACCTTCCACGCTCAGTTGCCGAATCGATATGTTTGTAATATCCTGAACAAAGAATTAATTCGTCCCATCACTAATAATTATAACCAGGTGCGGTTCGGACACTAAATACAAAAACGATAAATTGTTCCACCGAACAGCACGTTACAGAATTTTGTTTCAGTGCTGTTAGTGGAAGGTCTCAAGTGCGGTTCGGGCAAGTGCTGTTCAAATCAGTGCTGTTAGTGGAATACCTCCTTTTTGATGTACTAATTGGCATCCAGGTTTTTTTTTCAATTATTTTGTACTTGTTAGTTTTTTTTTAAGTATTTCTTGCTGAGCTGCTGCCCCTAAATGACTGCTTGTACCGCAGTATAGGGCGCCACGACTGGCTCGCGGTAACCGATCTAGATGAGATCCTTGTACCGGCTCCGTGAGTTGTTCTTTACCATCTATATCATCATCATTTTCAGCCTTGTTCCTTATGCCTCCTTCCTTTTTGTGCCAGTACAGTCTGGTTTGTGCGAGTCTAGCCTACGTCTTCCCCTGTGATCTTCTTCTGTCATCATCATCATCGTTACACTCGAAAGACGTCCACTGACGGACTTATGTTTAAACATAATCGCCACGCTTGGCAGGCGGGTTGGTGATCGCAGTATAGTGGTTAAAAAAATGCACAGAGAACGCTGCTGCCCATTCTCTAGTAAGTCCCTTAGTCGCTAATCCACGCGTCATGTTCGTGAACGTGAACTTATTTTTAGTCTTATATTAGAAATGATTGGTCCTTGGCGGCTCTGGACAGAGAGAAGTGGAAAGAGAGTAGGGACGCCTTTGCCCAGTAGTGGGACACCAACGGCTAATACAAAAAAAAACAAAAAATATAGAAATTGTTTCTTCCTATTTATACATGGTTTCTCTTATAAGAAGCAATAAGAATATTGTAACCAGGATTTTGTAATATCTTGATTTAAAAGAGTGTCCTTAGAGTGTCTTGCCCGTTCATCTCTCTGAGATCTACGTTTGGGAATGCGCAAGAAGCTTCAACTTTCCGACTCAATGATCGACTTTTTAATATTTCAAAAGTGCCGGTAAATCGTTTATCCCTACTTTATTCATTAATATTATAAATGCGGAAGTAACTCCGTCTGTCTGTCAAACTTTCACGCCTAAACCACAGAACCGATTTTGCCTTGAGAAAGGACATAGTCAACTTTTTATCCCGGTAGCACGGTCCCATGGGATAATATTCGACACCCACGCAGGCGAAGCCGGAGGCAGAAGCTAGCTTTAAATAAACGCTTAAGTTTAATTTTCATAAAGATTTCTATTAATTGAGTTTCTTTTTATTTTCTCCAGTAAACCATCTAACATCAAAATTCAATGTATTGGATTAACAAAATTAACCCTTTCACTACCGCGTCCGGTCCAAAAAGCCCCCAAAATATTTTAGTGGCCAAACTCATTGTCTAGTCTACATTATTTAAACTGGCTATTACACGGTGTGTCGACTCGCGCTGCATTCACAAGGGATTAGCAGTGAAGGGTTGAAAGTATTTAGAGAGATTTTTTGAGCATTTATAAGTGGTTTAAATAATTTGTGTGTTTTCTTTTTTAGGATTAGAGGATGTTAATTATTTTATGTTAACTTGGAGGATAGAACGGGGTAAATACCTGCATGCGTAGCAAGACCACCGTAGAAAGGGGTTTTGTCGTCAAAATTACAGATTGTAGAAAGGTTAAAGACAGAATTAAAGATTGTAGAATGATTTGTACCTGGCGTAACATTTCTGTCTCTATTCTACCAAGAATAGACAAAGTTATTTCTATGGTGGTCATGCTACGCGTGCTGGTACTTGTTGACAGGCCTACACTATCCACCCATACCTATTAACACTGTAATTTGAAACCATTGTAATTGTAAAAGTCAATTATTTTTAAAAGAGTAACCGTGGAGTGTCTTGTCGGCTCTTCTTCATAGGAATCAACAAATTGGAACCGTGCGCCTAACTTCTGACGTTTCATACCAGTGCCCATGTAGGTTTATGTGAAATAAAATATTTTGATTTAATTTGATTTAAAATGAATACCGAGATGACGGCTGGTGGAGATGTACCGCTATCGTTTTAATCCATGTTTGCACGGACATAATAAATACAAACAGTGCATTTTTCTACGCCCTGATATGCATTTTGTTGAATTCTCAATGCTCGATTTAACACCGACAGTTGAAAATGCAATGCACGATAAAATCACGCCACAATACTTTTCCATCCGTGTTACGTCAACTTAATGTAGAATTTTATTTTTGAAACAGCTTTCTATTTATTTCCAAATTCTTTCATTTCAATGGTTTTCTAGGGTTCCATAGTCAACAAGAACACAACCCTTATAGTTTCGCCGTGTCTGTCCGCAGCTTAGCTCAGAGACTCTCTTAATACTTGAAAGTTGTAATTTAGCATGGATATAATATTAGTCACGCCGAAAAAGTGGTAAATAAACTGAAAAAATATAGGCTATAGTCAGGTAGGACTTTTAAAAATATGGCAGTTTCTTAAAAAAAAAAAACGTTTATGGGATACGTTTGAGAAATATTTATATGTATTAAGCTTTGAATTGCTAACTTTGTTAGAGTCAAGTGCCCCCCTCCCGCTGACAGCTAAATTGTTCTTTTTGAAGTTAAAAGGAAAACTATGACAGCTAAGTAGGCTTTACAAGTAAACGCAACGTTTTTTTTTTGTTATAGTCGACCAAATTACATTTGCAGTTGGAAAGTGTGGGACAAAATTCGTTTATTCCACTATCATGTTAAGTTTATTTTCGGGATTAATTCATCCCAACTACGGAACCCTTCATTGTGCGTGGTCCAAGACGCACTACCCCGGTTTTTTTAAGCGTTCCCACAAAGGCACGACTTCACATTTTGTTAAACGGTGCGCTGCTGATGCCGTAAGCAACGATTTTTGACACCAAAAGTCATTTCTCAGCAAATATTTTTACTCATTGTTTACTCAGTTTGATATACAGAATGCGTAGACAGCGGCTATTCGCGATGTATCACTTCACACCGCGTAAGAAAACTAAGATCAAAAGCATGCAGCAACAGAACAGTTTAAAAAACAACTTTATTGACGGGCCCCAAATCAAAATTGACGTAAAACAAACAATAAAATTCATAACATTATCGCCGCGGGCGGGGGCCCCGGGCTGCGGGCCCCGGTCGCTCCCTGTTGCCGGTAGGCCCCGGCCGCTTTCCGTCGGCAAACAGAGGGTTAACTAGCTTGCTCTTTTCATTAAGAGCTTTACATTTGTGTGGAGCCATTCAAAGAGCGGGGATTAATAATGCAATGGATTTAAATCTCAACTCAAAATGTTTATTTCAATTAAACCATTAACGGAAACTTTTAAACCGTCAAAGGTCGTCTCAAAAGATTAAAGCTAGTTGCCCATCCCAAAACGTTTATCTCTATGGAGAAAAACGGGCAAGAAATTCCAAATCTGTTTTTTGCGCTTAACGTGTTAAAACAAGAAATTACAAAATTCGGGGTAAATAATTCTTGTTGTTGCTGGAAGTGAATGTTGGGTGTGGCAAAAGAAGCATGAAAGCAGAATACAAGGGCACGTGTGGTGTGACTATGAATGATAGGCTGAGGAATGATGTGAAAAGATAACGGTGCAGTTTAAAAGAAGATGTAGTGACAAAAATTTAAAAGAGTATGCATGTAGTTTAGAGGATGAATGAGGGACGACTTACAAAAGATATTTACAAAGCAGATGTGAGTGGAAACGCCGGGAGGGAATGCCCTAGGAGAACATTATATTATGTGCATCTGGATTGAGGGCCCATTTTTTGAAACCTTGCGTACCGAAATAAGATTTATAGGGAAATTAGTTAAAAATAGTAAAAACTTAAAGCAAAGGGTCTTAAATTTCTTAAACGTGAATTAAAACTGTTATGATGAAATAACTTGGGCCCTCAATCCAGACGCGTGCATAAAGTGGCATAGCCTAAATCTCAGTAAGTACTATCTCTGGGTTAATAATTTTTGTTTAAGAATTTAGTTAAGAATTTCTTAAATATTTGAAGAAATGCCCAAATCTGTAAAATATAACATTACCGATTTATGGCGGCATATCTAGGGCCCTCACTTCATTATTGTTTGAGAAGAAACAATAATGTATTGTTGATGAAGAAATACATAAATACGACTTTAACATGTTTTACTTACATACCTATCTGAATTAGTTAAAAAGAAATAAGGACACAAAACTTAATTGTTAAGAAGTAAATGAAAGTCGAATTTTACTAAAAAGTCTGAACTGAGAGCCCAGTATTTTCGGCTTTATTGACTAGGCTCAACCTCATAGATTAACGCAAATTAGAATAAAAGTTTTAACTATTTCTTAATTAAATTGTAACATATCGTTCGTTCTTCTAAATGTCATACTTTAAGAGAAAATTGATTTTCAATTTTTTGTAAGAGAATTATTTGTAGGGTGACCATAATAATCAAAGTAAGTAAGTACCTGTCCATTTTGTAAAGTGCATTCGGAAAGTTGCAGCTAAAAGTACTATATACCTACTAATTACAATTTGGCTTTCCTTATTTTTAATGTAATTTCTATAAAAATAAATAAAACTAGAACATTTATTTAGCTTCAACAGTGTTTGCATAAAATGAAAGGCAAACTAACCGACTAGTAGTATGTTATACATGTAAGTAGTCATCGTATCTATGAATCACTGTAGCACCAGATCAAACAAATTCATTGTGATAAATAAAACACGATCGGTATAATTATAAAAAACTATTTACTTCTCATAAATGTTACCTTAAAATAGTCTTATATCCTAAAAATACGAAATTGCGAGAGAGCAAAGTAATTTTTAGTGATGAGAAAAAAAATCAGTTCGTTTTTAATTTTTTTTTACAATTTTTTTTTTATTTGTTTAGGACACTTGGCTCATAGTATTACCTTAAAGAGTAACATCACATAAAATGAAATTACATTAAAAATAAGGTAAACCAAATTGTAATTAGTAGGTATATAGTACTTTTAGCTGCAAATTATGACTTGTCGAATGCACTTTACAAAATGTACAGGTACTTACTTTGATTATTATGGTCACCCTACAAATAATTCTCTTACAAAAAATTGAAAATCAATTTTCTCTTAAAGTATGACATTTAGAAGAACGAACGATATGTTACAATTTAATTAAGAAATAGTTAAAACTTTTATTCTAATTTGCGTTAATCTATGAGGTTGAGCCTAGTCAATAAAGCCGAAAATATTGGGCTCTCAGTTCAGACTTTTTAGTAAAATTCGACTTTCATTTACTTCTTAACAATTAAGTTTTGTGTCCTTATTTCTTTTTAACTAATTCACATAGGTAGGTAAGTAAAACATGTTAAAGTCCTATTTATGTATTTCTTCAGATATGTTCATGTTTTGCAGATTCCTCAGTACAAACAATAATGAAGTGAGGGCCCTAGATATGCCGCCATAAATCGGTAATGTTATATTTTACAGATTTGGGAATTTCTCAAAATATTTAAGAAATTCTTAACTAAATTCTTAAACAAAAATTATTAACCCTGAGATAGTACTTACTGAGATTTAGGCTATGCCACTTTATGCACGCATCTGGATTGAGGGCCCAAGTTATTTCATCATAACAGTTTTAATTAACGTTTAAGAAATTTATGACCCTTTGCTTTAAGTTTTTACTATTTTTAACTAATTTCCCTATAAATCTTATTTCGGTACGCAAGGGTTCAAAAAATGGGCCCTCAATCCAGATGCACATCATTATATTGACCTTATTGGTGATGTTTTTCAGTAAGGTCAAGTGCGTAGTACTCGCAACCGGCGTGTGTGTATGACCAGATTATGTATGTGAGAATAATGTAATGTACCTAGATACCACGCTATGGACTGGGCTATAGCTTCAGCTTACTGACTGACCTACCTCTTGACAATTCAACAGTGCCTGTTACTGCTTTATTTACTTTCAGTTTCAGTTTATAGTCACAGGACACGGTATATTTAAGTGAAATCATGATTGCCATATATATTCCATGTTTCGTCGGACATAAAGAATAGCACCATCCTATTTCTTCCCGTTGGCGTCGTAGAACGCGACTAAGGGACTTACCACCATACTGCGATCGCCATCCCGCCCGCCAAGAGCGGCGATTTTGGCAAACCCCCGTTTTGGTGAAGGTTTATGTTCAGCAGTGAACGTTTTTCTGCTGAAATGATTAATACGAATATAGAACCTGTTAAGTATTGTTGATATTGTGCTTTATGGCCATCAGCTAGTCCGCTGTCTTCAACAGTTTGATTCCTCTATTCGATCCGCTTCTCTCAGAGCTCCACACAACGCCAGTATCATGGCGGTATCACATTAATTATTTGTTTTGACTCGTCTGCTAAACGAGGGCCACTGGTGTAATCTGTTCATCCCTCACGGCATTCAGGACCTGCCTAATCGTCTGTTTTATTAATAGGTAAAGTAACTGACGGCCTGTTGAGTTTGATCTGAAGTCACTAAGTCAACAAAAACAGAAGACGTAAGAATTGTAAAAAAATAACAACCTACTTCCTTAAAAACACTACAAAGTGAAAAATAACTTTAATTTTGGACGTCAGTGTCTTAGAATCTGTATTTAAGCTTTTTCCATCGACTTCCGTAATTAAAGTTAATTTTCACTTTGTGGAGTTTTTAAAGAGTAGGTAATCTTTTAAAAGTTTTTTTTATCGACAAAATGGTGATCGGGCTAAGCCTGCAGTACAGCACACTGTTCGAGTTCGACGCACTGACATGTATTTTGTTGAATTCTCAATTTTGGGTTGAACACCGAAAGTTGGAATCCAGTATGCTTTTGCACACTGGATTCTATCCCACCGCGATTTTATTACGTCCGAGTTTATATCGACTTACATTAACAGACATACGACAGCAATGATGAATTAAACAAAAAACCGGCCAAGTGCGAGTCGGACTCGCGCACCGAGGGTTCCGTACAAACCTGTAGGTATTTTCGGTTTAAAAATATATATATTTTTTAATTTTTATATTTCAGTTGATTGAATGTAAGGTAAATTGCGGTTTACGATTTATGACGTTTTTAAAAAAAACTACTCACTCGATCTCGTTCAAACCAATTTTCGTTGGTAGTTTACATGGTAATGTACATCATATATTTTTTTTAGTTTTGTCATTCTCTTATTTTAGAAGTTACGGGGGGGGGGGAACACACATTTTACCACTTTGGAAGTGTCTCTCGCGCAAACTATTCAGTTTAGAAAAAAATGATAATAGAAACCTCATTACCATTTTTGAAGACCTATTCATAGATACCCCACACGTATGGGTTTGATGAAAAAAAACATTTTTGAGTTTCAGTTCTATGTATGGGGAACCCCAAAATTTATTGTTTTTTTTCTATTTTAGTGTAAAAATCTTAATGCGGTTCACAGAATACACCTACTTACCAAGTTTCAACAGCATAGCTCTTATAGTTTCGGAATAAAATGGCTGTGACATACGGACGGACGGACAGACAGACAGACAGACAGACAGACAGACAGACAGACAGACAGACAGACAGACATGACGAATCTATAAGGGTTCCGTTTTTTGCCATTTGGCAACGGAACCCTAAAAAGCGGTTTAAAACCAAGTGATTAAAAATGTTTAACATCCGTTTTGTATCTATGACTCTTCTTATCAACGTTCACAAATCATTTTAATCAATTGGAGAAGATATCTTTCCTAAAATACTGGTATTCAGCCTTATTTGGGTAGACTGGAAGCCGACCCCAACATAGTCAGGAAAACCCAACGAAGAACGAAGTATTTTACATGGAGAGATAGCCTATTCTGATCTCCAAAACCCAGTTACTGGGTTACACGGTAACAGTAAGACTGGCTGTCAGACTTTCGGGCCTCTGACTACCCGTAAAGACTCCAACATCTACAAATAACAGACGGAAAAACAGCTTAATATGATTTCCAAAGTCACGAGACGGTCCCGGCATCCTGCGTAGGGTCGCGAGATTCGTTCGAAAGAGATACCGTGACCCGGGCAACTGAAGGAACACGGGTGGGTTTTAGTCAGTAAAAGTCTGACACGCCCTTCCACTCCACCCTAGAGCGGGACACGTCATTTGATGATTTCCCACAAAAAAAAAAAGGTTCTCGGTATGCCATCCACCGTCCGACCTTGGAAAGTGCAGTAAGAATTTTCCATACACAGCAGCTGTTTTTATTTATAACCGTTATCTTCACAAAATTTGCCGTAAAGCCCCATCAGCGTCACAAACGAGGGTGTACAAATAGTCGTTCGAAGTATCAACACATTGTCAACTGCGCCACCGGGCCCCTGGGCCCCTGGGGAGTCTCTCATTAAGTTGAGTGGTCACTATTTGATTAGTGGCGCAGTGAAGGGGTTCGGTGGATTTAGTAATTAGCAGTAATTAGTCATTGATCTCTTGTCTAACCGGTTAAGTTGAGGAAAGACTAAGCCTGTGGCCAGATGGTCTGTCCCTATCAATACCATTCGTCCCACCTACTGAAAATCTCGCATTTGGAAATGAGTTGCTTTGGCTTTATTTATTTATTTAAACTTCTCGCACACAAAAAGATACAATGGCGGATTTAATGCCTTAGGCATTCTCTACCAGTCAACCAAGGGTGGTGAAGAGATTAGATGGCAGGTGCTTTGGTTGAGAGGAACAATAATTAAAAACTTCCTGGCTTTCCTGGAAGTCTTTAAATAGACGCCGGCCTCAGGTAAGCCGAAGCAAAAAAAAACCTGCTCAGGTGGAGATTCGCAGATGACTCCGCCCTGGAGCGTAAATGGAATCTATACCTTCACACAACGCTCATGACGTCAGAGATCGTGTTGCCGTCGGGTATGTTTTCAAATCCAGAAATAAAGAATTAATTCAATAAAGCGTACCTTTACCTAACATTTGTGACGTCACTGGCCGAGTTGACATTGGGTATACTTTCAGATTTAAGATTTCGCGCGTAGGTATTTTAAAACATACCCGACGGGTGTACTACGTAAGCTCGACAATTGAATGTGCGAATAACACTTGTGCGACAAAACTGTACTGCAACTCACAATAGTTCGAATGCACGCTTGTGCGACACACTCGAGCTCATATAGTACACTAGTTTTAATCTAACCTAGGTTAGGTTAAAACTGTGACCTCCTACTCACGAGCCGAGCGAGCGAAACGAGCGGTGCCGCGGCAGCGGCCGGCGAGTGCTAGAAACGACTAGATTCAGTGTGTCGCACAAGTTTTATTCGCAAATCCATTTTTTTAATTTTACTAATTCATGCCAATTGTATTTTTATAGTAAGAACATTTCTCTTTGTAATAAACGTTTTTGTATCCTCTTTTCTTCTTGTATTATTTATCTCAATCATATCATATAAAATTAAATGTCTCTTTGTTAGCGTAATTAAAAGTGGAGAGACAGTGAAACGGGTATACATTACAGTATAGCAAAATGGAGTGTCCTACATGAAAGTATTCCCCAGAAAAATGTTGCGTTCGGGTATATTTTCAAATCCCTAACACGAGCGTATATATTTTTATTTTATACCTGCACTCAACACTACAGAGCGTTGGCTGAAGGTATAGATTCCATATACGCCGCCCTGCCCCCCTAGCCAAGTCACAAACGTTTACCGTTCTACAATCGATAACGCCTCAGTGTCAGCAATTGTAGAAAACGATAAGTTGGTAGCCATGTTGAAGCGCCTGAGTCGGCCGCTCGTTCTACAATGTCTTTAGAAAACAACACCTTATAACAAAGGATTTAGCGTTGAACATTGTAGAAACGATAAAAAATAATTCTATCTTTTTGAACGATGTGAATTTGGCTACGAATTTTCTGTTCGTTTGTTCTAACCACGTGACTTAACGTTGAGCGACTAGCGTTAACGATTGCAGATTATCAACTTGGCTAGGGGTGCTGGAGTGTAAGTGTGGTGCTGTCCCACAAACAATGCGGCACTTTATCTCGTGTTCAGTGTGTCCTATTGCGCGCACGCTACATTTGAAGGACGCTACTGAAAGTGCCAAGCTCGTAGACAAATTATGGTCTGACTGTATTTAGATTGATATCGACACGTCAAGAAGAAGAGCGCTGAGGTTGCAAAAAAAGAAATATAAGTACTGAAATTTGACGATTTATTAGTTGCTTTTAATTTGTACCCATCAGCAAAGTAAAAATCGAATCGTTTATTACAATTAGACCACTTAAGAGCATTTTAGAAGTTCGCCAAAAACTTAAATTAAATGAAGTGTCAAGATGGCGGCTGCGAAATTTCAAAATTTTGTCATGAGTGTCGATCTCATAGTTTTCGAGGGTCTGAAAATAATAGCGAGGTCAAAATGGAAATACAAGATGGCGTCTGCAGTTTTTTTATAATATTTTCATCTTGAGTGGCGTTATGATGGTTTTCAAGGGCGTTATGATGGATTTGGTCTGAAGCTGATAGTGAGGTCAAAATGAAAATTTAAGATGGCGATTACGACATTTTGCAAATTTTATATCATTGGTGTCGGTTTGATAGTTTTCGAGGGTGCTGATACCGATAGTGAGGGCAAAATAAAGTTGAATATTTTAAGAATCGAGTAAACGACGTTGCTCTTGGAATTGAGCACAAAGCCTAAGGGACTTCTTTCCTGACGTGGTTCCCTCGACGGTACATGTTTTTTCTATTTATTTAATAAACATTGACAGTCAATTTATACCACTGAACACGAAATTAACCCCCTTTTAAAACAGAATTAACACACAAAGCCCCTAACCTAACGACACTGACACTCAACAAATAAATGGCATTATACGAAGTGTCCCTTCGGTCAGTCACATTAAGGGTGCTCCTAATGTCGTGATAGGGTTAAGGGACACTCCACAGGTGGCAATAGATAGTTTGGGGATTTGACACTTATCGTGTTATAAGTGTCTAGGGTACTTTTGACCACAAGTGAGTAGAGAAGGGTTAATTTTTTTTTGTGTAGGTATTTGAGTGGCTGTCTAGTGGTTAAAATTAATGTTCACGCGGACGTACTTAGGCTCGGTCTAGGTATCAGACTTCGCTGTCTTATAATAAAACCAGTATTTTACATGGAGTGACTGCCTATCTGACCTCCACAACCCAGTTACTGGGTAATACAATACCCCTTGGTAAGACTGGTTGTCAGACTTTCGGGCTTCTGATGACCCGTAACGACTGTCTAAGATCTACGAAAGACAGCCGGGACCAACGGCTTAACGTGCTTTCCGAGGCACGGAAGGGTCTTGGTATGTAGTCACCCATCCACGGACCAACCGCGGCAAGCGTAGCTTAACCTGAACGATTTACCCGTGCGGCTGTTATAACTTAGCCACAACCCTTTAAAATAAGCTAACAATACATATTCCTTTTTGATAGAAATCTTTACAAAATTAACTTGTAATAACTTCGATAACCGATCATATTCTTTCGAACCATAACTCACTATCTCCCCTTATATTTGGTAAAACATCAACAATATTGCTCTATAATTGTCACAGCGGGACGTCGCGGGGCTCAGCGGGGTGGGATGAGGAGTGGGAAGGTTGCTGTGACGTCACAGGGCGAAGTCAGTGATCAAACGTTCCTTGAATGTCAAGAGCAGGAGTAGGGTGACCGTGTTTAAAGTTATGGGATATTTTGAGGATTTACAAGCCTTATTGGTGATGTTCTTCAGAAAGGTCAGGTGCGTAGTACTCGCAACCGGCGTGTGTGTATGACCAGATGTATGAACCTTAAAGAGGCAAAAGAAGTGTGTAGAGATCGTAGCAGGTGGCGTTCCGTACTTTCTGCCTACCCCCATGGGAAAAGGCGGGAGTTTAAGTCTACTTATTTACTAGCTTTTGCCAGCGGCATCGCCCGCGTGGAGGTCGGAAAATATCCCGCGGGAACGTACTACCGACATAAAAAGTAGCCTATGTGTTAATCCAGGTTATAAACTAACTGTGTTCCAAATTTCATCCAAATGCGTTCAGTAGTTTTTGCGTGAAAGAGTAAGAAACATCCACACATCCATACATACAAACTTTCGCATTTATAATATTAGTAGGATTAAGCAATGTCTGATGTGTGTCCAGCCAAATCAGAGCAGAGTGGTGGCCTAGTAGTAACAGCCGCGACTTAAGAGTTGCAGGTTTAAAAACTTAGAGGCGTTACTTTGTGTACCTAAATTATTTCATCGACTGCTCTGGAAGTGAAGGAAAGCATCGTGAGTGAACCGATATGTCCTATAAGCAAAAATTCGAAAACATGTGATATCCACCGACCCGCACTGGGCCCGCGTGGTGGATTACGGCCCACTCCATCTCGTCGAGAAGAGGCCTGTGTCCCAGCAGTGGGAAACATATAAGCAAATTATGATTAGAATCTTTGACGTTCGTTACTGGTCGTCAGTCGCCCGAAAGACAAACAACCAGTCTTATCAATGGCTATCGTAGAACCCAGAAACTGGGTTGTCGAGGCCCGATAGGCATTCGCTTCA